>CP092730.1:4485000-5170000 GCA_030273425.1 Microplitis manilae | reverse complement strand
GCGAGAGAGCGAGAGAGTGAGAGAGAGGGAGAGAAATCATTATTGTCTTCAAAAATTACCATGTATGAAACAAAAAAAAATTCCCTCGAAATCATTTCGAATAGCTGGTTCCTTTGGCAGTTGAGTTACTATTCCTTTTACAGACGTAATGACCCAAAATTTTATATAAATGAATCAATTTATGTTTACACCCTTAAATGCATTCAGCGAAAAATTTCCCATGGTCGTGAAATGGGAAATTTTATTTAAGCGAGCGCGTGCTTTTTAATTGAATTAATGGACTGAACTCGGTATCCAATTCTTTTTTGACATAATCCAATATATATATATATATATATATATATATATATATATCTGTATATATAGAGTGAGAGAGAAATTTTTAATATGTTCATAAATTACAAAATATGCAAAAACAAAAATTACCTCATCTTCTCGAATATTCGGTGTATTTGACCGTTGATTTTCTGTTTCTATTACAGGCATAATGACCTAAAATAATATATAAGCATTGTAATTTTTTGAGAGTTGGGATTTTCCAAGCAACGTTTTATTTTTTCGAAATAATTTATCTGCTCTCATATAATTTTCTATGGTTTTTAATTTTTTTTTAACTCTTTAATCTTTATTTTCTAAAATTTGCCTATTTTTTAAAAAAATATGCTATCATATTCGATAAATTTCTATAATATTTAAAAAGTTAATTGATTCATTATTTTTTAAACATTATAAAATGTTTTTGACAAATTATGTGTAAGGTATAACATCTATATAGTCAGAAAAATTTCACAAAACTCTATTCTCTATCTAACAATCTATCTATCTAACAAACTATCAATCTAACAAAAGTATACAAATGTATTTTATATACTTTAAAACTTATGACATTTCAAAATCGAATAATTAAAATAAAGAATTTTAAACGTACCTCTTCCTCGATTAATTCAAAATTTGGTGATTCAAGAGGTTCCATTGCTCCGACCCTTTTTGAGATATTGCTATCTCTTGATGCTCCTGATTCAATTTCATCACCACTATTTGACAAGTTCAAATCTTCAGAAACCTTTGGTGATTACGAAATAAATAAATTAAATATGATTTGTAATCATAACAATAAAACTGTACTTATTAATTGATAATTTACATTATTATTCTCCTGACTTGTCATTTGATGATCCATAATTATGTCATTGACCCTTTCTTTTTGAACTTCGGCTTCCAATTGTTTCTTTATCTATTGATTATTGAATTTCATTAGCATTTTTTAGTTATTTATCGACCAACCAGAAATATTTTTTAATTTAAAATTACATTACCATTCTTTCTTTCTCGCTAAATTCGTCAATGAATCTGTTTCTTCCTCTTCATTTGAGTCCATAGACGATGGATTCACTTTCGGTATCCGAATACGGCTTCCATTATTCAAATCTTCCTTTATATCTAAAATTATTGTAATTGATGAGAACTTGTGATATCTTTTAAATGTGATAATATACAGATTGTTTAACATGCGAGTAAAGATTCACGTAAATAATAAAAATTTGTTCTTTCATTAGGTTCATATTTGATCAATTCTATGTTTTAGTTTATTTTAAAAGCTAAAATATTCACTGGAGAGAGATTAGATTAGATTAGATTGGTTGTTTATTGTTCATTTGGTTAAACAAAATTCACATTGAAAGCAAAGCAGTAGATTTGCAGTATTGGTAATTAAAAGACCATTTTTTACATAATAGCGTGTTGTAAAAATCGTCCTAAAATATTACAAATGAATAAATTAATACGTATGAATAATAAAATGTGTTGTAATTTTTAATAGTAATAAATTAGTAAGATTTGCCTGTGTGATTAAGAAAACGCTGGCTAATCAGTGACTTAAGTTACCAAATCATCGTCGTCTGAATTAAAGAGCCAAGTAAACAAATTTGACTTGAAAGTTGCGAAATTACGTGCAAGTTTAACGTCGTCAGGCAGGCTGTTCCAGAGATAAGATGCTGTTACCGCAAAGGCCGCTTTGTATGAGCTCGTCCGGTGATTTGGAACCGTCAAACTAAGTGCAGCACTTTGATTACGCAGTGTACGAGCAGCTGTGTATACAGATATAAGTTCAGCAAGATACGAAGGAGTATGTTCGTGGATCGCCGCCCAGGTGATGTTCAGCATACTCCGAGCTCCAGCTTTGCGGACAGTAAGCCAGTTTAAGTCTTTTCTGGCCTGCGTTATAGGGGCATCCCAGGGTAGGCCCAGCACGAAGCGAATACCTTTATTGGCAAGACGTTGAAGCTTACCGTCAAGTACAGAGCCCAGTCCGTATATTACTGCTGAGCAGTAGTTGATGTGTGGCTGTATGAGTGCATTTACTAATGTTTTGCGCATATTTATATCAGTAATGTGACGCAGGTTGTATAACTTGTACAGGGATGTATTCACCTTGCTGGTTACATGCTTGACATGATCCTGGAAGGTCAACTTGGAGTCAATGATGACACCAAGATTACGAACGCTAGAAACAACAAGAATATCAATTCCATCACAGCCCAGGCTAATGTGAGAGGTATCAATATCATTGATAAAGGACCTTGTGCCCATCCAGAAAGCCTTTCGCTTTCCCAAGTTAAGTTGTAGCCGATTTTTGACTGCCCAGTTTTTAATACTAGCTATGTCGGAATTCAACTTCTGCACACAGTGTTCGAGCTCGTGTGGGTAGCAGGCAAGATATATTTGCAGGTCATCTGCATACAGCAAGTGCCTACAGAACTGAATGCACAGTCCAATGTCATTCACAAATAATGGGAAGAGTAATGGACGCAGTATAGAGCCTTGAGGGACTCCTATGTCAATGTGCATCCATTTGGTTTGATTCCCATCAGGATCTTTGACTGCCTGAAGACGCCCAGTTAGGTAGAAAGAAACCCATGTAGCAGCTGGCTCCGAAAAACCAATCATGATAAGCTTCTGAATGAGTAGCAATGGATCGACTGTATCGAATGCTTTTGAGAAGTCAAATAGTAGTAAGAAGGTGACCATGCATTTGTCCATGTTAAAGCGGACATCGTTGACAAGTCTTAACAGAGCAGTTTGAGTGCTGTGCCTCTTCCTAAAGCCATACTGAAACGGGTCAGGCACTTCATAGTCGGTGAAGAGAGAGGGAGGGAGAGAAAGAGAGATTAGATTAGATAGATATTTTATTGTTCAGTGGTGGTTGAACAAAAAGTGTAATGTACAAAAGTATGAGTATAAGCAGACAATAATATACAGTTTTAATTTGGTATAAAGTAAATTATGTGACTAGCAAAAACAAAGTTAGAATATAAAGCTTATTAATTGGAAAACAAGTATAACAACATTCAAATATATCATTTAAATATATTATATAATGCACTAGATTTTGCCAGTATAATTTGTAGATCAGCTATAGAGTTCAGTCGCCCAATTATCGTCGCAGGTAAGCAGCCATTTGTTAAGCTCAGTCTTGAAAACATCAGTGCTTGTTATGAGTTTAAGAGCATCTGGTAGGCTATTCCAGAGGTATGGTGCCGCTACTGCAAAGGCGTTTCGGTAAGCCTTAGTCCGATGATTCGGTACAACGAGATTCATCGTCGAAGACTGTTTGCGCAGCGATCTTGGTGCAGTATAGACGGCAAGAAGTTCCGCCAGGTATGAGGGAGTACGCTCCAATAGTGATTTACGAGTGATTATGATGATTGCACGTGCCCTAGCCTTGCTGATCGTCAGCCACCCAAGTTTCAGCCTGGCTCCCGAGATGGGAGAGTCCCACGGCAGTCCAAGAATGTACCGGACTCCTTTATTAACTAGCCTCTGCAGCCTGATGTCCAAAGTTACTGCGATACCCTGCAGCACCGACGAGCAGTAGTTGATGTGAGGCAGTATCAACGCATTGACCAATGCTTTACGAGAAACCATGTCAGTATAGCCGCGCAGACTGTATAGATGGTATAGAGTGGAGTTAATTTTAGCAGCTATATGCATGACATGGTCTTCAAACGTTAGTTTCGAATCAAGGTAGACTCCCAGGTTTCTGACTGAAGATACCAGCGGAATGTCAATACCATCGCAGCCGAGTTCAATTCTAGTCTGATTCAACATGTTAATGTACGGTGCAGAGCCCAGTAAGATAGCCTTGGTTTTGGCGAGGTTGAGTTTCAGGTGGTTTGCAGCGGCCCACGAGTATATGCGAGATATGTCTTCATTGACCATACGAACACAGTCCGCCAGTTCGTGTGGGGGACAGGCAATATAAATTTGCAGGTCATCAGCATATAGTAGACGTTTACAGAACTTGATACTCGTGCCAATGTCGTTGATAAACAGCGAGAATAAGAGTGGGCCTAGGATGGAGCCTTGAGGAACACCCAGGTCAGTGTGTATCCAGTCAGTAGTATTGCCATCTGGATCCTTTACAGCAATTGCACGACCAGTCAGATAGGAAGTCACCCAGCAAGCCGCATTTGACGAGAAGCCTACTTTGATTAGCTTACGGGTTAGAAAGACATGGTCAACCGTATCGAATGCCTTGGAGAAGTCAAAAAGCAGGAGTAATGTGACCATTCGCTTATACATGTTCAGCCGAACGTCATTCAACAGCTTAATTAGCGCTGTTTGAGTACTATGACCAGCCCGGAATCCGCACTGCATCGGGTCGAGAAGATCGTGAGCATTCAAATAACTGACGATTTGGTCAAAGACAATTTTGTCCACGACTTTGCTGAGAACAGGAAGCAGCGCAATAGGTCTGTAGTCCGAGACGCTACTGGGAGATGCAACCTTATTGATGGGAACAATGATCGATTTTTTCCAGGGATCTGGAAAAACTGAATCCCGAAGTGACCTATTGCAGATGATGGTGACGCAGTCAAGGATACCTGATATGCATTTAGTAAGCATTTTCCTCGAGATTCCATCAGAGCCAACAGCATCAGTAGTAACAGCAAGTATAGCACGGCGTACTCGTTCGGTGGACGTTTCACTGAAGTTGAAATCAGGGTGACTGCCTAATTTTGTTACAGCCAATTCAGTTGGACATGCTTCCCAGAGAGAGAGAGAGAGGAGGAGGATCATTTTTTATCTTTGCATTTATAATTTAATTAAGAGCTTGTTATTTTCATAAAAAATCAAATGTCATAAATTCAAATTTATCATGATTTTAAGATCGCGCTTCTGTTGTTTAAGATAAAATGAAAGAAATTTTTTTTTTAATTTTTAAAAGAGTAATAAAAAAATAACATAAAAATTATTGAGAAAAGCAAAAAATAATATTGATAATTAAATATAAAATATTAATATACCTCCTACTTTAAGGATTACACGCTTCACTTTTTTTTTTCATCATTATGTAATAAATTTTATGTCTTGTTAAAAAAATATATTTTTCAAAATTTAAAATATCCTTCATTTCAACGATCACTATTGTTTTTTTTTCTGATGGAATGAAAATCAAAGCATACATCATTGTAAACTGATTTTAAATTTTTTCTACGATGCGCTCTACACAACAGCTCGCTCTTTACTAACAGGGGTACGGATTTGTTTTCGCTCTAGGTGTTACAAACAAATGCGCCCTCTTAAGTAAAATAAATAAATAAATATATATATATATATATATATATATATATATATATATATATATATATATATATATATATATATATATATATATGTATACTTGAGGGCCTCTTCGTCTCAGGAATTACATCCTGTTTTTTAATTTTAATTTTAATATTCAATATAAAATTGCGTCAATACATATTAATTGATTCATAAAAATTATTTTCATTTCCATCACAAATTTAAATTATTTTTTAGTAAATTCGTTCGGTTGTTACTGTCATATTATTAGAATATTTTTATAATTAATTTTTAGTTCGATACAATATTTTTATTATTTATGGATTACGATATTTTTTTTGAGATATATAAATATATGTTTATTATACTAAAAACATTTTTTTTTAATAAATAAATTGTTTATACTAATAAATCATGGTCATCACAACGTGCTTTTCTTATTAAATATTAAATAAAAAATATTGTTTTCAATTTTTAAATAAATTAATTTTGTGATTAATACTGGAATGGATGAAAAAAACATTTATAAATATAAATATTATTATTATTGATTAATTTACCTTCTATACCTATATATATATATATATATATATATATGCGCCTCTATCTATGAATGTTTTGTCCTGGGTTTTTCCCGTCTAGCGCCTGTCACCTACTTAACTTTAAACGTATATATTCATAATACATATCCTTCAATACTCGTTCTTCTCTATTTTTAACTTCCCGCTAAGAAAATCGACGATTTTCGAAAATTTCGGGAAGTTATTGTTTTCACCCTGATTTTCGAAAATCGAGTTTTCATCAGATGTCAACGTTTTGAGGTCCTAGGAAGCTATTCTGACTATTTTCAGAATGATGTCCGAGTGTGTGTATGTATGTGTGTGTGTGTATGTATGTATGTAAACTCTTTGTAACTTTTGAACTAATGAACCGATTTGGATGTTTAAGGCGGCGATTGAAAGAACTTGTTGGCCATCAACTTTTCTGGAAATTTCAGATCATTTGATCAAATAGATTCGAAAATATCTGCGAATTACGAAAAAAAAAAAATTTTTTTTTTTAGTTTTTTATTGATTTCTTAGAAACGACTTATACGATCGATATCAAAATCTAATCAGCTCTAGTACTCAAAAAAACGCGTCGATTGCCACCTCAAACATCAAAAATGGATTATTCGTTCGAGAGTTATCGCGGGAGAAAGAAATGGTGAAAAACGGTTTTTTCAAAATATTTTCGAAACGACTGACGCGATCGATTTCAAATTTTAATCAGCTCTAGAATTCAATAAAACGTGCCGATTGCCACCTCAACCGTCAAAATCGATCAATTAGTTCGAAAGATATCGGCGTTGAAAAATTAAAAAAATAACATTTTATGTTATTTTTTCCGGATAAATCATAATATACCCTACTAAAATGTGTCTGAAGTCACACTAACTCATCCTTTATATGGTTACTTTCGATACATAATGTCATCGAACTTGGTTTTTAGTTTAAATCATAGTACCAACAATAAAATCGATAAAACGTAGTTTTTAATATTTTTCTCGGATATTTATATTTGGTTGTTTCTCACATGAGTCAAAACTCATTTAAATCTTGATTTGAATCCCTGGCATTGATATCTGCCTGAATACACTCATTTTATTGAACATAATCAGGGATTAAATTTTAAAAACCGCTTCGTTAACAATTCTTGATTCTTAAATTTTCAAACTTTAGCATAACAGGCAACTTGTTGGAGCTTGAGAAGATCGTAAAAAAACAATCGCATGTGATAGCATTTTCGAGCTCGAAGAGCTTGAAAATATATCTACACTAATGTTTTCGAGCTCTTTGAGATCGAAAACAGCGGGAAGTTGTGGGGCTGGCCTGCAGGGCCAACCGACGCCCAAATTTTTTTTTTTTTTTAAATTAATTCAATACATTTGAAACTATTTAGACACATAAAATTAACTACTAATTCCATAATTATGATTTTAAATTCTCTATCAACATCAATTAGTGAATATTCGCTTGCGGTTTTTGAAGTTATCTCTTTTTTTTCTAAGTAGAATTGAAATAAACATTTGCTGAGTAAGGCTGAATTTTCATGGCGCTTTTATATTTCAAGAAATATCTTAATAAAACTCACATCCTTCAATACTTCGTCAGTCATAGCATTGACAAGAAAATACAAGTTCTTAATACATATTTAAGAGAGATTATTAACTACGATTGAGAGTTGCTTGGTGAACATAGACGTGAAACACGAACACACACACGCATGTATATATATTTACATGTCTCTGTGTGCATTTGCCTGAGATTATTTTGTCTGAGATTTTACCAGATTACCTGTGTCGAGGACTTTTCGTCAAGATGAATCTATATATATATATTGTGACGTTATTTTTCGTATGGGGGTCAAATCAAAGTAAACCTCACAAGCATCAACTGATTTTACTGTATTTACGAGCATGGTAACTCAAGACTTAGAATTTAGCATGCAGGTATTAACGATTTTTGATACAGATTTTTGATTTAAGAACGGTTTTCAGATAATTTTGTCCCCGCTTTTCTCTGAAATAAAAGCTCTAAACGCAAAATAAAGACACAGACCCGATGCTTTACTCTATGATCTAGCGAAGTGCACTTCAATTTTTTGATAACTTCCATTTGTTTACGAGAAAAGCTTGGACAAAGTTCCCATTTGATGTACAAGTGCAACAGAGATAGTACCATTTATCCAGATGAGTGCGAATAAAGAAACAAATGAAAACACGTCTTAAGTTATAGTTTAAGAATTTAATACGGAGTAACGTCTGGCTACAGTTATGGATTTTTGTTAAGAAAAATTGTAGTCAAGATTTAGAATCAGAATTAGAGAAATTAAATGTGGAATATTGTTTGAGATTTAAGTGTGAGATAACGATAGAGTTTGAGTTTTGGCTTACAGTTTTGGAATTTCGAGTATGTGGCGAAGTCAGTGTTTCCGTGGAGCGGGACTTGAATTAGTCACCCAGTATCATCTGATGATAGAACCTAGTTCTATCCCTATGAGACTTCTTGGTAGATTGCAGAGGTCTAGCTGAAATGCTAGCGCTCCAGTGTATAAGGAATCTGATGGTTGCGGTATGGGATCAGTTTTTGAGTTTTGGTTTGGCAAGCCTCAACAGTAATTTTGTGACCGTTGCTGTTGTGGAAGCCGTTTGGTCATTTTTAATTATTTTGTCTGACAGGCCTCAGAGGACAAGCTATGACCACTTGTACCGCTGAGGAAGTCATAGGTCACTTAGTTTTAAGTCTTACGATCCCAGCTGAAGTCTGTTCCAGGAATGCAACTACCAAGGATATCCATACTCAAAATCGGGTTTAGAGAATACGTTTGGTGAGGTATAGCCTCCAGTAACTGACATAGTAGAGTTTGAAATTGATTTATGGATTTAGAATACAGAGGTCAGTTATTGGTAATGATAAGATTTAGTTTGAGGTTTTGGATTTTGATGATTGAGAATGGGGAAGTCGAAGGGAGACCTTCGAGGACTACGGACGTGAGGATTAAGCTCTGGTTGCTCGAAGCGAGCAGACGTATCTAGTATTGGCGTTACAGTTCATGGCATCGCGTAAAGCTACAGATTAAGATTATTGTTACAGAAGTATTATTTAAAACAGTGCAAGACGTTACTTGATATTTCATTCATCAGTAATCAGGTATGAAATAATTATTATAATTATTATAATAATTAATAGTGTTCGAGTCGAAGTCTTGAGATATCATACTACTGTTTTAATTGAAGAAAAGACTTAAGATCTGAGAGAATTATGAGCATATTATTACAGTTAGAGTCATGTTAACGATTTATTGTTAATATTACTTGATAAAATTTTTATAAAAATATGTGTAGTTATTAAACCAATTGTCATCTAATTGACGTCAATATGAGATTCATGTATGTTAGTTTTACTAACTTTGTTAAAGAAAATGTTCAAGAGTATCAGTTTTATAATTTATTGTTGTAGTTTACTGAAACTCAGTTGATTGTTATTTAGCTCTAGTAATTAATTAATTTATTTAGAATATACTGCTGCGCATCATTTAGATGTCAATTTACCTTTTGTTAAGATTAATTCCATTATTATTAGATTCAGTACTTTTTTATAAAGAAGAATCATTTGTACGATGCTACAGTATTGTGTTAATTGTTGAATAGATATTTTGAGTTTATTGTTGATTAATGAAAATTGCAAATTCGCTAATAATCTGCATGAGTTTGGAATAATGTAACCCGGACCACTCCCTCTCTCCATAAACCTACTTACTGAGCGACACCATGGCATACCGTCACTCTGTTCTTAGTTTTCTAGTCTCTGTTTTTGATTTTGCTTTTAAGTTCTAAGCATTTTGTTAAGTTTTAGTTATAGTTTTTTTTATTTAGTTTGCGTGGTTTTGGTGATAATTCCACAGATCAAAAATTATCCAGTTTTTCATTTATGCGTGGTTCTGAGATAGTTCCACAGATCAAAAATTTATCTACTTATTAAGATTCACTGGTTTGGTGATTCCAGTGATAAAAATTACCTGGCGCCCGTATTCGTATTGAGACTGGAAGCTAAAAGCAGAGAACGAAGTTGTAGCGCGAAATTTGACGTAGTAACATATGTCTAGATTTTAGCGTTATAATATATATATTAGGGTGACTCATTTTAGACCAACATTTTTTTCTTTTCAAGTCCCACTCAAAAATCTTGTAGCATATGAAAAATAAAAAATTATCAGCAAATTTGAGCTCTTAATTTCAATTTGTAGAGGTCTCTCAACGAACTTTTAGTTTTTCCATTTAAATAACATGGGAAAACTTTTTTTTTTTTCATTTTTTACTTCCGCATCTCATCTAAAAATTTTTTTTTCGAAATATCGTTCCTACATTTTGATAGTAGACTAAATGCTCTACAAAAAAGTTCTTTTAGTCGAGTTTGTAAGTTCAATATCTCCATCATAATTCGCGTTGCAAATTGTGATTTCCGTGGAAATTCGATTTAAATGCACTTAGAAACGAAACTATTGGTGATAGACAAAAACTTCAAACGGCAATTTTGTAGGTCATTCAATACTCTAAAATAATGCAGTAATGACTATCTCTGCACCACCAATAGTTTAGCCTCAAGACGCTCTTAAAGTTCTATTTTTTCGAAAATATACTTGTCACGATATTTAAATATCGCGGCAGTCCCACATCCGGTCGGTGAGCAACAGATGGCGGCACACGCTGCTCCTACGTCTCTATATGCATTACTATTATTATTATTTTGTTTACATGTGTGATTTTTGTTTTAATTATTACATTATTTCCACTGGATTGTTTCTTTAGGTATAAATTGGCTAGTAATCAGGAAAATTCACTGATTACAACAGGCATACAATTAAAATTTTATGATGCTCGGAAAAAATAATCATATATTTAATTAAGGTGCTTGTAATTATTGGGAATGCTCGGCGCATGCGCGTCGACGCAACAGTTGTCAGCAACCAGTTTATTACATTTTTATTAACTTTATAGCTGTTATGCATAAAATATGGATTAATTTTGCGTTTTATATTGATTCTAACTAATAATACAATAATCGGGTGGGCATTTAACGATGGGAACATGCAAAGTTACACAGTTGACATCATGTAAATTGTCGTTGGTGGTATCCAAAAGTAACATGAGACAGAGATACTTTTCCCGTTGGTTGAAATGAGATACTGATATACAAGATGGCCGGCCGAGGTGCCGGCATGAGAATTACGTGCTGCCATGGTCAGACGTGGATAAACAATTGTAAGAGCAGGGTGTGTGCTAGTTGCGAGTAGAATCATAGTATTTTGTGACGCCGTTGGCTTATTTGCAATTATTTAGATTGAATATTTCAATTATTACTGATTTGTCGGAGTACAATTGTCTTATATTATTTGGTATCAACCAGGGAGCTTGTACTTGGAAAATACTTCAGAAATTGTAAGTACTTTTGGTAATTCATTGGCGTGTAACTTTGCATTCCCGCGTTGGTGGCCATTTGCACTTGCGTTTGTATATATGTATATAGTATTTTCTCATGTTTAAACTTACAATCTTGTTGTGAAATATATGATTATAGAGCCCAGTGAATAGTTAATTTTGCAATAATATTTAGTAGCGTACATTGATACTAAATATTGAATATCTGAGTATTATTTATATATATGGTTTTAATGGTAAATATTATTTGCTGGCGTTAAGTATATGCGACTGGGCTGTTATCCTTGGTATATATATATGTATTAGTGAAGAATTTTCCTGGTTACTAGAGAGCATAGGCTGCTGAAGTTGCCGGGTGATCACACATAATTGATACCAGGAAGTATAATGTGAATTTAAATTATTTTTGAGTTTGAGAAATTGTTAAACTAATTATTGAGTTATTATTATTTATATCAATTTGGTGAACGGCGAGTTGGTCACCAGTGGAATCATTATTTTTGAGATTGAGTGAATACAAGTTTTTTTGATAATTATTGAAGTATACTTTTGAATTGTTGTTTTGAGCATTGATATTAATTATTATATTTTATTATTATTTGATTTCACGTGCGAGTGAATTTATCAATTATTATTTATATATTGATCTGGTATAAATCACCAGCGGGTGAAATTATTATTTATATTCATTTATTAATATTTATACTTTAATTTTTTGAGAATCACAGGTGAGTGATTGAGTTATTATTTAGTATTTATTATTTACATGCGATAATTATTTTTCTTTGGCGGCGAATACTTAGTGTTTGTCACGTAGTATTTTTTTGTTATTCCAACCAGATAATTTATAATTTGGTATGCGCACATAACGACCAGTATTTTGTTTATTTTGTAAGTGATTCATTTTATATTTATATATATTCAATTGTGTTATTGTTTGTGCGATAAAATTGGAGAGTACAAATTATCATTTAAATTATAATTAAATGCAAATGGTCAGCAACCCGGTAGTATTTATTTTATTATTTTAATTATTTACTATCTTTTTCTTGCTATCCTATTCCTATTTCTGAAAATTGCTATCCTGTAAACATTTTCATTTCATTTTTCATTTTCTCCGTTGGTTTATTTTGATTTTTGAATTTTGTTCGTGGGGCACACGAACTGGCGCCCAACCAGGATATCTAACCCAGCCTGAGCAGAGCCACGGGTCCAGGGAGATTCAGGATATCTCCAGGTGGGACTTCTGTTTTGTTATTATTTTATTTTCAGGGTTTTCATCCAACGGAGAACCATAACGGCTATTGAGCACTATCCACACTCCGCCGTGGGTCGTGTGAAATAGAGGAGAACGCTATATACTTTCAATGAATGTCGAAACGAAACCATTGTGATAAACAAAAAATTTACATCACAATTTTATAGATCATTTAATGCTCTGAAATAATGCCCTCGTGGATATCTTTGTACCACCAATAGTTTAACAGCTTAACGCTCTTAGATTTAAATTTGTTCTTAAAAAAAATAGTGTTGCGATCGATTTCAAGAGCTTGATATTAAAATGGAAATAAACAGAAAATTATGCGGAATTAGAAAAAACTTTCTCTGAGATAATCTATGAGAAATAAAATTGTCTATGAAAAAGATTCTTTGATACTCTATGATATGTCCGATGGTTTCACTGGAAAAGTAAAAAGATCTTAAAATTTACCATAAATCTAATTTCAATCTCCAATAACTTTTGAAGAGATGGATTTATCAAATAATGATTAGGGACTTCTTTTGAAGAGCGTTCAACTCCCTTCAAAAATGTATCCTGGGCTTATTTGTACAGTACGCCATCACCAAGATATGAAAATCCAATCTTAATATTTTCTTTTTCCCATGTTCTTTAAATGAGAAATAGAAAATAGGGATGAGACAATTGTCGATATTAATATTTAGGGCTCTAATTTTAACAGACATCTTTTTTTACCTTCTTCCAAGTATAGATACTGTTAGACTGTTGAAAAAAACAAGTTGTCATAAAAGAACACACCGTAATAAATACATTGAAAGTGAATTTTAAGAACAAATTGAAATCTAAGAGCGTTTAGCTGTTAAACTATTGGTGGTACAAAGATATCCACGAGGGCATTATTTCAGAGCATTAAATAATCTACAAAATTGCGATGTAAATTTTTTGTTTATCATCAATAGTTTCGTTTCGACATTTATTGAAAGTATATTTTTGAAAAAATAGAACTTTAAGAGCGTCTTGAGGCTAAACTATTGGTGGTGCAGAGATAGTCATTCATGCATTATTTAAGAGCATTGAATGACCTACAAAATTGCCATTTGAAGCTTTCGTCTATCAACAATAGTTTCGTTTCTAAGTGCATTTAAATCGAATTTCCACAAAAATCACAATTTGCAACGCGAATTATGATGGAGATATTGAACTTACAAACTCGACTCAAAGAACTTTTTTGTAGAGCATTTAGTCTACTATAAAAATGTCGGAACGATATTTCGAAAAAAAAATTTTTAGGTGAGATGCGGAAGTAAAATATGAAAAAAAAAAGTTTTCCTATGTTATTTAAATGGAAAAACTAAAAGTTCGTTGAGAGACCTCTACAAATCGAAATTAAGAGCTCAAATTTGGTGAGAATTTTTTATTTTTCATATGCTACAAGATTTTTGAGTGGGACTTGAAAAAAAAAAATGTTGGTCTAAAATGAATCACCCTAATATATATATATATATATATATATATATATATATATATGACTGCGCCAAAGAAATCAGCTATTTTTTTTTCTTTCGATACTGTGGTAATATTATTCTTGATGAACAAAAAAAAATTATTGTGCAAGTATCGTTACGACTATTCGTTTTTTGCCAGAAATTTTATTTTTAACCCAAAACTCGTAAATTATTAATCTAAAAAATTTGAGCAATATATATTCTTATAGGATACTAAATTCTCTACAAAAAATCTTTCCAAGTAAATTGACGTAGAACAAGCCGTTTCCTTGTAACCAAGCTTTAAACATTGATTTGTTTTTTAATTTTTTTGTTTTTATTTTGGATTTTTATAATTAATAGAAATATGAAAATTTTTTCTTGTCAAGCGACGTATTTTTCAAGGAAATTTCATGCTCTATAAAAATGGTCTTTTAACATTGTTTGCTATATTCACTCCTTTGAAAGTTATTCAGGTTATTTAAGTCGTTTTGACTCAACTTCAACCTCGAATAAATTTTGAAGGAGTGAATTTAGCAAAAAATATTATGAGACCTTTTTTTAGAGGGCATTAAATTTCCTTCATAAATACGTATCTCGACTGTAAAAAATTTTAATATTTTTAGTAATTACATAAATAGAAATAAAGAATTTAGGAAACAAGTCAATTTTAAGGCTCAGTAACAAGGAAACGGCTCGTTTTACGTCAATTTACTTAGAGAGATTATTTGTAGAGAATGTAGTATCCTTTAAGAATATATATTGCTCAAATTTTTCAGATTGATGATTTACGAGTTTTGGGTACAAAAAAAAAATTTTTGTCAAAAATCAAATAGTCGTAACGAAACTTGCACAATAACTTTATTTTGGTCATCAGGAATAATATTTTCACAGGATCGAAAGAAAAAAAAATAGTTGATTTTTTTGACCCATTCTAATATATGTAATATATATGTAGTGACTGGGATGTGGTTCGTGGTACTTAATCACTACGATAAATAAATTATCTGACTCCAATTTTAGTATCAATAACATAATAAATAATGAGTTTTATTTAAATGATATAATACAAGATAATGCTAGTTGCACTATAGAAATGTGTTAGCTAGTCGCTGTGTATCTCTCTAATTGTACGCGTGTACTGTACTGTGTACTTGTGTGAACTGTTGCTACCGGATATCGTATCCGCGTGACGTAGCGTTTGCCCACTAGTTTCTGAGATGCTTTGGTGCCAGGGTGTGCCAGAGAGTGCAGTGCATCGAAAACTTTCTTTCGGAGTTGATCAGGAACGTATGGGCGTGGTTTACCTGATGAAACATCACAATAAACTGCGGCCGGATGGTCGTTAAAAACAATTTGTTGCCACTGTAGTGACGTTGCAGCGTTGCCAAGAAGATCTCGAAGTTCAGGATCGTTCTTCTGAGCGTTTACCAGCTCATGCGTGGTAATCGGCGTCGAAATGGCTTCAACGCGCGACAGTGTGTCTGCAACGATGTTCTCGTGTCCAGAGATGTGTCTGAAATCACTCGTGAATTGGCCAATGAAGTCTAGGCGACGAAATTGCCACGGTGATGCTCGTTCAGTACGTTGCTGGAAAGCAAAGAGCAAAGGTTTATGATCGGTATAAATTACGACTTGTTCACCTTCAAAAATATGACGGAAGTGTCGGACAGCTTCGTAGATGGCGTGAAGTTCACGATCGTACGTCGATAATTTTTGAATAGATGGCTGTAGTTTTCTGCTGAAGAGAGCAAGTAGTTGCCATTCTCCGTCAACTAGTTGTTGCAGAACTGCACCAATGGCTGTATTTGATGCGTCTGAGAAAATAGCCCAAGTTGCGTCGTTGTTCGGATGCGCAAGCATTGCAGCGTTGGCTAACGCCCGCTTCGCATTGTCATAAGCCTGTCGAAGTTCTGGTGTCTCGACGATCAGCGTTGATCCTTTCACTTTGGGTCCCTCGAGCAGTTTATTCAGCGCTGCAAGGATTTCTGCAGCGTTTCTGATAAATTTCCTGTAGAAATTTATCGTACCTAGGGAACCACGTAATACAGAAATCGTACTAGGAAATTTTAGGTTAATAATTGCGTCTACCCTGTCGGGCAACGGCTTGATACCTTTACTGCTGATGTGATGACCTAAAAATTTTACCTCATGCTGGCCCAACACCGATTTGGCTGCGTTGATGACAAGCCCGTAGTCTTGTAAGCGTTGAAATAAAATTTTTAAGTGCTCGAGGTGTTGCTCCTGGTTTTCTGAAGCTACTAGCACGTCGTCGATATATGGGAAGACAAACGGTAGATCTCGTGTGGCCTCATCGATGAAACTTTGAAAAGTTTGTGCGGCATTTCGAAGTCCAAACGTCATGTATGAGAATTCGAACAAGCCAAAAGGAGTGATGATGGCTGTCTTTTCAATGTCTTCTTCGGCGACGGGAATTTGGTTAAAGGCTCTAACCAAATCTAGCACTGAAAATATCTTTTTACCGTGCAGCGTTGCGGTAAAATCGTCGAGTCGTCGGACCGGGTAATTATTGTGTATCGTACGCGCATTGAGTGGTCGATAGTCGCCACATGGTCGCCAATCTCCAGATTTCTTGGGTACAAGATGAAGTGGAGATGCCCAAGGACTGGTCGATGGACGTGCGATACCCAGTTGAACCATCTTGCGAAATTCCTCTTGAGCAATTTTCAGTTTATTGGGCGCAAGACGTCGCGCTTTACACGATACTGGAGGTCCTGATGTCGTCTTAATATGGTGTACCGTGGAATGCTTCTTGGCTGAAGTTATTCCTTCAGGACGAGTTATAGCCGGGTAGTTTGATAACAGTTTGTGGTAAACTGTATCACCTTCGATTAATTTGATGCATTTTGCATCCGAGCGTATTGAATCTACGCGTGTTTGGAGACCAGTGGAGCCGTCACGTAATTGTTTATGTTTGAGGTCGATTAACAAGTTAAAATGACTTAGAAAATCGGCGCCAATTATTGGTTTCGTGACGTCAGCGATGATGTATCTCCACGTAAATTCTCGACGCAAACCGAGGTTTAACGATAGGGTGATGCAACCGTATGTTTCAATCAACGAGCCGTTTGCTGCGTGAAGTTGGTAACCTACTGGCGTAGGCTTGCATTTCATCCGCCCGTATGGATAAACAGAGAAATCCGAATCAGAATCCACGAGGTATTGGGTATTCGTGGTTAGATCGACGACGAAAAGGCGGTTTGAAGATGCTAGAGAGTCGCTTTCTGCCGCTAGGGACTCCCGTTTGCGTTTCCCGAGAACTTGCATCCTGGCGTACATTTGTACGCTGTTTTACCAAACTTGGCGTGATAATAACAGGTGCCTGTTTTATCAAGCTTAAGTGGCTTCGAATTGCTTCGAGAGCGTTGGTTTGATTTTCGGGCTGGAGATCTGCCGCGGTTCTTGTTAAAAGCTGTCGTCAGTGCTGCTACCTGTCGGGATAATTCGCTGACTTGTCTTTGCAGCGCCATTGTCTCCTGAGAAGATGATGATGAAGCTACGGCAGCGGTGTGAGTCACCGGAAACATCTCGTGTAGCTTGTCGGCTGTCTTGGCTAGCTCATCGATGGTAGCCGTGGTCGGAGAGATGGCTAGAAGCTCTTGTGTCTTCTTGGGCAAGTTTGCCAGCCATCTTGCTTTCAGAACAGCGTCATCAATGGTCGGGGCAAGCGATTTAAGATGGCGTAGAAACTGCGAAGGTGATCGGTCACCGATCGCTTCGCCATCTAGAAGCTGACGTAGTTTGGCTTCTTCTGACTTTGAATAGCACGTGATGAGGGTGGCTTTCAACTGGGCGTATGGCGTCGTCGTCGGTGGATTGATGATGAGGGTCTCAACCTCACATGCATACTCTGTGTCGATGAGAGAAACCGCGTGGTTGAATTTCTCTCTCTCAGTTGCTAAGCCGTGAATCGCAAACTGAGCTTCGAGCTGCGCAAACCATAAACTCACTCGCTTCGGGTTGAAGTGAGGTGCCTTGAGCGAGTTGATAATCACTTGCTTGGCGTCCAAAAAGACATCGTCTTTCTTGTCCTCTGGATTCGACATCGCTGATATATATGAGAAACACTAACACAATACAACTAACACAAAATTATAATACCACTGTAAGCGGATTAGTGTCCGTCGAAGCTGACTCACCGTTTAGGAATGTTCGAGACGCTTCGAGTCACACGAAAATTATCACTGGGCGAAAATTTAACGCGAACGATAACTTTATTCACTGTGTTTGCACAGGAATTCACCGATCACTTTTATCACAATTTAATTTGCACCACGATGGTGTCCCTCAAATTATAAACCAGTGCGGCATATGTCCAAAACGCCCCGCAATGCACCAGCCGTGATAAAAGGCTTAAACAACACTTAATTCACGCACTTCACTGTTGTAAAGAACTCGCGGAATTAATATGTCACGATTAGCTATCAGCGTAGACGCGGTATTTTACACTCAACGTGTTATTTGCCACGTGGAATGTGTGCACGAAATGGCGTCCTCTTGAAGATCACGTCAGGCAGTCACCAATGTAGTGACTGGAATGTGGTTCGTGGTACTTAATCACTACGATAAATAAATTATCTGACTCCAATTTTAGTATTAATAAAATAATAAATAATGAGTTTTATTTAAATGATATAATACAAGATAATGCTAGTTGCACTATAGAAATGTGTTAGCTAGTCGCTGTGTATCTCTCTAATTGTACGCGTGTACTGTACTGTGTACTTGTGTGAACTGTTGCTACCGAATATCGTATCCGCGTGGGGGAAAATATTCGGCGATCGATGAAGATCGATGATTGACGGACTTATCCGAAATTATGAATATTAAATAATATAAGTAGTGACGTGGTCGCTACATATATGCTTCCGACGTTTTAACATTAAAATGAAATATTATGATTACAAATACGATTTGACATTTCCTTTTGTTCTCAATAAATTACTGTTCTATGAGCACTCTATTCGTTAATTAATCATTTTCAGTCATGTTATGTTAAAGGAAATAAGGATTGAGATAGAAACAAAGGCAGAGCGAGAGAGAGAGAGATGGGGGAATATCTACGAGTTCATATTGCCAGACGTTTATTTCTTTCTTCAAATACAATGTTTTAATTTTTATAGCTAAATGTTTGCAAAAAAAAAAAATATCTCATTCTATTATTTCTATTACCTTAATAGGTTCAATATTTTTTTACTATTCGATCAGTTTAATTTTTCGGTTTTTTTTTTTTTTTTCATTTAAAATTAATTATAATACTATTATAATATTTAAAATTATATTCTTAAATTTTGTTCCGTAATCGAAACTATATTTAAATTTAAATATAGTTTCACTTCCGACAAAAGGAGGCAGCACCTACTGAGGCTTCGTCCATTAATTTGAACTTGATCATGCGCAGTTCGGCGCATGCGCTTTTAATTTTTCCTGCTTCGTGTCCAGAAGACGGCCGCCATTATCTTTCGCATACGTACGTTCAACAAATAACACGTGTTATAATTCATCGTATTATTTTGCGTTCATCTCGAGTAATTAATCACAACGATTAATTAAAATTAATTAATTAATCATCAAGCTCATCAAAACTATAATTATTCTTGTTATCATGGGCACCAGAGCTCATAAATAAAGTAATAGAACACTCAAGAATTCAAGTGATCAACGACCACGTTTGTCAAGAGGTTATTTCAACGGAAAACATCACAGGTGCTTATTTCTTTCCTAAATAATTATATCAAGTGTTCATAAATATAAAAGACTCAATTTATTAGTAATAAATTATCAAAATGCTCAATATTTTTAATAATATAAAAGTAAATTCTCGCTCGGTATCCTCTGCAATCATGCTACCATGTGCTCATAAAATAAATCAAATTCAGTGCAATTTATTAAAGACTCATTCAATACAATTAAATATGCATTTCGTGGAATTAAATTAATCATTAAGTGTTCAATAGTTAACTTCGCTCGGTAACCTCCGAATTCAAGTTACTCATTCTCATGACATTTTTGCGATTAACTCAGTGTTCAATTACACCCAAATTAATTATTTCAATTATTTACTCGAGATCAATTTTATCATTTGCATTCATTTAATTACGTAGTCATGAGCTCAAACAATTTAACAGTGTTAATAAATTAAATCAACGATGTAATTTTGTAACCCACTGATATTACGCGCTGTGACAAATGAAAATATTGTTATATTTTTTAATATGCGTATTTCTCAAACATCCTAACCACCAACCAGTCCTGGCATTTATTTAATTAATTATTATTACAACAATTTATGGTCCTTCGAGCCGGATGGTTGGTTGGTTGTGTCGGAAGCATCATCAGTGGGCAGCTGCGTTCATATAAACCCATTAACAGGCTACGGAGCTCACCATGGGAGATAAGGAGGAGAAGATGGATCCTTCAAAGTACACTTAGCACTCAACCGGTCCAGACGGCACTACTCAGAATCCACACCTCTTTCCTGAGATCGTTGTCGACGACAAACAAGCACTCAGTGAACCCAGTCTCACTGACACTGGTATTCAGGACAACACTGATCCTCCAAAACTCAGAACAAAGCGCAATTCAAAGAAATCGACGATTTCTCCAGCACTGGAGATGAAGGTGATCAGTTAGCACTCACGGCTCGAGCCTTCTCAGACTGGGACGCTCTGGCTGCCACACTCACCGTTGCCGACGGTTCGGCTCAACTCAAGTCTAGGCTTGAACTACTCGAGGGTGAATGGCACCAGTTCAACCTCACTCATGACGCATTATTAGACAACTGCACGAAGGAGATTTCGGAGAGCTCATATGTCAAGGACGGCGATACGATTTGGTGTATCGCTCGTATATTGCCGCTAAGGGCAAACTCATCGCACTCATCAACTCCATACCAGTTCCAGCTGCTGCTCCAGCTGTCGTGCACTCAACTCGGGCTCAAACTCATCTGTCAGCAATCGCAATTCCCAAGTTCGATGGGCGATACGAGAACTGGCCTGAATTCAAGGACTCATTCACCTTGATGGTGATCAATGCTCAAGAACTCGCTTCAGTTCAGCGTCTTCAGTGCTTGAAGAGCTGCCTACAGAGACCAGCCGCACTCAGCCTTGCCAGTGAACAAATGCGCAATGACCAGTTTGTACCTGCAAGAAATCATATAACCGGGCAGCGTTGGTACGACGTGAGAGTGCGGCTCTCTCGCTGTCTCCGTCTGGTTTTGGTCTTTCTCTCTCCCTTTCGTTACCATCCGATTGCTGAGTTTGGCTGAGTTAGGAGCTAGACCATTGGGGATGATCTCGCGCAGCAGGTGACCGTGAATTGGTCATTTGCGCATAATTAGGTAGAGGTCATCAGAGGTTGGGACCTAGGGCAGTTGAAACTGAATCGACACTCAAGTTCAAGTGATCGTCTTGGCAATCACGTAAAATTAGAATTATAAAATCAAACGATAAAGTCGTAGTTATTTTGAAAATATATTTTGGATTCGAAGTGAAGTGTTGGTGCCAAGTTTCCAATCAATCAGCAGCTCAGGAACCTTCAAAATCCACAGCTGGGATCAAAGATGAACCGACGCCCGATTCCACCTGTACATCGTCTATACTAAATCAGATAAGATTTATAAAAATTTCATATATATAAATATTTCACTCTCTCTTCAACGCGACAATTTTATTTAATATTTAACGTATAATTTATTCTTTGTGTCTAGTAGATTTTCCGCGATAAATAAATTTAATATCGCTAAACACTCAATCATTTTAATTAAAATTTAATTCATAAGAAAAGGGGAATTTTGTACATAAAATTGGGATTCGGTTAAATAAAACTTTAATTTATATGATTTAATTTGAGCCTCTATATGAAATTTCTCATCACCAGTTTTGTCTAGAATAAGTTGTATTTCAGCCGCGTGTCCGGTAAGGACGAGTGTACCTACACCTTGAGATTTATTTTCCCGTACTCGAACCAACAATATAATCTTAAAATTATAATTATATTTGATAATTTATTATTAATTAATTTATTACTCGGGAAAATTAAGTAACAGTGGTTCGAGGCTATTGGACACGAAATAGCAAGGGCCCACCGTTATAATCAGCTCACAGAGAGGTACAATAATTCTCGTCTGCTCATCGGTACTCAACTGGATAAGATCCTGAACATGCATGCACTCACATCACGCTCATCTAAGCAGCTCAATTATCTCCTGAACACAGTTTCAGAGGTAATCAACGCACTCAAGGCACTCGGTGTTCAATTGAACTCGGATATGAATCCGTTGCTGACGCAATTGATCATATTCGAGCTGGATTCACATAACAGGGAGCTCTGGGAGAATAAAATGGGTGCCTTACTGAAAACCCTAAACTCTCAACACTCAATAAATTCTTGGTCGGTTGTGCTTGTGCCCAAGAACGAGTGGAACAGGCATCATCGTCAAAGCCACTGCGCTCATCTGGGGAACCAGCGTCGTACTCTGCTGCTGCTGTTTCAAACTCACACCCGTCTGATACTCAAACTCCAGCCACGCACTCTTCTACTACATTTATCTGTAAACACTTTCAGCATTCATCATACTAGTAATCGCCAAGCAATCTTACTCGCAACTTGACTACCTGCCCTTATCATCAGTTAAGTACTCATCCAGTATGTATCTTGCTGGATTCAAATTCTGAATCATGTTTTGTTTTAGATTCCTTAGTGCACTCACTTAAACTCTAACGCACACACTCATCTATTAAGATCATTGGTGTCAGTGTATCCAATGCTGGTAGAGCTCAATGTCTATTCGCACACAAACTCTCATCTCGGCATTCAAACAAATTAGACATCGCACTCGTTTAAGGTGAACTCATTACTACAAGTTGACGATTCACTTGCAGCACTCTGCAAAGCGGACGGATTCCCTCTTGCTGACTGGGCAAGTAATCATCCAAAATTACAACAACTTAATCATGTGGAAGCGATCAAGAATCACAAGTTCGAGGATCCAGACTTCAGCACCAAGATTTTGGGCATGTACTGGTCCTCGCACTCAGACCAGTTTTATTTCACATACTCACCGCCATGCTCTACTCAAAAATTCACAAAAAGGATCATCTTATCAGAGATAGCTCAAATCTTTGATCCTCTTGGATTTTTAGCACCACTCATTATTCGAGCCAAGGTATTCATGCAGGAGCTTTGGCTCGGAAAGCTCAGCTGGGACACTCCATTGGCAGCCAATCATCGGCATAAATGGAGAAACTTCAAGAATGAACTCAAACAAATATCTGAAATCAAGATTCCAAGATGGATCCACTCATCTACGTGCTCAACCACCGAGATTCATGGATTTTCGGATGCCTCTCAATTTGCAATGGCAGCTGCCGTGTTCATCAAAGTCCACACACCTGCTCATGGAGTCAGAGTTATGCTGCTCTGCTCAAAAACCAAGGTAATTCCGTTAAAGTAATTAACGATATCAAGGTTGGAACTCACTGCAGCTCACATGTTGGCTGAACTCATAAACCACTGCCAGAGCACTCTAAAACTCACTCAATCGCCAACATACTTGTGGACGGACTCAACAATCACACTCACGTGGATCAAATCTCATCCGTCTCGCTGGAAGGAGTTTGTTCGGAATCGGGTGTCACAAATTCAAGATTTACTTCCAGATGGCCACTGGAATTTTACTCCGGGCACACAAAATCCGGCAGACTGCGCAACACGAGGGTTGGCGCCTACTCAGCTTCGTGATCATCAACTATGGTGGACTGGCCCACCATGGTTGTTCAAGAGTTCATCGTCCTGGCCTCAATGTCCATCAATCGATGATACAGGAGCTCAAGCAGACGAACGGCCTGGATTGGCACTATTCTCATCGAATTCATCACAGAAATCGAGGTGGCCTATCATGGAACAGCCAATACCTCTACTTCGCATGTTACGAGCTACTGAAATCTGCTTTAGACTCCGTGACATGATCAAGAAATTACCGAACTCATCACTCAATACTCCAATTACTTCTGACGAAGTAATTTCCGCACTCAACTTCTGTATCAAAGAAACTCAACGCATTCATTTCTCAACTGAAGTAAACATGTACTCCAAACACGCACCATGGCCTAATGGTCATTCATTTGCTTGATTGGTTTCATTCATTGACACCGACGGTATCATTCGAGTAGGTGGACGATTGGAAAATGCTCCAAATCAAGACCAAAGTGAGCATCCTGCTATTCTACCACGGAATGCGGCACTCACTACACTCATAATCTCTGATGCTCATCAGCGTACCATGCATGGTGGTACTCAACTTACTCTTGCATTCATCAGACAAAATTACTGAATCATTGGTGGTAGACAACCAGTACGCTCAGTTATACTTAAATGTATAAAATGCGCACGACATCGTGCTGATAGAGCTCAACAACTTATGGGTCAGCTACCAGTTTCAAGAGTCCCTCCATCATCTGCATTCACATATACTGGAGATGACTATGCTGGTCCAATAACACTCAAAAACTGGAGACGCTGAGGAGCAAAAACATGCAAAGGCTGGATTTGTGTTTTTGTCTGTCTCTCTACGTCAGCAGTACATCTAGAGGTAGTCAGCGACTACAGCTCTAGTGGGTTCTTAGCAGCACTCCGCAGGTTTATCAGCCGACGAGGCATCTGCACAGCACTCTACAGCGATTGCGGAACGACGTTCAAAGGTGCTGAAAATGATCTCAACCGTCTGTTTACTCATGGAACTCAAGAATCAAGAGAAATACTGGATCACATCACTGTGAACAGTATTACTTGGCACTTCAATCCACCAGCAGCTCCGCACATGGGAGAAAAGTGGGAAGCTGCCGTCAAATCACTCAAACACTACCTAACTCGAACAGTGGGAGAATCTTCATTCTCGTTTGAAGAATTTTCGACTCTCCTTACGGAAATTGAAGCTATCTTGAACTTAAAATCATTGGAGCCAATCACAAACGATCCAGATGACATCGACGCACTCACTCCTGGTCATTTTCTAATTGGAAGAGCACTCAACATGATTCCTGACCCAACACTCATCGATACAAACAGTTCTCGATTGTCAAGATGGCAATTTATACAACAACGTGTTCAACAGTTCTGGAATCATCGGTCAGCAAGTTATCTACAAAGACAACTGGCAATCACTAAATGGCAACGTCCAACTCAGCAAATTCAAGTTGGCTCACTTGTATTACTCAGTGACGAAAGGTTTCCACCAACCAGGTGGCCTCTTGCTCGTATCATCGCACTGCACCCTGGTAAAGATGGGTTGACCAGGGTTGCTACACTCAACCCAGTGAACTCTACACTCACTCGTCGAATTACAAAGCTCGCACTCCTACCAGTTGAACCAGAACCTCATATATATATATTAGGGTGGCCCAAAAAAACCGACGATTTTTTTTTTTTCGATCTCGCATGAAAATTTGTTGGTTTACGATGCTTTAAGAAGCCTCTCCAAAAACCAGCTCGATAAAAAATTTTTAAAAGGTCGCTCACGAATTTTGAAAATATCAAAAATGATTCAAATTCGGATTTTTTACTTCTAAATTTTTTCTTTCTCGTGACAGCATTAGTTTACATTTGTAAAATTATGACAATCCTGAAAATTTCAGCCCAAAATTTAAATATTTAAACGGCACTCAAGAATTTTGAATATTAACTGATAATATGTGATTAATACTTTTAATTAGTTTTTGTACTTTTTTATAACTCAATTATTGTCTTTCCACTAAAATATAACTTTTGCATAACCAAAAATATACAGGACAGTCTTAAACAATAAAATTTGGTAAGTTTTAAATAAGCGAAAAAACCTGAAAATTGAATTAAAAAATAAAAAAGTACATAAATAACTTATTATTTTCATTTCTCGGGTTATATTTTCATTCATTGTGATGCAAATTAATGGTGAAAAAATCGAGAAGCTTTATTATTAATATTTAAGGGTCGCTCGAAAACGTTCAAACGACAGCACTCGGAAACATTCAAAATTCTTGAGCGAGGTTTAAATATTTAAATTTTTGGGTAAAATTTTCAGCGTAGTCATGATTTTACGAATATAAACTAATCCTGCCACGAGAAAAAAAAAATTTTGAAAAAAAAAATCCGAATTTCAATCATTTTTGAAATTTTCAAAATTCGTGAGCGACCTCTTGAAAATTTTTTATTGAGCTGATTTTTGGAGAGGCTTCTTAAAACATCGTAAACCAACAAATTTTTATACGAGATCGAGAAAAAAAAAATAGTCCGTTTTTTTGGGCCACCCTAATATATATATATATATATTATATCGGGTTTTTCACCACCGGGGATCTATCGGAGTGAAATCCGATTACATTTATGATTTTTGGCAACCTTGTTTAAAATTTTGAATGTTGGGCGCCAGGTGATTTTGGAATCACCAAATAAACAATTATCCTAAACGTCTACTCAGGGTGGCGGATCTGGGAAAGGTCAGGCACTTAAGATTACGATAAAATAATTGATCAGTATTCAACAAATCAGTCGTATATTAAACAGACGAAATAATTGATCAGTTTTACAGATATAATCGGTTACAAAATTTATAAATTGCCGTGGTCGGCTTGGCTCAATATAAACACAAAATTAAACGTAGTTAATCAAAACAGTCAGTTTATTGCCCAAAAAAACAGTCAGTTGTCGAAATAGAAAAACTATTATCTGCTTTCACACGCACACACGACGTCGTTCTTACCGAAATACTCGACCGGTGACGTCAGAGTATTTTACATAGCAGTACTCGGCTGCCGCAACGAATGAGAAAGAGATAATCTGCAATTCTCAGAAATACTCGAACGAAATAAAATAAAATATAATAATATTTTATATTTCGATAACGCGTTCAAATTGCACTATCATATGATTAAGACACGTAATTAATTATTATTTACACCAATCGCGTTTCACTAGCTCATTTACAAAATCAGTTCCACTCGGACTCTTGTTCAGTTTGCCGATGCTTCGGCTTGTTCACAGAAATAATCGAAATATTGTCCACACAGTAATTAGTCGTTTTCACTTCGAATCGGTTTTGACGGCATATATCGAATTGTTCAAAAAGTCGAAATCAAAATATGTTCGGTTGGTCGAGTCGAATCGTTCAAATACAAAAACGCGGCCGTTCAGTACGACGTCTATCCCGGATCTCTCGTTTCAATCCATCCGGTCGATCGATGACTCGGCCAAAGTCGAAATTGTTGATCCTAGATGTCACATTCCTGAGCCGTGCGTCATCGATAATCTTTCGGTAGCTCAGTACCGAATGAAAGACATTGTTGACGGGTGATGTCAGACTCTGAAACGGAGAGTGGCAAGAAAATAAAATAATTATAAGTGCAGGTGACATTATTATTATTGGAAATATTATTATTCATTTTCTATATTTCAAAATGTACGCATCCGCCGCAGAGGAAATCACTGCTTTGCGTAAACAACTTGCACTATTGACTGCCGAGATTAGCGAAATACTTGCTCAAGAAAAAATTCTGAACACACACTCCAGAGCATACCATCGTCCTCGGAAAGTGAAAAAGTTCAACTATTGCTGGTATCACTTCGAGCACGGTAATAAGGCCCGATTGTGTGCTCCCGGCTGTAAATAGCAGGGAAACTCAAACGAGAATCAGTAGAGGCGGCTAATGATTCTCAATCGATTTCTCGCTGCCTGTTTATCCGAGACCGAACTACTGGAACGAAATATCTTGTCAATTCCGGCTCCGATTTGTCCATCTTTCTACGTGGCTGGCTGAAATCAATCAGTACACCAATAGGTTACCAATTGTATGCCGCAAACGGCTCGATAATTCGAACCTATGGTTTGAAATCGCTTACATTGAACCTTGGACTACGCCGTGATTTTTCATGGAATTTCATCATCGCTGACGTCACTAAACCGATTATAGGTGCAAACTTTTTAAGGCATTATGACTTACTAGTCAACCTAAAACGCAAATGCCTTCGTGATGGCATCACTGGTTTATTGACATCCGGAAATTCTCACACGACATCGGCAGAAACAAATATTAAAGCAGTCGATAGTAATTCTGCGTCCATGGAATTATTAAGAGAATTTGGACCGCCTGGACCGCCAATTTCGTGCAAGACGCCTGGCTCCAGATAAGCTGAAAATTGCACAAGCCTAGTTTCGACAAATGATCGAAGATGGTATTTGCAGACATTCCAACAGCACCTGGGCTTCACCACTTCATTTGACACAGAAGAAGTCCGGAAAATGAAGGCCATGCGGTGATTACCGACCGCTTAACGATCGAACGCTGACTGATAAATATTCATTGCGTTATCTTGACGACTTTGCCGCATTTTTATACGGTAAAACCATATCTATTAAAATTTAAACAATGGAATATAAAATCATAAACAGAAACGACAAACACAAGTAAGTATTTTCATTCTTCTTTACGCAAGTCTGACTAAAAAATTTAAAAAAGTTCATTCAATTCCGTAAATGACTTTCAGGCTGCACTACTGGCAAAAATTTTTAATGTTTGCTTTGACAAACGTTAAGTAATAAATTGAAAAATTCCAAAACCAAAAGAAATCAGCAAGAACAACATAAATTATTGGCGTTGAGTAGGAGTATAAAGTCAATAAAATCCAAAGAATGTACCTTTAACTGTGCAATAGTTTGAATAAATAAAAAAAAATGATAAACGAGTGGAATTGAAAATATAAAAAAATTATTTTTGAGTAGTTTAATAATTACTCTATTAAACTGTTTTGAATCATAAAAGCCATAACTTCAATAGTTTAAAAGATATAGATATTTACAACTTCAAGTAATGCATTTTTTTATAATCAAATGCTTATAAAAATTGAACCCATGATAGATATCAAGAATGTAGAAAATTAATTATATAAATCAATAGATTGTCTAAAAGATCGGCTCGAATGTCTAAGACCGTATCATCAATAGTTTAAAAGTTATAACAATTTATAAGTTGATAAAATAGTTGACCGCTTCAACTTTAATGGGGTAAACTATTTTAAAATTCAATAAAAAATAGAGGAAAATTTTTTTTACAACTTTAATGCACATGACTGTATTTGTAATTTTTAGGTAGATTTTTTTAAAAATCTAACTATTGTATTTGTCCTCATGTTCGATTTTACAAGGAATTTTGTCGTAAACTATCATAATTAGTTGAGTAGAGTTCAAAAATACCATTCGTTGAAAAATTTATATATGTATGTATGTATATATATATATATATATATATATTTATGTAATAGAACCGACTTTTTAGGACACGATTGCGTCTACAATTCTTATCCGATCCTAATGAAACTTTCTACACTTATTTAATGTGTAATTACCACGGTTAAGTTCGAAGATGGGTTGAATCGGTCGATTAGCTTAGAAGTTATGGGTGTTTAAAATTTTTACGATTTTTCGAAAAAATCAGATTTTAATCACTTTTAAAGTCCATATAACTTTAAAACTAAGACTCATAGACAATTTCTGTAAAAAGTATTTTAAAGCTTGACTAATAAGCTTTAATTTGTGACCTTAAACTTTATAAATAGACCATTTCTTCCAATAATTTTCTAACCTTGAAAATTTTAATGGACTCAAAAAATGTTTAAAATATTGTTTTCATCCCACACAACTTATGCTTGTCCCATCAAAATCCAGTTTCGTCAGTTGTATTTTATTGTACAAAAAATAACCTGTAAATTTCACTTCTATTTTATATTTTAAAAGTATTTCTTTAATTATTCATGATGTATCAAATGTACCTTTAATCCTGATGATTATTACTGGTCTTGTCATTACGATAGCGCCCACACGTCTTATCGGATCTTAATGGAATTTTTCACACTTATTCTATAGGCGATTACCTTGATCAAGTTCAAAGATAGGCTGAATCATTCAAATAGTTTTGAAATTATGGCTGTTTGAAATTTTCATGATTTTTCGTAAAAATCAGATTTTAATCACTACTAAAGCTTATATAACTTCAACACTAATATTCATAGACAATTTCTGTAAAAAGTATCTGAAAGCTCGGCTAATAATCTTTAATTTATGACCTTAAGCTTTATCTTTTGACTATTTCTTCCAATAATTTGATAGCCTTGAAAATTTCGATGGAATCAGAAAATGTTGAAAATATGGTTTTCATACCACATAACTTATGCATTTCCTATTATAAAACAATTTTGATACGTGTATTTTATTGTGAACAAAATAACCTGTAAGTTTTACAGCTATTTTATATTTTAAAAGTATTTCTCTTATTATTTATGATGTTCTAATCGTACCTGTACGTCCTATAATTATAACTGGTCTTGCCATTGTAACAGCGATTACAATTATAATCTAATACTAATTAAATTTCCAATACTTCATTTATGTGAAGGTTAGTTTGGTACATTACCTATATAATGTTATGTCAAATCAATTATCTGAAGTTCTCTATCAAAAATAATCGTTGTCCTTTTTTACCCTCACTCTTAGAAAATGAGTTTAATTTATGTCATGACTATACACTAACATATATCACAAAATATCTATGTATGAAACTAACTTTTTATATCGATTAATCGAAAAATCTACCTTCCATTTCGGCTACCGAATGGCCTTTTTTCAAGCTACGGAAAAAAAATATAATGAAAATGGAAATTTGTTTATAACAAATTGTTTATAAAATAAACAAAGAAAATTTAAATAAAAAAATTGTTTTTTTTTCTTAATTATATTGAGAGTTGTAAATAATGATTTTTGAAAAAAAAAAAATGATTTCTTAATAAATAGTTTAAATGGTGGATTAATGAAGAGAACAATTATAAACAATTAGAAAATTTTTTTAAGATCTAAATTTTTTTTTAAAAATCTTTATTTTACTAAGACAACAGAATGACAAAAAAAAATTTTTCAAAAATATTCAATTTGTCTATTTGTTTATAAAAAAGTTTTAAACAATTAATGTTAAAAATTTCTTGGCCAAGTTACTAAACGCAATAGATGAATACAAAATCAACCAAAATTAAAGATTTTGGGAAAAAAATTTTTTTTATAACATTAGCTGGATATTTCACTTTTTGATGACTTTGAAAAATCGTTATAAACAAATGAAAAAACTTTTATAAACTATCACAACGGAATCTTATTCATTACTCTTATAACAAGAGCTCCCAAAAAAAAAAAATTTATAGACACATTTTTTAAACATTTTTACGAGGTTTTATAAAAACTTAAGTCTTCGAAAAATTTGTTAATTAACAATCAAATAACTTAAACAAAAATCGAGCTAAAATTTTTTTTTATGCGGGGCTATATTCCTCCAAGTGTCTAGATAACACTATAATTTATTCAGATTTTTAAATTAATATTTTAGGTTATAAAAAAATTATTTTGTGTTGCATACTTTGCTTGGCGACAGCGCGTAGGCACCGAAACTGCCGCGCGGAGCCCAACTTTCAACGTTAAATTAAAATTATAAATAATGGAGCTACAACTGGGGGAGTCGAGACTCATTTCACTCATATTTTCTCTTGTTTTAGGATCTTTTTTTTAATTTCAGATATCTTTTATAGTTTTGAAGTTACAGCTAAAAAACGGAGACTCCCTTTTTGTCTCTTCGTTTTTTGATTATAACAAATTCAATTTTTGATGGCGGATAAAAAAAAATACCCATTTTTCAGGATGAAATTCTGAATCCAATGCAACAATCGCCATATTTTTAAGAGAATATCAACGATTTTTCTCAGAAAACTCACTTCTCGACTAGACTAAATATTCACCGACGCATCCGAAATCAGTATTGGAGTCGTTTTGCAACAAAAAGTGGATAACGACTGGCAACCACTGGCATTTTTCAGTCGAAAAAAGCCCCCGTCGATTCAAAAATTGTCGACGTACGACCGCGAGTTGAACGCCATCTTCGAGGCTGTTAAATACTTTCGGCACATATTCGAAGGCCGGCATGTCACGATCTACACCGATCACAAGCCGCTTCAGATCGCTTACAAACAGCGTACCGAAAGAGCATCACCTTGGAAATTTCGTCGACTCGATTTCATCGGTCAATTTACGACTGACATTAGACATGTGTCGGGTAACGACTATATTGTCGCTGACACATTGTCACGAGTCGAAGCAGTGTCTACTGCTATTACATCGGAAGAACTTGTCGATGCAAAGAAGCAAGATCTCGAGTTTCAACAAGTGCTGCGACAGACAACCGCGCTGCAGCTTCGACGAATCAAGTTTTACAACGGTTTAGCATTGTACTGTGACATTGCGTCAGGTACGGTGCGACCTTACGTTCCAGTGCCGCTGAGAAAGAAAGTGTTTAATTTACTGCACTTGCTAGCTCATCCTGGAATCAAAGGATCATTAAAAACGATCTCTAAACGATGCGTCTGGACGTCGATTAATGAAGATTGCCGAGAATGGGCGAAATCGTGGATCGATTGCCAGAAAAAAAAGTTCAAAGGCATGTGTCATTGCCGATCGCCAGTTTTCAACTTCCATCTGAGCGATTCGAGCACATAAACATCGACTTGGTGTCTCTAAAATCGTCAAGAGGCTTCAATCAATGCCTAACGATCATCAACCGATTCACGAGATTTCCAGAGGCTGTCCCGTTAGCCAATAGAACTGCAGAGACAGTAGCACATGCACTATCGCTGCACTGGATTTCTCGCCATGGAGTACCGGAACGTATAACTTCGGATGAAGGTCCGCAATTTAAATCGTCGTTATTCCAATCGCTGCTAAAAATGTGTGGAATAAAATAGCAACGTACTACGCCGTATCATTCGCAAGCCAATGGTCTTGTTGAACGTCTACATCGTCAGCTCAAATCAGCACTTTTGTGTCAGAAAGAGTCATGGTATGACGCATTACCAGCCGTTTTGCTCGGCTTACGCGCTGCTTGGAAGGACGACATCCAGACGACTCCGGCTGAATTAGTATACGGTGAGTCGATTCGTTTGCCTGGCGAGTTACTCACTCCCAGCAATAAAATTACACCTCATCACATTGTCAATACTCTAAAACGTCATTTCAATTCATCGGCACCGGCCGAAATGTCGCGTTACGGCAAGCATTCTGTTTTCTGTTTCAGGAACCTTAGTACTTGCAGTCATGTACTGGTACGGAATGACCAGGTTGGACCATCTTTGACAGCGCCATACGAAGGTCCATATCGTGTTATAACTCAACACGATAAATAGTTCATCGTCGATTTTCGAGGACGAAAAATCGCCATTTCTGTGGACACATTAAAGCCAGTCTACGAGGCAAGTTCAGTCGACACAGTGACGATGATAACAACCTCCCCGCAAAATAATACAGCAACCGAGACCCAAAAACGCCGAGTCCGGTTTAATATTTAAAAATTTACACGATTTAAAAATTTTTTTACATTTAAGTTTTTTTTTTCTCAAAGTAACAATTCATCACTGTATTATACTCATTCATTTACTTATTTATGCATTTATATCATTTGTAAATATTCCATTACTTTAATTATCGTGCATTAAATTTAAAACAAAAAAAAAAAAAAAAAACGAAGGGAGTTCTGTAGCGTTGCTACAATAATTACGATCGATCACTTTCGGCAGTTTACGCCGAAGATTGATTTTTTACATATTCCGTCTCTATCTCATTCGTAGAGACACAAGTCAATTATAATATACACCGCTGAGCTGCGAACACGCGTTCAAGCATTTTCATATTTTGTATACTTTACTTTCTTTTACTGTGTTAATTACGTTGGTTAAATGAAACATTTATTTGTCATTATTAGTTGGTTTAAATAATTTATTTTAATATAGTTAAATTTTACCCTTAACCACTAAATATATATATATATATACTATCGGCGCTTCGATCGATACGTTAAATCATAGAACTACATAAAAATTGATGAAGCTCGATTAATTTATTACCAAAAAAAAGGACAAGTACAAAAGTTCAATTTGTTACGAGAATAAAATTAAAATTAAATAATTCCAAAACCCTTTAAAAGAGAAAAGTTAAAAAAAAGTAAACAATAACGTTGATAATATTGAATTGTTTTAGGTATTTCTTTCAGAGTATTTAACAGACTGCAAAAGTTGTATGTCATTTTTTCTAGAAAGTTGATAGCTGGAATAATAATAGCCATTAATTATTATTTTTTGGTAAAAATAAAAATTTCTGAAGTTTGAAGTCTCATAACTTTTGAACTGTTGTAAATGCATCTATGTCACTAAAATCAATTTTAAAGAGGACTACAAGCCCTATGAAACGAGCCCAAAAACGAGTGAATTGCTCAAAAACTGCCTGGGTAGGAATTTTTTTAAAAAAATGTGATATCGGTCCCATGCTTTTTAAATGGAATAACTTTAAAAATAGATAGCGACCTCTTAAAATTAAAATTAAGGGCTAAAATTTTCAGGAAATTTTTTTTTTGTCGCCTACAATAAAATTTTCATATGGGCAAAGAAAAAAAAAAATGTTCGAAAAATAAAAAGCACCCTAATATATATATATAGAGAGAGAGAGAGAAATTAGATTAGATTATATTAGATAATTTAGTTTATTGTTCGTACAGTCGAACAAAATATTAGATAACATAGTTGCATATATAATATATAGAACGAAGTATGTATAAAGCTATGTCAAAAATATATAGCAATTGTTACAATTGTAAGTAGATTCAATTTGATGAGGTTGGTATCACAGTAGGACGAGACAGACATCTCGAACAGTTCAGCACAAAAATAAGTATCAGTTGTGAAGTAGCCACTTATGCAGTTCCTGCTTAGAAGTTGTTGCACACTGCATACTTCTAATACTCTCAGGGAGATCATTCTACAGGTAAGGTGCAGCCACAGCAAACGAGGCTTTATAAGCTTCGGTACGATGCTGAGGAATAACCAATGTCGTCGAGGAGCTAAGGCTGCGCAGATTTCTGGCCGCCGTGTATACAGCAATAAGGTCAGCTAAGTATGGTGGTGTTCGTTTAGTGAGAGCCGTTCGAACTACCATGATCAGCACACGCACCCTTGCTTTAGAGATGGTTAGCCAGCCCAGCTCAGTTCTAGCTTGAGAGATTGGTGAGTCCCTGGGTAGCCCCAAGATAAAGCGCACGCCGTTGTTAACCAGTCGCTGCAGAGCTGTATCAAGTACGGTGCCAATACCATTTAAGTCTGCAGAACAGTAGTTGATGTGCGGTAAAATGAGAGCATTAACGAGAGTTTTCCTCATATTGGTATTGGTAAAGTCTTTTAGGCTATAGAGCTGATAGAACGCTGAATTGACATTCGAAGTAATGTGGTCCACATGCTCCTTGAAAGTTAACTTAGAGTCAATAAGTACCCCAAGATTGCGTACAGAGTCTACGAAAGAAATATCTAATCCATCACAGCAAATCTTGAGCTTAGATGTGTCAATCGCATTGACAAAAGATTCTGAGCCGAGTATGATAGCTTTAGTTTTACTGATGTTGAGTTTTAATGAGTTAGCTGCAGCCCACACACTAATACATGCTATATCCTGATTGACAAGCTCAATACGGTCTTCCAGCTCGTGCGGATAGCAGGCCATGTAGATTTGAAGATCATCAGCATACAGAAGACGTTTGCACTGCCTGATGCAATTTCCAAGGTCATTAATAAACAGAGAGAATAGGAGTGGACCCAAGATTGAGCCTTGTGGTACCCCATTGTCAGTAGGACACCAGTCGGACAAGTTTCCATCCGGATCTTTGACCTCTTGTGATCTGCCTGCTAAGTAGGATGAAATCCAGCGGGCAGCATGCTTAGAGAAACCTAATGAGACTAGTTTTCGCACCAGCAGACTATGATTCACTGTGTCAAACGCTTTCGAGAAGTCAAACAAAACGAGCAACGTGACCATTTGTTTACCAGAGTTGAATCTGACGTCATTTATTAATTTAAGAAGAGCTTTTTGTGTAATATGACCCGTCCTGAAGCCACACTGGAAAGGATCCAAGATGTTGTGATCCTGGATATATTTATTAATTTGCTTGAAGACTATTCTTTCAAGTACTTTCCCGAGTACCGGAAGTAGAGTTATAGGGCGATAGTCTGAAGCACTAGCTGGTGAAGGTACTTTGTTGATAGGCACAATGATTGCTCGCTTCCAGGCCCCAGGGAAAATACCACTGTTGATAGATGTACCTAGCGATAGCAGGCAAAGTAAACATGATAACTTTCTTGGACACACCGTCAGCACCGGTAGCATCGGAACTGAAGGACGACAAAGCGTGCTTAACCGCCTCGGTGCTAGTTTCAGCGAGTAAGAATTTAGGCTGATCACCAAGTTTGTAGGCAAGACTTGATGCAAGGTGAACATGGTTATCCGTCAACTTGGAGACAGACGCAAATGCCAGATTCAGTTCATTAGCACATACAGCGAGTGTTTTAAGTGCAGGGCGTTTGATCAAGTCAAGGTTGCGAAGCTCTTCCCATATCGCTGAGCCACGAAGGCCTGAGAGTCTGGAGCAGTAGTAATCATTTCTTGCAGCATGAAACCGGGCACGTTGAGCATCCCTGGCTGCACGATAGGCCAGTAGTTCATGAGCTTTCCTATTGCGTTGATAACGACGGTATAAGATGCATACGTGATGTTCCGAGTCACTGAGATTCCTCGAGAGCCATGGGGCAAGTTTCACTGAGTTGACTGTGATGACACAAGCCGGTGCCACCTCATCCAGATGCTTCGTAATGATGCCGTTGAACTGGTCTACTGCTTGGTTTACGGTGCAACCCTGCGAAATAACCATTGACCAATCTCTGTCAATTAAAGAGCTAATAGCAGTAGGATCCAATAAGTTGTCCAATTTTCTTGAGACCATTTGTCGCCCTTGAGGTGAGACCTTAAACAGTTTCAGAGAAACATGGATCAAAAAGTGACCAGCATCTATGGGCTGATCAGATTTACCCCATGCAGTGATAGTGTCCATCCTGTCCACTATACAAAAGTCGAGCCACGTAGCAGCATTTTGAGAGGTATGCGTAACACATCGACTAGTTTGAGATTTTTGTTGCTTATAAAAGTTTTGATGTAATCCGTATCAGCACTAGGTTTAAGCTGATCAGCGTTGAAATCTCCTAGTATTAGTTTGTGACTAAAGCCATCCATGGCAGCACTGATGGTTGATGCTAGGTCGATTGGAGTAATGAACGGAGAATGCGGAGGGCGATATACAACTGCAATGAACACAGGCAGTAAGCCTTTGGCACTCAGCTTGCAAGTTAGAAGTTACGGAGATCCCGGTGGTTTGGACCAGACGATCTGAGACTTGAAGGTGACGGTTAGGTGTAAAGATTCATGATAGTATAAAGCGATGCCACCTCCATGAGTGTTACGATCGTTTCTTATGATGTTATAGCTGATGTTATAGCCCTGAAGTTGGACTACTGAATCGTGAATGCTAGGGCTCAACCAGGTCTCCGTGATAGCGATGACATGTTGCAGAGGATTGGAATCCAAGAACTATCTTAAGACATTCATATGTGCCCGCAGGGAATTCGCATTGAGACAGCAAACACGTAGATCATAGCATGACTCATTTTTATCAAACGAATTATTGGACTTATCACATACAGAGTTTTTAATACTAGAGTTACATGATTGTGAGAGAACTGTTCGAGATGCGTATAGTTATTGGGAAGCCGGAGCAGGGAGAGCATTGATCCTGGTGACATCCTCTAGAGATGATATCAGATGCACGAGCGATGAGTCGTCTCTTTTGGCAAAGACGGAGCAGTGCTTGGTCCACACATACTTGTACCCAGCTGGTTTGAGAGTTTTCTTGGCCTCGTTGAGCAACTTCCAGACTTTACCAGGTAATAATTCATTTACATAAACCGTAAAGTCTGCACCAGGCCGGATATCTGGTAGTTGGGAAGAGTTAGCGGGATTCGCAGTTACTTTTGACCACTCGAGAATACCATATTTCTTCTTAGCAGTAATTATTTTGGAGATTAAATCAGGGCAAAGGCATTTGACAGCTAGTGTAAGCCTAGTTGAGGTTGATTGCTGCTGAGAAGAAGTAGCTGTTGCGTTTTTACTAAGAATCCTCGTATCACTAAGAGCATTGGCATCATATTTGACTTGTAGTTCAGTCAGTATTGGGTAAATTAGTTGGCGATGTCCACACGATGAAAAGGCTAGAGGAAATCCAGAGAAGACAAGCTCGGTGCACGTTGAGTTTAGGTTTAAAGCCCTACGCAGCCCAGTTGTGTTAGCATTTGTTGCAGCCAGTAGTGCACTTAACTCAGGTCTGGGTGCCAGTGCAGCCGACGAAGTAGATGCATTGCTACTGGACTCTAGTTTTTTAAGACGTGATATGATTTACGTGAAAAAGTTAAGCTTTCATTTTTATTAATTTGTTAGGTGTTGAAAAGTTAAGTTTTATTTAAATTAATTTGATTTGGGTGCTCTTACAGTGAGTACTATAGTTCTACTAAGTAATGCATTGTTAAGTTACTGTGGATGTCTATGGGATGCATCTCTAATTACACCTTAGCGCAGATTTATATCTCGATAAATGTATGCTGCGCGACAATTTTGCAACTAAAATATATACTTCAATAAAATTCAAGGCTTATAAAATCTAATGATTAATAATAAACATTATAGGATGCTTTGAGATATTTGAATATTATTTCAAACATTTACCAATATATATAAATATTTTTAAGTACATACTATATTAGCAGATGTCAAAATTTAAATATATTTAAAACTTCATTTTTATTTCAGTCATAATCTTATTCAAATTAAATATATTTATTCGTTTTCAGTTGAAATTTGCAAATATTGAATAATTTTTAGGTGCTCTGTACAATTTAAATTATTTAATGCGTCTAAGAGGTAAAAAGACTTTATCCGTGCGTCGCTAAGTTAGTGTTTATTGATGATGGTAAATTAGCGTAACACATTATCAAGTGCATGATAATAGAGGTAGCGCTGCAATATATAGATATATAGACATAATGACAACTAATTAAATTACTATATATATATATATATATATATATATATATATATATATATATATATATATATATATATATATATATATATATATATATATATTAACTTTATTAAAAATGTCGGCATAACATCACCTAATTATAATTATAATTCATGGTATTTTACAGAAAATATTTAAAGTAACTTACCGTAGTTTATAAAATGTAAATTTAAAATTATCATTTTTAAATCATTTTAGGCCTACTTATTATCAAATTAAGATTATAAAATCTTTTAAATAACTTATTTTCTAAAATAATATAGAATTAAAATTAAACATTATTATTTTTCGTTTACATTTATTTAAAATACAATTATATTTCAAAGTAACTTACCGTAGTTCATAAAATGTAAATCATTTTAGGTATATTTATTATAAAGTATTTTAAAAACTTATTTTTATATTTATTTAAACTATAATTATAATTATAACGTAAACCGTTTTTCTTTTCACGACGGAGACGCGAATAAAAATCCGGAGTCGTATGTGGTCACCCAAGTGTGTTAAAAATTATAAATAAAAATTATAAATATAACTCAAAATAATAAATAATTATAAACAAAATAAAATTGTGCCTGGACCAGCTTCTCAGGCTGGGTTAGTGCACGAGGGCGCCATTCCATTTTTACAAACCGGACAAAAATAATAACAATTCAGGGGAGAGATCACGGGACAAAATCTTGAGCGAGAATGTATGCACCAAGCGGAATGACAACCAAACAAATATATAATGAATAAAAATAATAATAAGGAATAATAACTACTAAATATATCCAGGAGACAAATAAACAAATATTGGCTATCACTGGGTTCTTTTAACGAAATTGTTTAATTCAAAATATATTTAAATAAACTCAACAGATGATTATAATATCCAGATACTGTTTAATATAATTAATTCTTTATAATAAATTTTCATCAAATTAAAATATACTCATTACAATCAAATACCAATAATAATAATCCATTTAAATTATCCACTGGGGAATTCAAATACAAATATAACATATAAATTGTAAACTAATAACTAATAATAATCTTTACTTTAAATTAGTTATTCTGGGGAGAGAAAGACGCGGGTACTCTATATATTTGGCAACACTGGGTTGCATGCCATCAAATTATAAAATAAATTTTACCCAGAGAAATAATATTAAATACTCAAATATACTTTTCAAATAATATGTAAAATACTGGTGTAAGACACGGAGCCACTCTTGCTATCCTTGTCTAATCCTCTAAGGAATTTGCTCGACGCGTCTACGTACTTGAAACGCACGCCGGACAAATTTAACTTATTACAACAATATAACTCAGATTATTTACTCAACAAATATCGCGATCAACTCTACTAATGGACCAGCGATAGCCGATGCAACAAATGATAATACAATTGACTTACCGGCGTTGACAATAATTTACTTCTTGAGTTTTTCAAAACTATGTAATTATTTTATTAAGGCACCTGGGCCAGAACAATTTACTCAAAAATAATCACGGACAACAACACGTCCTATCTTTACAAAATCCCGGTCCTCTCTAACTATATTTTCGTTGATTTTTCCGAGAGAGGGGTATCACTCCCGTGTTATTCCCTCTGATGACCTCGGACCCAAAATTATCAATTAAAATAAAATATTTAAAGTCATTAAACAACTTGAGTTATACAATAATATTAAATTAAATAATATTTCCTATTTATAAACAAAAACATAACGATTATTAATCCTTTAAACAATAAAATAATAATTATTTCAGTGCACCACGTGACTGGAGAAGAATATCGATTTTTATCCCCAATATATCGACTTACTCTCCCTTCGGTTGATATTTTTATGTACGCTCTACAACACGTGCGCTACTGACTGAAATGAAAATATCGATTAAGTACATTATATTCAAAATAATTTTCAAAATATAAATATAAATATTATAAACAATTATATCAATAAATAAATAATTAAATCATAATAAAATAATCCAATAAAATAATATAAATATTTGAATAATAATAAATTATGATTAATAAATGCACTTAATTTGAGCTAGAAGGTATTGTTAAATTCACGGCGAGATGGGAAAGCGCGCGCAGCAATTCAAGTTTGAATCGCTACGTGACATAATTATAATTCAAAGTAACTTACCGTAGCTTATAAAATGTAAATTCAAAATTATCACTTTCAAATCATTTTAGGTATACTTATTTTTTAAAATAATATAGAATTAAAATTAAGTATTATAATTTATTTACCTGTGTTATTCAAAGTATTTTAGGCACACATTCATATATGGGCTGTTTATTTAAACTTATAATTATAATAGCCTAGTCAACATGTGCCTTTGGTTCCATGCGTCTTCATCCCCGGACAAAATATCCCCGACAAAATATCCCTGACAAAATATCCTCGGACGAAATATCCCCGGACGAAATATTCCTATATCAAAATATGCCCAGACAAATTCTTCTTAAATATTTGTAACATAATATCATTGCTCGACAAAAAAAAAACACAAAGCAAATTAATTAAAGAAATCAAATTGAATATAAAAATCTAAATTTTTAAGAAAAAATATTTAGTACATCCGTAATTACAAACAATTTAATGAGATGACCTTAGCAACACTACGTAAATACTCTAATTTTTTATCAGTATTTTAATTCGAATCAATTTTTGTCTATCGCTCATCATTTTTACGATATTTCTTACGGTGGTTGGGTACATTTAATCCAGTGCTCATTTTTCGAAAATAGACCTACACATATGCTTGTTATCACGCTGTGCCCTTTTTTCATGGACTTTGTGTGTGTCTATTTGAAAATCGACCAACCCATATGCTTGTTATCGTGCTGTGCCTTTTTTTCACTGATTTCGTTTTTTTTTTCTCAATATTTTTTTCAAAGTCTGTTTTTTCCAGTATATTTTTTTAGAAACTGTTTTCTCCGATTGCCAAGGATATTTTATCATGGAGATATTTTGTCACAGGGATTATTTGTCTGGAGATATTTTATCTGAAGATATTTTGTCACGAGGATATTTTGTCACGAGGATATTTTGTCCGGGGTTATTTCGTCAGGGATATTTTGTCGGGGATATTTTGTCCGGGGATGAAGACGCCTGATACCGTGCCTTTTTGGTCAAAGTTTTTTCTTCGCCTCGGAAAATTATGATCGAGGTGTCATTCGATTTGTCATCGCATCTAGAAACTTTTTGAAAAATTTGAAGTGGCGCTTGCGAAAATTGCAAAAGTTATAAACAATTTAGTAAAAAAAAAAAAGGGGGTTTGGTTTCTTGCGAATATCTCAAAAAGTATTTAAAATTTTTGAAATTTGGAAAAAGATTCAAAAAGAGGAAGGAATTTTCTAAAAAAAAATCCTGCCTCCCCGAACTCTAGGACCAATATTTATAATTTTTTTAGGGGGTTGAAAATACGACCGAAGACGAAAACTCACGGTTGCGTAAGCTCCACCCATTTCGGACCTTTATTAAAAAAATATTATTTAAACTTATTAAATATGGAAACTAAGAAATGAAAAAATTCAGGCACCTACAGGATAGATCAATGAACAAAAATCCGGCGATCAAAAATTTTTATCGCGATTTTTCAATTAGTTATCCATTAGTTAATTAACAATTTTTTGTCGCACGAACTTAAACATTGAAAGTGCGATAATTGTTAAACTATAAATCTGGAATTTTTTTCCTTTTATGGAGCTATTTTACAAAGACTATAGAACAGATTCCCGTTAAAAAAATTAAAAAATTGTTGATTTTCACTTTTTTATTAACAATTTACTTAACTGAAAAATTATCAAGCTCGATTAAACATTGGAAAAAAATATTTTTTTTATAATATTGCTATTGGTCTGTTTCTTTATGATCATATGCTACTTAAAAATGTTTTTTAATAATTTTTATCTCATATTGTTTAAAAAATTGTTATAAACAAATGCGTTGTTTATGAGATAATCAAAAAATTTTTTTTCGAAACATATTCTTTGATGAAAATTATGATTTTTAAAAAGAAAATTGTTTCTTAAAAAAATTTTTTTATTGCTTAAAGACGCATTTGTTAATTAACTATTTTTTTTTACCACTTGTTATGAAAATTAAGGAACCATTTTTTTTTTTTAAATCATAATTCATCTTGTTCTTCGATATCTGAAAAAAATTTCTATTTTTATTCAAATTTGAATTGTTTATACAATAAACAATTTGCTATAAACAATTGAATTTTTTTTCATATTTTTTTTTTATTCTAAAAAATACAACAAAAATAGCCCAGTATCAGTTTTTGGAAAAAAAATAATTTTTCGATTTTTTATTTAATTTTGAGTTATCTCATATATTCAAACTTATCTTTCGCGCCTGCTTTTCTTTATTTATTAGTAATATAACTTATAAACTATTGCAGATACAACAAATTCATCAAAATCTTTTTTCTTCTAATTTAGCTACTCAACAAATTTATAACTAAACTAAAGCTCTTAATTAATTATTTATATAATTGTTTTGCAATTATTTATCAAAACTAAAGGAAAAAAAAATTTCTTTTGTTTTTAAAATCGAAATATTTCATTAACTATAACAGATACAACAAAAGTTACTCATATCTTTTTCACTCTGTATTAGTTAATGAACAAACAAAGCTACTAGCCGGGGCTGTAATCTTAAAATTTATAAAGCAATTAGCAGCTATTAATAAGTATGTATTGGGCAAAATTTTTTTTATTCTGACACATTTATTAATAATTTCTAAGATAATACAGTTACAGCTCCAGCTAGTAGCTTTGTTTGTTCATTAACTAATACAGAGTGAAAAAGATATGAGTAACTTTCGTTGTATCTGTTATAGTTAATGAGATATTCCGATTTTAAAAACAAAAAAAATTTTTTTTCCTTTAGTTTTGATAAATACGCGGTATTATCTCCTTGACCGGTATCATTAATTGGTTTAAACATTCATCACACGGCACACATAATTTTTGAAGATACTTCAGACGACTATTTATTAGATCTTTAAACTCGTAAATATTCTGCACTGTGTTTTGACGCATAGTAACTTTTCGTACATATTTAGGCATTGCACCAGTCTGCTGATCAATGACATCCATGATTGTAAATAATTTTGCTTTCCCATAGGTGGATCCCAACGATGAATATTGAAAAATGTAGCCCTCGAGCGATGTTGTGTCATTAGGCAGCTTTCTGTATTGAGCATCAGGCAAGTTGAAATTCTTCGTTAGTTTTTTTAATACAGTTGTAAATTGCTGCCACTTTTCTGAGGAACACACAATGCCACATGATTTTTCATCAACAATTGCAATACACGGCACAAATTTGTACGTTTCAGTATCCAACTCGAGTCCTACAATTATGAATTTTGTACGAGACTCGTTTAGCTTATAAGAACTTGTTAATAATAAATCAAATTTCTCCCAAGACTGAAGCACACGGTTGTCTTGTTGCGAAGTAGTTGAACGTCACAAGCACCAACTGATTTTTTCGTATTTATGAGCATAGTAACTCAAGACTTAGCATTTAGCGTACAGGTAGTAACGAATTTTGATACAGATTTTTTTTCTAAGTTATAGTTTAAGAATTAAATATGGAGTAACGTCCAGCTACAGTTATGGGTTTTGTTAAAAGAAAAGTGAAGTAAAGATTTAGAATCAGAATTAGAGAAATTAAATATGGAATATTGTTTGAGATTTAAGTTTGAGATAACGATAGAGTTTGAGTTTTGGCTTACAGTTTTGGAATTTCGAGTATGTGGAGAAGTCAGTGTTACCGTGGAGCGGGACTTGAATTAGCCACCCGGCATCATCTGATGATAGAACCTAGTTATATCCCTATGAGACTTCTTGGTAGATTGCAGAGGTCTAGCTGAAATGCTAGCGCTCCAGTGTATAAGGAATTTGATGGATGCAGATTGGGATCAGTTTTTGAGTTTTGGATTGGCAGGCCTCAACAGTAATTTTGTGACCGTTGCTGTTGTGGAAGCCGTTTGGTCATTTTTAATTATTTTGTCTGACAGGCCTCAGAGGACAAGCTATGACCACCTGTACCGCTGAGGAAGTCATAGGTCACTTAGTTTTAAGTTTTACGATCCCAGCTGAAGTCTGTTCCAGGAATGCAACTACCAAGGATATCCATACTCAAAATCGGGTTTAGAGAATACGTTTGGTGAGGTATAGCCTCCAGTAACTGACATAGTAGAGTTTGAAATTGATTTATGGATTTAGAATACAGAGGTCAGTTATTGGTAATGATAAGATTTAGTTTGAGGTTTTGGATTTTGATGATTGAGAATGGGGAAGTCGAAGGGAGACCTTCGAGGACTACGGACGTGAGGATTAAGCTCTGGTTGCTCGAAGCGAGCAGACGTATCTAGTATTGGCGTTACAGTTCATGGCATCGCGTAAAGCTACAGATTAAGATTATTGTTACAGAAGTATTATTTAAAACAGTGCAAGACGTTACTTGATATTTCATTCATCAGTAATCAGGTATGAAATAATTATTATAATTATTATAATAATTAATAGTGTTCGAGTCGAAGTCTTGAGATATCATACTACTGTTTTAATTGAAGAAAAGACTTAAGATCTGAGAGAATTATGAGCATATTATTACAGTTAGAGTCATGTTAACGATTTATTGTTAATATTACTTGATAAAATTTTTATAAAAATATGTGTAGTTATTAAACTAATTGTCATCTAATTGACGTCAATATGAGATTCATGTATGTTAGTTTTACTAACTTTGTTAAAGAAAATGTTCAAGAGTATCAGTTTTATAATTTATTGTTGTAGTTTACTGAAACTCAGTTGATTGTTATTTAGCTCTAGTAATTAATTAATTTATTTAGAATATACTGCTGCGCATCATTTAGATGTCAATTTACCTTTTGTTAAGATTAATTCCATTATTATTAGATTCAGTACTTTTTTATAAAGAAGAATTATTTGTACGATGCTACAGTATTGTGTTAATTGTTGAATAGATATTTTGAGTTTATTGTTGATTAATGAAAATTGCAAATTCGCTAATAATCTGCATGAGTTTGGAATAATGTAACCCGGACCACTCCCTCTCTCCATAAACCTACTTACTGAGCGACACCATGGCATACCGTCACTCTGTTCTTAGTTTTCTAGTCTCTGTTTTTGATTTTGCTTTTAAGTTCTAAGCATTTTGTTAAGTTTTAGTTATAGTTTTTTTTATTTAGTTTGCGTGGTTTTGGTGATAATTCCACAGATCAAAAATTATCCAGTTTTTCATTCATGCGTGGTTCTGAGATAGTTCCACAGATCAAAAATTTATCTAATTATTAAGATTCACTGGTTTGGTGATTCCAGTGATAAAAATTACCTGGCGCCCGTATTCGTATCGAGACTGGGAGCTAAAAGCAGAGAACAAAGTTGTAGCGCGAAATTTGGCGTATTAACTTACCTTCGAATTTTTTGCGTTATAATATATATATATATATATATATAGATATATTAAACTCGAAAAGCGGACGCTAATTGCTTGCAAGATTTGTTGGCGGCCTACGGTAAGTGTATACATACCTCTTATGATGAATTTAATTCCTTAATTTATCAAGTATGTAAAAATTCTATTTTAGAACGATACAGCCGTGATGAGCTATTGCAGTTAGACGATAGCTCTAATAGCAATATCGAGACCGTTGACGTAAATTTTAAACTTTTGTGAAATATATTAATTTGGTTAATTATATTAATTTGGTTAATTACATTAATTTGGTTAATTATATTAATTTGATCAAATATTTTAATTTGTTTTAATATTTTAATTTGTTTTATACTTTTATCACCTAGGATATTACGCAAACGGTTAGGCCATGGGTTGGTTATTATCCAGGTTGCGAAACTATAAGAATGAATCACTTCACAGGGGTTCAGCGTGAGCGTAATTTGTCTACTAGCTCTGACGATTCGTACGTCTCGTTTCCAACAGATAATGAAGAATTGGATGACCCTGGTAAATTTGATTCTGAAGAGGAACTGATAGTTAAAAGAACTCAACAATATTATAATAATTGTGACTTCGAAGAAGAAGAAGAAGAAGAAGAAGAAGAAGAAGAAGAAGAAGAAGAAGAAGAAGAAGAAGAAGAAGAAGAAGAAGAAGAAGAAGAAGAAGAAGAAGAAGAAGAAGAAGAAGAAGAAGAAGAAGAAGAAGAAGAAGAAGAAGAAGAAGAAGAAGAAGAAGAAGAAGAAGAAGAAGAAGAAGAAGAAGAAGAAGAAGAAGAAGAAGAAGAAGAAGAAGAAGAAGAAGAAGAAGAAGAAGAAGAAGAAGAAGAAGAAGAAGAAGAAGAAGAAGAAGAGGAAGAAGAAGAAGAAGAAGAAGAAGAAGAAGAAGAAGAAGAAGAAGAAGAAGAAGAAGAAGAAGAAGAAGAAGAAGAAGAAGAAGAAGAAGAAGAAGAAGAAGAAGAAGAAGAAGAAGAAGAAGAAGAAGAAGAAGAAGAAGAAGAAGAAGAAGAAGAAGAAGAAGAAGAAGAAGAAGAAGAAGAAGAAGAAGAAGAAGAAGAAGAAGAAGAAGAAGAAGAAGAAGAAGAAGAAGAAGAAGAAGAAGAAGAAGAAGAAGAAGAAGAAGAAGAAGAAGAAGAAGAAGAAGAAGAAGAAGAAGAAGAAGAAGAAGAAGAAGAAGAAGAAGAAGAAGAAGAAGAAGAAGAAGAAGAAGAAGAAGAAGAAGAAGAAGAAGAAGAAGAAGAAGAAGAAGAAGAAGAAGAAGAAGAAGAAGAAGAAGAAGAAGAAGAAGAAGAAGAAGAAGAAGATAATCTTCAACATACATACATTTCTAATGATAATGATGATGACGATGACGGTGATGAGTCAAGACATTTTATACAACGTAAACTTTTAGGTATTTTACACAACACTAAACAGCATACCTTTTATACATCGTCAGCGGCTTAATAATTATTATAGAATTTTAGATACTGTAGTACCACTTGAAAAGTGAGGTTAATTTTGTAACCTGTAAGTTTTAAATATTTAAAAATTATATTTTCAGGTGTACAATCAGGTGGTATAACAACAAGATCAAAAGCAAAAAAGGAACACACCTCTTTGCCGTCAAAATTAACACAGTCTGACGCTGATGATAATAATAATAATAATAATAATAATAATAATAATAATAATAATAATAATAATAATAATAATAATAATAATAATAATAATAATAATAATAATAATAATAATAATAATAATAATAATAATAATAATAATAATAATAATAATAATAATAATAATAATAATAATAATAATAATAATAATAATAATAATAATAATAATAATAATAATAATAATAATAATAATAATAATAATAATAATAATAATAATAATAATAATAATAATAATAATAATAATAATAATAATAATAATAATAATAATAATAATAATAATAATAATAATAATAATAATAATAATAATAATAATAATAATAATAATAATAATAATAATAATAATAATAATAATAATAATAATAATAATAATAATAATAATAATAATAATAATAATAATAATAATAATAATAATAATAATAATAATAATAATAATAATAATAATAATAATAATAATAATAATAATAATAATAATAATAATAATAATAATAATAATAATAATAATAATAATAATAATAATAATAATAATAATAATAATAATAATAATAATAATAATAATAATAATAATAATAATAATAATAATAATAATAATAATAATAATAATAATAATAATAATAATAATAATAATAATAATAATAATAATAATAATAATAATAATAATAATAATAATAATAATAATAATAATAATAATAATAATAATAATAATAATAATAATAATAATAATAATAATAATAATAATAATAATAATAATAATAATAATAATAATAATAATAATAATAATAATAATAATAATAATAATAATAATAATAATAATAATAATAATAATAATAATAATAATAATAATAATAATAATAATAATAATAATAATAATAATAATAATAATAATAATAATAATAATAATAATAATAATAATAATAATAATAATAATAATAATAATAATAATAATAATAATAATAATAATAATAATAATAATAATAATAATAATAATAATAATAATAATAATAATAATAATAATAATAATAATAATAATAATAATAATAATAATAATAATAATAATAATAATAATAATAATAATAATAATAATAATAATAATAATAATAATAATAATAATAATAATAATAATAATAATAATAATAATAATAATAATAATAATAATAATAATAATAATAATAATAATAATAATAATAATAATAATAATAATAATAATAATAATAATAATAATAATAATAATAATAATAATAATAATAATAATAATAATAATAATAATAATAATAATAATAATAATAATAATAATAATAATAATAATAATAATAATAATAATAATAATAATAATAATAATAATAATAATAATAATAATAATAATAATAATAATAATAATAATAATAATAATAATAATAATAATGATGAAATGATAAAAACGTAGATGGCCACATTAACGTACAACCCCCGGTCAATGGATGTAAGGTATGACTGTACTATAGCTACATCAGAAAAAATCCGCAGATTAGGTTATACTCTTACTGAAGAGTGGGAATGTGATTTCGATTTATTTTTGTCTAGAAACCCTGAAGTTGCAGCTGAATTACGCGATCACCCCTTACTTTGTACTGAGCCGCTGAATCCTAGAGATGCTTTTTTTGGCGGTCGTACAGAAAGCTTTGTTACGTTATATGATGTGAAAGGCCATGAAAAAATTAAATATGTAGATGTATGCTCGCCGGACCCTTATATTTGTAAAACTGGCAAATTTCCGATAGGTCATCCCGAAATTTTTATAGGTGATTAATGCCATACTTTGATAGGTGAAAATAATAATTAAGCACTTGTGGAAGGTTTGGTGAAATGTACTGTTCTTCCACCAAAAAAGCTTTATCATCCGGTATTACCATGTAGAGTTAATGATAGGCTACTCTCTGCACTGTGTCATTCTTGCGCTCAAGAATTAAGACAGGTAGATTGTAATCATAGGCCTACAGACCGCGCTTTAGCAGGTACATGGATGGTAGATGAGATTAGGAAAGCCGTTAAAAAAGGTTACATTATCATTAAAGTATTTGAAATTTGGCAGTATAAAATAGCTCAGTATAACCCCAAAACAGGGTCTCAAGGGATATTTACGGAAGACATTAACACTTTTTTAAAAATTAAAACTGAAGCTAGTGGATACCCTAAAGATTGTAAAACCGACGAGCAAAAAGATAAATATATTGTAGATTATGAGTATGCTGAAGGTATAAAATTAGATAAAAAAAAAATTGAATTTAACGCAGGGTTACGAGCTGTAGCAAAACTTAGTTTAAATTCACTTTGGGGAAAATTTGGTCAGCGGGAAAATTTAACACAAACTGAAATTGTTACAACACGAGCGCGTTTAATGGAAATGTTGACCGATAGTCAAATTGAAATATTCGGCTTTTTACCAGTCAACGATAATACATTGTATATAAATTTTGTTAATAGTAAGGATGCTATAAAGCCTTCCCGCACAACAAATGTTGTTATCGCGGCGTATACAACGGCCCAGGCACGCCTTAAATTATACACTTACTGAGAAAACTTAGGTACTAGGGCTCTTTACTGCGATACCGATTCTTGTATTTACGTTTCTGTAGAAGGAAAATGAGAACCACCAACAGGTAAATTTTTAGGAGAATTAACTGATGAATTAGAAGGGTACGGTCTAGGAAGTTATATTACATTTTTTGTAACAGGTGGCCCAAAATTTTATGCTTATACTATACGTAAACCTGATAATACGACCGCCGAGGTATGTAAAGTAAAAGGTACAACTTTAAATTTTTCTTATAGTCTTAAAATTAATTATAATACAGTTAGAGCACTTGTAACTGGTGAAAAAACAGAGCCTATTATAATAAAATTTGATGCTATACGTAGAACATGTTTTCATGCTATTGTAACAAAAAAGGAAACGAAAACCACATTTCCACAATATAAAAAAAGACGTTTCAGAAATAAATATTCAACATTACCGTTTGGGTACCGAGTTTATTAATTGTATTTAAATTAACACTGTAATAACTTATAGTAAATGTCTAAAATATACTCGCTTCTTCTATGTTTTATTTTTCCCCTCTTTTATTTACCAGCGTAAGTAATTTTTATTTATTTAGTTATTTACTTAAGTTTATTTTCTTCAGTTCGTCAAAGACAGTCTACCTAAGCGTTAAAACTGAATTTAAATGGATATTATAATAGATATTCAGGGCTTCTTCGATAATTATGGAAATTTTTTACCTAAAGAAGTCGCGCTAGTAGATTTAGAATCTTCTATACAAGGTCATTTGTTAATCAAACCCCCATTTTCATATAAATTATTATCCTCAACACGTCAAAAAAATAACTGGCTTACAATAAACAAACACGGTTTGAAGTGGTTTGACGGTTTTATTGCACTCTCAAATTTGACACCTATTATCAAATTTTATTCTGAAAAAGCTCGGTGTGTAGATGTACGTGGTGATATAAAATTTGAATATCTTGAAAAATTACTACAAAAGGAAGTTATTAATTTAGAAGAAGAAGATATCGACAAGACCCCTAATAAATTTGATAATCTGAGAACTACAAACACTTTATGTACGCTACATGGTGCATTAAAAATTTACAATCCTGATCAAAATTTGAGATGTGCTTTAAACAACGCTCTTTGCCTACAAAAGTGGATTTTAAAAGAACGTTCAAATTCTTATGAATTTTAAAACTTTAAATTTTCATATGTCTCTTTAATAACAACTGATAATATACTCAGCTGACGATTGCATTTTACGCGGAGTCAGCATTTAAAAAGACAAGCAGATTAAAACTACAACGAGTCTCAGATTCAAACGGTAGTTCAAGAGTGTCATAATAATGTGTTACACAAAATTTAATAAGTGTGATGGGATTTGTGCAGAACCGGAAGAAGATCCAGGAAATGAAATGAATGTGACTAAACACGATCTGGACACATTTAGAACATATTGGCCACATGATTCTTTATTCAGAATTCTGCCGACACGCTTAAATGTTGAGAGTATCGTATGGTTAAGCGCTGTTACTCGTGCTGTAAGAAATTCACCACTTTTTCTTGATGTAGGTTTAATTTTACATTATTATTATTTTCGCTATTATAAAACTTATCTGAATATATTCTAATTATTATTTCAGTTTTTTTTGGGTATGCCCCGCGACATCTTTGAGCTAGCTATGCTGTCAATTATTTGCGTCCCCACGGGCTGTGGTAAGACAGTATTTGGAAAAAGGTTCATTTAATATTTACCTTATATGAGTGATACGAATTTCTCGAGAATAATATTTTATTATGCTGAATGGCAGTATTCTTATGCGGAATATTCTAATTGTAAAAATATTGAGTTTCGTGAAGGTTTACCACGCAGTGAAGATTACACTAACGATACACGTCCAAAATTGCTTATTATCGATGATCTGATGCGCGAGGCCTCAAATAATAGCGCCGTAGATTTATTCACGAAGGGCAGTCATCATGGGAACCTAAGTGTAATTTTTATTACCCAAAATATTTTTCATCAAGGACACGGTCAAAGAGATATATCCTTAAACGCAAACTATATCGTAATTTTCAAAAATCCACGTGATAGATCACAAATACAACACCTTGCAAGACAAGTTTATCCTGAAAATACACGTTTTTTACAAGAAATATGCTATGATGCGACATCTGTTCCCCACGGCTATTTACTACTAGATTTAAAACAATCATCACCTGATAATTGTCGATTTCGTAGCTGTATTTTCCCAGATGATCAACATCAATTTGTTTATATAACCAAGAAAAGTATAAATAATAGATCTAAAAGTTACAATGTTCCAGTATACTACCGATAATGGCGCAGCGCGGATCAATTAAAAAGAAACAGCTTGCTATACTCCAGGCACTCTGTTATTTAAATAACGAACAAAGACAAGCTATACTTCGCAAGGCTGACGCAGCTTCAGTACGGTGTATTTGCGAGTGTGCTTTCAATATATTACGTGGTAATGTGTTGTTATCATCAGAAGATCGCACAAAATTAAAACGTTATGCACCGTTTTTAAGAAAATTATCGGCTCAAGGCAGTTTAAATAAGAAGAAAAAGATAATTGTACAGAAAGGTGGTTTTCTACCGGCATTTCTAGCGCCATTACTAGGCGTGTTACTGTCAACAATAGTCGCCCATTAATTAACATGGAATACGCTCGCAAAATGGTATTAGTACCGGAAGATAAACTACAAGAGGATAGTAATACAGACCAAAATGAAGATAAATTAAAAAATAAAACTATACGGACTTTAGGCACAGCTCTATCATGACTCGATAATAAAATGCACGAGATTCTAAACTCTAATAAGTATAATTCTGATCGTGAAAAATGTCAGGCGTACTTGCAAATCCTTGAACATTATTTACGTTTACTAGAATATGAAAAAAAAACCTTTAGAAAATACATTTACCGAATCAAACACAAACGAGAATATAAATTTTTCTGGTTCTTCTTTTGACACTGTTCCTAAAACGTCAAGAATAGCTAAAACGTTAAAAATGGCTTTAATTAGAGATAATTTTTATATTGTATTACCTAGTAACAGTAGTATGAAATATTTTCCCAATAATACGACTACGCGTTTTATAACACAGTTACCTCAAGCGTTGGAAATAAGCGGCGGATGGGAAGTTGCGTTAGTGGAAATACAAACTCCTATGACCATACTACATATACCAAAAGAATCTACGGCAATTATCATAGGTACAGCCGACATACCTATAAATACTGAAGAAGGAAAAAGTGCTACTAAAGAAAACAAAGAAGGAGAAAGTATAGTTGATATTTACTATGGAAATGTACCTTACGGTCAATATCAAAATATTACCTCTTTTATGCAATGTATGAATGCACTTCCTGCATTATCTAAGCATATAAATTTTGTACATGACGCCGGTGGCTATATATCAGTTCATAAAATATGTGATTGCGTAGCTATACATACACTGAAGGTAAATGAAATACTTGAAAAGATACTAGGATTTGGCGTAGACTATTTACCTAGGCCTATCTCAGAAAAGAACGAATGCAAAGGGTCAACCCCTGCATCGTTAGCTAATGCAATACCTGGAAAAATATTTGTGTACAGTGATATTTGTGAAGGTTATATAACAGGAGACGTGCAATCACCTCTGCTACGTGTCGTGCCTGTTGATACCGATCATTACGTCTATGGTTCAACTAAAATAAAGACTTTCACCGGGTCGTTATATACCCTTATTACGCAGAACCATGAACACTATCGAAATTGATATAAGAGATGAGTTTGGGAATCCTATTCCACTTGAATACGGTACGCTGACCGTGACATTACATTTCAGGAGAAGAATTTAAGTATAACAAAATGGCCGGGTTTGAAATAATACAATACGGTGACGGAACTCGTGATTATAATGGCATAAGTCAAGTTTACATAGGTTCGCCAAATCAAAGAGGTCATGGTATTGGTAGCTTCCTTGGTGGCTTATTTAGACCTGTATTACCATTTCTAAAAAATGGTGCAAAAGCGCTTGGCAAGGAAGCTTTAAAATCCGGAATAAATATTGCTACAGATGTTTTGGATCACAACGTACCGATCAAAGAGGCGTTAAGTGTCAGAGCGCGTGAATCAGGTAATAATTCAAAACGAAAAGCTCAGCGAAAAATCGACAGTCTTATGAACGGATCAGGGTACGTGCCTGGTCAGTTGGCTATTGCTAGTGGTATGAATAGCACCATTGGCTTAGCAGGAAGGCGTTCTAATAAGAGAAGACAAGTGATAAAAACAGTTCGGAAAAAAAATAAGCGTAAAACAATAAAAAAGAAAAATAATAAGAAAAATAGCAAGAAAACAAATAAGAAGAAGAAAAAGCTACGTACAGTGAATGATATTTTTTCATAAATCGTTATTTTCAAAATGTCGTTTTTACAAGTACATTCTTGCGAATGTGCGAAAACAGAACTTGAATTATTCTCATTGCCTCCTACTCAAACAACAATCGAAAGCTCACAGTGGGTCCATTATAAACCAATTTCATCGTTGACTGATAACTTACCGATAGAATTCGTCGTACAGGGGCAAGGTGATAAAAATATTGATCTTGCTCATACTATGCTAAGTTTACGTGTAAGTATTACACGTAAAACGCCTGTCGCTGCTAGTACTACACCGCCTAAAGTGGGTCCTATCAACAATTTTATGTATTCAATATTTAATATCTATATTTATCGCTATATGTAGATGGCCGCCAAGTTCCATTAAAACCATTACAACCTGATTTTTCTAATAGTAAGCTGTATGTAGATGCTTATCACACATTATTTTCGGGCACAGGGATTCATTTTTTGAATAAAGGAAATACAATAGATCGATTTGATTATCCTAATGGTTTTTGTTTATACACTTTTGACCTAACGCCTGATTTATCAGCTGATAGTAACACTCATTGGAATCTGATTCGTCATGGTACTGTGCGTATAGAGGTTAGGTTTGATAAAGGCCTAGAATCAACCGTAGACTGTATAGTGTATGCTGAATATGAGAGTGTATTAGAAATAGACTCCTCCAGGCAAGTTACTATAGATTTTGCTGGCTAAGCAAAATAAGCTATTTGGTTCGAAATTAAAAATAAAATACTTCAGTAACTGTGAGTCTGCCCCATAGTGAAGAACATTATGACACTTGTAATATATATTCAAGGCTTTATTAACAATGCGCGAGAATTTTTACCTAAAGAAATCAGTGTTACTTCTCTAACTAATAGTGATACGGCTCACTGGATTTAAGCTCCTAAATTTTCATTTACGCTGTTGTCAAAAGAACGGCAAGTTGAAAATAATGATTTAACAAGAAAACATGGTCTTGAATGGTACGATGGTGAGGCAATGGTAAAATACGTACACATACAGCTCCGCTTTTTGAGTCAATGTGCCATGAGAATTTTTACAAAAGGAAAACTGCAAAAAACATACTTAGAGGGCCTACTTTATCGTCCTGTCATAAATATAGAAGATTTATTAAACAGCCCATCAGTAGCAGCCTTGCAACAGCCACGGTTAACTTGTGCTCTACACAGTGTATTAGAGGCGAGACGAAATAGAAGTTTAGCATATAACCATTGTGCTTTATCGTGTGCAGATTTAATAAAACAGTGGTTAAATAGCAAGGCGCGTAATCAAGATTCTTCAATAGCTACACATCATAGAGCTGAGCTTGTTAAAAACAACGATAATACAATAGCTTGTCCTTGGAAGTGTCAGGCTTGTAATGAACACGGTGCAAATATTGAGAGCTATACAGTTTATACCATACCACATAATTGGAGTATATCCAGTGGACAGAATTCCGAAAATTTGGACGAGGTCGACAGCCTTTGTTATTAATACAGTTGGACACAATAAGCCAGGACAGCACTGGGTCGCCATGTACGTCGATAGACATGGAAATGGATGGTCCTTCGACAGCTATGGATTACCACTACTCATTCCTCAACACCTTAAACGCCTCAAACACAATTGCAGATGGTTCGAATATAACGACAAGCAGTTGCAACAGGAAAATTCTCAAGTATGCGGCCAATATTGTATCATGTTTTTGCATTTTATGTCTACTGATCATTCAATTGGGAGGTTTATATCTATCTTTGACGAACGATGTAACAGAAATGATGAAATTGTAAACAAATATTATAAATCATTCGTGAATTTAAATCGAAACAAATATTGCTATAATTTTGTACACCACGGAATAGCTGTGAATAATAATATTCAATCATGTATTTAGACGTAAAGATATCATTATATAATAAAATAAAGACGTCTTTATAATATGCCTATGTATTTGGGTAATCTATGTAAATAAAATAATTTATGTTGTCATTTTTTCATGAACCCTTACTCATTTATTTAATTTAAGATTATTTTCTTAAGTTATTTATAGTATTTTAATAATTTCTATTAATATTGTTTAACGGTAAGGTAAGTAGGACGCTCATATGTTAATATCTTATCCTTAGCGACTTAAGCATACATATATATGTCGATTTAACAGTTGAAATATTACTAAGACTCGTGTTTGTGTTTTCATATTGACCATTCATTTTATTTATTTAACAAATTACCGAATACAACACGGGTAATTGCTATTCACAAATATCGTGTACACTAAACAATAAAATTACAAGCAATAATGTAAATATCAAAATACACAATCTCAAAGTATTCGATTAATATTAAATATTACAACTTTACTGAATATTACACAAAATTAAATATTACACAATAGAAGTACACAAATTGTTAGAAACGATAGGTTTACTCGAGGATAACAATTAATGAACAATATTCGAGTTATTGCTGTATAATGTGCACGGCGGTAAAATTAAATTGAAAACGAATACACGATCGGTAGGATAGCAATGTTGCCTGTTCCTTGGCTCAATTAGAACTAACTCTCCGTACTCAATACTCTTGAGTCCTCAAGTCCCAAAACTATCTTTCAAGTAATTTTTACAAAAACGTACAAACTACGTCCTTAAGTTTAAAAACTCATTATGCCCAAAATATTGCTATCCCTCGATCGTGGCTACGTTGGATGCCCAGATGTGCTCCTCCAACCCAAGTTTACCTTCATAAACGTAAATATAAAAACTAACAAAAATCTTAAGAGGATTAAGTTGTAAAATATTTTCACTAAATTTTATTGTCTAAAAAAAAAAAACAAACTCAATATAACTGGGACTTTCCCAAGTCTCAGGAAAAACCCAAGTATTATTTTATCTCCGACACGGCCATCCTGACAAGCACACGTCCTCGGGTGCATCTGAAAATTATTTCAGTTGTTAACTGGCGTGTCAGTTTTTTTTTTTTTTTTTTTTTTAACTTAATTTTCTTTAGTTCGCTTTTATTCTCTTCAATCTAGTACTACTCAACTTAGTTCAGTTCAGAGATCCACTGTAACCCCAAATCTTCTTGATAGCGTTTATTATGGTTTTAGTTATTATCATTATTTTTTTTTTTTTATTTATTTTACAATTTACTAAAACTTAGTGTTGACATGCCTGTCAGATTCCCTCAGTGCAAGTACGTGCGTTATCCTCAAATACACCATCCTAAATACTATTTTAGATTAACAATCCAGTCATATCAAACGTCTGTTCCATCGCTGGGCTCACAATGCACCTTCAGCAAGCCACAAAGGTAATGCAGTGACACTGTGACTCAACGCATGTAACATGGTCTGATACCAGGTGTATGACGACACCAAGCCTGCACTATACCGCCTGCTGCCCATCGCACAACTTCAGCAAGCCACACAGGTAATGCAGTGCCGATCACAGCCCAACGAGTATAGCCAGACTTAACATTCCTCATCACTATTGAAACAATCAGTGTCTCTTTCAACACCTTCCTCATTATTATCGATAGAATTAGTGTCTTTTTCAACACCTTCCACATTGTTATCAATGCATATAGTGTCTTTTCCAACACCTTCCACATTATTATCAATGCAATCAGTGCCTTTTTCAACACCTTCCTCGTCACTATCGACGTCACACACATCTAACTCACTGGGAATGTAACTTTCAGGCATTTTTCTCAGTTTATCATGAGCATATTTATACGTTCGTTTGCTACTTAAAGATCTCTAACTGTATCTATCGCCATCAAGAATCTTAGTTATCACAAATGGACCCCTGAACTTCGGATCTAATTTGGTTTGATTTCTCTATTCATTTTTAAGCAAAACAAAATCTCCTGCATTGAATCTTACTACTTTAGCTTTAGTCTTATCATATCTAGTTTCATTGTATTTTGCATTTGATTCTATATTATCTACCGCACGTTGTCTTACACTAGAGATTTCAATTTCCCTATCATTATCATCAGCTAACAGACCAAGAGGTCTTGCTACTTTTCCAATCAGTAGTTCCAAAGGACTAGCTTTTGTTACGCGATTGGTAGTGCAATTCATAGCCAATTGTATCTCTCCTATAGCATCTTGCCATGAACGACCCTCTGTTTCTACCGCAGTAAACATATTTTTCAGAGTTCCCATCACACGTTCTACCTGCCCCTTTGCTCTGCTAGAGCCAGTGGCTATTAAATGAAGTTTGATGTCTTGCGACTTACAAAACTCCTGAAAATCTTTACCAGTAAAACATCTATCTTGGTCCGCTATCATGCGAGTTGGTTTGCCGAACAAGGATATTGCTGATTTAACAGCTCGGATAGTAGTGTTGGAGTCTATTTTCCGAGTATGATATAAATAGACGAACTTTGTAAATGCGTCAACTAAGACAATTATATATTCTTTCGAAGTACTTTTACCGCTCAGTTTACCTGAAATATCAATATGAACTGTGTGCCATGGTATACTGGTTTTAGGAATAGGATGGAGCTCGGCTTGCACTTTACCTGAATTAGACTTAGAGAGCCTACAGGTTATGCAATTCTCCACGAATTTACGGACATACTTAGACATACGTTCGAACCAGTAATGATCGCAAACTTTGTCAAGTGTTTTGTCCCCTCCTAAATGCATGATGGAACTATGAACGTTATTAATAACTGCCCATCTAAATGCCCTGGGGACGATTGGTAAACAGTATGATGTACCACGTCGTTGTACTTTTCGATAAAGCGTGCCCGATCGCAATTCGTATGTATTGGCAAGATCGTCCGATAACTCTTCGTTTTCTAGCTTGGTAACGATTTCAGAGATTTCCGGGTCCCGTCGTTGCTCAGCTAGGAGCCATTCGTCCGATATTTCCGCGAGATCAATGCGTTTTTGTTCAATTTTATCCGTCGGTTTATGTTCATCGAGACATATCGGGTTTCGCGAGAAAAAATCTACGTGCTCCATGCGCTTGCCTTCTCTATAGACTATATCAAAATAAATGCCTGTAAAAATGTCCACCATCGATGGACTCTATCATTCAGATCTGTTTTATTGCGCGATGCTTTTAAAGAATTACAGTCTGTAAATACTGTGAACTCGCGACCGCGTAAATAATGGCGTAAATGTTTAATAGAGTTGACAACAGCTAGAGTCTCCAACTCGTATGAATGGTATCTGGATTCTGCCGAACTAGTTCTTTTACTAAAATATTCAACTACTCGGTTTTTATTATTTACCTTTTGCATCAATATAGCTCCTTAGCCTTCAGCACTAGCATCAGTATGTAATTCAATGGGATAAGTAGGGTCAAAGATCATTAGTACGGGTTCGGCGGTCAACACAGAAATTACATTTTGACGAATTCTCTCATGGTTTTCTTTCCACTCAATACTTTTCTTACCTGCAGTTAACGCATACAATGGTTTCATTATATGAGAAAACCTCGGTATGAACTGACGAAAGTACGATGCTAGACCAATAAATTGCCGAAGCTGAGTAACAGTTTGTGGCGGCGGTAGAATTGTTAAAGCTTTCATTTTTCGCGGATTAGGACGAATCTCACCGTCCTTTATCTCGTATCCCAAGTACAAAACTACAGTTTTTAAGAAAGAACATTTCGAAAAATTAAACGAGAAACCGGCTTTGATAAGTATGTCAAGTACTATTCGTAATCTTTCCAAACTTTGTTCTATTGTCTCCCCAATAACTAAAATGTCGTCCATATAGACAACAACATATGTATACGCAAGATCACCGAGTGCTTTCAGAACTGCGCGTAGAAATACTGAAGGGGCAATTTTTAGTCCGAATGGCATAGTTAAATATTCGTACTGCCCGTCGGGTGTGACGAAAGCCGTAAGTTCGATTGAATCAGGGTGAATAGGTATTTGGTGAAATCCGCTAGCCATATCAAGACAAATAAAAAGTTTTGCACCTCTAAGTCTAGCTATCTGATCCGATATAAGTGGTAACGGGTGCTTATCTGCTACCATATTTTTATTTAACTCGCGATAATCTACGCATAAGCGGTCTGACCTATCTTTCTTTTTAACAAGTATTATCGGGCTGGCAAAAGGTGAATTACTAGGACGAATCACGTTGGCTGTAATGAGCTCGTCTATTCTTTCTCTTACAATTTGTCTTTCTTCAACGCTAAGTCGATAAGGGCGTCGCTGTACTGTGACGTTAGGATCTATCAACCGTATTTTGAGTTCACCGGAGTTAACCCGAGTACGCGGAAATCCCGTAATGAATGAATCCTGGAATTTAGAAAGTATTTTGATCAAACGAGTCTTATCTGTCCCGATCACATCCGTGTCAACTGTATTAAAATCAATTATACTATTTTCTAATGACTTGTCGCAAACATTTACGATTTTATTTATAAAAATATTAAATTTAACTCTCGTAATATGAATATCAAATCCTTGGCTAAGAATATCACGACCAATCAAAATATCGTGCTTTAAATAATCGTCGTTAATGACGTGGAAAAGAATCTCTAGTGTATGATCATCGATCACAATCGTTGACAATATTTGTATAACGCAATTAACACTAGTATTGCCTATACCTCTCAACATGACAAGCTGATTAAATCTATTCCCCGAAAATTTATTTGATACAGACTCCTTGATCAACGAGCATTCAGCTCCGGAGTCAAAACAGAATGAATACGATTCACCGCGATGTAACAAGGAACCTGATGGCACCGTGATACTGCACATATCCACCCGTCGTTTACTGGCAGCAACCTCCTTGTTGGCTGCTCCCTCGCCACTTCTACTCCTCTTCAATTGCGGGCAGTGTGACGAAATATGTCCTACCTCCCGACATTTGTAGCAGGTGACCGTCTTCCCCGGCATGGTTGGTTTTTTTCCCTCTTGCACTGCTCCAGCATCCGGCCTCCTTATTATTTTCATACTCGAACGACACTCACTAGCTTTATGGCCCATCTTACCACATCCATGACAACGAATTACCATTGATGGCTTGAAACGCTTTGGGTCCGGTATTGCAGCGTTTTCCATAGACGATGCTGGCTTTTTCTGCATATATGAGAAACCTCGCATTTCATTTAGAAATGCGGTTTCTGTTTTAATATCAGCTGTATGCGCCAGTCGCTCTATTTGGCTATGATATGGAGCTAACCGAGCAATGACGACAGCGTTTATGATCTCGACGACAGTTAAAGATCTTCATCGTGCCTGAAGTGATGATCGTAGTCGAACACCAAAAGCACCAATGCTCTCATCTTTCAGCCTATTCTCATTTTGAATTTTAATGAGAGCTGAAGTTGCTGTTTCTGAGCCACCAAATCGAGCGATAAAAAGATCCTTAGCTTGCGACCATGTGATTCCCGTGATAGCAACCTGAGACAGCCACTGCGTGGCTGACCCTTCCAATGCCTTGCTGAGCGTGGAAATTAATGCAGAACCAGTAAGTAGCTTTTCTGTTAAGCACATATCTGCCGCTGTGCACCACGCTATTGGATCTGCACCCGCACTTTCCGGATTGAACCATGGTAGCGAAAAATTTCGGCTATCTGTACTCGGTTGTCGCATAGAATTTTGCATAAACTGCAATAAAATATTCTATTGATCTGGTGTTGGAGCGGATCCCACTTCTGATGTCGTTTTAACAGTTGAAATATTACTAAGACTCGTGTTTGTGTTTTCATCTTGACCACTCATTTTATTTATTTAACAAATTACAGAATACAACACAGGTAATTGCTATTCACAAATATCGTGTACACTAAACAATAAAATTACAAGCAATAATGTAAATATCAAAATACACAATCTCAAAGTATTCGATTAATAATAAATATTACAACTATACTGAATATTACACAAAATTAAATATTACACAATAGAAGTACACAAATTGTTAAAAACGATGAGTTTACTCGAGGATAACAATTAATGAACAATATTCGAGTTATTGCTGTATAATGTGCACGGCGGTAAAATTAAATCGAAAACGAATACACGATCGGTAGGATAGCAATGTCGCCTGTTCCTTGGCTCAATTAGAACTAACTCACCGTACTCAATATTCTTGAGTCCTCAAGTCCCAAAACTATCTTTCAGGTAATTTTTACAAAAACGTACAAACTACGTCCTTAAGTTTAAAAACTCATTATGCCCAAAATATTGCTATCCCTCGATCGTGGCTACGTTGGATGCCCAGATGTGCTCCTCCGACCCAAGTTTACCGTCATAAACGTAAATATAAAAACTAACAAAAATCTTAAGAGGATTAAGTTGTAAAATATTTTTACTAAATTTTATTGTCTAAAAAAAAAAAAACAAACTCAATATAACTGGGACTTTCCCAAGTCTCAGGAAAAACCCAAGTATTATTTTATCTCCGACATATATATATATATATATATATATATATATATATATATATATATATATATATATATATATATATATATATTTATATGTATATATATATATATATATATATATATATGTATATATATATATATTTATATGTATATATATATATATATATATATATATACACACTCTTTTGCACTGCCCGCAAAGACCGGCGGACTCGCAGCTGACCCCACCACGCTCTGGACTCTACCACCACTTTGTGGTGGGGGGCGGTATAGTTGCACCATACTACTCCTGAAAAACTAATCTCTTCAAGGACTTTGCCAATATTCCATATGGACGGTGTACACTCTCTGGCTGCTCGGGCTAAAAATAATAGCATTATAGCAAGTATCAAAAATATTGAAAAGGGAAAATTGAAAAATGTGCCGTTATTCCCAGTGTGTGCAAATTTACCGTAAACTTATCATGTACGGTAAAAATGTTGGTTTTAAAACTGAAGGCGCGTAAGGTAAAAGAATTTGAAAATGAAAGCTCTCATAGAATTTCATGGAGACTTGAGCAGATATGTGCTACTTATCATTGACTTCGCTACAAGAAGAATTTATGGGCAAATGCTTATGAACAGATGCAATACTATCAGAAGAACCTGAAACTTAATCAATTAGGATAGAAAAAATCATATCGATTTAAGTGTGATGGATGGTTGCTGAAGTAGCTGGAGACGAGACTCTCTCAGTAAAAACTCGTTTATGCATTTCTCAAGCCACGATATCTTGTAATTCAATTAAAGCTAATTATAACCAAATAACTTACGATAGGCCTCACATAAACCAATAATGCTATTTCGGTAGCTTTGTACTCAAATTTGAGGAGCATTGTGAGATTGATAATAATTAATAGCGCATAGTGATGACTCGATTATTAATATTGTTTTTTAATTATAATAATATGGTCTCCATTTCTTTTTGATCTGGAATTCTAAAAATTATTATTGACAATTTCCGTGATAGAAATTGCTCATTTGTTTTAGTTTTTGATTTCTTTTTACCAAAATTCGATTTGTAAGTACGCCTGTTCGACTATTTTGTAATACACGACAATATGTGATGCGTTAGGAAATGTATCATAAATGTGTTAATCTTTAACTATTCTAACAATCAGTCCTAAGCCTGAAAAAGTATGAAGGGAAATTGAATTGGGCTCATGAAGCTTTTTTCTATAAGCTCAGAGTGACAGGGGATACTCTGTGATAGAAAAATTTTTTTTCACAACTGTTGTAATTTTTTAAAAGAAATTCTTTGACCAAATTGCGGGTCATTAAACGCAAATGACTAGGTAACTTAGTGTTGTTTATGTGCAACTAATAAAATTTAAAAACAACCAAAAGACTGCTTATCTATATATATAGTATATATTTATCTTACTAGGGGCACATGCGCATTATCGACTTATTTCGGCTGCTTTATAAATTTTTCACATTTTTTATAAATTTTATCATTTTTTCATAAATGAGCACTATGAGTCGTGCATTTTTTGATTTTCCAAACTTTTTACACTCTACGATCATTTTTGACCGAGTTACAACATGTTGAAAATCACCCAAAAAATTCGAATTTTTTTTCTATCCCTTAATTTTTGGGATTAGAGTATATTGTGACTATTATCAGTACAAATGGTTAATATTTGTTAAAATAACAATTACAAAATTATTTAATTATTCTAACTCAAGGATAAAAACTATTACAAAATTATTTAATGATTCTAACTCAAGAATAAACTATTGCACAAATTATTTAATTATTCAAATTCAGAAATATTATTTGATTGCAAATTCGACGCAGAATTAAAAACTGCTATCAATGATCTTTAGAGTTTCTTATAAAAATTGATCTGATTTGCATTAAATTTGTATCGAACATACCTGGTTACCCTTTGCAGTAGTTTCGTTGTAAAATATTTTTAATGAAAATAATACAATAAAAAATGATATCTGGTTGGAAGGTTTTAAATGTAAATAATTGCTGACTTTAGTGTAAAATATACACTAACGCAAAACAATAAAGGAACGGAAAAATTTTATAAATTTTCGATTAATTTTTGGAAGTCTGTAAGTTTGTAAAAAATAATCGTATCGAGATTTTGAAGAAAAGCATTTTATAGCTTAAAATCTCTAGTTTTGGTGCATTTTTACCAAAATTTTTTAAAAGGTCTTGTTATTACGCTAACATGAGAATTACTGCGAGACAAAATATTTCTAAATTTTTGTTTTTTCAAAGAGCCCACGGGCTGTGAAAAAATTTTGTCAACTTAACCAATGCATAGGTTATTTGGCAAATTTCTCCAGCTTCAATTTGGCTATTTTTTTAACCTCTTAAGACCATTTGTCGCTGAGATATCAGCCTTCAAACAAAAAATGATTCTTTTGGCTTCGATCATCGATATCTCAGGTACCAATGATTGCACAGTAAATTTGAGGGCGGCGTTAAAAACTTGAATAAATCCTCTACAAGACCCGTTCATCATTTTTTGGAAAAAACAATTTTTTTTATTTTTAACATCCTTTAGAAATAAGTACGAAAAAATGACTTTTTTGGTTCTTTAGTAAATCAACCGCTACTCTGCAAATATTGATAAAAAAAATATCGTTGCCAGGGACTTTGTTAGCTTAACGTACCCCCAATAACCCTATAAATTTTCAGATTGATCTATCGAGCTGTTTTTTGGGGGTGATCGATTAAAGTTTTGCTAAACAGTTAAAGGAACAAGTTTTGTTTCTTTAAGGAGGTATTCTGATCTAGAAGCCTAAATTTTAGGTGTTTTTCAAAGTAGGGTAAAAAAAAAATGAAGAACATTTTTACTATCTATTTTTTTATATGATTTTTATTGATATTTTAAAAATGTAAAAAAAGATTTTAAAAAATAAAAAATTAAAAAATCCTTGAATGACAGGCCGGTGAAGTGTGGGCCACAAAAAAAAACGGTGCTCCCTGGTTGACATGATTCCAACCTTTGTAGTGATCTAAAACAAACAAATTTAGAAAATTTTCCATTCTTAAAGATGTTGCTATCGCCTAGACCTTGGCCAAAAAAATAAAAATTTTTTACAAAATTGCGTCAACTTAAAAAAAAAATTTTTTTTTACCCCGTATTTTTAACCTTTTCGAATTTTTTTAAAATACTTGAAATTAAAATATTTCAAAATCCGAGGTTCGGGCGATAGAGAGATATATAAAGAAGATTTTCACTAAATTTGAAAGGAATCAGTGAGGTAAAACTTGAGATATCATGTCAACCACGTCAAGAAAAGTAGTTTTGAGAAGAACGCGTTTCTAGTTTGAGAAACAATTTCAGTAAAATAATTCAGATTATATTTAATACTCACTTGGGATTAACTGGCGATCCCAGGTCCATATATTGAGCCTTCTCCTTGGAAAGAACGAGTCTTCTAGTCATCCGGCAACATCTACCGATCAATGTGTGATATGCTGCACTCGGCCGGCTTAGATGCCGCGTCACAAAATCCTATGTATCTCCGAAAATAATTTGAATTTTGAAAAATCCGTTTAGAGGCATATTTTTGAGAGTCTAAACTTAAAAAATATACAAAAAAAAAGTAAATCGGATTTTTTCAAATTTCTAGACCAGAATACCCTCTTAATTGTGTAATCATAATCCAAACTTTTTTACTTTCTTTCATTTTTGCATTGGTAACTCAGTAAATATGAGGGAAAGAGAAAAAAAACGAACATTTCCATAAAATGTCAAAGAAAATCACAGAAATCGAAAAATTGAAACTTGTTTTTTGGGGTCGAAAATTTGTTTTTGACATTTTTTGGAAATTTTTCGTTATTATTCTCTTTCCCTCACATACACTGAGTTACCAATGCAAGAATGAAAGAAAAGTAAAAAAAAAATTATTTTTTTCATTCTGATTATGATTACACAATTAAAGGAACAAAACTCGCTCCTTTGATTGTTTAGCAAAACTTTAATCGATCGCCCCAAAAAAACAGCTTGATAGATCAATTTAAAAATCTATAGGGTTATTGGGGGTACGTTAAGCTAACAAAGTACCTGGCAACAATATTTTTTTTATCAATATTTGCAGAGTAGCGGTTGATTTACTAAAAAACCAAAAAAGTCATTTTTTCGTACTTATTTCTAAAGGATGTTAAAAATAAAAAAAATTGTTTTTTGCAAAAAAAGGTGAACGGGTCTTGTAGAGAATTTATTCAAGTTCTTAACGCCACCCTCAAATTTACTGTGCAATCATTGGTACCTGAGATATCGATGATCAAAGCCAAAAGGATCATTTTTTGTTTGAAGGCTGATATCTCAGCAACAAATTGTCCTAAGAGGTTAAAAAAATAACCAAATGACCAATGCATTGATGAAGTTGTCAAAATTTTTCCAAGGTCCATGGACTCTGAAAAAAAAAAATTTAGAAATATTTTGTCTCGCGGTATTTCTCATGTTAGCGTAATAACAAGACCTTTTAAAGAATTTTGGTAAAAATGCACCAAAACTAGAGATTTTAAGCTATAAAATGCTTTTCTTCAAAATCTCGATACGGTTATTTTTTACAAACTTACAAACTTCTAAAAATTAATAAAAAATTTATAAAATTTTTCTGTTTCTTTATTTTTTTGCGTTAGTGTACTTGTTCTACGTGGGGGAAACCGGTGACTAAACTTAAATTATATTCTCCGATCCGCCCACCTGGAGATCCTAGTCAGCAGAGAGAGTTCACACGACCAATTTTTCGGGTCTTGATTTTCGGGGCGTTCCAGTTGACCTTAATTGGGGGAAAACCGTGAACAATTAGATCTCCAATTTTCTGGGCCCTTACCCTCACTCTCAGGTTTTCCGGAGAGAGCCTCCTGAACTTCTTCCTCAGGTGGATGCTCTCGTGTACACCTATGTGGTTACGTACGCATGGGTGTGTGTACATGTATCCACTCACATGCAAGCACATTTATGCGTAAGCAAAACACACACCCACACATGTACAATTTCGAACTTACTTATTATTCAATATTTCTTAAATTAAAGATTTTTATTATTTAGTCATTTCTACTTCTTATTTATCAAATATTTTTATTATTTATCAGGCTTGGCTACTCACCTAGAACCTTTTAATTATTTATTAAAATATAAAATATTATTTATTATTTATCAGGCCTGGCTACTTGCCTAGAACCTTTAAATATTAATTATTATTTAATAATTTATAAAATATTATTTATCATTTATCAGGCCTAGCTACTTGCCTAAAACCTTTATTTATTTTCAGTAACATTACTAAAATGAATCATTGTTTATTTAAAAATATTCGGTAATGAGTTTGAAATGTTTTTGAATTTTATCTATAATTTGAAAACTAATAAAGTTCCTATTTGTTTGTTTGTTTTGGGTATTAGGCCGTTAAAAGCTTTGTTACACACTAGAAGTAAAATTACCTAAATGGCCAACGAGGCAAATAATGTTTCTCTCATTATATAGTGTTCTTTCTATTTAAAACCGATCATAAAAAAAAATGTTTATATTTTGCTAGACATAACAAGTGTATATATTCATTGAAACCAGTAGTAAATGGTATATTAGCGCATTGAGTGGAAGGTGCTTTTGACAACAAGTGTTGTCAACATACGAGTGTCGAAAGCCCTTCCTACTCAATTCGTTACAATAGCTTTTGCATCGAATTGTACGAAAGAATGTCTTTTATAAGTGAAAAAGACACTACTATTAAATTTAATTTTTTAAATAACCTAAAATAGTACTAAATCTTCTCGATATAATAATAATTCCGTTACTAGGTTACATGGCGCGCGTAAGCGAGCGCGTTGATTAACCCTAGACTGGTCAACAAACGCGACCTAACGACTTTGGTCAAGTGATGAGGGAATCGCCGCAATGCTTTTGAGAGTGCGACGTTGCCTGATCGCTCTGGCTGTTAACTATTGGTGTATTATTTCCGGCGGGAATATTGTAAAAAATTCGAACATGAAAAAAAATTTTCAACTTTATTTTTATTAATTTTAAACTCTGTTTAAAACAATTAGTTATTTAAACAAAGTTAACAAGCTTATTTTTAAATTAAATTTAGCTAGTATTTAATTTTATTTAACTTAAAAAAAACTCAACTACTTTTTTTATAATTAACAATATCACGTAAACATAGGTTAATGTCTTCGGCAGTAAATATAAATATTTTAATAGTGAACAGAAAAGAATGATTTAATAAATTTATTATAAATTAAATCAAGAAACCAATTAAAAAATTATTTTCTTAGTCGCTGAGTCTTTCAAAATGTTTATTAATAAAAGTAAATATTTGCCTCCCCGTGAAAAACGAATCATACATGGCCATGCATGAATGCTCCATGCATGGCCATGTATGTAAATTGGCCAGACATGGCCATGTATGGCCATATATGACCATGTATGACCATGTATGACCATGTATGACCATGCATGGCCATGTATGACTATACATAGCTTGATACGGCCATACATGACTTGATATGACTAGGTATAGAAATTTTAACTAAATAAAAAAAAAATTTTTTTAATTTTTTTTTTTAATTATTTTGGCGACGCAGAGATTATCAGATATGCGAATAATTGAATTCCTAATTGAATTGGAAATTTTTAATTCAGAGAAAAAACGCTAGACTTATTAATAACACCACCCGCTTTAGTAGGATTCGAACCCGGGACCTTCCGTACGAGAGACCGACGCTTTGTCGACTAAGCTATGCGACCGACAGTTGCAACGAAGTTTACTTGTGCTACGTAAGATTGAAAGGATATAATCACTTTCGAAAAAGCAAAATATAATCATCAATATGCTGTTAGTGATATCAAAAAAATTTTATATTTTTTTTCACTACAACATCCTGTTTATAAGTAATTGTAATAGTCAGCTCAAATTTTTTATATCCGTGAAAAATGAATCATACATGGCCATGCATGGCCATATATGAATCATACAAGGCCATGCATGGTCATGCATGGTCATGTATGGCTATATATGTCAGTGATTAGTTGGACATATATGGCCATGCATGGCCGTATATGGTTCATACATGGTCATACATGGAGCATATATGGCCATACATAGGCATACGAACTTTTTTAATTTTTTTTCTTTCATTATCTCATAAACAACAAGACCTACAAAAAAAATGTAAATGGCAATTTTATAGGAAATTTAATTTCCTACAAAAAAGGTCCCTAGCACCGAATCACTCAGATAGATTTTCTGAGATATTAGTCAAATAAAAAATCAGTATTTTCTAAGATTTGATTCGACATTTTATGGGAATTCAATGCTACGTAAACTTCAATAATTAATATCTCAGAAAATATCGATCGTAGTGATTTAGTGCTAAGGACCTTTTTTGTAGAAAATTGAATTTTCTATAGAATTGTTATTAATATTTTTTCTGTAGGTCTTGTTGTTTATGAGATAATGAGAGAAGAAACAAGAATTCTATGAAAAAATTTAGTTTAGCGGTCCGTACTACCCCACTCGTATGAGTTACGACTTCGCGATAATGGGTACTTTTGAAGAGCATTCAATTCTGAGAAAATCCCGACTTTGGGCGAGATGATGTCATAAAATGCCGCGGAGTTACAGAAGTTTAAAACATAAAAACCCAAGTTTACGTGTATTTTGAATGGGAAATCTTCGCCTGCTCTGGGAAAGTAATTTATATTAATATCAAGGCCTTAAACTCTCAGGGAATTTTTTGGAGGGTATTTCCAACAAAATTTCGGGATGGGAGCGAAAAAAAAAATAGTCGCTAAAAAAAGCAGTCTAATATATAGTCATCCATGACTATGTATGACCATGCATGGCCATACATGAATATGCTCCATGCATGAACCATATATGGCCATGCATGGCCATGTATGATTCATTTTTCACGGGTCCACATAACCTTTCAAACACAATAACAGCCGGTAACAGTCTGCGCATGAACATGAGAAGTAGGAAAGAGGGGACATACACCAAAGACGGCAACGCCGCAAGTGAAAATCTACTAACGACTCTGGTCGAGTGATGAAAACCGTCCCGCAAATCCGTCACTTTTTTTTTTAGAATTTTTTTTACAGCAACTTTATGTTTTTAAACATGCTCAAAAAAATTGTTAAAATATTCTAAAATGTTTGAAGAACAAAGTCAAATTTTTTCAAACCTTTTTAGTGGAAAATGTAATTGTAATAAAAATAATAGAATCAAGTGCGGCGTCACGCTCATACGTTGACCAGTCTAGGGTTAAAACCGCTTTCTATAAATGAAATCATGAACAACAGTGGCATATTATTTAAGTTACAAGTATAGTTCTTTAAAAACAAAGTTTTTCACTGAATTGCTTACTCCTTGACTATTTATATATAAACGTAATGAATTCTAAGATCGAACTCTTGATAAAGCTACATATAGCTGGCCATGATTAAACACATCTTTTGTGAGATCGATAGCTATTTTATCAAATGTCTGACCCTGAGCCTTATTTATAGTCATACAAAATGCTATTTTAATCGGGAATTGACGGCGTTTGAATGTGAAGGGATAATGATTATCGCAATACAATGTTAAACGATTAATAAATACAATTTCACCCAATTTTTCACCGGTCAATATCTTACATTGCAAAATATTGCTTCCTAAGTCTGAAACCATCAACCTTGTATCATTACATAATCCTTCACTTAAATTTAGGTTTCTTATGAACATTACTATCGTATTCTTTCGGAGGCATAGTTCATAAGGAGGGAAATTAAGTGGATTCAAGGTGTTGAGATACTCTGGCAAAATTGCATCATCATCTTGGTTACCACAATTTTCGGTACTGTCTATGGCTGTGTAAATTAATTATGTAGTTTCGTCTAGGAGTTCAACAACCTGTTTATGAATATCATCTACATCAATATGTCACGATATTTAAATATCGCGGCAGTCTCACATCCGGTCGGTGAGCAACAGATGGCGGCACATGCTGCTCACACGTCTCTATATGCATTATTATTATTATTATTTTGTTTACATGTGTGATTTTTGTTTTAATTATTATATTATTTCCACTAGATTGTTTCTGTAGGTATAAATTGGCTAGTGATCAGGAAAATTCACTGATCACAACAGGCGTACAATGATATTTTTATGATGCTGGGAAAAATAATCGTATATTTAATTAATGTGTTTGTAATTATTGGGATTGCTCGGCGCATGCGCGTCGACGCAACAGTTGTCAGCAACCAGTTTATTACTTTTTAATTAACTTTATAGCCGTTATGCATAAAAGATTGATCAATTTTGCATTTTATATTGATTCTAATTAATAATACTATAATCAGGTGGGCATTTAACGATGGGAACATGCAAAGTTGCACAGTTGACATCAGGTAATTTGTCGTTGGTAGTAGTCAAAAGTAACATGAGACAGAGATACTTTTCCCATTGGTTGAAGTGAGATACCGATATCTAAGATGGCCGGCCGAGGTGCTGGCATGAGAATCACGTGCTACCATGGTCAGATGTGAGGTGGTCTCTGTAAGAGTAGCGTGTGTGCTCTGTTACATCAAATTAATTATTAATTGGTCGCCATTTGGTATTTGAGTAGAAAATATAAATCCATTGGCATTAATTGAGTTTTTGGTAAAAGCATGAAGGAAAATACATTTACCGTATTAGAGTGCAACCAAGGTGGTTGAATAATACGTAATCTATAAGTACTTTTTTTGGCTAATACATTGGCGTGTAATTTTATTCCCGCGTTGGTGATCATTTGTTATCTCATAAGAGTAAGAGAGATAGTGAATGTTGAGTATAATATTTTATATAAGCATAGGATGGAATGCGTGACTATTGTGCCCAGTAGGTACTAATACAACCAGATAAAACTATTCAATATTATTTTATTATTGCCAGATATTGAGTGTGATAAATATTTGGTTATTTTTATTATTTACTGCTTAATTATTATTTTCTGCGTAGTTATTATATTTTTATTATCACGTGTGAGTGTTACCAAAATTTAAGATATTAGTTTATGTAATTATTATCAATTTGGAGTATTATTATTATATTATTATTTTGTGATTATTATTTTGTGAATATTGTAAGATATTCACCAGTGGTTCAATTGCACGAAATATTTACTTGAAATATTCCAAGCTTATTTTGAGATTATAGTTTAGCTTGTGAATATCACGTGTGAGTGATATCATTATTTACATGCGAGAAAGCTATTTTGTGTTAAGATGTTTACTGTCTATTCTTTATTGGTATTATTTTTATTTGTATACGCATACCAGTATTATTTGTAAGTGAATTACTATTATTTTATTTTGATATTGTTATTTTGGATATGAGAGACCATTAAATATTAATTTATTATTTAAAATATAATTTGAACAAATGGTCATCAACCCGGTAGTTCTTTAGATTTTATTTATTTACATTACTACTATCTTTTTCTTGCTTCCTCTTCCTAAAATCTGAAATCGTTACCCTGTCATTTATTTTATTTTCATTCCTCCGTTGTATTATTTTGAGTTTAATTTTGTTCGTGGGGCACACGAACTGGCGTCCAACCAGGATTTCTAACCCAGCCTGAGCAGAGCTGCGGGTCCAGGGAGATTCAGGATATCTCCAGGTGGGACTTCTGTTTTGTTATTATTTTATTTTCAGGGTTTTCATCCAACGGAGAACCATAACGGCTATTGAGCACTATACACACTCCGCCGTGGGTCGTGTAAAATAGATGAGAACGTTATAAATATTTCTAGCAGATAAAATTATGGCTTTACTAAGTTCATCGAAACGTTTTCCTATTATGATTTTTTCATACATAAATTTAACGATATTTCCATATTTGGAAACCGGACATGTTACTGGGAGAATTATATTATCATTCAAATCATTCAGAATCCCATCACCGACGTTCAACAAAATTTTTGAAAATTCTACTTCTTCCGGTAATGCTCGCATATTTTGTGTTACCGTAAATTTTTTAATATTTCCATAATCTACTGAACTTTATTAATAAGTTAATCATTTCATTTCGAGTACCATGTGTCAACACAGGCAGAAGCTGACAAAAATCGCCACCCACTATCATTAATTTTCCACCAAACGGCAAATTATTATTCATAATGTGCTGTTAAGTTCTATCAATTATTTCCAAAGCATACCTGGGTGACATCGGAGCTTCGTCCCAAATGAATACATCTACATTTTTCAAATAATTTCCTTGTTTTGAATTACTCTTTACGTTTGAAGATGAGTCAGAAAACATTGGAACAGGTAAACCAAATGTTTTATGGACCGTTCTTCCATTAGGTAATAAGGTTGTTGCAATGCCCGTAAAAGCCATTGTAGAGATAATTTTATTTTGGGCTTTGAGTAAATGATATAATATTGTGTAGATGAAAGTTTTACCGGAGCCTCCCAGCCCATCAATGAAAATACAATTAGAATTCAAAGTCTCTTTATCACTAATTACTTGTAGAACGAAATCTACGACTTCTTTTTGATTTAAATTTAATTTTTAGTACTGGGATTGGGTATCATTATCAATTGGATTTTCTAACGGGATGTCATCCGGTAAATCTTCTGTTTCGGTTATTTGCGGCATTTCCGGGAACGCGGAAAGACTTACACCTTCTTTATTTAGCATAGAATTTATAAATATATAAGCTTTTCTATTGCCATCTTGTACACCAAATCGTCTGTGAAAATCTTTGGACATATTTTCTTTAAACTCTTCCCATAGTTTGTCACGTAACGATTCAAATTATTTAGTTTTAATTAGTTTTAAGTTAAATATTTTAATTTTATATTTGAATTTGAATCGTTGCGCGGGCATTCCGCCATTTCGCCGTTGCTTATGGCAGTCCGTGCACGGTACTCGCGCATGCGCGAAGGGTATGAGAGAGCACGTGTGTGATATATTTATTTTTATAATTTATGATTTAATATACAAGTGCTTGACTTTTGTTTAATTTAAGTAATTATTAATAATTTTGAGTTAGTTGGGACGCATAATTTGGCGTAACATTATGCCCCAACAATTGTCAACATATAATTTTGTTTAAATTTGTCATCAGACTGATGACATCAAATGATGTTTAGTGTTTAGAAACAATTAATATTTATTATAATGTTTAATATCAAAACATGCAAAGGATATGAACAAATAGTTCATATATTGAAACAATTTTCCATGTATCATCCAGGTGTTAGATATTTATGTTTATAATTTATATTTTTAATTTAAATGGGATGTCAAGTGTACTCATAATAATTAAGGGCGACGGTGCTGCCCTTTACGTGACGACCAACAGGTGGAGGTTGACCTAATTAATTGAGAAGGATACGGGATAGCTGTGTGTGCGGACGTGATTTTTTTTATTGAATTGTGATCATTTAAAAGATTTAAATTATTGAGTTAAATATTCACCAGGTGAATTTCACTGGTAGTAATTGGATTGACATTTTGTCTGCTGATCAATTTTTGCTGGTTTGAGTAAGTACTTTGTATTTCATTCGCTGGATAAAATATTTTCATCTGGTAACCTCCCCCGGTAGTTGTTGGTCACCGCGAGGGAAAATTTGATTAGTTTATAATTATTACATATGATACATGGATAAATTGTGATTAGTCATTATTATTTAATATTATTTGTGATAATGGTGAAAATATCCATGTTTGTACATTGAAATAATTTAATCAAACGTACGCAACGTAGTAAAACGTTGCCGGTATGTATATAGATATATACGGGTAGTATATATATCTATACTACACACGCAGGACTTGGGAATTCCTCAAGTCTGATCTCATGGCGTAATTATTTACCCAAAGTACTTGAGATATTTTTCTTTTGGTTCTCACTGGAATTATTATCATTGTAAATTATTATGATTATTTATTTCTATTTTATATCATTTAAAGAAAGTAAACAATTATTATTATTTTGATTTATATACCCCAGCGGTCAGTAATAATTATTGAATTATTGTTTTACACTGAAATTATTATTTTATTTTAATATTAAATTATCAATTATTGTGTGGGAAAAATTATCATATTATTTTGAGTGTGAGTGGGAAATCAAAATACCGTATCTTTCTCTCTTCCGCAAGTGGTGGGAGATATATTTAAAAGAAATATTGTTATTTTTATTATTCATGATAAAAAAAACTTAAGGGGAATTATTATTTATTTATATTTAGTATTAATAATTAATATTATTCATTATAGTAAATCAAATTATTATTTTTATTTTTGAGTATTAAGTTTGAGTAAAAGTCTTGAGGTCGAGGTAATTGTCGACACTTTTTTTTATCCCAAGTGGTAAAAATATTTAACCAAGTTTTATTGTATTTTCTTTTATAACCACCGAGTGTTTGTTGTGGTTCATTAAATAAAACTTGATTATTGTAAAATAGTATTATTTATATTTATTATTGTTTCGTATAATTAAAATCCGGAAACCAACAACTGTCGGAGGAAAGTTTAGTGCTTATTTCTCCTGGATCTTTCCCTACTGTTATTTCCATTTATTTTTTCTTTTAATTATTTAGTAGTTACATATAATTGTTTATTATTTATTCAACACTTATCTATTGTTTATTTAATTTTCTGCTATATTTTCTCGGATGTTTTTCCACTTCGTCACAAGTCACTTGCTCGGATTTTCCTCGTAAATTCCCCCTGAAAAATTTTGTCCATTCTTGGAAAAACGGTCTGGCGCCTGCGTGCACTAACCCAGCCTGAGGAGCTGGTTCAGGCACATCAAGTATTAATTATTTATTATTTTATTATTATTTAAAGTTTATTATTTATTTTAATTTTTAGAAAAATATTCAAACCGTTGGTTATCATTTAATATTATTCAAATTCATTTATTATCATTTGTTTTAAACGCGTGGGCGACCGCATACGATATATTCGACTGATCCGCGTCTCCGTCGCGGATCTTAGGGTAGATATACGTTATAAGTTCTTCTGGGTGAAGAGGTTGAGAATGAATCAATATATGGACAAACAAACACCGCAATTGCCGTGGCATCAACCATACTACTGCTTCACTCAGATCCAAGTAGATCTATTCTGATCAGTGTAGATCTAATTTGATCTAAACAGATCTGGCCAAAATGCAGGTCTGTTCAGATCTGAAACATCATATCTAATTTGATCTGAATAGATCTAAATTTTTTTTCCCGGGTACATTTCCAATTATTGTTACGGCAGCTTTGTCGTGACCTTTGTATAGATATTTATATAGATATTCAACTGCTTTTACCGATGATACTACTTCTACGTTGATATGGCAATTGAACGTCAAGAGTAATGTTTTGTTATATGTGACTGCATGTCGATTATCAAAAAGAACTTCATTATTTCGTGTAAAAGTTATTCCGTTATCTTCACGTCGATAAAAAGAATATCCATTTTCGTCCATCGTAGTTTCATCACGAAAGGCTTTAGGAAAATTCTTTGAACATTTTCCATTTACTATACACCAATCTCCACACGGCCCATGAAGCATATTTTTCGTCACAATATCATGTAATTTTAAATTTTCTTTTTTACTTGGTATTTCAGCACTTATAAATTTATTAACTATGTCAGGAGTCGTAATCTTGGAACCATTTTTTAATGAAACTAACATGTGTAAATGCGGTAATGATCGTTTCTGAAATTCAATTACCCAATTAAAAGCAATTACTTCGCCAAAAAGATGGCCTTTAACTATTTTTTTAATTAATACATTTTTTTTTATATCGAATACACGTGCTATTAAATCGGGTTTGTCTGAAGCAGTTTGTCCTGGTAATAAGTTTTCTAAAATTTCTAGCCATTTTGGGTTACATGTCATTGTAATCAATAAATCTGGTTCACCAAATTTTCTAACGATCGACATGGCATCTTGGTAGTGTTGTAACATATTACGCGGAGAATTAGGGAATGTTGATTGCAATATCACTACTTTTCCAATACTGCATTCTGTATTATTATTTTGGACTTGTGATTGCAAGTGATCTAACAACCCCTGATACGACTCTGCACGTTATTTCTTTTGGTTGAACTTACAGTAATTTAATCGATCTTTTTCAATTTTCACATAACTATCGACTACCCATTGTTGAATTAAGTGACGGCCCATTAAGAAAACATTATACTCATCACGAATAGCTAATTTATACTTATAATAATCTGCACGTGTTACTCTTCGATTAATTTTATTTACATAAGCTATGCATGAATGCCATCTTTGATTACCATATGGATAAAACAAAAGATAAACCCAAGGCTCGGTATTGGGGTCCATTGTACTCAGACGTTTAAGAGTTTTAGTCTGTTTATTCGCCACTGTAATATATGATTCTGGTATGTCACCATCAGCAGTTGTAGAAAAAACCGCTGCAACTTTATTCACTCTTTGAAAATTGTATCGTCGGAAATCCATACCAGGTTTTAATATGAATAATAAATTTAACTCATGCTCAATAATATTTCCACTTTTATCAACCGAAGATTCTTTTTCTAAAATATCTTTTATCATCTGATACGATTGTGCAAATACATTATATTCACGAATGATTTTATCTATGATTCTAAGTAGTTCTTTATCACACTTTTTTTTTTATTTGAACGAACATCTGCTGCCTCATTAGTGTCGACAATAAAGAGTTGTCCGAAACTTGGTGTTTCCCCAGAAGAAGGATATAACTCAGTATTCATTTGATAATAAATTTGCCCTTGAATTTTAAAACAATACGGTCCTCGTCGTTGAGAATTAAAATTAAACAAATTAGCGTTAAATGATGCAAATGAAAAGGAACTATAATAACTACGTATTCGTTCAAAGAAGTTTTTCGACATTTCATGTGTACCTCCGAACAAAGATTGTAAAATAACTGGTGGTTCAGGCATCGGTTCTAATTTAACTTCTCCATGACGACAGCAGTCATTGAAAGAATTTTTTTTATTCGCTACTTGCTCAAGAGCAAAGTGCTTTAATTTACAATGTGTACATTCAACATTCATTCTACCTATATAATTTTCATGTATCGTGTTTAGATTATATACTAAATGCACGAATGATTCAATTATCTGATTATTTTGCACTGTGTCAGTAAGTATTACTGCTTCATTGTGACACGGTTCATCCATTACAGAATTTGTTACGTGCTGAGATAAATTACTCTCTAATCTATCTATACATTGTGAAGTTTCTTTAGATGTTGACGGATTATCTGATATATTTCTAGCAGAGCAAGAATCAATACCATTAGAATTACTTTCGTTCTGTAATAACTTATTACCACCATTTTCTGAACTAGCATGCAGCATACTATACTTTTTTTAGTATCATTAGTACGACGTTTATGCTGTTGTTCTTGTCTCTTTTCTAAGCGTGCTTTTTTGAATTCAGCTTCTTCATCCGGTGTCCGCTGAATTTTTCTCCGTGTCATACTAAAAACTACTATGTATCAGAGGAAATAAAAAAAATAAATATTTATTATGAAAAAAATTCTTTATTAATACGAATAATTCATTATTACATCAATGCTACATAGTATATACAATTTTTATAATATAAAATGAACAAATACAAAATAAATTTTAAGTGTAACTGATAAATTTTTCTGATACTGGTCTAGTTTCGATTATTGTTCAATTCATTTAGTATTGACTTAACGGGTACAAATCTTTCGTTTCTAATATAGATCTTAGTAGTGGCTGTAATTTTAAGTAAATCGAGTAAATAATGTAATAGTTCAATTTGATTCTATCTTGGTCTAATTCTTGCCTTATTCTTATCTTGGACTAATTCAGTATTTCTTTATCTTATTCTTGGTCTAACCTAGAACAGAAAAATATTAATTAGAATAAATTTCAATGAAAATATATAATTTTTAATAAATTTGAAGATAAACAGCCATTATGAAGTAAAATAAGAGAAAGAATTAATTATAGAAAAGCAATATTTATCGACCACGTTAATTTTTATGAAATATGATCTAATTTTAAAAATCAATTCTACACTTTCATTGATGAATACTAAAGTAGCAACAAATCAGTAGTTGAATCAGATTAAGTAAAAAAAGAATCAAACTAAATTTTTCGATCGTAAAGCACACTCTAATGCTTTGCATTAAGAGTCGTGCAAAATCAAATATAAAATTTATTATCAATGCGTAGTAAATATGACTGTTTAAGATATAAATTTTTGTCTTATGTTTGTGTTCTTTCTAGTATTCGCAAATAAAAATAATGGCTGTTTACGTTTTTTTAGTTAATAAACTACCTTTTATTTAAATAGTGATTTGCTATTTTCTATCAATAAAAAAATATTCACTGCGAATAGTAATTTTTACTATTTCGATTTCTTGAAGTATTTACTACAATCAAAGAAATTAATATTTTGAATCACCATCCCTGTGCAGGAAATCTCATAAAATCCAATCGATTCCTATAAGTTCCCATAAAGATTTTATAAAAATGAATGAGTTCTATGCGAAGTGCTATAGTTAAGTGTAGGACCTTATGCATAAAGCTATAAGAATCTATCAAATCTTTAAGCACGGATCACTATCAATAATAATTTATGCAATTTTTTCGTGTTTTCAATTTAAATTACTTACCAATAACGTTGTAGGTTTCCGTGAAGAGTAATTGAATTGCAATGTAATCTAACCTATAAGGAACATGTTTACGATAATTTATTTAGAAATCCCACTTAGTGTCTGGCAATTTCCGGAATCAAAATAGTACGTAAACCTTTCTACTTTATTCGTGATAAAGTATCTTTTTACTCAATTTTTCTATAGTTTTGAGAAAAATCCATAAACGTTCATTATCATCAATTACCACTATTTCCAATTACGTACTTGTACATAGAATATACATAACGTGAATGAGTGTACTTCGATATATTTAACTCTAATTCAATATCACCGAACGTAAAAGAAATTAAGTTATGTTTAGGTTAACACAGGTTATGATACGATGAACACTGTGACCAATGGAAGGTGTGGCGGGTGTGACCTCTAACATGCATTGAGAGCACTGATTCAGTGTTCGGAGTGCATATCAGAACATAACTACAGTATTATCCACATATCGTAGGCAAGAAACGGATGTACAAAAATTGACATATGATTGTCGCTCAATTTAACAGATATTTGTTTAGAAGTCCCACTTACTCAGCCCCGTATTATAAAGCAATTTAATTTACTATGATTGCAATTATTTGTTGGTCAATGTTGGTCGATTAAAGGAGTTTGTCGGTCAACTGGTTATGTATAAAGAAATAAATAAAAATCAGCCTTTAAATTCTCCATTTAACCTCTTTACATCAATATTTTTGCAATTTTTTTATTTATATCGCTAGAAAATCGATTATCGGTGATCGTCGATTTATTGATAATATTTTTACAATGACATTAAGTAATTTTATCGTTAATAAATCTGTTAAATTATAAGGAAATTATTTTGTAAATCTCACAACGTGGCACTACCTATCAAAACCTTGGATTAATTGGCAATAATTCGAAAATCTGGTTTTTATTTAATCAAAACAGTTACTTATTTTTATTTTCAATTCTTGATCAAGAAATTAATTATCATTATGCAAAAAAAAAAGAATTATTTCCATTGAAGACACTATTAATGGGTGTTTTTGCCGGAATTGGACGGAAAAAAGGGGAAGTCAACTTATGCTGAGCAGCTCTAGTAATTACCCTGGAAGCCGCACTTTAAAAATAATTGCTCAGCAAGTTCTGCAGTGAAACAATTTCGGTTAACTTACTGACAAGTTTCTGGTAAACCTCGGCTGGATATTGTCGTGCAAGTTGATTCGAATCTACTGCTGTCATTTAAATGTAATTTGACGGAAAAACTTGCCGTCAATTTGAAGTGAAACCTTTAATCAACTTAACGTTATTGACTGACAGTAACATTTGTAGTCGAATTGAATTCAAGTTACAGACAATTTACTGTCAGCTTGAAAGTAATTGCTTAATCTCTAAGTTAAGGTGGCTATTAAGGTAGGGTATACTCTACAATGTAGAGTATAATATTGTAGGGTATAATCTACAATGCTGCCCTTTAAGCAGAGTTCGAAAAAAAGGTCTTATCACTACAGAGCATAACTACTGGCTCTATCTATTGGTACCACGGAATCCAACGGTTAATTTGAACCTCCATTTAACCACCACATCAGCAGTTTAATTTAGGGAAAATTATTTTAGTAGACATGTCGTGTTTATGGACAATTAATTAATATGTGAAAATAAACCCATATTGAATCATCAAAATCTTAAAGAATCGTTCAAGGAAAATTTAACTTATTAATCAATTAAAGTTTATGTAACAGAACTTTTATAATTACATATGCGAAATTTAAATAGTTAAAGTAATAATGAAACCAAGCTATAATAAAATTTTATTAATGTATTTATTTTAATTGTCGGTGGGATAATGTCCGAAGTAATTGAAAAAATACAGCCAATGAATACGTGGATACTCTTAAATGTTGAAAATAAAAAATAGATAATAACGTTTGAAACCGCTGACATTTATCTTACACCATCACCTGTCTTGAAAGTCTTTTATTGGAATTTGAGGACATAAAACTTTGAATTAATTTTTTGTTTTATTATATTAATGTTAGTTAAAAAAAAGTATAATATAATAAGTTATTACAGAAAAAAAATATTTAAAGACAACAGATATTACCAATGAAATTATATATTGATTACAATGTTAATTAGTATATTTATTATCATAACACAAGCAAAAATTTACTTGACACTTATACACAATACTGTTTGAAGTACTACAATCTAAGTTTTGTCTTACACTTAATATCAGTTCTCTACCTATCAGCTATCATGAGTGAACAAATTCAATATCACTTTTAATACATAGAGTTATTGACTATTTCACGATATGTTATACATATTCATGTACATTGTATCAGTCTTTAAACTTAATTATTGATAGATTTTTAAATTTATTGCTATAGATTAAGTTATTTTTTTAATAATTTTTATACACTTGACTTGTGAAAACTTAAAAACGCAGATTTAAACATGCATAAATACTTTTGAACATTCTATCGAATGCCACCGTAACTGAGTTTGCAGTATTCAAAATAAAAAATTGAAACAAAAAATAAAATCTTCCAATTTCTTGCGCTTAGAAAATAAAAAAAAATAATAAAACTTAAATATTTAGTTATTTAACTTCTCAAGTTCAATCTTACAAACTGTTTTTTCTGTAATATTAAAACGTTCTCCTCTATTTCACGCGTCCCACGGCGGAGTGTGGTCGGTGCTCAATAGCCGTTATGGCTCTCCGTTGGTTGAAAAACTGAAAATAAAATAATAACAAGACAAAAGTCCCACCTGGAGATATCCTGAATCTCCCTGGACAGGCAGCTCTGCTCAGGCTGGGTTAGAAATCCTAGTTGGGCGCCAGTTCGTGTGCCCCACGAACAAAATTCAAAAACCAAAATAAAACCAACGGGGAAATGAAAATAAAATAAATGACAGGGTAACGATTTCAGATTTTAGGAAGAGGAAGCAAGAAAAAGATAGTAATAATGTAAATAAATAAAATCTAAAGAACTACCGGGTTGATGACCATTTGTTCAAATTATATTTTAAATAATAAATTAATATTTAATGGTCTCTCATATCCAAAATAACAATATCAAAATAAAATAATAGTAATTCACTTACAAATAATACTGGTATGCGTATACAAATAAAAATAATACCAATAAAGAATAGACAGTAAACATCTTAACACAAAATAGCTTTCTCGCATGTAAATAATGATATCACTCACACGTGATATTCACAAGCTAAACTATAATCTCAAAATAAGCTTGAAATATTTCAAGTAAATATTTCGTGCAATTGAACCACTGGTGAATATCTTACAATATTCACAAAATAATAATCACAAAATAATAATATAATAATAATACTCCAAATTGATAATAATTACATAAACTAATATCTTAAATTTTGGTATCACTCACACGTGATAATAAAAATATAATAATTACGCAGAAAATAATAATTAAGCAGTAAATAATAAAAATAACCAAAAATTTATCACACTCAATATCTGGCAATTATAAAATAATATTGAATAGTTTTATCTGGTTGTATTAGTACCTACTGGGCACAATAGTCACGCATTCCATCCTATGCTTACATAAAATATTATCCTCAACATTCACTATATCTCTTACTCTTATGAGATAACAAATGATCACCAACGCGGGAATAAAATTACACGCCAATGTATTAGCCAAAAAAAAAGTACTTACAGATTACGTATTATTCAACCACCTTGGTTGCACTCTAATACGGTAAATGTATTTTCCTTTATGCTTTTACCAAAAACTCAATTAATGCCAATGGATTTATATTTTCTACTCAAATAACAAATGGCGACAAATTTATAATTAATTTAATGTAACAGAGCACACACGCTACTCTTACAGAGACCACCTCACGTCTGACCACGGCAGCACGTGAATCTCACGCCGGCACCTAGGCCGACGCCATTTTGTCATATTTCTCACTTCCACCAAATGGATATATATGACTGTCGCATGTTATATATATATAGTACCACCAAACTAATACATACTTTGGGCCGTGCAATTCATCCAGTTCCCGACGTTAAATGATCAATTGCATCTTGCATAATTAATTATTAATATGAAATAACGATAAATCAACCAATGATTTATCCATAAAATTAGTAAATTTATTTATAATAAATAAATTTACTGATGTCAACTATTGCGTTGACGCGCATGCGCCAACCAATCAAAATAATAACAATAATAATAAGCATATGAATAAAATGCGTAACCATTCTCCCAGCGCTACAAAAATTCAAATTCATACTCAGCTTACTCAGTAAAATCTGCTGAGTTAAATACACTTAGAAACGAAACTATTGTTGATAGACGAAAGCTTCAAATGGCAATTTTGTAGGTCATTCAATGCTCTTAAATAATGCATTAATGACTATCTCTGCACCACCAATAGTTTAGCCTCAAGACGCTCTTAAAGTTCTATTTTTTCGAAAATATACTTTCAATAAATGTCGAAACGAAACTATTGATGATAAACAAAAAATTTACATCGCAATTTTGTAGATTATTTGATGCTCTGAAATAATGCCCTCGTGGATATCTTTGTACCACCAATAGTTTAACAGCTAAACGCTCTTAGATTTCGATTTGTTCTTAAAATTCACTTTCAATGTATTTATTACGGTGTGTTCTTTTATGACAACTTGTTTTTTTCAACAATCTAACAGTATCTATACTTGGAAGAAGGTAAAAAAAGATGTCTGTTAAAATTAGAGCCCTAAATATTAATATCGACAATTGTCTCATCCCTATTTTCTATTTCTCATTTAAAGAACATGGGAAAAAGAAAATATTAAGTTTGGATTTTTATATCTTGGTGATGGCGTACTGTACAAATAAGCCCAGGATACATTTTTGAAGGGAATTGAACGCTCTTCAAAAGAAGTCCCTAATCATTATTTGATAAATCCATCTCTTCAAAAGTGATTGGAGATTGAAATTAGATTTATGGTAAATTTTAAGATCTTTTTACTTTTCCAGTGAAACCATCGGACATATCATAGAGTATCAAAGAATCTTTTTCATAGACAATTTTATTTCTCATAGATTATCTCAGAGAAAAATTTTTCTAATTCCGCATAATTTTCTGTTTATTTCCATTTTAATATCAAGCTCTTGAAATCGATCGCAACACTATTTTTTTTAAGAACAAATTTAAATCTAAGAGCGTTAAGCTGTTAAACTATTGGTGGTACAAAGATATCCACGAGGGCATTATTTCAGAGCATTAAATGATCTATAAAATTGTGATGTGAATTTTTTGTTTATCACAATGGTTTCGTTTCGGCATTCATTGAAAGTATATAGCGTTCTCCTCTATTTCACACGACCCACGGCGGAGTGTGGATAGTGCTCAATAGCCGTTATGGTTCTCCGTTGGATGAAAACCCTGAAAATAAAATAATAACAAAACAGAAGTCCCACCTGGAGATATCCTGAATCTCCCTGGACCCGCAGCTCTGCTCAGGCTGGGTAAGATATCCTGGTTGGGCGCCAGTTCGTGTGCCCCACGAACAAAATTCAAAAATCAAAATAAACCAACGGAGAAAATGAAAAATGAAATGAAAATGTTTACAGGACAGCAATTTTCAGAAATAGGAATAGGATAGCAAGAAAAAGATAGTAAATAATTAAAATAATAAAATAAATACTACCGGGTTGCTGACCATTTGCATTTAATTATAATTTAAATGATAATTTGTACTCTCCAATTTTATCGCACAAACAATAACACAATTGAATATATATAAATATAAAATGAATCACTTACAAAATAAACAAAATACTGGTCGTTATGTGCGCATACCAATTTATAAATTATCTGGTTGGAATAACAAAAAAATACTACGTGACAAACACTAAGTATTCGCCGCCAAAGAAAAATAATTATCGCATGTAAATAATAAATACTAAATAATAACTCAATCACTCACCTGTGATTCTTAAAAAATTAAAGTATAAATATTAATAAATGAATATAAATAATAATTTCACCCGCTGGTGATTTATACCAGATCAATATATAAATAATAATTGATAAATTCACTCGCACGTGAAATCAAATAATAATAAAATATAATAATTAATATCAATGCTCAAAACAACAATTCAAAAGTATACTTCAATAATTATCAAAAAAACTTGTATTTACTCAATCTCAAAAATAATGATTCCACTGGTGACCAACTCGCCGTTCACCAAATTGATATAGATAATAATAACTCAATAATTAGTTTAACAATTTCTCAAACTCAATAATAATTTAAATTCACATTATAATTCCTGGTATCAATTATGTGTGATCACCCGGCAACTTCAGCTGCCTATGCTCTCTAGTAACCAGGAAAATTCTTCACTAATACATATATATATACCAAGGATAACAGCCCAGTCGCATATACTTAACGCCAGCAAATAATATTTACCATTAAAACCATATATATAAATAATACTCAGATATTCAATATTTAGTATCAATGTACGCTACTAAATATTATTGCAAAATTAACTATTCACTGGGCTCTATAATCATATATTTCACAACAAGATTGTAAGTTTAAACATGAGAAAATACTATATACATATATACAAACGCAAGTGCAAATGGCCACCAACGCGGGAATGCAAAGTTAGACGCCAATGAATTACCAAAAGTACTTACAATTTCTGAAGTATTTTCCAAGTACAAGCTCCCTGGTTGATACCAAATAATATAAGTCAATTGTACTCCGACAAATCAGTAATAATTGAAATATTCAATCTAAATAATTGCAAATAAGCCAATGGCGTCACAAAATACTATGATTCTACCCGCAACTAGCACACACCCTGCTCTTACAATTGTTTATCCACGTCTGACCATGGCAGCACGTAATTCTCATGCCGGCACCTCGGCCGGCCATCTTGTATATCGGTATCTCATTTCAACCAACGGGAAAAGTATCTCTGTCTCATGTTACTTTTGGATACCACCAACGACAACTTACATGATGTCAACTGTGTAACTTTGCATGTTCCCATCGTTAAATGCCCACCCGATTATTGTATTATTAGTTAGAATCAATATAAAACGCAAAATCAATCCATATTTTATGCATAACAGCTATAAAGTTAATAAAAAAGTAATAAACTGTTTGCTGACAACTGTTGCGTCGACGCGCATGCGCCGAGCATTCCCAATAATTACAAGCACCTTAATTAAATATATGATTATTTTTTCCCAGCATCATAAAATTTTAATTGTATGCCTGTTGTAATCAGTGAATTTTCCTGATTACTAGCCAATTTATACCTAAAGAAACAATCCAGTGGAAATAATGTAAAAATTAAAACAAAAATCACACATGTAAACAAAATAATAATAATAATAATAATGCATTTAGAGACGTGTGAGCAGCGTGTGCCGCCATCTGTTGCTCACCGACCGGATGTGGGACTGCCGCGATATTTAAATATCGTGACAAGTATATTTTCGAAAAAATAGAAGTTTAAGAGCGTCTTGAGGCTAAACTATTGGTGGTGCAGAGAAAGTCATTACTGCATTATTTTAGAGTATTGAATGACCTACAAAATTGCCGTTTGAAGTTTTTGTCTATCACCAATAGTTTCGTTTCTAAGTGCATTTATATCAAATTTCCACGAAAATCACAATTTGCAACGCGAATTATGATGGAGATATTGAACTTACAAACTCGACTCAAAGAACTTTTTTGTAGAGCATTTAGTCTACTATAAAAATGTCGGAACGATATTTCAAAAAAAAAATTTTTAGATGAGATGCGGAAGTAAAAAATGAAAAAAAAAGTTTTCCCATGTTATTTAAATGGAAGAACTAAAAGTTCGTTGAGAGACCTCTACAAATTGAAATTAAGAGCTCAAATTTGGTGAGAATTTTTTATTTTTCATATGCTACAAGATTTTTGAGTGGGACTTGAAAAAAAAAAATGTTGGTCTAAAATGAATCACCCTAATCTATATCTATAAAATGACAGGCCTTTTTTTTGAACGCGCATCACGTAAAAACTACTGAATATTTTGACATGAAATTTGCACCACAAAATTCTGCGTGTTTTAAAGAAGGTTTTAAACTATATATTATTATGATTTTGATGATAAAAACTATATTTTTATAGATTTTGTTTTAATAAATTTTATCGATTATCGATTGTTCTTTTTCTTTCAAATAAAACAAAAGAACATTAATATACATGAATCTGTCCTTTTTTTGATATGATATAATTTTATTTGATTTTCTAATTAAAGTAAAAGTCCCTATATACGCTTAGTATCATTAGTTGCTCACTTTCACTGTTTGATGCGTTTTTTATAATTTTTATAAAAAAAAAAAATTCAACTGGAAAAATTAGTATTAATGAATAATTATTTGTGAATTTAAATACGTTAAAATATCATGTATCAAATTATTTTATAATAGATTATGAATTCAAATTGAGTGACTGTTTTCAAAATCATGCTCTGCCGGGCATTTTCCGCTTTAACGTTCATTCGTTAGACTATTTAAGAATGGTTAGAACTATATCTTATTATATATATTTTTGAAATTCATGAAATTTTATATTATGTAAAAATAAAGTTTCATAATTTATAAATTATTTTCCAAATCAATAAACTTATCATAATTTAATCGATATTGACTTTAAGCGAGTATCGAGCCATGTGTTGATCGAGTAATGGTACATGACAACTTTAAGTGAGCGACTACGAATACACTCAAGAACCTTGCTTAAAAAATTGATAATAATTCATTATCAACATTATTTTTCAAAGTAAAATTTTATTTTGATACTTGAAACTAGAAAAAACTAACAATATGATTTTTCATTTTATTTATCAATTTATATTGAGTGATTTAATCTCACTCCAATGAAAAGAGAGCGGATATAGATGAGGTTTTTACCTTAATATTTTAAAAAGTACTGAAAATACTTATAATAATTATAATGATCATCATCAAATCCAATTTTTGTTTTAAAATACAAAAATTTCATTTTAAATGTCTGATAGTAACTTTAATGTTGAGAAATTTTATTGTTATGCAGATAATAGTTTTAATAAAAATTTTTTATTACATATATATATACTAGCTCTGAACGCCCGCTTCGCTGGGTATATTTTGGTGGTGATTTTATTTGCATGTTAAATTTTTTGCTCTGAAATTTCGACAATGATTTGATAAGTTCTAATATATTTGAACGTCGAACATCCCCTCAAATTAATTCTGATAGTTCTAAACTATTTTTCGATCGGGCTACTCCGATTATTTTCGTATAACTTACGACTTCAAGATATATATTCCAACTTTTATCACGTTTTCCAAACTTTTAAAACAATCGGAAGCATCCAACATCAATGAAATCATTTTTGAGTAATTTAATTTATTGAACTTCAATGTAATTTAATTTATTGCATTTACATTTACATTAATGTAAATACATACCTATATATATATATATATATATATATATATATATATATATATATATATATATATATATATATATATATATATATATTTGAAGTTTCTAGAATGTTATTTTCGGAACCTTGCAAAACATTCTAGACCGATTAGAATCATTTTTATAAGATTTGAATCAACTAATTGTAATTTAGAGCTTTCCGAATGATTATCCAAATATTCGCAACAATCTAGAACATTCTAGACTATTTAGAATGAATGTTGAGAGATTTAAATCAACTAAGTGCGGTTTAGAGCATTCTAGATGTGTCTCGAAATTTTTAGAACAATCCAGACCATTCTTGACTAATTAAAATTAATCTTAAGTAATTTAAATCAACCAAATTCATTTTGAAGCATTCCAGATTAATTAGAATTAATTTTCGAATAATTTGGAAAACTAATTCATATGTTAGAACTGAGATTTCAAGATTATTCCCGAAATGTCTAGATTATTCTTGAAATTCCTCAAACAATGTAGAATATTCACCATCAATCATAGATCCATTTTCAAAGTTCATATTATTTTAACTCCCATCTTTCACACCCTCATAGTTATCAAGTTAGTTTCTACTTCAAATCGTATTATAGGCACAAACACCTCCTCTTTTATAATATATATATATATATATATGTATATAATATATACATGTGATAATTTATCTTAGTAATACAATATTTATTGCCCGCGAAGCGGGCAGGATCTGCTAGTATATATATATATATATATACATATATATGTATATATATGTAGCGACCACGTCACTACTTATATTATTTAATATTCATAATTTCGGATAAGTCCGTCAATCATCGATCGTCATCGATCGCCGAAAATTTTCCCCCACGCGGATACGATATTCGGTAGCAACAGTTCACACAAGTACACGGTACAGTACACGCGTATAATTAGAGAGATACACAGCGACTAGCTAACACATATCTATAGTGCAACTAGGATTATCTTGTATTATATAATTTTAATTGAACCATCTTGCGAAATTCCTCTTGAGCAATTTTCAGTTTATTGGGCGCAAGACGTCTCGCTTTACACGATACTGGAGGTCCTGATGTCGTCTTAATATGGTGTACCGTGGAATGCTTCTTGGCTGAAGTTATTCCTTCAGGACGAGTTATAGCCGGGTAGTTCGATAACAGTTTGTGGTAAACTGTATCACCTTCGATTAATTTGATGCATTTTGCATCCGAGCGTATTGAATCTACGCGTGTTTGGAGACCAGTGGAGCCGTCACGTAATTGTTTATGTTTGAGGTCGATTAACAATTTAAAATGACTTAGAAAATCGGTGCCAATTATTGGTTTCGTGATGTCAGCGATGATGAATCTCCACTTAAATTCACGACGTAATCCGAGGTTTAGTGACAGAGTGATACAACCGTATGTTTCTATCAACGAGCCGTTTGCTGCGTGAAGTTGGTAACCTACTGGCGTAGGCTTGCATTTCATCCGCCCGTATGGATAAACAGAGAGATCTGAACCAGAATCCACGAGGTATTGAGTATTCGTGGTTAGATCGACGACGAAGAGGCGGTTTGAAGATGCTAGAGAGTCGCTTTCCGCCGCTAGTGACTCCCGTTTACGTTTCCCGAGAACTTGCAGCCCGGCGTACATTTGTACGCGGTTTTACCAAACTTGGCATGGTAATAACAGGTGCCTGTTTTATCAAGCTTGCGTGGCTTCGAATTGCTTCGAGAGCGTTGGTTTGATTTTCGGGCTGGAGATCTGCCGCGGTTCTTGTTAAAGGCTGTCGTCAGTGCTGCTACCTGTCGGGATAGTTCGCTGACTTGTCTTTGCAGCACCATCGTCTCCTGAGAAGATGATGATGAAGCTACGGCAGCGGTGTGAGTCACCGGAAACATCTCGTGTAGCTTGTCGGCAGTCTTGGCTAGCTCATCGATGGTAGCCGTGGTCGGAGAGATGGCTAGAAGCTCTTGTGTCTTCTTGGGCAAGTTTGCCACTCATCTTGCTTTCAGAACGGCGTCATCAATGGTCGGAGCAAGCGATTTAAGATGGCGTAGGAACTGCGAAGGTGATCGGTCACCGATCGTTTCGCCATCTAGAAGCTGACGTAGTTTGGCTTCTTCGGACCTCGAATAACACGCAATGAGCGTGGCTTTCGATTCGGAGTATGGCGTCGTCGTCGGTGGATTGATGATGAGGGTCTCAACCTCACATGCATACTCTGTGTCGATGAGAGAAACCGCGTGGTTGAATTTCTCTCTCTCAGTTGCTAAGCCGTGAATCGCAAACTGAGCTTCGAGCTGCGCAAACCATAAACTCACTCGCTTCGGGTTGAAGTGAGGTGCCTTGAGCGAGTTGATAATCACTTGCTTGGCGTCCAAAAAGACATCGTCTTTCTTGTCCTCTGGATTCGACATCGCTGATATATATGAGAAACACTAACACAATACAACTAACACAAAATTATAATACCACTGTAAGCGGATTAGTGTCCGTCGAAGCTGACTCACCGTTTAGGAATGTTCGAGACGCTTCGAGTCACACGAAAATTATCACTGGGCGAAAATTTAACGCGAACGATAACTTTATTCACTGTGTTTGCACAGGAATTCACCGATCACTTTTATCACAATTTAATTTGCACCACGATGGTGTCCCTCAAATTATAAACCAGTGCGGCATATGTCCAAAACGCCCCGCAATGCACCAGCCGTGATAAAAGGCTTAAACAACACTTAATTCACGCACTTCACTGTTGTAAAGAACTCGCGGAATTAATATGTCACGATTAGCTATCAGCGTAGACGCGGTATTTTACACTCAACGTGCTATTTGCCACGTGGAATGCATGCACGAAATGGCGTCCTCTTGGAGATCACGTCGGGGTCACCAATGTAGTGACTGGGATGGGGTTCTTGAAACTTAATCACTACGATAAATAAATTATCTGACTCCAATTTTAGTATTAACAAAATAATAAATATTGAGTTTTATTAAAATCATATAATACAAGATAATACTAGTTGCACTATAGATATGTGTTAGCTAGTCGCTGTGTATCTCTCTAATTATACGCGTGTACTGTACCGTGTACTTGTGTGAACTGTTGCTACCGAATATCGTATCCGCGTGGGGGAAAATATTCGGCGATCGATGACGATCGATGATTGACGGACTTATCCGAAATTATGAATATTAAATAATATAAGTAGTGACGTGGTCGCTACATATATATATATATATAATAGACTAATGTAGAATATGTTAATAACAATTTTACATAAAAAAAGTTATTGATAAATGAATAATGCAATACGTCTAACGTAAATACTTTAATGTAACTGATATATAAACCTTTCTTATATGAATGCTTCATTACATTGGAGTCAGAACATATAACATAACTCCCAGATAACTTCTTTACATATATATGACATATATTATTCCGACGTAACATAAATATAACTGATTTACATAGATATGCTGAAAAAAGAAAGTCACGAACGTTATGTCATTCGGAAGTAACCACGGGATGTGATTTTGACGTTACATTTCGTATGTAAAGTTAACATAATCATCGCAACATAAATATAACGTCACACGTTGGTAGCTGATGTGATGTCACATAGAATGTCATATTTATGTAATGGTGATATCATATTTATAACACTGGTGTGACATCCCTTTTACGTCACAATGTGTATCATGGTGATGTAAATTTTATATCAAGTTTGGTACGTAACACGTTCTCTTGGTGTGGCATCACAGTTACGTTGATGTGTTCACTGGTTATCCATATATCGCATAGTTTGGGGACAATTTGATTCTTCGGGGTCCGTCCTAAAAGTATCAAACTGTGCAACACATACTTTGGGGACCTTTTCCGATATATCGCGTAGTTTAGGGACAATTTGATACTTTGGGGTGAGTGGTCAAGGTATGCGTTAATCTCAACACATAGTTTGGGCAACTCAACAGGAGGACAATCGAATATTCTGAAGAAAGTTCCCAAAGAATTGCTTCAATGCACAGTTTGGGGACATTTTCTCGATTTATTGCCTAGTTCGGTCGAAATTCGATATTCTTACGACCGCTCTCAAATAATTAGTTTAAAGCATACTTTAGGGACCTTTTTTCGATATATTGCATAGCCTGGGGACATTATCCCAGTATATTACATAGTTTGGAGATGACTGAATACTCTTAAGACCGTTCTAAACATAAATTCTTTAATGCATAGTTTGGGGACATTTTTTCGATCCATCACGTAGTTTGGGGGTAATGCAGAATTTTTAAAACCGTTCTAAAAAAATTGCTTTAAAGCATAGTCTGGGACCTTTTTCCGAAGTTTTTTTTTTTTTTTTTTTTTTTTTTTTTTTTTTTTTTTGGGAAGAGGGTGAGGGAAAAATGTTATTACGCACCGTAGATGACAATACCCATATGAAAAGCATAGACTGCTCTTCATATGCATATTGCCCTCCGTGTGCCGGACTCCTCCCCCAAGGATGTATCCACTTAAGATTTTACTCTCAATAGATAACTATATCCCTGGGGGCTCTGCCGGCTAAAAACCTCACTCCCTTCCCTCTTCGGACCTAGTACTGCGGGACCGCGCAAGCATTACTTCGCAGTACTAGTCCTCCTCTTCTTCTCTCCGTCGCAATCACTCTATCTCTTCCCTCTTCTTTTCCTTCAGGACCTCTCTTACAAACATTGTCATTGTCTTGAAATTGTCTGCCGTCGCCAACATCCAAGGTATCACCAAGTCAGCGGCATTTGGCACTTCTTTGTCCTCCTGAAAGCGTAGTCGTATTTCAGACCAACGCTGACAGGAAAAGAAAGTGTGCTCGGCAGAGTCGACAACTTGCGGACAATATTGGCAATAAGGATCGGTTCGGATCCCCATGCGATACAGATACTCATTAAACTGGCCATGACCGGACAGAAATTGGGAAAGATAGTAATCTACCTCTTCTTCTTTCCGTGAAATCTAGACACGGACTCGTTTAATGAGTCTAAATGTCCAACGTCCCGTTTCCGCAGATTCCCATCGCTCTTGCGAGAGTCTCAGGGTCTCCTCAAGTTCTCGAGCCTTCACACTCTCCAACGGTTCTTCCCCACCCCTGCGAGCATCCCAGATGCGCTTCCTCTCGAACCCCAAAAGGTCGATCGGAATCACACCCGCGATGACCAGCACGGCTGCTTCCGAAACCGTACGGTGTGCAAGCTACCCTCAGCACACCTCTTTGTTGAACGGATGCCAGTCGTCGACGATAACTTTCTACTTTGAGTGACTCACACCAGATTTCTGCTCCATACAGCATTATCGAATGCGAGAAGCTCATGAGAACTCGTCTACGGCTGCTCCTCGGTCCTACGACGTTAGGCATCAACCGAGAAAGGCTCGCCACCAACGTTGTCGCTTTTTTAGCCGCACTGACAATCTGATCGCGAAACGTGAGTTTCGTATCGATCGTCACCCCAAGGTATTTCAGAGAACTTCCACTCTCTGCATGTTGATCCACGATGAGAGCATGGAAAGGATTCGGAAACCACCTCTGGGCTGTGAGAACTATAACCTCCGTTTTTTCTTTAGCCAATGCCATGCCATGGTCATTTAGCCAAGCATCTACTTTAGTCGCGACCAAGCTTGCCAATCTTTGAGCACTCTCGGAAGAGCGCGCAAAGATTAGCGCCGCCACATCGTCAGCGAACCCCTCAAGTATCGCCTCGTCTGGTAGATCTAGACGTAGAAGAGCGTCGTAAAGGATGATCCAGAGTTCTGGTCCTAAGACCGAACCCTGAGCCGCTCCTCCAGTCAGCTTTTTCATCATCTCGCCAATAGTAGTCTCATAGATCAAGAAACGATTACGTAAGTAATCATCTATGATCCGAATGAGATACTCGGACAGACCTAATTTCCGAAGCGCTTTCATTATATCTGGCCATCGTGCCGAGTTAAATGCATTCTAGACATCGAATGTCATCATAGTGCATACTGGACGGGATCGATGGTTTCCCGTCCAAGCTCTTCGGGCAAATGAAAGCGCTTCTGAAATAGCACCGATTGTGCAGTGACCAGGCCGAAAACCATGTTGGTTTTCCGCTAAGCCACCAGCATTCGCAGCTTCGATTCTCAGTCGATTTCGAATTAACGACTCGAAAATTTTTCCCGCAGCGCCCAGCATGCAAAGCGGCCTGTAGGACGAAGGAGTATAGGGTGGACCCTTCCTTTTGTCTAACAGGACCAACCTTTGCAGCATCCATCGTGCAGGAAAAACTCCAACCGAAATACACGCGTTGTAAGCACTCAGTAGCAGTTCTTCATGCTGGGGGACAAGAGCCTTGTAGACCTCAACGGGGATACCGTCAGGGCCCGGGGCCCTGCCTCCCTTGAGACTTCTTACAACACGACGTAGTTCAGCTGCTGAGGAAAGCGGGCACTCGGCATTGGATATAGTCCAAACAGGACTGTCCAGATCTTCGCGCTCCGGAAACAGGACATTAACTATCTCCTGCATCGCATTAGGTTCCATAGGAGATACTGGACTGTGACCCTCGAATTTTCGAGTAACGATCCGGTAGCCAAGGCCCCATAGATCATTATCTACTTCTTCGCAGACCGCCTTCCAGCATCTCCCTTTGCTCACCTTCATCCCCGTGACCAGTCGCTTCTTCGCCGCTTTGTACTCTTCGTTTTTCTGCTGCCCAGTATCACGCTTTCACGTCCTGAGTGGTTGCCTCCGAAGACGCAAATACTCAGCCCTGAGCAGCGCAATCTCATCAGTCCACCAGTAAGCTGGTTTCCTGCGTGAGTTTGCGGAACGTCGAGGCATAGCAGCGTCGCAGCCTGAGACGATTGTATTTATCGTACAGTCAACGATCATCTCCACATCTTCGCGCGTCTCAGAGGTTATAGGATGAAGGTCCACGACACTGTCTGAGATTGCCTTTTGTAAAGCATCCTCATCCAGCCTCGAAACCGTCCAACCTACCCGCTTTATTGCACGCTGGCACACTATCGCAGGGCTTGCCCGTAGATTATGTACCGTATACGAGATGTATTGGTGATCGCTAGCTGTAAACTCCTCAAGAACGGCCCAGTCCGAGATCACAGCTGCTATCCGTTGAAAAGCAAACGTAAGATCGACAATAGACCCACGAGTACCAACTCTCTGGAAAGTTGCCGTGTTTCCCTTGTTCATAATGACTACATCAAAACTTGCTATCATGTCTAAGAGCTCAGATCCACGCGTGTCGGTCCATTTCATTCCCCAATCGGTAGATTTCGCATTAAAATCACCGCCTACAACGACTTCTCCCTCAAGATTGCGAATGACTCTTTCGAGTTCATTCACTCTCCTTCGAAAGGCCGCAATAGGTTCATTGGGTGTGAAATAGCACGACACGAAGGTAATCGCTGGCGTTACTACCCATACAATACCATCCCTGGATCCACTATCTTTTACGGAAACAGACCCTAGGTCTGGAATCCAAATAGCTGCCGTGCCCGAAGGGTCACAGAACCAATTTGGTCCAGACGCTGAATGGTATTGTTCTGAAACCAGCACAATATCCATTCTGCAGTCTTGTCTCCGTGCCAGAAGTAGATCAAGCGATGTTCTGCCTCGTTGTAGATTCGCCTGCAGTACCTTAGCCATTTTTGTGGGAAGTGCACCGCCGCGAACCGATCACGTGATCTACAGGTCGCCCGTCTCCTACCGTCGCACAGAGGTGGCAGCGTGGTGGATCGGTGCAGGTCTTGGCTTGGTGGTCCAGCTGGCCACATCGCCAGCAGAGACTCGACCGATCTACCTCCACCTTACATGATCTGGTCAAATGACCAAGATCATGGCAGCGAAAGCACCGATCAAGCCGTTCCCAGCGGCGGACACGGCAGACCAGCCAGCCAACCCTAACCTTTCCCAAGGTCTCCAGAGCAGCGGCGACCTCGCATCCCGCCTCAATGAAGGCACGGACAGCTCCCCATTTGCTGGGTTTAGTAATATTTACTTTCAGCTCATCCACACCTTCATCCAGGCTCCGACGCAAGGCTGCCTCTACCTCTTCGACTGTCGTCGCTGCGTCCAGTCCCTCGACAACCACTGTAGTGGTTGGCACGAGATGGCGCACAGCAACAACTCCGCCCGCTGCCTCAGTGATCTTCTTATCAAGAGCAGTGCGATCTTTGACAGATCCCTCGAACTCGATAAGAAGACCACCTTTCCTGGCTATCCTTACGGTCTTAACACCCGTAGTAAGATCCTCCGGGGAGAGTTTTGATCGCAACGCTTTCCAAACCTCTCCAGACGATCTCGACTCACCTGGTGTAATCAGGACAGCCTCCACTCGTTGTCACCCCTCCGCTGAATGGTCTCCTTGGCTGCTGTGGTCCGTGTCGTCGTCGTCCCTGGTCCTGTCGATGTTCTCGTTGGTCCTGGTCCCGTCAATTCACTGCCCATGGCTGCCATGCCCTTTTTCTTCTTCTTCCTCTTCTTCCGTTTACTTTCTACCAAAGTAAATGGAACGTCTGTGGTGACCTTGCGTTTTTCATCTTTGACCTTTCCTTTTTTCTTCTTCTTCTTCTCTCTTTCTCCCTCTTCAGGTGACGACAATGGTCGTTTTTCTTTTGGAGCCTCATTGCCGCTGGGAGTAGTATCTCCTTCTGTGACCTTAGCAAACGAAGGCTTTGCGGCTGGGACAGCAAATTCTTCTGGTGCTTTCGGAGGACTGAACCGTTCCTCCAGCTGAGAAGCATTTCTCTTTCTCCTCTTCTTTGGAGTTTTCTGTACAGCTAACTCCTGTTGAAGTTGCTCCCGTGGCTTTAATTCTTCAGTAAGGCGCTCCCGCTCCTTTCTTTCAACCACCGCAAGCTTTCTCTGGGCATCTTTTCAGGTTTTGCGGTGCGTTAGTAACTGCGTGAGTATTAATGCAGCTTCTTTCACACCGGTAGTAACTTCAGATACCACCGTCCTCTTCTTGGTGATGGTCCGCAGGGTCTCTTTGAGGAGTTCCCGAAGTTCCTCAAGTCTAGAGTCTTCCTGGGCAATCGCTACATCTCGCAGTGTGAGAATATCTTTCCCACAACTCTCAGGCGCCATCATTAGGCCTTCACTTGATGTGTCGACAGTACTGTTACCCTTGGCCAAGTGGTCCACCAAGGGCGTTGAGCAGTCGCTGGATGTAGTCGACCACGCAGGTGCTGCTGACCCACCTGACGCTGCCGCGGCTGAGGTATCCCTCCTCTGCCCCGTAAACGAATTTTTATTATTCTGTACCTCCATCATAATCAAAAATTCCACCTTAACCATCACGCTCGTCATTCATTTTTAGGAGTATAGCTACTCCTGAGTGGTCCGCGGTGAGTCTTTTTCAGGACACATCCCAGTTGTTACACCAGTAGCAACCGTCTATCAAACTCACTAACCCAAGCTTTCCTCGACGCGAAAAATCATTCAAGATGATATCGTCTAGGAGTAGTCGTAAGGGCCATTTCCCTATCCGCCACCCGGGGACGCGCTCGGTTGGTCTCAAGCCCTGACGATGACATGAGATGATAGACTTCTTCATCTTCCCGGAGTAATGATGTTGCCATCATTATCCCTGAAAGATTGAAGGGAGACACCCTCATCATCACCGACAACTTCCGAGACCTTTTTCCGAAGTATATTGGATAGTTTAGGGACATTTTATCGATGCATTCCATAGTTTGCGAACAAGTAGATACTGCGATGACCGTTGAAAAAAAAATGGTCTATCAGTTGACCCTGAGGGCCAGCCCCAATACTTTACGCTGTTTTTGAGCTCGATGACCTTGAAAAAATTGTTGTAAATACATTTTCGAACTCTTCGAGCTCAAAATTACTATTGTATGCCGTTGATTCCAAAAATAAACTCGTTTTTGAGAAATTTCTAAAAACCTAAAAAAAAAAAATTTTTTTTTAATTATTTTGCTAGTGGATTCTCTTGAACGAATGAACTGGTTTCGATGGTTGAGGTGGCATTCGAGGTGGCTTATGAAGTTTTAGACAATATCAGATTTTGGAATCAATTCACAGGGCACATCAAAAGTTATAAAAAAAAATTTTTGAAAAAATTTGATTTTCGGAATATCTGTGAACACAACATTCTGATCTAGCTCAATTTTGTATAGCTCTTAGATATTAACTAGCCACGCTGAATGACACCTTCACGATTTGAAATTGGTCCATCCGTTCAAAAGTTACGGATATTTACATACGTATGCATGTACATACTAGGGTCTTTCAACAAAAAAAAAAAAACAATTTTTTTTTATGGCATCCGAAGATTGAAAGTATAGCTAAAAATAAAAATTTTTGTACCAATCCGGGTTCTTAATAATGATAATGAGTTTTGCCTCAATCCATTTTTCTTAAAATCAATCAGATCTTTATTATTTTTAAAGCTTGACGTTAAAATTAAAATAACTTGTGAACAATGCGGAATTTTAAAAAACTTTATACGTAGTAATTTGTAAGGAAAAAAATTATCTACAAAAAGTTCCGATGAGAGTTTTAGATAAGTCTGATAGTTTCGTCGGAAAAGTAAAAAAAATCTCAATATTTACTTGAAATTTGACTCAAAGCTTAAGTAACTTTTGAACAATGGGATTTTCCAAATAAAGATAAGAGACTTTTTCTATAGAGCGGTTAGTTTCCTACAAAAATCTTGGTTATGCATGGAAATTCGTTGATTAGTTTGTAAGCTAGAAAATTCTAAAAAAAAAAAAAATTTTTTTTTCCGTGATATTAAAAAAATGGATTTAGGCAAACGTTAATATCATTATAAAGAGCCAGGATTGGTACCAAAATTTTTGTTTTTAGTTATACTTTCAATTTTTGGATGTCATCAGGAATAATTTTTTTTTGTTTTTTAAACACCCTAGTTTATACGCATATCCATTCACTTGGACATCATCTTGAAGCGAGTCAGAATAGCGTTCTAGAACCTCAAAAGGTCAAGATCTGATAGAAATTTGATCTTTGAAAATCAGACTGAATCCAACAACTTCCTAAATTTTCCGAAATTTTCAATTTTTTTTTAGCGAGAAGTTAAAAAGGGTTTTGACGCATAGTTTGGGGACATTTTCCCGATACATCAAATAATTTAGGGACAATCCAATATTCTAAAGACCATTCTAAAGGAGACAGCTTAACCCTCCGTCCATCACGCATTCTTGCCACTTATCGTTCATCGCGCCGCGACGTTCCACCGCAATGTATTTAATATTGCGGTGTTGCTAAGTATCATAATTGGGGTTTTTTTGGATAAAAACCACACAAACTTGTACGACAAGACATTTGTGATTGTTTTTAGAACATTTTTTATGTGAATAAAAATTTTGTATTAAATAAAAATATGAAAGAAAGCGACGAATTAAATTAGTTGGAAATAAGCCACTAGTGGTAACTGGTAACACTCCGCAGAAAATCTAAAAAAATTAAACGTCCACGTTAACTTACGTTAACGGCAAATCGCCGCATTTCTAAAGTTTTCCGACAAGAAAAAATATTTTTTAAATATTAAAATGTTGGAAAAATAATTATCATTGATTCATTTAATACTAAAAAGTAGAGCAGAAGAACTCTTAAAATTTCAAGAGACTACAAGAGTTATTTTTTTCAAAAATAATCTTTTTATAAAAATTGTGGCGCTGCGTTCATAGCGCGATGGACGAAGAGTTTATACTCTGAAGACCATTTTAAAAAAAAAGACTTTTTTTTAAACGCAAAGTTTGGGGAAATTTTTTTAATCCATCGAATAGTTTGAGAACTACTTAGTTCTATGAAGTTCGTTAAAAAAAAGGTTTTAACGCATAGTTTAGGGATATTTTCCTGATCTATCGCATAGTTTGGGGACATTTCAACATTCTGAAGACGATTCTGAAATAATAGCTTTAGAGTATAGTTTGGGGAACTTTCTTCAGATTATCACATAGCCTGGAAAAATTTTTCCGATCTATCACATAGCTTGTAAACAGCTTAATACTTGAAGACCGTTCTGAACAAAAAGACTTCAACGCGAAGTTTAGGGACATTTTTTCGATATATTACACAGTTTGAGGACAAACTAGTACTATAAAGACCGTTAAAAATAAAAATAGGGCTTTAACGTATAGATTGAGGACATTTTCCTGATATATTGCATGGTTTGGAGAACATGCAACATTCTGAAGACCGATTTGACGTAATGGATTTACAACATTGTTTGGGGAACTTTCTTCGATATATCGTATATTCTGGGGACATTTTCCTTTATATCACATAGCTTGTAGATAAATTACTACTCTGAAGACTGTTCTCCAAAAAAATTGCTTCAAGCGTACTTTGAGGACATTTTCCCGATATATCGCATAGTATAAGGACATTTTCTTCCAAGCTTAAAATTGTAAGAATCCTAAAGTAATAAATGAACCCGCGGGTTTAAAATTTTTATTCATGGTTATGTTTAATAAAATAAATATGTCCACGTATAAGTCAATGTAAGCGACAAAAATGAGGACTTAACTAAGTTTAGACACACATTAGAAAGTATTAAAAACGGTGCTTTTTCAATTTTTATTTTTTTTTTTTAACGTTCAAAAAAAAAAATCTGGGCATCAGTTGGCCCTGTGGGCCAGCCCCGTAACTTACCGCTGTTTTCGAGCTCTAAGATCTCCAAAACGTGAGTATAAATACATTTTCGAGCTCTTCGAGCTTGAAAATACCTTTGTTTTATTTTTTATGAGCTTTCCAAGCTCAAAAATATTACGTATTATATTAATATATATAAATAAATAAATATATATATTAAGATTTTTACATATTTCTTGACAATTAAGTTCAATAGTTCGCTCAAAAATAAGTTTACGTGATACGTTGTATCTATATGGTGTAAGTTTATCGTGAAACGAGCGAACATGATGATTTTTAAGAAGTCACTTCCAATGACTCACATAAACAAAAACATATCAGTTTTGAGTTATGTTGTTTAGTAATTATGATATTATTGAATGAAAAAAGCTGATACAGATTTTACATTGATTATTCCGTCAACGATATCTCTCGAACGAACGATCTGATTGGGACGTTCTTGGCAGCAATCGAATGCTTTTATCGTGTTCTAGAGCTGATTTGATTTTGGAATTGATCGACTCAATAGTTTCCGAAGTACAGTGCTCCCTCTCTATAATTCCCCTCGTTATGAATCTAGTTCCCCTCATTTTGAGGGGAATGTGTTCCCCTACTCTCACTACATTGTATACAAGATATATTTGTGTACGTTCAGAATGACTGCGCGCGCATTTCTCTGTTTCGTACTCTAAAGAAAAAGTGGGGTCCCTCGCTAAGAAGGAATTCTTAGAATTTTAGCCCCGAGTTGAGGATTATAGAGAGGGAGCTCTGTATTCACGAAAAACGAAAAAAAACGTTTTTTTCTCATTCTTCCGCCGACGATATCTCTCGAATGACCTATCCGATTGAGACGTTTAAGGTGGCGATCGGCGCCTTTTATTAAGGTCTAGAGCTGATTAAATTTTGTGAATGATTGGTTTCGTCATTACGATGATTTTCGCAAAAAACCGTTTTTCACTATTTCTTTCGTCGACGATATCTTTCGAACAGATTATCCGATTGTGACGTTCTTGGCGTCAATCGAAAGTTTTTATCAAGTTCTAGAGCTGATTAGATTTTAAAATTGATCGATCCGACAGTTTTTGAAGTATCCAAAAAAAACGAAAAAAAAAATTTTTTTTTTTCGTATTTCTTAAATATCTCAGAGACTCTTTGACTAAATGATCTAAAATTTTCTGAAAATCTAAGTTGAGAAGAAATCTTTCAAATGCCGCCAAAAAAATGTAAATCGGTTCATTTATTTGAAAGATATGAGAGGTTTACATCGACACACACACACACACACACACACACACACACACACACACACACACACATACACTCATACAGACATCGCTCTGAAAATGTCTAAGTAGCATCCTCACACCTTCAAATGTCAACATATGATGAAAACCCGATTTTTAAAAATCGGGGTGAAACCAATAACTTCTCGAATTTTTCGAAAATCGTCGATTTTCTTAGCGGGTAGTTAAAAACGAACATTATATTTCGTGATCATTAAAAAAAACTATGATGATATAGAGCTGGTATAATTTTGAACACATTTTAGTACATAAGATTATTACTTGTCCAAGAAAAATGACTCGAAATGCTATTTTCTAATCTTTTACTAGTTGATATCCTTTTAACTAATTAGTCCATTTTGATGTTCAATGTGGCAATTGGTGTATTCTTTTGGTTTCTCCAGCCGATAAAATTTCGAAAATGATTGGTTCAGTCTTTTCAAGGATATTCATGATAAATTGTTTTTTACCATTTCTTTCGTCATCTAAATTCCTTGAACGAATCAACTGATTGAGATAATTGAGGCAGCAGTCGACGCGGTTCATTGGATTCTAGCACTGGGCTATATTCTTCTGGGCGTAACGTGTTCCAAACTGTGTTTAACCGTTACAATCGCATCTGCCACGCAGATGGCATCTTCACGCGCAAATCTCAGAGAAAGCAAGGTAGCGACTGCCATCTGCGCATGCATGGGTGAAGCAGTTCAAGAAACTTATTGAACACTTTATACCCAAAAGAACATAGCAATGATTAAATTTTGAAATTAATCAATCGAGCTATTTTTAAAAAATTTCAAAAAAAAAATTTCAAAGATAATTTTCATTTTGTGTCCTCTATATCTTAGATTTCATTCGATCGATCGCTCTGAAGTTTCTAGGAAGGTTGGTGGCTGAAAACTCTTTTGATTAACATAAGATCGATCTCGATCGGTTATTTCATTGTTTGGTGAGAATTTTTCGATATATCACATAGTTATAAGACAATCCGATGCTCTGAACACCATTCTCACAACAACATTAGTTCAACGCATAGCTTAGGGACATTTTGCCTATATATCGTATAGTTTGAGGGCAATTAAATATTCTGAAGACCATAGTTTTGGGACGATTCCAAGCTCTGCAGAGCGTTCTTAACAACACATTACTTTAGCATATAGTTTGAGGACATTATTATACTCGGAAAACGTATTTCCAAACACTATGATTTCAACGCGCAGTTCGGATGAATGTCCCAATGGATGCTCTGAGCTAAACAAATAGTTTAGGAAAGTGTCTTTAAAATACTTTATATTTCCATATGTTATCACATTTCTATCTGAAGAAGTGCTTACATTGATCTGAATGCATAAATTGAATACGTATCGCCATAATATGTTTCAAGTTTTTCCGCACATCACTGTGCCATTGTTCGAATCGACCAAATCTCACGAGTTTAGATACGACGTCAGTTAACGGAGTTTTTAATTTCCTACAATAAAAATTGAAAATTTTCAAAAAATGGGGAATTGTTGGTTTCAGTCCAATTTTCTAAAATAGAAAATTTATGAGATCTTGACATTTTGAGGTCCTAGGAAGCTATCCTGACTATAACCGGATGGACGCTCGTGTGTGTGTGTGTGTGTGTGTGTGTGTGTGTATGCGTGTGTGTGTTTGCGTGTGTATGTGTGCGTGTGTGTGAACTTGTTTTGTCCTCCGATATCCTTGGAACGAATCCACCGATTTAAACGTTTATAACGTATATCAACTCCCAAAATTCGCGACGGAGACGCGAACCCGTTGAATATATCGTATGCGGTTGCCCACGCGTGATAAACAAATAATGATAATTGATTTTAAATATAATTAAATGATAATAAATGGTTTTACCAAATTAAAAATAAATGATAAAGTTTAAATAATAGGTAAATTATAAATTAAAAATCAGGTGTTGTGCCTGAACCAGCTCCTCAGGCTGGGTTAGTGCACGCAGGCGCCAGTCCGTTTTCCCAAAACGGACAAAATTTAATTCAGGGGAAAAATTACGAGGAAGATCCGAGCAAGTGACTCGCGACAAAGCAGAAAAACATCCGAGAAAATATAGCAGTAAATTAGATGAACAATAGAAAAATTATTAATAAACAATAGATAATTATCTATAAATAATAAACAAATACCAGAAAAACAAAGGGAAAATAACAGAAGGAAAAGATCCAAGGAAAATAAGCATTAAATTTTCCCCTCGACAGCTGTTGGTTTCCGTCTTTTAATTATAAACAATGATAAATATAAATAATAATAATATTTTACACAATTAATTGTTGTTAAATTAACCACACTGATTACACTCGGTGGTTATTTAAAAGAAAACACAATAAAAATCATTTGTTTCCACTGAGGATACAATTTTGTCGGCAATTACCTCAACATCAAAACTTTTACTTAATACTCAAAATCAAAAATAATAATTTGTCTTAAGGTAATTAATTATAAAAATCACATATGAATAAATAATAATTTCCGTTAAATTATTGTTGTCATAAACAATAAATAATAATAATAACAATATTTCTTTTAAATTAATCTCCCACCACTCGTGAGAGAGAGAAAGATACGGTGTCAATTCTCACTCACACTCAAAATAATATAATAATTTTACCCACACAATAATTGATAATTTAATTTTTGAATAAAATAATAATTTCAGTGTAAAACAACAATTTAATAATTATTACTGACCGCTGGGGCATATAAATCAAAATAATAATAATTATTTACTTTCTTTAAATAATATAAAATAGAAATAATAATAATAATTATAATAATTTACAATGATAATAATTCCAGTAAGAACCAAAAAGAAAAATATCTCAAGTACTTTGAGTAAATAAATACGGCATGAGATCAGACTTGTGAAATTTGGGTACAGCGTATATAGTATAGCTATATATATTACCCGTGTATATCTATATACGTACCGGCAACGTTTTACGACGTTGCGTACGATTTATGCAAATAAATATATAAATAGGGATATTTTCACCAATATCACCAATTAATATTTAATAATAATTAATGACAACCATCAATCCATGTATCAACCAATAAATAATAATTATAAATCAATTAATTCTTCGCTCACGGCGGTCAACAACCACCGGGGGAGGTTAACAGATGAAAATATTTTATCCAGCAAAAAAATACAGGGTACTTACTCAAGATCAGCAAAGATAATCAGCAAAAAAATAATAATATTAAAATATCCAATAACTTTAATCCACCTGGTGAATATCAATAATCTCAATAATTAATACAAATTTGTCTTAGCAACTAAAAAAAATATGAAAATTACGTCCGCACACCGAGCTATCCCATATCCTTCTAAATTAATTAGGTCAACCTCCACCTGTTGGTCGTCGCGTATAGGGCATCACCATCGCCCTTAATCATTATAATTACACTTGACATCTAATTTAAATTAAAAATATAAATTATAAACATAAGTATCTAACACCTGGGTGATACATGGTAAACTACTTAAATATATGAACTATTTGTTCATATACTATATATGTTTTATATATAAAATTATAAACTAAATATTGAGACAAATCGCTTTTTGTCTTCGCGATTTTAACCAGCAGCCACCAGAATTCGCGGGTTGAACCCTGGCTTAGGCTGGCCTCTAACAAATTTTTATTTACTTGGACAGAGCAATGGGCGAGGGTTCTTGCAAAGCAAGGACCCGCACTTATTCAAACTCGGCAACGTTATGAAAAGATCAGCAACTTACCTCACGGCTTATTATTTATCAATAGATTTCTTATAGTAAAATCAACTTATCAGCTTTTAATTAATAATATTATTCTTAATAGACAGTTTAATAATTCTTACCAGTAAAGTAGGAAAATAAAGAGTATGAGTGAAAAATAGAGTGATAGGTATTAACCAGAAAATGCAAATTTATTGCCAATTATAATAATATTCAATTACTTACAATAAATACTGCGCAATGTACAATGAATGTAATGTCCTCGTAGGTACAGAATATACAATGGTTCCTCCCAGTGGAATGACGCAGTTATACACAATATTTAATTTTTAACTAATTATAATAATTAATACCGCGAACAATTCGTCAGTAACGCACAATATGATTTATTTTATTCAAACCTGCTTTAGAGTAATTTTAATAAGTTTATAATATTTTATTAGAATAATATTGCAAGTAAAATTGCCAGAATAATAATTGAACGTACAGCAATATAATTAATAAGAAATGAGAGTCGCGGATTAATACTAGAAAACACTTCTAAACGCTAAGTGATCCAGGATCGAAGTGATTGACCGATAATTGAGGGTTTTGGGACTCGCCTCTGAACTATCCCCACTTCACCCTTACGGACATGCGTCGACGTGAAAATTAAGTCATGTGACCATGGCACTATGACGTACTGAATTTAGGCGGCAACGAGACGGAGAAAATTGGGAACCGCAAGGCTGAGGACGACGAAGACAATTCACATTGTCTCAATATTAATTGCTTTTAAACAATAAACATCATTTGACGTCATCAGTCTGATGACAAATTTTGAACAAAAATATGTTGACAATTGTTGGGGTATAATATTATGCCAAATTATGCGTCCCAACTAACTCGAAATTATTAATAATTACTTAAATTAAACAAAAGTCATTAAATCATAAATTATATATTATAAAAATAAAATTAAATCACACGTGCTCTCTCATACCTTACGCGCATGCGCGAGCACCGTGCACGGACTGCCGTCTCATCGGCGAAATGGCGGAATGCCCGCGCAACGATTCCAATTCAAATATAAAATTAAAATACTTAACTTACAACTAATTAAACTAAATAATTTGAATCGTTACGTGACACCCCCCCCCACCAGGCCGTGTTTTGCCCCTAAAATACGGGCGAGACTCCGCATTCCTTTCGCCGGTACAATCACCTGAAAACCTGAAATTCAATACTTATATCTGGATCTTTTGTACCGGGTCAAACTCAATAATAAATCACAAATCCAAAAATCAAAAGAAATTAACGTCAACTAAAACTCAAACGAAATGTCGATCCACCCGTCACTCACCAAATTGCTCGAACCGTCGATGGAGGGAAGGAAAGGTTTCAAATTTTACTACAAATAATCACGCAGTAATTGATGGGTAGCGCCACTTTTAATGCTTAATAGAATACAATGATATGAGCATTGCGTGCCGGGCGTCTTACAACGAATATCGTAGAAAAATAAATAATATGAATATTTCAATGTAATGATAGTTAGTAGGGAAATGCAGAGTAAGCATCCCCGTATCCGCTTTCCGAGACCAACTAAGCCGCTAGTTGGGCCACCTTTGGGTCACTTGGGCCCATCTGATTGAAGCAATACACCCACCGCATACGCTCGTCAGCGGTCAACCGTCCCAACCATGGGATTAAACTGAGTTGATCGCCCATGTCACCGTGGCCGTCTGGACAGGCTCCCTGCTTCTGACGCTTGGAACAAACCATGCAGCGGTCGTTTGCTGCGAGGTAGAGTCTACCGTGTGCCCCTTGGCATTCCCCAGTGTAAAAACACAAACACTCCATACAGAAGGGGCGGTCCTCCAGGGGTTGGTTCGTGCACAATTACGCGCCGGTTGGCTTTTCAACACCCTAATTCTCCGCTGCAGCAGTAATTTGAGGTGCGCCTTCCAAGTGGCGGACCCTCTAGGTATCATACCAATACCGTTCTCTTCATGGTACGTCTGGACGTACCTTATTGTCTCCTTTTCGGTCAGCGGCATTCCTAAATAATTATAAATTGAATGTGTCAATTCCCCTGGGGTATGCCTATAGTACAGCCAAACGATAGCGATAGTTGTAGGTAGCAGTAAGACCGTAGTAGTAGTAGACAGTGATAGCGATAGATAGCATAGACAAGCATAGATAGATCAAGTAATAGTAATAGACAGAGCATTTAGCCATGCAATAACGTCAGCTTGCCTCTGCCGGACATTTTCAGCTCTTTTGACTAATTTTAAAAATTTAACATGGCTACGACCAATATTTTTGCCCTCGGGGGTCTCCATCTCAACGATAACTGGAGTTACCACCTTCGAAATAATAAATGGGCCCGCGTAACGCGGTGCTAGCTTACCTACCACCTGCTCACTCTTCTTCGACAAGACGTGAGTAGGCTTATATACCTGATCACCTATCTCAAACAGAATATTACGTCTCTAATCGTTATAGTAAGCCGCTTATCGATCGGATGATCGTCGAATACGCTGATTAACAATATCACGTAATTCTACCTAACGATCCATCCGTTGAATCCAACCACTGCGGTCAGCATTATCATTAACGACAATGTTATTATCGTTAGCAACTCGACAGTTGTGAATTGAACATGGATCGCGGCCCAAATTTAAATACGCGGGACTCACACCGAGTGACTCATGTACCGCAGTATTGTACGTGAACTGGAATTCGTGAATATTGACATCCCAGTCGCGATGATCATCACCCAAGTAACTCATAATCATCGTTTTTAAATTACGGTTGACCCTTTCAACCGGGTTAGCTTGGGCATGATACGGTGGTGTGGTAGTATGCTGAATACCACACTCTTGAATGAGATCGACGACATCTCGGTTTAAATATTCACGGCCATTATCGGTCCAGAATACGCGCGGAACGCCCCAGCGGTTAATAACGAACTGTCGAAGACTTTTAGGAACAGTCTTCCCGTTTGCAGCTCGGACTGGTACGCACTCAATCCACCGCGTGTATAGATCTTCAAACACGAGTAAATATGAATATCCCGCACGAGAACGCGTGAACGACATCGTATCAGCTGCTACGTCTTCCAAAGGTTCCCCTGGTATCCTTGGCGTCATAAACCCAATTGGTTTGCGCTGAACTGGTTTCGATTCGAGGCATCTTTCACAACTATTGACGTAATTCTGTATATCTCGAAACATTCCAGGCCAATAGTACCTCAATATCGCCCGTGCGTATGTCTTCTGGACACCCAGGTGACCAGATTGTGGATGATCGTGAACTTCCTAAAGTAATCGCTCTCGTTGGTCAGCTGGTAGACTAATTTCCAGTCGTTGTCTTCTTCCCCGAGGATCCGTCTCATGGAGTCAGGCTGACGTCGATATAATCTACCATTTTCATAATGGTAGTCAGGTAGAGCCTCTGGATCAGATATTAACAAACGACACTTTTCTTCATACCATTCATCATTCCCAGCCTCGCCCAGTGCGTTAAATTGACTCTCGGTAGGTTCTTGGTCCTCATAAATACGTGAGAGAGCATCCGGGGCTTCATTTTCTGCTCCCTTTCGATACTCGATCTTCATATCGTACTCAGATAGCTGCATGGCCCACCGGGCTAATTTTCCCGTCGGATCTCGAGCGTTCATAAGCTACCGCAGGCTGGCATGATCAGTCACAACAGTAAATTTAAAACCTTCGAGATAATGTCTAAATTTACGCACGGCCCAAACTACCGCAAGACATTCCTTCTCAGTCGTACTGTAGTTTGCTTCTGCACTGTTCAAGGCCTTGCTCGCGCACGCAATCAGATACTCACGATCGCCGTCACGTTGAACTAGGACTGCACCGAGTCCACACTGACTCGCGTCCGTGTATAATGTAAACGGTAGCGTATAGTCAGGTGTTGACAAGACTGGAGCTTCCGCGAGTGCTTTCTTAAGAGACTGGAAAGACTTTTCTTCAGCCTCAGTCCATCGCCAGGGTACATCTTTCCTCGTCAAACGGTACAATGGACCAGCTACACACGCGACGTTTTTCAAATGGCGATGATACCAGTTTATCATCCCATTGAAACGACGGATCTGTTTGACGTTTCTCGGCCGCGGGTAATTCAAAATTGGCTCCGTTTTCTCAGGGTCTGGCCTGAGTCCCTCTTTATCAAGTAAAAAGCCCAAAAATCGTACCTGTTGTTGGCAAAACTTACTTTTATCGAAGTTCAAAGTGAATCCAGCACCTCGTAACCGACTCAACACGACTTCCAACATCTCCAGATGTTTCTGAAAAGTCGGGGTTACGATAATTATGTCGTCAAGGTACGCAAATACAAACGGAGACAAGTCTGGTGTGATGATCTTATCCATTACACGCTAAAAACTCACCGGGGCGTTGCACAATCCCATAGGCATACGTTTGCATTGAAAAAGACCGCGACCGGGGACCCAAAAAGCAGTATATTTACGACTGTTTGGACTCATTAAGATTTGCCAAAACGCGGAGTTCATGTCAAGAGTCGTAATATAATGAGCATCACGACATTTTTCAAGAATCTCAATCATATCCGGCGGTCGATACGTGTCTTTTTCATTTACGTTGTTCACATCGCGAAAATCGACACACATACGATATGTTCCATCAGGTTTCTTCACCATTATGGGTTGACTGGACCATTCCGACGCTGGAGCAGGTTCAACGATGTCGTCTTCGAGCATCTTATCAATTGCCTCGTGCAATGCTTAAAGAACCACTGGTGATCGACGATAAACTCGCTGTTTAATCGGTCGCTCGTCTTTGAGCCTAATTTCATGCTCAACCAACGAGGTCAAACCCAAACCAGGTGGCATTAATTTACGTTGAGTATCTAAGAACTCTCCCAACTGTTTGGCTTCATCTCCAGTGAGTTCATGTACAGCTGCGACGTCATCAAGTCGCGAATGAATTTCAGGCTTAAATGTCAACTCATGCCAGACACCACCGCGCATGCGCCAAGATCGGTTTCTCAGGTCCAATTCCATATTAACATATTGCATGAAATTAGTACCGATCAAATTCAAACTTCCCAACCGAAGAATATAATGAACCGGAAATGTGATCTCCTCGACACCATCGAGGGTCATTTTCGCGTTTACCACGCCTCCACTCACGTCAGTCGTTCGGTTTGCCATGCCAAAACGCGTCGGTCGAGCTTCAAACATGCATGGAAATCCATCGGTCATTAATTCTCTCGCGAAGTCCCCAAAAACGGTAGTTTTAGCCCCAGTATCGATTATCGCGACCTTTTTACGATTACCAGCGCGGATAACAACCTGAGGTTGGGGTTTACCATGACGAAGACGCCAAAAATCATCATTTTCATCACGAGGTTGATTTATAAGTGATGCTGAGACAGCTGTTCGATCGTCTACCGCGGTTAATTCATCAAGTGTGGCATCTTCTTCACACTTGGCCTCGCACGGTGGATCAGAAACAGCATGTATGTCCGCCTGGACAACGATACGACGCAAACTCATCGAATCCTGCTCCCTGGTGATTGTTATTGGAGGGATTGATGAACGTCCAGCACTGCCACCCTCTACTGGCGGGCTGCTTCGTCGTTTTTTGGTAATTGAAATGCGTTGGAACGGCTATCGACGTTACAAATGCATGTAACGGCCGTTTTTCCCACCTTCCCACACCTCCAGTTTCTGGCGATGGCGCCGTGATCACGAGCAACTCTACGTGACGAATGACGCTTCTCTTTACCCGAACTCCTATGTGAGTGGTATTCAGATGACGATGACGAATAAGTATCATCTGAATCGGAATCGCCAGACGAACTGAGATGATGTCGGTCGGAACTGCGACCTCTGTGTGAATTCCTGGGTGTCTCGAAGTGAACACGCGACGGAATGGGATTAGAAAGACCTCCAGGCCCAGTGTCTTGCCGTCGCTGGTCATTCATGCGGTCCTCAGGATGTGGTGCCAGCGGATTGGTGTTGGGATCATGTATACGAGTGCTTTGAGCGGTAAAAGGCCTCGTATTTTGTACAGAACTTGCAGCAGTGGTAACAGTGGGAATTACACTTACATCTCCGGGAGTGATGCAGGTACCGCGGGACCACCATGCGGCGAAGACGCGCGGATTTGGTTATTCGTAGATAACCTCTCGATCATCTCGTACAGCTTCTGCTGCCCACGTTCCATCTTCTCCTCGAGCATGCGCAACCCCTGTACGAATGTCGCCCCAGTGACATATGCATCCATGCCATCGGGGAATTCTGGCAAGTTTTGGCCGACTGGAACCAACTCGTCTTTCCAGAGACTCCAGGGTGCACCCCAATCGCCCTCTTCACGTTGAAGCATCCTTCGGAAACGATCTCGAAGTACCTCACTAGAACCCGATGGATTTACGTTCTGAAATAACAAATATCGACGAATTTTCGAGTCGGTCAAATTATTCACACGCGCGTCCAAATCGTGTGATACTTCATCTTTTCTAGGGTCCCAGGGAATATTCGGAACCCCGAGAGCCCGTTTATGATATCGGTTTAACCGATCGCGTCGTTTATTACGAGTTCCCGCGGTGGATAATCCTAATCCGAATAATATTATTCGGATTTCCTCATCTGGTCGCGCCAACATCCACGTGAGTTCGGATTCTGGCACTGGAGTAGAGGTGTCGTGTGATCCAACGTCCCTAGCCGTCCGTTGCGCTCGTCCGCGCCCCCGGCCCCTGTGCCCAGGGTCAGTAACTTGGGCAAGGTGGGAGTTATCACCCACGATCTCTACCTCCCGGCCAGAACGATTCACTGGACCGTGCACAATCGTTGGAATCATATGTTGTTGGGGTGGCCCGCGACTATGCTTGAAAAGCCCGCGCAGACCCTCATCGTCTGTCTCGCTGATCGAAGACTCCGGATGCTCAGCATTATTTGCGGTTCCAGCAACACCCGCACTTCCGATTTTATTGATCGCGTTTTCATTACTATCTTTATTGGCCTCGTCACCCGAAGCGCCACCGTGGACACGTACCGACGATATAAAATCGACAAACCGATCTGATTGTTCAGTGAAAATCTTTTTGAACTTGTTCATTTTTATTGTGTATATTTAATCCCAATGAATCAAGTAATATAAATTTGTAAATTTGTGAATATATAAGTATATAAATATAATAAATGTGTAAATATATAAATATAATAAATGGATATATATGTATATAAAAATCACTTACAGATTTAAATCAAATTCTCAGATTTATTTTATCCGCTGCCGGATTTTATTTTTTATTTTACTCCTCCGTGGAACCTCGTAATTTTTTTTTTTTTTTTTTTATTTTTTATCAAGAATTTATAAATTTTAAATTTATTGACCCCCTGGCCCCACGTTGGGTGCCATATAACGTAAACCGTTTTTCTTTTCACGACGGAGACGCGAATAAAAATCCGGAGTCGTATGTGGTCACCCAAGTGTATTAAAAATTAAAAATAAAAATTATAAATATAACTCAAAATAATAAAAAATTATAAACAAAATAAAATTGTTCCTGGACCAGCTCCTCAGGCTGGGTTAGTGCACGAGGGCGCCATTCCGTTTTTACAAAACGGACAAATATAATAACAATTCAGGGGAGAGATCACGGGACAGTATCTTGAGCGAGAATGTATGCACCAAGCGAAATGACAACTAAATAAATATATAATGAACAAAAATAATAATAAGAAATAATGACTATTGAATATATCCAGGAAATAAACAAACAAATATTGGCTATCACTGGATTTCTTTTTCTAAATTATTCAATTCAAAATATATTTAAATAAACTCAACACTTTATAATAAATTTTTATCAAATTAAAATATACTCATTACAATCAAATAATAATAATTCATTTTAAATTATCCACTGGGGAATTCAAATACAAGTTACAATTATTCAAACTCACGTAAATTGTAAGCGAATAAAATAATAATAATCTTTTTCCTTTATTTTAAATGATTTACTCTGGGGAGAGATAGACGCGGGTACTCAATACATTTGGCAACACTGGGTTGCATACCATCAAATTATAAAATAAATTTTACCCAGAGAAATAATATTCAATACTCAAATATACTTTTAAAATAATATGTAAAATACTAGTGTAAGACAAGGAGCCACTCTTGCTATCCTTGTCTAATCCTCTAAGGAATTTGCTCGACGCGTCTACGTACTTGAAACGCACGCCTGACAAATTCAACTTATTATGATAATATAACTCAGGTTCAATTATTTATCAAACAAATATCGCGATCAACTCTACTAAAGGACCAGCGATAGCCGATGCAACAAATGATAACACAATTGACTTACCGGCGTTGACAATAATTTACTTCTGGAGTTTTTCAATTACCAATATTACATAAAATGTATTTTTACTTTATTTAACAAAATACTAATTATTCAAATTAAATAAACTTTATGCAATTATTCTACTACGGCAACTGGGCCGGAACAATTTACTCAAAAATAATAATTACGGACAACAACACGTCTTATCTTTACAAGATCCCGGTCCTCTCTGACTATCTTTTCGTTGATTTTTCCGAGGGAGGGATATCACTCACGTGTTATCCCCTCTAATGACTTCGGACCCGAAATTATCAATTAAAACAAAATGTTTAAAGCCATTAAACAACCTGAGTTATACCATAATAATAAGTTAAATAATATTTTCTATTTATAAACATAAACATAATGATTTTTGACCCTTTAAACAATAAAATAATAATTATTTCAGTGCACCACGTGACTGGAGAAAAATATCGATTTTTATCCCCACTATATCGACTTACTCTCCCTTTTGGTTGATATTTTCATGTATGCTCTACAACACGTGTGCTACTGACTGAAATGAAAATATTGATTAGGTACATAAAGTTCAAAATAATTATCAAAACATAAATATAAACATAATAAACAATAATATCAATAATTTTATAATTAAATCATACTAAAATAATCCAATAAAATACTATAAATATTTAAATAATAACCAATCATAATAAATAAATGCGCTTAATTTGAGCTAGGAGGTGTTGTTAAATTCACGGCGAGATAGGAAAGCGCGCGCAGCGATTCACGTTTGAATCGCTACGTGACACGTTCTTGGCGACAATCTAAAGGGCTCACTGAAACTTGAAATTAATTAGATTTTGAAATCAATTGGTCGCATAGCTTACAAATTATATGAACAATCAAAATTAAAAAAGTTTTTTTTTTAGGTTTTTCGAATTTAACTCATAAACCATTTGCCCGATTCGTCTCGAAATGTAGTAGTTCTAAGTCTTGCTGAGCTCTTTCAATTGTAACCAAGAACGCTTGCATCCGTTGATTTATTCCAAAGATATCGTCCGACTAAAACTATTTTTTCACAATCAAATGGATGTTCTGTCAGTCTAGTAGTTTTTTATGCTTGACAAAGAAAGTCTCCTATTATTTTTTTGTTAGATCTATCTGTTCAAAAGTTTTTCGAGATGGACGACAAACTGACTGTAAAATTTTGATATCTGTTTACTTATCCAGCGAAACTATCGAACTTATCTCAAAATGTCATAAATGTTTTTCATAGACAGTTTTATTTTTTACAAATTGTGTCGAATAAAAATTTTAATTACCGTAATGCTTTCCAGTTATCTTTATTATAATGTCAAGCTTGTAAAAAAAGTAGTATTCTGATCGATTTCAAGAGTTTGACTTATAAATGGGAATAACTAAAGAGTTACGCATAATTTAGGAAATTATTATTTGTGATTTGTAGTGGGTAAAACTGTCTACAAAAAAGATTCCATGGCATTTTGTGAATTCCGACAGTTACTCTAGAAAACTAAAAAGATCTCGAAATTTACTATAGAGTCGGCTTCAAGCTCAAATAATTTTCAAACAGATAAAACTATCAAAAAATCGTAAGAGATTTTTTTACGAAGAGCGTTCAATCTCCCAAAAAAAATATCTTGGGCTTATTTGTACAATACGCCATTACCAAGGTATAAAATTCCAAACATAAAAATTATTTTTTCCCACGTTATTGTAACGGGAAAAGAAAATCGCAATCAGAGAGTACTTCACATTAATATTAAGGACTCAAATTTTAACCGACGTCTTCTTTTGTCCTACTTAAACTTCTAAGTGTGTATTCTTGAAACAAAACAAAAAAAGGCCAACATATAAATAGTCGATATATATGGGGTATTCCACACCAAATCGACCACTTTTGACCCCGACCCCTTTCAATTTGGCTGATAAATTTTTTTCCCTTTCTACCCCATTAAAACCATTTTTCAGGAAATTTTCAAATTTTTTTACCCAACCAAAAAAAATTTATGAGTTTTTCAAAAATAAGGCTTTTATTTTTTTAAATAGCTATAACTTCTTCTAAAATTGACTAATGGGAAATTTTTAAGTCTCTGGCGTCGACGGTTGGTCCTGAGTTCAAAGATGACGATTCATCCTGGCATTCAGGTTCTTGTGACGGTTAATTTATCGCATCAGACTCGGGAATAGTAGTATTATTTGCATTAGACTCAGAAGTAGTAGCATTATTGACATTAACGTCACTCGTTTCTTGGCTGTAATTGGGATCTTTGAGTGAATCATCTCTCAAGCTTCTTGGGTCGATCGTTTCTTCACGAGTCGTTTCGGGATCAAAGTTGTCATTGTCATGATTACTCGACACTTCCGGATGTTCAAAAGAAGCTGGTGGTGAATTTACATCTTCAGATTCATCAAGAATTGTTGATTGTACATTTTTAGATTTGGAATAATCGGGAGTAATAGGAAGTTCAGTTGTCGATTTGTTTCTAGGATTATTATTCAAGTCAGAATCACTATCGTCAGTTACGTCAACACTATCGTGCAACCAGTTATCACCAATTTTATTTGCAATATCTGTTGCTCCACTCGGTACACTGCTTTCAAATTCACTTGAATTAACTGTAGAGTCATTGTTAATCATGATTGCAGAGCAAGATTTCAAATTATTGCAGTTGTTAAGATCATGTTCAGTAAATAATCTTTTATTAACTACAGGAATTTCAATATTTGATAAATGAATATTTAAATATGGTAGTGATTGATTAATCGGTGTAGATGTAGAAACTGAGCTTGGTAGATTTTTTCCAGCTACACTCTTGCAGCCATCATTTTTGGTTCTAGTTTGGTTGTCTTTTAGATTTTTATTATTTTTAAGTACTACTTTTGGCGATTTTAGTTGATCCCGTAAAGCGAGGAGTTCTTTTTTTGTTTCTGAAAACAAATCCGTCAACAACAATGACATTAAATACAAGATATAAATATCACTAAGATTGGTAGTTCATAGAATAAATTATTTGCACTAAGTTTTAACCATAAATAAATTTTATTTTTAATTATGATTTGAGATAAAGTTGAACGTAAAAATTAAAAATAAGATTAAAAATGCATAATATGAAAGTGTTCAGTCACGAGCTTAGACAATTTGAAAAGCTTCGTGCATTTCCGCAACGGCCGTGAGTTGCCGAACTCGCTACTGACTGATAGTCAGTATAGTGCCGGGTCACTCGCTATTTGGGCCCGGTACATACAAATTCTAGCTCATGGCCGAGTCAAGTTGGCATGAGAGCCCCGCTCCCAGCCAACCAATCAGGAAATTCGCTTTACACATCGAAGCTGCCACGTCACCACCAAGCGGCCACGTCGTCTCCAACTACATTTTCTCTGGGTCTTTTTCGCTCCTGAATTCAAGAGTACAACCTCGTACTCTAAAACCGCTCCGCTTTATTATAATTCTTAGTTGCATTCGCTATCTCGTATACGTTTTATTGCATTCGCTTTTTTATATTACCTTCTCACAGTTTTAAGTGTAAATAGTGTCAATAAATATCTAATTTAATTATTATAATAATTTGTGTAATTTTTTAGTGGTTAAGATTACATCACACCTAAACCAGATCTTTTTTGTGTATTCACTCACTTTGCAGAAAGAATTAAATTGATTTTTGGATATTAGTAGAATAATTTTCTTCTCGGATGCAAGTTTTCTTTAATATTCAAATATTTTATGTTAATAGACGTAAATTGATGAAAATTAAATTACGTGATAATGATTGTTAATTTTTTTTTTTCTTTTTTGCAGATTCTTAATTGTTTTTATTTTTTTTTATCTATAGGCTATTTAAATTTAATTAAATATAACCTACTTGCTACTAATATAAAACGACATTTTAATTTTTTTCCTTAGTATTTTACAATACATGAATCTGTATTATCAAGTATTAAAACGTTTTGAGACGGAATAATATCAAATGATGTGTCAAATTCAACTAATGAAAACATCTTATATGAAAAATAAAAGAAATTTCTTAATAACAGTTGTATAATGATTACAATGTGAATTACATAGTAAGGATTTTGTCTTCATGAAATTATAATCTCGAAGTTAGTACGCAATTAACTATCTTTAGATATTTTTTCAACGCCGTTAAAAAAAAATAAATAGAATAGAATAATAATATAACCAAAAATGCAAATGTACAATTATAAAAATGCTGTAGGTGCAATTTAAAGAAACAAATCGGTCTGTCGGTTGACCCTGCGGGCCAACCCCAAAACTTCCCGCTGTTTTCAAGCTCAAGGAGCTCGAAAATATTAATTAGACTATATTTTTGAGCTCTTCGAGCTCGAAAATCATATTGCATGCAATTGTTTTTTTATGAGCTTTTCAAATTCTAGCAAGTTACGCTTTATGCTAAAGTTTAAAAGTTTAAGAATCAAAAATCATTGATGAACAAGCTGTTTTTAAGTTTTAATTCCCGATTATGTTGAGTAAACTAAATATATTGATGCAGAAATCAATGTCAGTGATCAAAATCAAGATTTAAATAAGTTTTGGCTGAGGTCAGAGCAATAGTATATAAAATATCCGAGAAAATGATTAAAAACTGTGTATTTTCAATTTTTTCGTTGATAATATGGTTTAAACTAAAGAACAAGTTTGATGGCATTATATGATAATCAAAAGAGACTATAAAGAGAATAAGTTTGTATGATTTTAGACACATTTTAGTACAGTACATTTTGATTTATCTGGAAAAAATAACCTTGAATGTTATTATTGTAACTTTTCAACGCTGATATTATTTGAACTAATTAACCGATTTTGACGTTTGAGGTGGCAATAGGCGCGTTTTATTGAATTCTAGAGCCGACTAGAATATAAAAGCGATCGATTAAGCCGTCTTGAAGATATTTGAAAAAAACCGTTTTTTACCATTTCTTTCTCCAACGATATCTCTCGAACAAATTAACCGATTGAGATGGTTAAGGCGGCATTCGACGCGTTTTATTGAGCTCTAGAGCTGATTAGATTTTAAAATCGACCGTTCAATTCGTTTCTGAGAAATCAATAAAAAACTAAAAAAAAAAAAATTTTTTTTTCGTAATTCGCCAATATGTTCGAGTCTACTTGATCAAATGATCTGAAATTTTCAGAAAAGTTGACAGCTAACAGGCTCTTTCAATCACCGCCTTAAACATCTAAATCGATTCATTAATTAAAAAGTTATAGGCCATTCACACACATACATACATACATACAAACACACACACACACACACACACACACACACACACACACACACACACACACATACATACATACAGACACTCGGACATCATTCTGAAAATAGTCAGAATAGCTTCCTAGGACCTCAAAACGTCGACTTCTGATGAAAACTCGATTTTCGAAAATCGGGGTGAAAACAATAACTTCCCGAAATTTTTGAAAATCATCGATTTTCTAAGCGGGAAGTTAAAAAAATTTTGTAATTTATTATTTGGAAAAAATTAGAAAATCATCAGACGCCGGCTAACCTCAGTATCATGAAAAATTAATTATTTGTAAAATATGCATCGATAATTATTAACATAGCTTATATATTTGAAATTACTTACCTAACTGTGAAAGTCCAATAATTAACAATCAGATAGATAAAGATTTATTAAATTATAATGTACTTAATTAAACGCATTAATTAGAGATCGTTCTTTGTGACTCAAAGATTGTGAAATAACAGGTTATCCTGTACTAGCGTTCCATAGAAACAATCGATTAATCGAAACATCGACTTTTCAAATTCAACAATCGATATTTCTTAATCATTCAATGACGCATCGATAAACCGATTAGAAATCAATCAAAATTCAAGAATACGATTATTAAACAATTATTTTTTTACAAAATGTTGAAAAAAAAGTTTTTGTTTCGCTATTACATGTTTTCAATAGAAGATAGAAAATTCCTATGTTCACATTCTAATCACTGACATCAAAATTAACTGTAGCATAGTTTCCATTTTATTCTGGCAATACTTCTGTATAGTAAAATGATATCAAATTGACATTTCCAATAGGTGATAGGGCCCCTGAGATTTAGCCTTTCTGATCAGAAAGTTTGTGTCAAGTAGTTGCAATCAAGTTGACGACAACTTGTTGACAACTTTCAGCTTTTGTAACTGTTGACTATAAGTCGTTACCAACTCTCCCAGAAATTTACATCAATTTGCTTACCTTTTGTAATGGTAAGAATGAATATTACCTACTTTTCTTTTTCTAGTAAAAAGTAACTCCAAATTGAGGAAAAATTAACTACAAATTTTTCTTTTAAAGTTTTGGTGTCAAATTGTCAGCAAATTTGAGCAGCAAATTTCAGGTAATTTCAACGTCAAAGTATTCTCTAATAGCCACACTCTAAAAAAAATTGCTTAGTAAGTTCTGCAATGAAACACTTACGACTAACTGAACGATAAGTTTCTAGCAAGCCTCGGCTAGATAATACTTGCGTGCAAGTTGATGCAAACCTACGGCTGTCATCTGAATGTAATTTGACAGAACTTGCAGTCAATTTGAAGTGACACTTTCTATCAACTTAACTTCATTGTCTGACAGTTACACTTGTAGTCAAATTGAATTCAAGTTTACTGACAATTTGCTGTCAACTTAAAAGTAACTGCTTGTTCTCCGACACTTTCCTTTAAGTTGCCTTCAGAATGTGACAGTAGCTTGTAGTTGATTAATGGTTAAGGTGGCTATAAGGGCTTCTAATTGCAAGCTAAAGTGACTATTAGGGTAGTTAACATTTGGAAAATCTATATTATCGACAGTTGACATTTTTTTTTCTTTTTCTCTTATCCATTTTACACCAGAAGATTGTTAAAGAGTAATACTGTCCAAATAATAAGAGTATTTACGAAAAAGTATAAGAGAGAATGAAATGTATTCGAATGTTCACATTAAAAACAAAGACAAACACATGAGCGATAAATTTGCATAAGATTTTAAAAAATTCAGTTTTTTTTTTGTTATAAACAAATTATTTTACAGTTGTTCATAATAGTCAATAATTATCATTTTGATTTCACGAATTTAAACAATCGATTGCTTTAAAAAAAAAAAAAAGTTAAAAAAAAAATAAGAATTTAAATAGTAAAAAAAAAAAAACTAATAAAAAACGATTATCTAGCATATAATCTATTATTTTCATTCTTAAAACTGGTTTTTGAAAAAAATTTTATCGATTAGATTAATTGTAAGATGTCAAGTTCATTGTAAAAACTTGATAGTGCAAATCGTTGGCAGAGACTTGTAGTCAATTTTGAAGTACAATTATGTTCATGTGAGTTTTTTTCGCAACGCTCGTCAGATCGCCATTAACTTTTGCTTTTCAAGTTTTTTTCTGGAACTTGATGTCAATTATCTGATTCAACTTGCATTCCTATTACAGCTGTGGTTTGACATCAACTTATAGTTAACGCTCTAATCATATTACAGCCAAAACTTGGAACAGCAGAACCTAACCTAATAGCACAGTTTGCTTAGCAAAAGTTTCCTTGGATTATTCGTCAAATGTCCGTCAACGTCGTGCCTTTCCGTTTTTGACCACAATTTGTATACAACTTGTTATACAACTTGACGTATATTTACTAGCCGCATTAGAGTGTTGGCAAATTGTTGGCAAACTCGGGTAGAAAATTTCCGTGATTTCAACTGTCAAGTCACTGTCAATTCCAAGCTTAAGTGACTATTCGGGTCAATCAATCCTGATGTTAGCTTGATCAAAAACACTGAACAACAAGTTTTTGAAGAGAAAGTATGGATATCATGGTATCCAGATAATCGAAAATTCTCAGCAAAACTTTAATCCTATTTTACCGTTAAACTGCAACGGTAGATTTTGGGCAAACTGAATTCAAAATTTGCTGAACAGGCGTCTCTTTAAACTGTCAGCAAACGCATGTTAATATCTGTTCTTTGGTTTTCTGACTACAGTATTAATGCGAGATGTACTTTTTGAATTGGCCGCAAAACCTTTCATCTACAACTTTTGCTGGCAAGTTGCCCTCCAGTTCCAGCCGAAGATTTTGGTAAAAATAAGTTGTTAAGTTGACGATCAATTGCAGTCAATGTAGCTATTGAAGTAGTGCGGTCTACATAAATTTTGAATTATGTGTAACTTATTAAAAAGATATACTTAAAAAAAAAAATCAAAAATTAGACGAAATAACTGTAATCAATTTTCCTTTTCGATGCTTTTTAAAATTTTATCAAATCAAGAAAATCTTTTAATTTATGAATAATTGAATAAAAATTTGTAAATTATAATGAAATTTCATAGAAATTGCATCCTGTGTTGGAGATAATGATTTTCTAAAATCTTACGTCACTTCAAAAAGATTATAAAATTTGACAATACTGCATGAAATCTCATAAACTTTAGAAAATATTCAAAATTAACCACACTGATAGAAAAAATATCTTGATTCAAGAAAAATTTTTTCTTTAAAATGTGATTCTTGTTTCAAAATTTTTAATTGTTTTAATTCAAAAAATAAGTTCTTGAACCAAAAAATAGAAAGTCTCAGATAGAGAAAAAAATTCTTCTTTTGAGAATTTTACTCTTCAATGAAGCCTTTTTTGTTTTGAAACAAAATACTGATATATTTCATTTAAGAATTTCTTGCTGTTGAATTAAGATAGGCAAAATGTAGGTTTAAGACATTACCGAGTCGTTTCGAGAATGGCGCGATTTTTAAATCAAGATATTAATTTACTCAGTTTGAAAAAAAAATTTTTTTTTATTTTAGAAATAAAAAATTTTTAAGTGCTTTTTTAGGACTACATTTATTTACTTTAGATATGTTGGAGTAGAAATTTGCATAAAAAAAAATTTTTTTTCCATTACTTTAAAATTATCTTCCATCAAAGAACTATTACTTGAACCAAAAATTTTAAGTTCTTTAAATAATGATACGACATTTTTAGTTGGAGACAAAAGTGGTCTTACTTGAAGAATTCGATAGTATCGATTGAAGATAATATATTTTCGGGTCAAGACACGGTAATTATCCATCGAAGATACAACATCTTTAGAGTCAAGAAAATGTAAACGAAGACATCCAAATTTTTTGATTTGTTAATTATAAAAAATCATTTCGGATTGATAAATCATTAAAAATTTGATGTAATACTAAATGATTGCAATGTTTATTAATGATGGAGGTTCCGTTTACGGTCTTGCTTCTACCATCTTTAAACGAAGTTCATACATTATTATTACGATTAAAAAGTAAACCGATTCTTGTTTTGATTATACTTGTACCTTCCCATAAATCATTATCAAAGAAAGGTGAGCTCGATATTCTGTGAGCTGCGAAGAAATTATAAAAATAGTAAATAAGAATTTATATACTTTTGTTTGAATTTAGTGCCGCGATAGTTATAAGCGCAAACAAATTCTAAGAATCAATAGTTTACAAAAATTTGTCGGAGAATTTTAATAAAATTTATTAATTTTACATTGAACATTAATACGTTGATAATCAAAAAAATTAAAGCATAATCTTCAATGAAAATTCAATATGACTGCCCTAATAACACCTCTGATTAAACAACTGAATTCGATCGAATTGAACAGAATTAAATTTTTAATTCTATTAAATTCTGTTCATTCGGTACCTAATTTAAAAATTAATTATGTTTAATTCGGCAGAAAAACCAGAATTTGTTCAAATTAAAACGAAGTTAAATAATTCTATTCGGCTTAATTATGATTAATTCGAAAATAATTCTTCAATTTCTGGTGTTGAATCTGAATTAAACGGAATAAAAACGAATTTAAAATTTTTAAATCGGTTTTATTCTGTTTAATTCAAATTCAAATTTTGAATTCAATTGAATTCTATTTTGCAGAATTCGACAGAATATAACAGAATTAAAATTTTGAATCCGGTTGAATTCAGTTGTTTAATCAGGGATAGTTTGCTACAGCATAGGTTTACTTTATAAAAATTTTCTTGAATTTTTCGTCAAATGTCCGTCAGCTTTGGACTTTTTGGTTGATGACGACAATTTATATACAACTTGCAATACGATTTGACGTAAATTTACTACCCGAATCAGAATGCAAATTCACTTTAAGAGTTAACTAGAATAAAGTCGTCAATTTTCAGGCAAATTTCCATATCAATTTATAGTTAATTTGATCTGAAAAATTGTAGATATTTTGTTACTGTCCAATTGTAGACAATTTGATGTATAAACTTGCTTACCTTCTCTAATGTTAAGAATGAACATAACCGGTTTTTTTAACTTCCCGCTAAGAAAATCGATGATTTTCAAAAATTTCGGGAAGTTATTGTTTTTACCCCGATTTGCGAAAATCGAAATTTCATCAGATGTCGACGTTTTGAGGTCTTAGGAAGCTATTCTGACTGTTTTTAGAATGATGTCCGAGTGTCTGTATGTATGTATGTGTGTGTGTGTGTGTATGTGACAGGACTATAACTTTTTAAGTAATGAATCGATTTGGATGGTTGAGGCGGCAATCGAAAAGGCTTGAAGGCCATCAACTTTTCTAAAAATTTTAGATCATTTCATTACGTAGACTCGAAAATATTGACGAATTACGAAAAAAAATTTTTTTTTTTTTTTAGTTTTTTATTAACTTCTCAAAAACGAGTCTAACGATTGACTTCAAAATCTAATCAGCTCTCGGGCTTAATGATACGCGTCGATTTCGTCCTTAGCCATCTCAATCGGATAATTCGTTCTAGAGTTATCGTGGGAAATAGAAATGGTGAAAAATGGTTTTTTGCGAATATATTTGAAACAACTGAACTAAACAATTCCGAAATTTGATCAGCTTTAGAGTTTATTAAAACACGCCGATTGCCACCTCAACCATCAAAATCGGATCATTTGTCTTAGAGTTATCGTGGGAGAAAGAAACGATAAAAAACAGTTTTTTCCGAATATCTTTGAAACACCTGAAGGAAACGATTCTAAAATCTGATCAGCTTCAGAATTTAGTAAAAGGCGTCGATTGCTAGCTCAACCATCAAAATCGGGTTATTTTTCTAAGTATCGTGGAAAAAAGAAACGGTGCAAATCGGTTTTTTGCAAATATCTTTAAATAACTTAACCAAACGATTTCAAAATCTGATCAGTTTTAAACTTTATCAAAACAGGTCGATTGCTGCTTCAAACATAAAAATCAACTAATTTGTCAATGAAATCTTGTGGGAGAAAGAAATGGTAAAAAACATTTTTTTCAAAAACAACGGCATGCAAAAGTATTTTTGAGCTCTTTGAGCTCGAAACGGTATTTCTGACAATATTTTCGAGCTTAAGGAGCTCGAAATGGGCGGGAAGTTTTGGGACTGGCCCGCAGGGTCAACCGACAGACCGATTTTTTTTTTTTTTTCTAGTAATAGTTTACTTCTAAATTGAGGAAAAATTAACCGCTAATTTTTTTTCCAGCTACTGCTGTCAAATTGTCGGCAAATTCAGGCAACACATTTCAGGTTATTTCAACGTCAAAGCACCATCGATATCAAACTAAAGTGGTTATTAGGATAGTTTAGGACAAACTGTATATATATAATAATAAGAAAAAAAAATAATAAATAAAATACATAGCATAAAAATAGTTATGCGACAAAAAGGCAGCTAAATTTTTTATGAATTATCAGTTTCCAGGTCTTATTTTTTTTCAGTACTTGAAATTTAACAAAAAAAAAAAGAGAAAGCTTGTTTTACTTTTAATTGCAAATGAAAAACAAAATTTTTTTTTGTATTGGTTAAAAAAAAAAAAAAAAAAAAAAACATTAAAAAATAAACAAAAAAAAGTAGTTCTTCCATTAAAAATAGAACCGAACATAATAACAGATAGAGAAAATAGAGAAAAAAAAACAAACAGTTTCACTCTTGCTGTTTTACGTTGAAAAATAATTTTCATAATACCAGCATCGAAACTTGAAGTTTCAGTGTTTCTACAGCCCGTCGAAACAAGCTAATTTCAAGCCGATGCTGCAAACAACTGCTAGCGAATTCGTAATTCACAAATCCCTTCACAGTGGGCAGAAACATGCGTGTTTCTTCCCTTGGGAAGAAACACAATTGTTTCTGCCCTGTGCTAGATATATTTAATGTTCATTTGCAGCCCTCTTACTCTCATTTGTTTACTTGTCACTTCAGCTTACTCATTTCATTTTTTAAGTGACAGTTTTAATTAACCAAATAAAATTACTAAAAAATGAGTGAAAACAATATTTTTGTACTATTTACTATTTAATAAGTGACTGTAAATCACATAATGCTCATTCTCTAACAGTTCTTCGCATCATTGGCTTGAAATTAACTTGTTTCTTACTGGCTGCTGACACTGAATCTCTAAGTTCCGATACAGGTAATCATGAAAAATATAGTGTGTGACTCAGGATAAAATACGATTTCAGACTGCGGGTGATGTCAGCCCTTGCCTGCGGCTCGGGCAGCCAACCTCACCCTAGTCTGAAATCGTCTTGTTTCATCCCTTGTCACACAATATACTATTAAAAAGGCGGTCGATAGATGGTGCCCTGTTATGCTAGATAATAACAATGATAATAAAAAACAAAAATATGGCCGCTATATTTTTTCGTGAATTGTCAAATTTTGATTTATATTAATTATAATAAAACCAAAAAGTTTTGAATAGGGGTTTTCATAAGGATTTTTCTGTTTAAGAATTCAAGCCTAATAAAAAAAAAAAATAGATCAATCGGTTGTATATTTTTTAAGTTTTAGTGTGTTCCAATATCTGTACATACTGACGGACATCACAGAATTTGTTTACATTTTTTTTTTTTTTTTTTTCAATCATTATTTTTAAAAAAAGAGACTTGATATTGTATAAGTTCTATTCTTTAATAAATTATCTTACAAATAGTATGAATTTGAATCTTTTTCAGTATATTTGAACACAGTCAAATGTTTTCTACGTGAGTGAATCAGCTTGGATCGAGAAAGCGTTAATAGAACACAACTCATTGCGTCGCAAATGAGTTTTTAAATTTTATAAAACTACATAATTCCATGAAATTTGATATGATTTCATGAAATGTTGAATATATTAAAAAATGAATACCAATAACTACTTCGGATGTTGTTAATAAATATGTAATATTTAAAAAAATTTTATGAAGTTTTGAAAACTGACAAAATTTTATGGAATTCAATAAAATTTTATAAAACCTTAGAATATTTTATAACATTTTATGAAATCTTATGAATTTTTATGAAATTTTACAAGTTCTAGGTTTTAGTCTTTCACGAAATTTTACAAAAATTTATGAAATTTCATAAAATTTTATAAGATTTCAATAGTATAATCTTGAAAAATTTTATAAAATTTCATGAGAATACTTTTTCCCGAATTGTTTTAAGTTATAAACTTTATTATGGAATTATCAGTGCCTCAAAATCTACATAAAACTTAGTATGAAGATTTAAAACTTCATATCTCAACGAATATACTATTCATTCATATGCGATCACGTATGTGGCTCAGCGCAGTGAATAGCAGCAAGGACTTCAAATCGAGAGGACGTAGGTTCGAACCCAGTAGTGACCAGGATTTTTTCATCAATAATAAATATAATAAGTCTGTCTCAGTGATGCCTTCATCCATTAGATCAATATATAATATCTAGTTGCAATTTCAATTTCCTGCTACGAAAATTGAAAATTTTCACAAAAAAGAAGTTATCGGTTTCGGTCCAATCGTCGAAAATTGAGTTTCCAACAGATCTCGACATTTCGAGGTCCTGAAAATCTGTTGTGGCCATTTTTAAGCAGATGCCCTAGTATATGGATGAGTGAACATTATGATGCTTCATTTGAAACGAATGTTTTTTTTTGTAGCGGACACAAGAAAATTTTGTTATTTATATTTAGAGAAAAATTCCCTGCAAATTTCAGCTCTTAATTTTGATTTAAAGTATTTTCTCTTATTATCAAAGTTTTCCCGTTGAAGAAACATGCAAATCGAATAACTTTTCTTTTAAATGACTATAACTTAGCCCGGTTTTGAGCTATCGTTTTGAAACAAGATTTTATTTGTGAAGTAATTGTTGCTTTTAAAAATGTATAAAATGATTTTTGTCTAACTCGATTCACGTCTATTGTATCAGCTCTGAAAGCCGATTTTTCACTTTTTACATATATTTTTGTTAATAGTGAAGAAACGGCTCATCTTACAAAAAATATGCAAATGACTAATCTTTTAGGAAATTTTGTCTTCTATAAAATTGCTCATGACAATTATATTGCTAAAGTGCACTGTTCATGAGATAAATGCATTTTAACATTTTACAGTAAAAAATATTGTAAGCTTACTATAGTCCTGATCTTTTTTTTCTTTTAATTTTTAAAAGTTAGGTATCTCATAAACAGTGCACTTTAGCAATATTATTGTCTAAAGGAACTTTGTAGAGGACAAAATTTCCTTAAAGATAGGTAATATGCATATTTTTTGCAAGATGAGTCGTTTCTTGACTATTAACAAAAATACACGAACGCAAAAAATTAAAGGAACAGAAAAATTTCAGAAATTTTTTAGTGATTTTTGGAAGGCAGTAACTTCGTGAAAAATAATCTCATCGAGATTTAAAAGAAATGTTTTATAGCTTGACATCTCTAGTTTCATTGCATTTTTATTAAAATTTTTAAAAGCTCCGGTTATTGCCGAAACATTTCGAAAAATTTCTGAAAAATGTTATAAAAAGTCAAAGAAAACAAAAAATTGAAACTAGTTTTTTGTGGTCGAAAATTTTTTTTTACATTCTTTGAAAATTTTTTGTTTTTTCTCTCTTTCCCTTACATTTACTGAGTAAACAACGGAAAAATGAAAGAAAAGTAAAAAATAAATGATTTTTTCAGTTTGCTTGTGATTACACAATCAAAGGAACAATACTTGTTCCTTTAATTGTTTAGCAAAACTTTGATTAATCGCTTTGATCAATCACCCCTAAAGAACCGTTCGATAGATCAATTTGGAAATTTACAGGGTCATTGAGGGCACATTAAGCTAAAAAAGTTTCTGGCGACATTAGTCTTTTCATCGATATTTACAGAGTAGCAGTTAATTTACTAAAAAACCAGAAAAATTTATTTTTTTGTACTTACTTCTAATGGATGTTAAAAATAAAAAAATGTTTTTTTTTTTTCCAAAAAATGATGGTGGGAACTTTTAGGGAATTTATTCAAGATTTTAACGCCACCCTCAAATTTACTTTGCGATTATTGGTACCCTAAATATCGATGATCAAAGCCAAAAAGATCATTCTTTGTTTGAAGGCTGATATCTCTGCGACAAATCGTTTTACGAGGTTAAAAATAAAAGCCAAATTGAAGCTGAATGAATTTGCTAAATGACCTATGCATTGGTTAAGTTAAAAAAATTGTTCCACGGTTCGTGGGCTGTTCGGGGAAAAAAAAAATTAGAAATTTTTTGTCTTGCGGTATTTCTCATGTTTCGGCAATAACCGGAGCTTTTAAAAAATTTTGATAAAAATGCAACGAAATTAGAAATGTCAAGCTGTAAAACGTAATTTTTAAATCTCGTTGAGATTATTTTCCACAAAATTACAGCCTTCCAAAAATCACTAAAAAATATCGCGTTACTAAAACCATAAGGGCGTATCTCAAAATATACGCCCTTTTGGTTCTGCAGAGCCAAAAGGGCGTATAAAAAATTTTTTTTTTGCTCCAATCAATGTAAAAATGTTGAAAATATTAAAATCTATGGAAAAAACGAAAAAAAAAATTTTTTTGTTATACGCCCTTTTGGTTTTAAGAAAAAAATTTTTTAAAGTCATAAGGGCGTATCCTATTTTTTCGGTTTATTATCAATTATAGGTCAGAGTAAGAAAAAAAATTGCAAGGGTAATAAAAATTATTACTCCACAACTTAATTTATCTGAACAAACATTTTTTTAAATAAAAAACCAAATTTCTTTATATAAATTTGATCGAATCTTAAGTTTGTTATAATCATTTTAATTCAACAATTAATGTAAAAATATGTATAATTCGAGAATCAAGAATATTCATTTAAAAAAATCTAAATTCTATGAGTGCTGTGAAATTTAATTTAATCAAATTAAAAAAAAATTCACTTTTAGATTTTTCAATTTTTCAAAGGTGCATTTTTTCATTTTTCAATCAAGGTTTCATTTTTTGTTGTTTTATTTTTTTATTTATTTATTTATATTTTTTTTTTTTCAAAAATCAGTTACCGTTGTTATTGAGAATTGTTATGATTCTAGAATACCAATACATCAAAGCTAGTTTGATGTCCTAAATCATTTTTGTGCATCAGGCACCATCCCACAAAAATATCATCAATATTATCAAAGTTTAATTTTCAGCGATGGTAATAGGTCGTAAATATTTTTATTATTGTCAAGTTATGTTCTAAAAAAAATAAAAAAAATTTTTTTTTAATATAATCTTAGGTACAGATTATCCTGACGATGAAGATGGTATAGGACTAATACCCTGATGAATTTATTTTTTCGCTGTTTTTTATTCGTTTTGTCACTTAAATAAATATTTGTTCATATAAATTAAATTGTGGAGTGATAATTTTTATTACCCTGGCAATTTTTTTTCTTACTTTGACCGAGAATTGATAATAAATCAAAAAAACAGGATACGCCCTTATGACTTTAAAAAAATTTTTTCTTAAAACCAAAAGGACGTATAACGAAAAAAATTTTTTTTTTCGTTTTTTCCATAGACTTTAATGTGTTTAACATTTTTACATTGATTGGAGTAAAAAAATTTTTTTATACGCCCTTTTGGTTCTGCAGAACCAAAAGGGCGTATATTTTGAGATACGCCCTTATGGTTTTAGTAACGCGATATATAAAATGTTTCTGTTCATTTAATGTTTCGCGTTAGTGTACATGAAAAAAGTGAAAAATTTATTATCGGAGCTCCCTGATTAAAAATACTCATTGGGAGGGATTGAAAATTTTTTCAATCCTTTTCAATCCCTACAGAGGTATTGAAAAGTATTGAATGGAATTGAAATTTGGATCATTTGAATACTTTGTAATTCTTAAAATGGAATTCAAAAGTATTGAAAAGAATTCAATCTTTTATTATTCCAATACCTTTCAATTTCAGAGTGGAATTCGAAAGTATTGAAAAGAATTCAATCTTTTATTATTCCATATTCCATATGATTCGATATTGAGGCATTGAAATTTCACACTTCTTATGCAACAGAATTCTTACAATCATAATTGGAATAAAATTAATGACGGGCATCATGACAATTATATTTTTCTAATTACTCAGATTTCAATCCGTGCAGAATAATTATAATTTTTTTTTTATCATGAAAAAACTGTAAAACATTGAAAGCGAAATTGATTTAAATATTTTTTAATTCTTTGCTGTTTCCTGAATTTAATATTATTTTGTTGGAAGAACTACAGAAAAAATAAAAATTTTCAATTCATTTGAAATCTTTTGAATCCCACACATGACCCGAAATGTGATATTATTCAGGTATTGAGAAAGATTAGAAAAGATTCAAAAATTTCAATTCATTTGAATTCTTTTCAATCCTACACTCGATCCGAAATATCGGACTATTTAGGTATTGAGAAGGATCGAAGAAGATTCAACGATTTTAATTCATTTGAATTCCTCTCAATCCCATACATGACCCGAAATGTGATATTATTATGGTATTGAACAATATTCAGAAAAATTAAAAATATCAATTCTTTTGAGTCTTTTTCAATTCCTCGGAAGTTTAGAAATTCTCATATTATTTTGGGATTGAAAAGTATTAATTTTATGTCCAGATGAAAGTGTTGAGGTATAGAAAGTATTCAAAAGTATTCAATTCTCATCTTTTTCAATCCCTCCCAATGAGTATTTTCAATCAGCGCTAATACAATCGACATGAATCGAGTTAGACTAAAACCATTTTATATACTCCTTAAAAACCACAATTATTCTACAAATAAAAACTTATTTCATAACAATAGCTCAAAGCCAGGCTAAGTTCTAGTACTTTAAAAGAAAAGTTATTCGATTTACATGCTTTTTAAACGGGAAAGCTTTGATGCTCGAGAGAAAGTACATAAAATATAATAAAGAGCTGAAATTTTCAGGGAATTTTCCTCTCAACGTAAATAACAAAATTTTCTTATGTCCACTAAAAAAAAAAAAAATAATGTTTATTTCAAATGAAGCACCTCAGTCAACATACGTACGTATGTATGTTAAAATTTTGTGAAACTTTTAAACAAATGAACAGATTTAGCTTTTAGTGGTTACACATAAAGCGTCTTATTAATTCCCATAATTTGTGAAAAATTGAGCATAATCGGTACAGTAAAGCCGGAGATATTCTAAAATTAATTCTTTTTCAAAATCGTTTTTTTATCTGATAACTTGTAATCTACTCGATGGATTGATTCCAAAATCTAATATGCTTCAAAACTTCATGAGCCGCGTTGAATGCCACCTCAACATCGGCTTCTTAAATAAAAAAAAAAAAAATCTTCGTCGAATGAATTTTGAAAAAGCGTTTTTTCCTAATAAAATCCAAATCGTTGAACTGATTGACAACTTGGTTTTTTATCTTGGTAGTTAAAAAACTAAGCTGATTTTAACCTCGAACGTCAAAGTTGATTTACTATTTCAAACGATATTGCTGATCAAAAATAAAAAAAAAACGATTTACTTCATTACTTTGTTTGTTACTGCTTATTACTCAAATTTTCGTAATAGAAAGTGCGATATTACTATTTTCAAGCCAGAAGAGCTCAGAAATGTATTGACAATAATATTTTCAAGCTCCTTGAGCTCGGAAACAGCGAAGTATTGGGGCTGGCCCAGAGGGTCTGCCGGTTTTCAGATTTGTTCGGATCAATTGAAAATTGGATCTTGTCATTAATGATAATTTTTATTTTATTAACAAAATTACTATCAATTTCGAAAAATTATGATATATATGAATTTATTCGAATTAACTAACTGTCTTTTTCAGAAAATTGCATTTTTACTGTTTTTAAATTGTTTAAACAATTAAAATGGTGTTGTTTTCTTTTGGAAAATATATATTTTTTATTGAATATAAGTTAATGTACACACATTGGCTTTGATCAACGTTTTTCCCTTACTACTTTTGTTCAATTTTTCGGGGTATTACTCAGTTTTATCACCTATGAGATTACTCCAGAGATAATTTAATTTTTTTTTTTAAATTGTGTAATAATCGTATGATGTGTTTATTAAGGTAATTCAAAAAAATCGAATATTTTTGTTTTAACTTTCGACATGAAAAAGTTTGTTCTCAGGTACCTCTAGAAAATGCTCACCAGATTTGAGCTCTTAATATTAATAGGAAGATCCTCCTCATCACAGTTTTCCATTTTCTCTTTAGTCCCTTATATCAAAAACCATATCTCATTATTTATTGATGGCTAAACCAAATCATCATACATTTCTGTATAGGAATTTGAATGCTCTACAAAAAAGGATCAGTGTGTTCAAGCGATAACTTTCACCATTTAAAAGATTTTTGAAATCAAAGTTTAAAGAATTTGTTAAAAAAAAATTTTTTTTTAAACAATTTTCTACATCATTGAAAAATGATTATTAATAAATGAGCGTGACATGATTTTGTAGGAAATTCAACGTTCTACAAGAAAGGTTTGATGTGTTAATTTGATTTCTTTAACCATTTAGAAGATATTCCTTGCCGAATCCCAATGCGTTTGAATTTCAAAAGTTTCTTAATAACCTCTTTAGATTCATCAACTTCATTTATGAATTTTATAAATATTCCCAAGAATTTCAGCTCATGTCAATAGAATAAACATTTTCCACTCTTTTTCAAACCTTTTTATAGGTGGAAAAAAGTTTCACTTTTGGAAGAAGAGAATAATACGTCAGTTTATTATTTAGAGATAAACTAAGATCCATTTTTGAGAAATAATCGTTCTTATGTTAGAAGTGTCATCATTTATATCAATATAAAAGAAAAAAAATTCGAAATAATTATACATAATCGATGTATTTTGAATTAGTACTTACGGAAAAATTAATTATATTAAAAAATATGTGTTCGTCTCATTAAAAAAATCGGCTTTTATTGCAATTGGGATATTTTGTCAGATATCCCAGAAAAATATACTTAATTATCAATTTTGTGGGAAAAACTTACAGTTACAATTTTAATAAAATCAGTTAAAAACTATGGATAAGAAATTAATTAGGAAATATTATATACTTGACATAAACATTAAAACTAATGTTACGTTTTGGGAATTACCCCAAATTAAAAATAAAAAATAATTTTTAACTATTTAATTTAATCCAGGTTTGGCCTCGTTAGAGTGTCTATAGACCCCTGGTGGACCGTGGTCGTCGATTATTCGATTAATTATTAATTTCTATTATTTTTCGTGATTTTAAAATATGTTCGCGCCGGTTCCAACTCCATATAATTATTATATTCATAGTGGCAGGTGAATGGATAGAAAATCGGTAGGAAATTTGAAGGAAACCCGAACTGCTGTTGAGAGCTCAGGGTTATAGGATAGGGTGGAACAGCTGATAAGCGCTCGCCCCTAGGTAGTAATAGGACTATGGATAGGTCATAGTGTAGGTGAAAATATTAGGGTGCCAATTGGCACCCCACAATAAGGTTAAATTAATTTAGAAATAATTATGGAGTTTATTAACTCTATAGAGAACAGAGGTTCGAGCTCCATGAGCTCTCTCGTAGGACTGACTATTAAGTCGTTATAAAAAATATAATAGAGCCAACAGAGTTGACAAAATGTTGACGCTGCATCTCAGGTTCCCTGTGAGAGAATCGCCGTGGTCCGGGTCTCATGCATCGTCATCTGTTTTGACTACCCGCGAGCCACGGCGACTTTCTTATCGTAACCGATTTCCGTTACATTGCATGAAATTGATTTATCAGAAATGATTAATTTATTTTAATCAATAAAATATTACGAGAACGTAACACCTCCCGACTTAAGCAAGTCGCAGCGTTTTAAATGAATAACGCTATGACTGAAAATGAAATTCATGACTCGATATAATCCAAATAGAATGTGTTATTGACTCTATATAAACTAAAATTGAATGTATGAATGAATCTATATAAACTAAAGTTGAATGTTTAAATGACTCTATATAAACTAAAAATTAAAATCAATTTTGAATACTACAAGAAAAAGTTTTTGGCTGTAAAATCTTAACCTAAACCTGAGACACAACGTTTATAATGTAACTTAAACTTAGTAATATGAATCTAAACGTTAGTATGTAGTATTTTAATTACCTCCCGACTCGGTCGTTTAATATTATTGAAATAATAAATTCTAAATATAAATTCGTATTGATATACGTTCGCCTTGCGGTAATTTATAAGTTACTCAAGAAGTAACTGCTCAAGTCGAAATTCATAATGAACAATGAGGTACCTACCTCCCGACTTAAGTCAGTTACTATTTCTAATTTAAAATATAGTATAAATTTCAATTAATTTAAAGAAAGTATTTTCATTCAACTGATTTAAGCGGCGGTCTATTCGGCTGACTATTATTCTAATCTTCATTACTTGAGATCAAAGTCCTGATTCCTCGTTGACTCGACGACGACCTTTAAGGTGTTGATAGTTGCATTCCACATTCCAACTGTTTTTGCTAAACAGTGGAAGTCTTCAAAATTAATAAAAATAAATAACTCAACGTGTATAAATTTGATATTTATACACGTGAGTGAACCGATTGTAGGTGACTTGACATCATACGTAGAGCTGGAAGCACTATTGCTGATTATTTTGGAAAATCTATTTTTCACACCACGGTGTTCTTCCGTCAGGCTGTGATGGTTATATTTGAAGTTTGCCCAACTATCCCAATTACACCACCGGATTAAATCAGTTTCATGACGTCGTTTACAAAGACATAATAGCGCTTCAATGTAAATAAAATTCATATAATACATCAACATTAAACAATCTTTTGATTTCTTTATATTTAATAAGATCAAAAATAAATCAGTAATGTCTAATCCCTTTCGGTCCAAATTAGCGCTTATTTTCAGGAATTCAATATTTTTATCGTCGAATTTATTCTCCGATAATTTATATTTATCCGGAGGTTTTTTCAATCTTAACTTAAATATATCTTTCTTAAATGCAGTCATATGGAAACAAAATCGTAAACAATTTCTAATCATTATTGATAGGTCAAACATACCTGTAATATAAAACATAATGTAAAATATATTTCTTATAAAGTCTGAGCCTGAAAACGTAGAACCACTAAATTTATCAATTATATTAATTTTTGAGCCCAATGATTCAATGTAATTATTTTCTACTTTACTCTCCACTGAGCAGTAAAGTAGTTCGTTATTTCTAATTGTTCTTAAATTCACGAAATCAACGCGGTCATTTTTATGCCCGATCTCAAAGACTCTACTGGCTTGGATTGGCATAATTTTATTTCCCGTGGTTGCGGCAACAACAAGCTCGTCAACCCGGTTACTTAAATTTTCGGCTCTCAATAAACTTTGAGCAGACCGAACCGAATGAGCTCCTGACATTACAAGTGCAGGCAGCTCCTTTTTGACATATGCGTGACTCGAATTATTACTATTTAAACAATTAAAATTAATCATTCGCTTCGAATTACATGAAATTATATTCAAATTATTGTTAAATGACACATTTTCAGGCACAAATGTATTTAATTCTGTTTTCCTATGGACAGTATTAACTCTACTGGATTCCTCTGATCCTTTAAAAATCTCAGAATTAATTTCTGAATTTAATTTGTTTCGAGATTCACTTATCGAAGCCTCGTTCAAGAGACGAGCTTTTAATTTTGTAGATTCCGACTCTACCACCGGTGAAATTCTACATTTTCTCGATTCTTGTCCTCGAAACGCAAGTAATCGAGCCCGTAAATAGTTTTGTTTTTCACCCATCGCTGTCTCGTTTAAGAGATGGGCTTTCATTTTTGTAGATTCCGATTCTACAATCGGTAAAGTTCTACACCGGCTCGATTCTTGTTCCCGAAACGCAAGTAATCGAGCGCGTAAACGATTTTGTTTCTCCATTACTGTTTGGAGTTCCGTCTCCGATATCGGAACATTTAATTGATAGTTCATTGCGAATATATACTACATATTCCAATGTAAATTATTATAAGCATTAGGGTGTCCGTTATTTCCCAAATTGGTTTTTGACTCTGCAGCGCCCCTAAAATTTTTAGTAAATGGTCCAAAAAAAAATATCCAACCGATATAAGCCCTTAATATTGATAATAACCCGTGCCACAAAGACGATTCATTTCTCATTTAAATAACATGGGGTTTTGTTACTTTTTGCAATTAATTTTTTCTTTCCAAAGCCAGTCGATACATTGCTGCGACATCAACTTATTTTTGTAGAAAATTGAACGCTCTACAAAAACTTATTCTTAACATTTTTCGAAAAAATCACTTGCGTCAAAGTTATTCAGGGTTAAAGTTTAACTAGAAATAAATTTTTATTTTTTTTGGTTTGAACAAATAATCATCATTATTTATATCAAAATTTATTGTTTATTACCGAAAATATCTTATTTTGGCTATTTTATAGCAAAAATTAGTGTTAAATATCCCGATAACCAGAAAATGTAAGTAATGATGTAAGTTAAACTTAAAATATAACAAGTTATATTTGTAAAATATGACTAATTTAATAAGTTTTCCAACACATTAATGAATACATTCTATTTTATTAAACATTCTTTGGTGGCATTCGGAAATTTTTTTTTATATTCACTGACAATTTGAATGACATATTGTTTTTGATCTTCGTGTTTTGCTAAAGTATTAATATATTCTTCAGTTAGTTTAACAGCTCGTTCTGCAGAATCGTTTACCACTTTCAGATGCTTAACAATTTCCAAACCTTTTAAATAATCTGGGTGTTCTGACCATGTACTTTCATCTAATAGAAGAAAGTCTGTATCTATATTGAATCTTTCGAAAAATTTGATGGAATTAGAATTAATAAAATAATCAACGTTTTTGTCAAGAAACCAATCAAACTCTCCTGAATTGAAAGTAAAACGTTTAGGAAAGTCAAACTGATCCTGTTCGCTTGATGTCAAAGCCGCCACCATTTTCCGTCTGACGTCAGAAGAAATATTTTCGTCGAAAAATGACAAAGCTGCCGCCTCCGGACTTAAATACCACAAATGGTTTCTGAATTTTGCTAAAACTGCTTCGGATAATTTTTTATCGATTGATCGATAATTATAAACTACTTTAAGAAATTCAAGATCTTGTTTCGGAGCAGTTGCAGCTAATGGTGCCGTATACCAAAATGGAACGTATATAAATACAATGAATAAACAAATTTCTTGTAAACTCTTTTCGTCTCCTTTAGTTAATTTGAAACACTTTCGGAAAATATAAATTTTTAAACAATAAATCGCTTTGGACATCCATCGAGCGTGGTGGAATGCTCCAGGTTTATAAAATTTTATATTTTCAGAGTCCATTGTGCCTAGAAAGATTTTACTCAACTCTAGAAGTTCTCGGTAGTCATCCCGTGGTAAAAGAGTGTTCAAAAACTCATCAATTTTTGCAGTCACTTCCGTCATTTGATCTCTTAATATCTTCTTCAATTTATTTTTCTGTACAGACTCGAATTTCGTTGTATCAATAGAACTCCATTCATTTTGAAATTTTTTAAATAATGGTACATTTGGTCCGGTTGTGCCTGGCATTTTTGTAGAGTGTACGCAGGATAAGACTAATTCATATATGTGGTGTCTACAGGGGAGGTATAACAAATCTCTCCCAAGTTTGCGTTCTAAAATTACTGCAGCTCCGTTTCTCCAACCAAGGTTAGAAACAGTAGTATCACAGCAAAGTGCTTTAACAGAATGGTTTAAATCCCACTCACAAATAATGTTAAAAATTTCTTCTGCTTGAGTAGACCCACATCCATCAGGTAACGCAGGTACTCCAAGGATTTTCTCTTGTCCATTACAAGTAATCAAAATAGGTAATCTTTCAATACGTTCACCAGTCATACTATCTGGGATTAGTTTACCGTCCCAGTGTATAACTACGGCATCAACTTCAATTTCATTGAACAGTAGTTTAATTTTTTCAGCCATTTTTTTTCGTAAATTACGTCGTATCTCATGGAAAGAAGACTTATTTAAAACAAGATCACGTAGGTCAACTCCCATAGCTGGTGCCATAGCTGAGGTAAGACGAACTGATTGTCTGTAAGAAATATTACAGCTGTCAAGCACCGCAACTACATCTTCTGTGAGAATGTTAATAGTGCCTCTAAGGTGTTTTGACTCATAATTTCGCCCCGTTGCCTCAAATTCAGATATAGAAGTTGATTGCGAGTTACTAATAGTTTGTCCACTAGCTTTTATTTCATTAACGGTTTGTGAAGTACTTGGCGTATCGGTATCTGGTGAAGAAGGGAATTATTAAATACTAATAGTATTACGAAAATTTTCTAAAATAAAAGCTTTTAATATTACCAGACATTTTTTCTGGACTCGTCATAACGTGATCTATTGCTGCAAGTGATTGAGACAACGGCACATTTTTGGGGGACTCGTTGATTTTTACCTGATTCTCAGAGGATGAAATGAGAATTTCTGTAATTATATTATTCAGTATTAATAAATTTTAATAAGATATTTACTTGTACTTATGTATTGTTTTTAAATTACCTGATTTCGCCGACAATTCAATATGTTTTGCGATGCAATTCAAATGTAAAACTCTTCGAGTTCGCTGATCAATCAAAAACTGTTGTGTCTCTATATCTATCATATCGAAAGTCTTACTATGAGCAATATCGAATAATTTGTCAAGAATACTGCAAAATTCTTGCTCTTTTGTTTTATTTTTCCTGTTAGCAATTTTTTGCACCTGTCGATAGTCTGTATAAAGCTGATTTAATTTTTCGACACATCTTGCATTATCTTGAGTTGGGATTTCTGCTATATCCCAAATTTTTTTAATTTCTGATATAACAATTGGACAGCTGTCTCCTATTGATTGTCTTAAATCTCTTGTGTAATGGAATAATAGCTGCAAGGCTTGTTTGTTTGTAGCTAATTTTTTATTACTTATAGTATCTATCGTTTCACCAATTAAAAATATATTTTTTCTTAAGTCCATATGTTGATTGTCACTCATCGTAAATAACAATTAAATTAAAATTCTAGGTTATGACTATTTATAAAAGTATAATTATAATTTTTGATACTCTCTATAAGTTCTGTTTACGCATTTATGATAAAAATAACGTCAGTAATAATAAGGTTATACACCACTGATTCTGAATAATAATATAAATCACATGTAATAATAAAGTAATAATAGCAGAAACACCTACAATATTTTTGACAACAGAAAATTTTGGATAATAACTGAACATAGTCAACACACGACGCCGGCTAGTCACGATACTATATTTCTCTTTCATGCGCATGCGTTGGCACGAATTTTATTTTTTCACAAAAGTAATTGTGAATCCGAAATTTTTAATTCATCGGAATTTCTTTTTGAAAATGTTCGACTCTCCTCTTTTCAATAGTTTTGACAGATGCAAAAAAATAGCCAAAATAAGATATTTTCGGTAATAAACAATAAATTTTGATATAAATAATGATGATTTTTTGTTCAAACCAAAAAAAAATAAAAATTTATTTCTAGTTCAACTTTAACCCTGAATAACTTTGACGCAAGTGATTTTTTCGAAAAATGTTAAGAATAAGTTTTTGTAGAGCGTTCAATTTTCTACAAAAATAAGTTGATGTCGCAGCAATGTATCAACTGGCTTTGGAAAGAAAAAATTAATTGCAAAAAGTAACAAAACCCCATGTTATTTAAATGAGAAATGAATCGTCTTTGTGGCACGGGTTATTATCAATATTAAGGGCTTATATCGGTTGGATATTTTTTTTTGGACCATTTACTAAAAATTTTAGGGGCGCTGCAGAGTCAAAAACCAATTTGGGAAATAACGGACACCCTAATAAGCATACTTATTTATGCACATTTCTGAAATATTTTATAGCAAGGTGTTGTCGTGAGTAATTACCGGAAACATTTCGCTATTTAATAATTTTCTATTAATAACCGGTGGTCGGCAAATATTTTAATTATGCTTAAAAAATTACTTGAGATCAGCTTTGAGACCTGATCGTGATATAACGACTACGTCTTGGTTTCACAATATACCGGGACATACTCTTCGTTAAATCAGCGACGAGAATCTCGACTGATCCCAAAAGAAACTGAAGTGATTTCCAAACGAACAATAATTAAAATATTTACCCAAAATATCCACGCAGTATTTTCCGCATATTAATAAAATAATTTTTATCACGTAATATATTCAAATATACTCGCGAAAACACCTTTACAGTTCGTTACTGTACAGTATAAAAATAATTAATTCATAGAAATTAATTTAAATAAAGTAAAACAATTTTCAAAGCAAAATCGTTAGTTTAAATTATAATGTTCTTTGTAATTCGTCCAGCGGTCATTCAGTAATTAATAAGTTCAATATAATGAACAACTGTTTCCGCACACTACTCGCGAAAAATTGTTTAAAGTCCGTAGCAACATTTTTAATTTACAAATCATTATTTTTGAAATATTTTCGATTATAGTATTTATAACAGTGATTTGTCCAGCGATCACAAAATAGTGGATTAGTTTAATAAACCAAACAAATTTTTCCGCACCATAACTCGCGAAAAATTACTTTAAAGTCCGTAGCAACGTTTTTAATTTATTTTTAAATGATTCATTGAATCATTATCAATTATAATATAGTCAGTTTCGGCAACCCAACAATTATTTTTCACATAAATTTGAAATTTAAATGCTAATAATATCGCGTAGATATTAATAAATACTCGTGAATCATTATATTTATTGTCCGTAGCAACATTTCCTTTCAATTCTTGAATTTGAACTTTTTCACAGAAAATATTTGAATTATGAATTTAAATATGTAATTTGTAATCGATTTTATTAATCTTTAAAGTTGATTAGATGATCGAACTAAATTGAATAGTGAGATTTTAATTATAACTGTAATTAATTCATCGACATCTTCCGACGGCAAATAGTATTTTTTTATATCACAACCACGGTTAGAATCTTTAAATTTTACATCTTGTTGGTCCAATGAATGAACGTTTAATTCACACAAAATGAAATAAATTTTATAACGATAAATCACTTATTTATTTTGATATGCACCATGTGTGTATTTAAAATGTTTTAATGTTCACTCAATTAAAATTAATAACTGGTAGAAATTTCTTTGGACAGTGTTTGATTTAAGATAAATAAGTTCGCTTGCATAGCACACAGATTAATATTCTACTGAGTAATATTATTCATAACAAAGTTCAAGTCACTAACAATAAATTCACTGAGTAATTTTTTTTCAAGTTCACAAGTTCCAATGCAAATCAATTTCACTAATTAATTTTTATTATAAAATTCTAATGGGTAAACTCAATGTAATTGTCAATTATGTCACGACATTTTCTTTTAATAATCACAAATAATCAAAGACCATCCTGGTCACAGCACCACTGTTACGTTTTGGGAATAACCCCAAATTAATTAAAAATAAAAAATAATTTTTAATTATTTAATTTAATCCAGGTTTGGCCTCGTTAGAGAGTCTATAGACCCCTGGTGGACCGTGGTCGTCGATTATTCGATTAATTATTAATTTCTATAATTTTTCGTGATTTTAAAATATGTTCACGCCGGTTCCAACTCCATATAATTATTATATTTATAGTGGCAGGTGAATGGATAGAAAATCGGTAGGAAATTTGAAGGAAACCCGAACTGCTGTTGAGCGCTCAGGGTTATAGGATAGGGTGGAACAGCTGATAAGCGCTCGCCCCTGGGTAGTAATAGGGCTATGGATAGGTCATAGTGTAGGTGAAAATATTGGGGTGCCAATTGGCACCCCACAATAAGGTTAAATTAATTTAGAAATAATTATGGAGTTTATTAACTCTATAGAGAACAGAGGCTCGAGCTCCATGAGCTCTCTCGTAGGACTGACTATTAAGTCGTTATAAAAAATATAATAGAGCCAACAGAGTTGACAAAATGTTGACGCTGCATCTCAGGTTCCCTGTGAGAGAATCGCCGTGGTCCGGGTCTCATGCATCGTCATCTGTTTTGACTACCCGCAAGCCACGGCGACTCTCTTATCGTAACCGATTTCCGTTACATTGCATGAAATTGATTTATCAAATATGATTAATTTATTTTAATCAATAAAATATTACGGGAACGTAACACTAAAGTAAATACTTTAATTCTATTCATAGAAGCTGAAATTTTTATGAATGTTTATAAAATCCATGAATTCAGTTGATGAATCTAAGAAAGTTATTAAAAAACTTTCGAAATTCCAACTCTCTAAACATGAATAAATGAGATAAGTGAATATTTACTAATTCTGAGTGCCAAATTAGACCACTTTTCGAAATCGCGGTTCGATTTACACTTGGGAAGATTGAATATTTACTTATTTTCACTAAATTCATGTTTGGAGAGAATGCATTGAGATTCGGCAAGGAATATCTTTTAAACACTTAGAGGAATCAAATAAATACATCAGACCTTTTTTGTAGAGTGTTAAATTTCCGATTCAAGTATGCCGCCTTCATTCATCAATAATCATTTTTCAATGAAGTAGAAAATTATTTAAAAAAAAAATTTTTTAACAAATTCTACAAATTTTGATCTCAAATATCTTTTAAATGGTGAAAGTTCTTGCTTCAATACACTGATCCTTTTTTGTAGAGCATTTAATTTCCTGTAGAAACATGTATAATGATTTGGTTAAACCATCATCAAATAATGAGATATGGTCTTTTATATAAGGGACTAAAGAAAAAATGGAAAACTGTGATGAGGAGGATCTTCCTATTAATATTATGAGCTCAAATTTGGTGGGTACACCGATAGAAATTTTATCTTGGCTCAAGAAATATTTTCTTGAGCCAAGAATTTATTTCTGAAGAAAAGCAATCGTCTTGCTTCAAGAAATTCTTGTCTTGATTTAGATTTTCTTGGCTCTAAAGATTTTGTATCTTTGATGGATAACTCTCGTGTCTTGACCCGAAACTAAATTATCTTCAATCGATACTATTGAATTCTTTAAGCAAGACCACTTGTCTCTTCAGCTAAAAATGTCGTATTGTTATTATAAGAACTTTAAATTTTTGGTTCAAGTAATAATTTCTTGATGGAAGATGTTTTCAGAGTAATGAAAAAAAAACTTTTTTTAAAATAAATTTCTATTTTAACATATCTGAAGTAAATGAATGTAGTCCCAAAAATCACTTTGAAATTTTTTTTTTTTAAATAAATAAAAAAGTTTTTTTCCAAGCTAAGTAAATTGAGATCTTGATTTAAAAATCGCGCCATTCTCGAAACAAGTCGGTAATGTCTTAAACCTACATTTTGCCTATCTCAATCCAACACGCAAAAAAGAGCAGTTGAAAAATTACAGTTTCTACTGTAAAAACAGGCTTTCCGGGCAAAAATCTGTAAACATTAAAGTTCAAACTGTAATTTTAGAAATTTGTTGTAACAATAAAATTAATACAATTTTAAGCAGCAAATTTTACAGTTTAAATCGTCAATATCGAGTTTGAAACTGTAATATTTGTTATTTCTGTCGAATTTACTGATAAAAAATGTAATTTTTACAGTTTCGGACTCGGAGCGCTTTACTACTATTCGAAACTGTAATTTTTCAACTGCTCTTTTTTCCGTGAAGAGCAAGAAATTCTTAAGCCAAATATGTCAGATTTTGTTTCAAAATAATAAAGGCTTCATCGAAGAATAAAATTCTCAAACGAAGAATTTTTTTTCTCTATTCGAGAAATTCGATTGTTTGGTTCAAAAACTTATTTCTTAAATTATAACAATTAAAAATTTTAAAACAAGAACCACTATTGAAGAAAAAATTTTTCTTGAATCGAGATATTTTTTCTATCAGTGTATTTTCTGAAGGTGCCTGAGAGCCAACTTTTCAATGTTGGAAGTTAAAAAAAAAGTATCCAATTTTTTCAAATCACCCTAGTGTTGATATGATTAAGTTAATAATTTCCGATAAGATAAAAAAACGATTGTGATTATTAAAACAATTTAAAAACAGTGAAAATGCATTTTCTTAAGGAAGTCGGCTGTTTACTGGTTCATTTGACGAAAAATTTTAATCAGACCTTTTTTTAAGAGCATTCAATTTTCCTTGAAACATGTTTTTACGTCCTCGTCACCCTTCAACACTTTTCCGACTATATCTACAAAAAAATATCATTATTCTGGGAAATGCCCAGCATGAACAACTCATACGGACCATCCCCGTATGATACTTTCATAAAATTTATATCTTAAAATAAAAACGTAAATTTAACTTAATAACTATATGTATATATATTTCGGGGAGTGTACACATATATACACGTATATATATATATTTATATATGCGTACATAAGATATATATATATATATATATATATATATTTATATATAACTTTTATTATTATGCATATGAATATATTAAAAGATAAATAATTCAATAGGAATTCTCTATTAAGAAATAAATAAGTTTAAAGGCAAATATTTATAGCCGCACATATACAAATGACATATGTACATATACATCATAATATTGTGTATATGTACGTATAGAAGTATATGTGTAGGTATAAATATAATTAAAACATGTAAAAATCAATTCCAAAAATAATTATTTATAATTAAAATTATTTTGAATACGAATATTAAATTTAAAAGAATAATACTTGCATGTACAACATACAAAAAGCTTTGCATGTATACAAATATCTTTCATATACAATTAAATTTATAAATATACTTTTTTTTATTTACTTAATATAAAATTATTGCATGTATGACATACATACATAAAACATTTAACATGCAGCATGCATAAACATAATTTAACTAGTTATAATACTTATTTCTAATACACCATCTTTGTACGGAAGAGAGCATACAAGTAGGCGAGACAAAACATGAGTGGGCGTCAGGAATACCATGTGGTAACCTGAGTACCGGGCGGAGTAAAACAATAAGAGCAAGGCCCAAGAATGAAGGAAAGAAACGCCCGCAGCCAGAGTAAGCGACCAACTTACTCTTGCTGCTATCCTGATACTAAAAATCGAGAAAAGACAGTTCAGAGAGCTGTAAAACCCTCAAAATTAAAAGTAAATTTACCAAAATAGTAAATTCAATTATTGTCTAGTATCTATCACATTTTGGCTTTGTAACATTTAAAAACTATCTATAATTTTAAATGATTTATTTATTAATAAATTCATCAGATGACGACAGCATCTTAAATTTGTTTAAATAAATATGATTGCTTATAAAGCATATCGTATTTATTTAAATAAATAAAGATTCCCGGTATTCCATCTCCGATAACGCCGGAAGAGCTGGATCATCGATAAAATTTTTGACGAATAAACAATAACTATGGGAGAGTTTTTCTGCGTCTTTTCTCATAGCCCCTACCATGGGGGTCCATCTAAGATTACAATGTAAATAAAAGTCACTGCAGCCGCTAATTAATCAGTTCGTTTTTACGCTTCGTTACTGCCGGGTGTGACCCCGTTTTTCTTTTTGAGTTTCGTACAAAGTACAGTTTTCGGGTGTGATCCCGTATTTTTATTAAGAGGAATACTTACAAGGATTTTTCATTTTCATTTCAAATTATTTACAAGGATTTTTCATTCTCAAATTATTACAAGGATTTCTTCAATTTTCATTTCAAATTATTTACAAGGATTTTTCAATTTTCATTTCAAATTATTTACAAGGATTTTTCATTTTCATTTCAAGTTATTTACAAGGATTTTTCATTCTCATTTCACTTTGGAAGAATAACTTACAAGGACTTCAAATTTCATTTGGATTTCAATTCAGCATTCTATTCTGGGATTATTTCAAGGATTTCGATAGTGAATTATTTTAATTAACGTTAAAAGTAGAAATTATTGTTTTCCCCTTCGTTAAAACGGGTGCAGTGACCTTTATTTGTGTTGTGAATACATATGGGCATTTAAAACAAATAAATTAAAATATTACTCGAGGAAAAATTATCAAATTTTTGGTGAATTTAAAACAAGTGTGTGAATTTTAAGTTTATAATTTCTTTTCAGTTTTTTTTTTTTACCGCAATAACAGGTAACGATTTTTGATTTTTGAAAGTATTCTCTCTTTCCTTTTTTTTACAAAAATACAGAATTTGTGAACAATTTGTGAAACAATTGTTTTTTTTTTCTCTTCTAAAACTCTAAGTAATTTTTATGAATAAACGTAATAACTAGACTTTTGCATATCAATTTTTGAAACAGACCTTCCACACAAACAATAATCATTAATTTAAACAACAAACTAACATCAATTTCTAAATAATAAAATCTAATAAAATTTGAGGTTTCGTTAGTTAATTCAACCTAGTTGAGTTATCCGACGGACACAATCGGAAGTTATCAGATCGAGAGAAAATATCATTATTTTAATTTGTTTAATTCAGAAGCGTTTTGGGAAAAATATTATATTAAACATAAAAATTTCCTAGAGAAATTTTGTTTTATAATAATTATTTTCTTTTATTTCGTTTGATAACTCAATTAAATTACAAGGAAAAATTACAAACGTAAACATTCTTTTTTTTTTTTTTTTTATTTATAATTAAAATTTAATGCAATTAAATTTAATTCAAATTTATTTATAAAAGTTTTTCTTTTTTTTTCTTTCATTTAAATTTGTTTGAATCAATCTGAAATATATAAAATTTCTTTTATTATTATTGAAAGCATTGATAATTTGAATAAAAACAAGAAATTAACCATCAAGAATGGGAATTTCCCTTTTTACGAATTTTATTTGAGAAAGTTTACATTCATTTCTATTTTTCTTTTTTTATTTTTTTGTAATCAGTTGGCAGTATTTAAATTATAATTTTCTTTTTCCCAATGATTATTGGTATGTTTTTTTTGTTTAAATAAAAAGGTTTCTACCCTTTTATTTTTGACTGGAAAACATAATCAATTATTATATATTTGGAAATTCATTATATTTAAAAATCCTACTCTAACTCAGAGAATTCACTGACTGATTAAAATTTGAACAGGAAGAAGTTCTACCCAAAAATCTAGTTTTTTTTTTGTATTATTCCATTAATACCAACAAATTTGTTTTTCTTTATAAAATCAACTCAACCTGACAATTAAACCTTCCGTTTTCCATTCACTCATTCCAATTATCCCAGAAAATAGCTATCTCGAATTTTTCCACAAATACACAATGATGATGGATAGCAAAAAGAGATCGACCTGGGTTGGTCAATGATCATTTTGTTAGTTCACTGAGTGTATCTAAAATTTCCTGTAAACCCATTATTTTCCTCTTACCCCTAAGACCATAAACATAAAGAATTACAATCAGTCAGTCAAGTAGACATTTAATTATTTCATTTTTTTGTGTGCATTACGAGTCAGTGAGTGAATTCTGTGTTACGAGGTCAGAAGCAACTGTTTACTTTATCTTTATCTCTTAATTTCCATTACTATTTCTGAGAGCGTCTTTCGAGACAAATATCGTTATTAAAATGTTTTCGAACAGAGTCAATGGCGCCGAAATTACGTCGGCCTAAGGGCTCTGATCCTAAACCTAAATACTGTGAGTGCGACTCCTGTACGGAATATGACAAGTTGTGCTCTGGTGAACGTTACCACCAACCGCTAATCAGACCTAATTTGTCTTTCGTTAGGAGTGTTATTTCACTCCCAAAAACCTTTAGGGTTAAGAAACTTAAATATAAACTGATCCCGATCACTGAGGTCGAGAGGCCCATACCTCTCATCTACATCGGAGACGCCGATCCGAGGTTCCAGTTTTATTCAGATAAATTCCTGTCTGGACCTTCCCAGTTGAAGCCGTATATGGGGGTTCCTGACGATCACGTGGAGCTGATAGTTCTGGATTAATTCTTACGGAAAAGGTACCCTTTCCAAAACGGTCCCCTTTTTCCACCAATGTAAGTAAGAATAAAATTTTTAATTTATTTTAAGAAGATCAGGGATTATTCCTAGGAATCTGTAGATTCCTAAAATATCAAATCTCTTTTTCCCATAAGTCCCAATTATCACCGGGACGTAACAATGTATTCGAGTAAATTTCATTTTCTTCAATGGTTTGGGAGTTATGAGTCCAAATCCCTCTTATTAAAAAAATTTAAAAATTGTGATGGCAGACATTTTAATATTAAAATCAAGGATTCACATTTCTACAAGAAGTTTTTTTGTCATTCCAAAAAAAATTTTTGATATACACTAGTCCCAAAAATTAAAGGATAGGAAAAAAATTCGAAATTTTTGGGTGATTTTCAACATGCTGCAACTCGGTAAAAAATGATCGTAGAGTAAAAATAAAAAAGCAAATTGTAGCCTTAAGTTTCTAGTTTTCATATCTGGACCTTAAATATTTTTATCATGCTCGGTTCCAAAGTAATCATAAGAAAACTGACCAAAAAAAAATTTTTTTAATTTTGGCTCGTCTTTCAACAAGTCTATGGGCTTCAATAAATTTTTTTGGATAATTTGACCTCATGACTCTTTTAGAAAATTTTATGCCCTTCAATTTGGCGGGCTTAAAAAGTCTTTACGACAAGTTGGCGCCGAGTTATCATTGATCAAAGCAAAAAAGTCCGTTTTGGCTTTGATAATCAATAACTCCGAACGTATTGGTCGTACAGAGAATGAAAGTAGGGTTTTGAAAACCGGAAAACATTCTCTATAAGACAAAATTAGTTGCTTTTGATAAAAAATTTTTTTTTGAAGCGATAATGTTTATTAAAAGATAGGGCTAAATTCGCATATTTAAGGATATTCGGAAATCTTGCTATAACATTGGATATAATGGATGAACAAAGGATATCGTCGTTTTTTTTTAACCTCAAAGTGTCCTGAAAAGAACCCTGAAAATTTCGAAGCGCTGCGATTTTTCTTTCTTAGTGTCCCGAAGCTTTAAATTTATCGATTTTGCCAAAAATCTCCGTAATTGGTAGTTTCTCGGTTTTTGGTCATTTTTTTGATTTCCAAATGTTTTTTTCACCAGAAATCTTGATTTTTTTGATCAAAAAGATTGATTATTAGAAAAAATTGAAAAAAAAAAATTTTAAAAAAAAATTTTTTTTTTTTAAATTTTTTTTTTTTTTAAATTTTTTTTTCAAAAATTTTTTTTTCTCGTAGTATTCGCAATGATTTATCATTGTCAAAAAAAATTCCTCAATTTTTTTTTACTGTCGGTATGTGTGTAAGAAGCGTAAATTCGACCGTGCAATCTCCACGTGGTACGCTTTGGGAAACGCTAATGCGGGCGGTAAAAAAAAATTACGGAATTTTTTTTGACAATGATAGATCATTGCGAATACTACGAAAAAAAAAAATTTTTGAAAAAAAAATTTAAAAAAAAAAAAAATTTAAAAAAAAAAAATTTTTTAAAAAAATTTTTTTTTTTTAATTTTTTCTAATAATCAATCTTTTTGATCAAAAAAATCAAGATTTCTGGTGAAAAAAACATTTGGAAATCAAAAAAATGACCAAAAACCGAGAAACTACCAATTACGGAGATTTTTGGCAAAATCGATAAATTTAAAGCTTCGGGACACTAAGAAAGAAAAATCGCAGCGCTTTGAAATTTTCAGGGTTCTTTTCAGGACACTTTGAGGTTAAAAAAAAACGACGATATCCTTTGTTCATCCATTATATCCAATGTTATAGCAAGATTTCCGAATATCCTTAAATATGCGAATTTAGACCTATCTTTTAATAAACATTATCGCTTCAAAAAAAAATTTTTTATTAAAAGCAACTAATTTTGTCTTATAGAGAATGTTTTCCGGTTTTCAAAACCCTACTTCCATTCTCTGTACGACCAATACGTTCGGAGTTATTGATTATCAAAACCAAAACGGACTTTTTTGCTTTGATCAATGATAACTCGGCGCCAACTCGTCGTAGAGACTTTTTAAGCCCGCCAAATTGAAGGGCATAAAATTTTCTAAAAGAGTCATGAGGTCAAATTATCCAAAAAAATTTATTGAAGCCCATAGACTTGTTGAAAGACGAGCCAAAATTGAAAAAATTTTTTTTTGGTCAGTTTTCTTATGATTACTTTGGAACCGAGCATGATAAAAATATTTAAGGTCCAGATATGAAAACTAGAAGCTTAAGGCTACAATTTGCTTTTTTTATTTTTACTCTACGATCATTTTTTACCGAGTTGCAGCATGATGAAAATCACCCAAAAATTTCGAATTTTTTTCCTATCCTTTAATTTTTGGGACTAGTGTAATTAAAGAAAAAAAAATAGTCGATTTTTTTTGGCCCGGTCTAATGTTCAAATTCTTATAAAGTCCTCAAAATTGTATCAAATTTTGTAAAATTTTAATCCACTCTTCAGAATCTGTATATAAAATGTTACATTCCATTATGCATTACGAAATGGTATCAAGTTCTGTGAAATTTAATATAGTAGAGCCTGGGACTCGAAAGTTCCCCTGGGGCACAAAGGCCTCCCTCAAAAATTGAGTAAATTTTTTTTTTTTATTTTCCATTAAGTATGACCTCTATAATGTTTTTATAACATTTTAGGCCAATATGGGATATGTGGGGTAAAATATGCCACTCGAAAAAAAGAATTGTAAGCTGCAAATTATTATTTTTTATTTTCTGTCATAAATTGACGGTCGAAAAAAAATTTTTTTTTTCGATTTTCGATAAATTTCGACTGATTCGTCCAAAATAGAAGAAATATAAGCGAATTTGGTGGTTTAAAGCAATGAAGAGAGAAAACGGCTTAGGGGGGTCTTGGTACCGCAGGCTCCCCTAATTTCATGGAACTTGCTGCACAGAATTTATAAAGCTTCTAAAATTTCATTAAGTTCGTTTCGTAAAATTTTATGAAATTGTTGTTTCATTAGAAATCATTGATTTTGTACAACGTTATTAATCATATGATTTATACTTCATTCTCAATTTATCAGTTCTTCAATTATATAAAGTTTCATTAGATCTTATATAATTATATAAAATTTATCATAGAAGTTTGAAACTCCATATTAAAATAAATATACTATCAACTCGTAGTCATTTACGTACCTACGTCAGCGCAGTAGACAGCAGTTGAATGTAACGCATACTTTTAGGCCAGTCCTCAAACTATGCGATAAGTAGAACGCATACTTTGGGGACAGTATAAACGTATAAGGCATCATCACACAACGCAGTCGGATAAGCCAAAAAGACCCCAAAGTATGCGTTGAATATAACGCATACTTTGGGGTCAGTCCCCAAACTATGCGTTAAGCAGAACGCATACTTTGGGGACACCTCTCAAAAATATTGCTCTACAAAAAATTTTTTTTTTGGAAATGATTAAGGAGGCAAATTTAAGAAGAAAAATGAAAAAAAAAGGTGACTCAAAGTATGCGTTATACATACATATATATGTATATATATATATATATATATATATATATATATATATATATATATATATATATATATATATATATATATATATATATATATATATATATATATATGTATGTATAATAGGGTCATTGGGGACAATTTATCATATACATATCCGGTTTTGAGGACATTTCTTGACTTTGAGGACCGTCCTCAAAGTTTTTCATGAATAATTCGGTTTTTGAGGACCGTCCTCAAAGTTTTTCATGAATAATTCGGTTTTTGAGGACCATTGTATTAATTTTTTATGGACATATCAAGAATAACATTTACGGCATCTTCAAATTATTTTAAAATCAAGATTTTTTCAGACATGTCTTTTTTGTTGTAAGAAATCAACAAATAAAAAAATTCTTTCTGTTTGGTTTTTTTTTTCTTTTAGTTTTTATGAGATCAGTTTAATAACTAACTAAAGTTAGTAAAAAGGTTTTGTGTCAATTCTATTTCCTAGCTTTTCAGTTCGAAGTGATCAAGTTGATAAGACTAATGATCAATTGATTGCAGTAATTAAGGAACCTAATTTGAAATTACTTGACAAATCTCAACGAATTCATATGGTGTTAAATTATGAAGTCATAATTAAAAATAATTCAAAATAGTTTAGAAATCTTAACTTTGAATTATTTTGAATCATACTAGAAATTTTGATATTATTTCCTTATTTAAATTAATTTTAAACGATTCGGGCATTCAAATCATTTCAAATAATTTTAAATTCAAAAGTTATGGTTACAAGCAAATCAATTGAGAATATTTGAAATAATTCAAAGTGATTAAGAGTTATGTCATCTCAAATCATTCCAAATTAGATTTCTCAATCAGGGTGAACACTCTTGAGAAGCTGACCATTGAACTAATTTTAAGAAAATAAATTCATACTAACTTTACTGAAAATTCCTGTTCCGTTTTTATGCTTGTGTTATTCAATATTTAATATTGAATATTTTTTTTGTAAACTGTTGTGTCTTATTTTATATGTAGATTTATTATCTGTTATGAAAATCAGTTTCAGAATTTTGTCTGTACAATGCTCAACCAGGGTGGAAATTTTTTCGGAAATTTTTAACACTATGAGCTTCGATTTAAAAATTAGTATCAAATTTCAAGGAAAATCCAAATCGTATATCTTCGGACTGCATTTCAGCATTTCAAATGAAAAGAATTTATTTTCTTTTGTCAAATTATTATTTGATGTTGAAAATTTTCACTTATTTGTCTACTATAATTATTGATGTCTTAATATCATATGTTTCAATTCATCGATTTTTTTAAACAATACTTTATAAAGCAAGTTCTCAAGTTTCTTAAACCTTTTTCATAAAGCTAGTTTCTCATGAATATACCGTTCATACTATTTAAGTCGGACTTTGAGGACATTAATTTATGTTGCAAATCTTACTTTTGACTAATATATTGCATAAAAATATTGGAGTTTTTTTTATTATGCATATAATTTTTATCAATTTTCTCAAGAAAGCTTTAATAATCTGCGTTGCTCAATAATTTTTTGATTCAAGTTATTCATCAGTCGGATTCAAATAAATATTTGGTTATCTATGTAAAATTTTTAAGTGTGTTCAAAAATTTATAAGTTTATAATTGACAATTGATCAGTAATGATTATTCATCATTGTTAATTAATTTCTAAAATATGTTTTTGAATAAAGGAGAACACTTGATGTATTATAGTCGTGTTTACACTTTGAACTTTACTGATAAAAAACGTTATGTACTCAAATATATTCTTTTTTTTTTAATTATTAGCTTTAAATTATTAGGCAACGTGAAAGAATAGCAAGAAAAGAGTGCATAATAATTATCATTTAAATTAAAATTAAAATAAAAAATGAAAAAAAAAAAAAAAAATTAATAATAAAGTATCAATGATCATAATTCTAGATAAGTAAGAAAAAGTACACTCATTACGTCTGGAACTTTGAGATGAAAAAATCAAATTTCTTTTTTTTTAACACTATGAACACTAGGTCATTTTCATCAGAAATAAATTAAGAGATTACTATTATCAAGTAACATCTGTCAAGCTTGTTTATATCTTAGATCACAGAATTAAAGTAATCATGGTGTTAAGAAATTATTTTGAAATTATACACCTGCATTATACTGATTAACTCATGTAAAACGATTTGGTAAAATAAGAGTAAAATATATTTTCAAATAAACATAGGAACAGTATATTTGAATTAAGATTATCATTTAAAAAAGTACAAAACACTCGGATGATCATACAAAGTAATGAACACAAATACTTTTTGGCATAAATTATTGCAATAGTAAAGTATTTTTGTGAAGAGTACACAAACTTCAAAATTTATGATTAATTTTTTAAATCTCTGACGAAAGTACAAAAAGTAAATTTAAAGTTAATAGAACTTTAAGCAACAAGCAATAGAAAATTATTTTATCGATTGTTGTCAACCAGCAACAATTATTGAGAAAATAATAACTATTGACTATTTTTCTTCAATTTTTTATAAAAGTTGCTGAACCATGATCGAATAGCTGGAACTTCACGTTTCTTGAGTCGTGGATCAGTCATCCGAACAGCATTCATTTCCTTAGAATTGGGATAGGTACGGCTCTTAATTTTGTCCCCGAAATGCTCCTTCAACGCAGTTATTTCCGAATTGCTCCAAACCATCCTTCGGCATGGAATACTTATTTCTAGATTTGACTCTAGATTTTGAAATTTTTGAAAAATATAATTTGATTTATTAATTTAAAATAACGATAAAAACATAGAATTACAAAAACAAATTAACTGAAAATACCTTCATTATTGTCAAGTTTTTCTGACTCTAATGCCAGTGAACAACTTTCTTTCTCACGCTCTGCATCACTCAAATCAGATTCAGAATTAGAATCTGAATCTGAATCATTATCAGAAGATTCAGCACTATTTTTATCATTACTCATGTTATTATCATTTAGCCCACAAGCATCCTCCAGTACTTGTGGCAATTGGCAAATTTCCTCGGCAACATTAATCAAATGATAATAATTTTCATGAACCCCCATACTGTGTCCAAGATGACTAGCAATTTTTGAGCGCTCCACATTGTTAATATTGTGATTGACAAGATATGTCGCAATATGCTTCCGTAGTTTAGTTGCACGTAATTTTTTGGGAAACTCAGCTTTGCAATCTTCAGAAAATTTACGCATTAATGTGCAGGCTCTTAAATACTTATGTTTTTCTGATGAAAAACCTGGTAGTCCAAAAACAAAAGGATTTCGTGGGTGAATACCAGCACTAAGACGGTTCTTGATCAATAAATTAATTGAATCAAACATCACTTCATCTAGTATAACGGAAACTTGCCGATTTTTTTTGCCTCTGATCGAAAATCTAACATATTTCTTGCAAAATTCTCTAGCTTTATCAGACAAAGTTTTCATTATATCTTTATGAGTGTCCTCGCTAAGTCTATCGTACATTTCAAAATCTTCCGGTAAGATCCTTTCCGTTTCTCCCGGTCTTCGCCTATTAAATAATTGCACTCGTATAAGTGTTGTCTTAGCTAAGAGATCGTAGCTTTCAGCAGAGAATTTTTTTACCAGCTCGTCATAAGCTTGTGATTGTAACTTAACTAAATGGTCCATTAATTTATTTATGTCATCTGTCGACGGTAATTCTTCTTTCTTCTTTCTTTTTTGTTTTGATTGTGCTTCTTCGACATTTTTGTTTATAACATCTGCCCATTTCCGGTTAATAACATGTAAAAAGTCTTTCACGTCATCATTTTTATTTTTTTGCTTATCCATAATATTTTCAGCTATCAAAAAATCTCCCAGCTGTTTTAATAGAGTTCCAATTAACGAAGCAACAGATGGAGCTCTTGCATTATAAGTTTTAGTATCAATTCCTGCGATGATGTTAACTGCTTTGAGACAAATTTGGACCTTTTCTGGATCAAATGAGGAAATCATATCTGTGATACTAGGTTTAGAAACTCGAAGTTTTTTAGCTTTTTGATCATTGATTTGTGCTATTTCAACTTTTTTTACCGTTACCAATAATCTAGCTAGAAGACGAAGTCTATTACGTATCATTTCATCGTGTTGCGCTAATTTGTATTTTTCGCAAAGTGTATTGCCGAATTTTATTAATAAATCATCAAATTTGATAGTTTTTGAAACTTCGTCTACGTGCATGCAAACAAGAAGAGAGCGAAGTTTCTTACTTGTTTCAGGATGGAAGTCATTTTCATAAATCTTAGACATTTTTTTAATAACTCGCCGAGTTTTCCCAGTTCGTCCAGTAAAATGAGCGAAATGTGCAGAAAGTGTATTTTTACTAACAGATACCTGACAACTTGGACAGTAAGCAAAATCTGAAGGATTTTTCGTAACTCCGACTTTTGGACGTCGAATGACAATTCGTTCATGATTTTCAGCGTCAGGATTAATATTAATATTATGCTTATAATCTCCGGCATGTCGAAGTTTCTTAATCAAATCAAGTCTTACTTGATCATTTGGTTTTAAACAGAGAAATTTTTTAACTTCTTCTTCATCCTTATGAACTTCGAGATGTCGAGCAATTTTGAAGTATAACTTTCCGCAAAAAAGACAAGCGTGTTTCTTAGGGCCAGATTTTGAGGCATCGACATAAACTGTTGGTGTAGTAACTCCAGAAGTTGTCGCTTGCGGCAGTGGTAAGGAAACATCAAAACCTTTGGCAATAATGTTTTCCTCGATAACTATTGTAGCATTTTGCACTAGCGCAGTTTCTGTTTCTTCTCGGTTATCTGTTAAAATGACGTTAGAACTTTCACTGGCAGAGGAATTATTTTCTTTTTCAGGGATGTAATCTGGATCTGAATCTGTAAATAATGAATATTATAATTTATAGAATACAGTTATAAATATTGAACAGGAAAAATTGCTCCAATTATTTTTACTACAAATATGAGAGTGCGTATAGCAAATAAGTTACCGTTGCATTTCTCATGGATTTCTTTTAGTATCTCCTGTTTTCTTGCTTTTAATTCGTGTATTCTATCCTGTAATTTATCTGAGTCCGAGTCCAACTGCTCAGATGTCGTAGCAGTGTTATGTGAATTATTTGATGCAGTCTCAAATTCATACTCACATATCTGATACTCGTTCTCATTCGATTGATCAACTTCTTCTAATTCATTTATTTCATTCAATTCATGTCTCTCATCTAACTCGTTTTGTTCTAATTGTACACAATGCTCACTTTCTAACCTGCCTGAATCAAATTCTTCTTGAACCATTTTCCAACAGCGCATGTGTTCATCAGATAAATCTAAAATTTCTGAATCTTGAAACATCCTACGATAAAATATTCTTAGGTAATTATCATTTCATATAAAATCAAACTTTACTCATTTCCTGCATATAAGAAATTAAAAAATACCTTTGACAAGTCTCTCGGTCCCATTCAGAACTTTCTACGATATCTACAATATAAATTCAAACCAATGTAATACAAAAAAAATTTCAATCAGAAAATAATGCAAACTAATAAATATATTTCTCTCTCAATCTAAACTCGAAAAGCTCCAAAGCATTTTATTTTTACTGACGAAAAATTTAAACTTTTATAAATTAATTAAAAGCAGGATTTTTGAATTTATTTAATTAACGTATTTTAGTATATCTCATAATTAACGACCGTGACAAATAATGTTTTTCTGTAAATTTATTTGAATTAGCAGTAACTAATTAAATCATATTATATTGTTACCAGCTAATTATTAACTAATCGATTCGAATGATATCGATACAAATTAATCATATTTTTAATAAATTACATCTGAATAAATTTAAAAATTTTCTGATTCAATGATTCATAAACATTTCATTAAAAATAAAATGAGTGATGCATTAGAATTCTTTAATCAACTTTAATATACACAACTAATCAATTATGAGAACTAGGAACCATAAAATTTTCTAATCATTAATCTCTGTGAACCATTACAGTTAAACAAAAATGTATATAGTTAGTTGATAGGAACGATTGATGATGTAAATAATATAAATACTACATAGATAAACTGTACAAACGCATTTAAACTCAAATTTTATTTAATATAGCAGTCTTGTTATATACCTAGAAAGTTTGTCTGGTTGATTTTAGCTGAAAAATTGTTAGTCGAATTCCCACAATTAATCATGAACGGATCTTTTGAATTAGACATTTTTTCTATACAGTTTTGATTTTCATCAATCATATCATTATTTTCTGTAGCAAACTTATCACCCTCAAGTAAATTAGAACAATTTTGAGTTTTGAAAGCGTTATCATTAAATATTTTTATAAATGACGTTGTATTAGGAGGATTTATTGGAGAAATTAGAGACAATTTTTTTGGCATTTTAGAAGTTGTATTCAATGACTCCGAATCCGATTCATGAAAAGTAGAAGTGTTTGGAGTACTGGATATTAATTTATCTTTCTCGTTTGTCAAAGAGTCTGTTGCAATGACTTCTTTTGATAATTTGCAAAGGCTTAATATATTTATTTTCTCCAATATTTGTTTATCTTCTATGATTTTTATTTTTTTAGCTTTAGGTTGTGTTGAATAATCATTAGAAATTCGTTCCAAGTTCACTTTAGGAATATTTGCAGTTAGATTATTTTTTATTTCATTTAGCAGTAGTGAATCATCTGAAAATTAATAAGAAATATCGTCTAAAATTGATCAAAGTTTATTCAGCTTACTTCAAACAACAACAGAAATAAACATTTTACGAAAATTAGTATTTAAAGAAACATATATTTTATAGAGCACACTACATCAATTGAATAAAGACAAAATTTACCACTCGAGCATTCTAAGTAACCTTCAATTGAATCATCAGAACTTCTGTCTTTAAATTTTCTTTTTTTCATTTTTTGCCAGTCATTTTTCGTAGTAATGCGAAATTTGAATTCAGATTCACGTATAAGTCTATACATGTTTTAAATAATGATTAACAACTTGGGATTTAAAAATAATGGCCAAGAGTTTTGATCAAAAACTGAAGAGGCAAAAGTCGTGACGCCAAAATGGTGGTTGTTATAACCGGAAACGATTTAATCAAATAATAACTTGGAGTTATAAGAGTTTGTTAACTTGAAGTCACTGTAGCCAGTAAAGTTATTGTCTCATTAATCCTTAAGATGTCTCACCGATCGCCAAAACTTATGCTTAGCTCTGATGGAATTTCCAAGGTAGCCAACTCAGATAGCTATCCTAATAGCGCAGTTTGCTTCAGCAAAAGTTTACTTTCCACAAGTTCCTTAAATTTTTCGTCAAATTTCCGTCAACATAAAACTTTTCCATTTTTTTACGACAATTTGTACGTAAATTTACTGTCCGAATTAGAATGCAAATTCACTTCAAAAGTTGACTAGAAAAAAGTTGTCGTTAAATTTCGGGTAAATTTCATGTCAATTTATCATTAACTTGACTTAAAAAATTGTTAAGTATATTTTTACCGTCAAATTGTAGACAATTATATGTATACATTTGCTTATCTTCTGAAATGGTAAGAATGAACATAAACGACTTTTTTTTCGTAAAGAGTTACTTTTAACTAGAAAAAAATTAACCGCAAATTTTTATTTTCAACTTTTGTTGTGAAATTGTCAGCGAATTCGGGCAGCATATTTCAGGTAATTTCAACACCAAATTACCGTCAATTTCAAGCTAAAGTGGCTATTAAAGTACTTTAGCCGCAAACTGTTGTCATCTTCGTAAATCAACTTGACCGAAATCTGTGTTCTGAATTTGACAGCAAGCAGTGAGTTCAACTTTCTGTCAATTTGCTCTATATGTTGCTCTCAGATTGTAGTTAAAAAACTGAACGACATATGTTAACGTATATTCGCCGTTAGGTAGTGAAATGAAAGCAAACTTCTGTTGAGCTATCCTGACTACTTGGGCAGGTTTGCTCGGCAGAATTTTCTTTATCTGCTGTCAAGTTTACATAAGCTTTAGGCTGGCATACTATTAAGTACAATAAGACCTCACTTTGACTGCAGGTTGACGTTAATTTACTCCCGTGATCTGAAGGCTTGTCGACACAGAAATTTGTCATCGTCTTGCTTGTAAACAAATTCAAGAGTAAAAGTTATTTTCATATTAAGTGCAAGTTGATGTTATTTAATGTGCAAATCAAACATTTGCAATCATCTTGACGTCAGGTTGTGACAATATAGATTTACAAACACTTATGATCCATGTAACTTAACGAGAACTTATCGATAGCTATTGTAACTAGTGACTGCAAGTTGTTACCAATGTTGCCAGAAAGTTGAAGACAATCTGCTGCTGCAACTTGTTGTCAACTCTGTGAGAAAATTGAAGATAACGTTTCGACGGATAATGGAATGCCAACTTTTGCTTCCACTTTTCTTAGAAAGTTGGCAACAGGTTGCCGTCAAATTATGGAATGCCACTTCGTGGCTAACTTGACGACAAGTTGTCGCAATAAATTGTCACAAGCTTGCTGCCAGCTTGGCTATCGGGGTAGCTATCTGGATATTCATACGAGATTTTGATGTATCGTCTGTTGGTAAAAAAGAAATACTCCAATAGCCACTTGAATAGCCAAGCGAAATAAGCAATGAATTTTTGGTTTATTGACGCTGAATGGTGCACTTATATGGTAGTCACGAATCTAAATAATGAAATTTGGCGTATACTTACCTTCAAATTCAAAACAAATTAATTTAGCAAACTCTGAATTCAGTTGGCCAGAAATCTACGATTGATATTAGCAGGCGAATTGGCAGCAAACTTTTGCTGAGTATCCCTGGTAACCGACCTAATGATTTTTGAAAATTGAACTTTACCAAAATTTGAACTTGACAATTTGAACTTCGGCAATTTGAACTTTTGTAAATTTGAACTTTTGTAAATTTGACCTTTGGTAAATTTGAACTTTGGTGATTTAAACGTTGACGATTTGAACTTGCCTTTTTTCTCAGGTTTGTGAATTTGAACTTTTGAAAATTTGAATATTTTATATGTCCACGCACACAAAACCCCTGAAGAAAGGCACCATACTATTTCAAGCGTATAGGTTTACATAATTTATATTTCCACGCACACAAAACCTGAGAAAAAGGGAAGTTCAAATCGCTAAAGTTGAAATTTACCAAAGTTCAAATTTACAAAAGTTCAAATTGCCAAAGTTCAAATTGTCAAGTTCAAAGTATAAAAGTTCAAATTTTCGAAGACCTTTAGGTATGGAACCGTATCCCTAGCTATTTAGATACCCATATGGCTACTTTGGCTGCAAATTGTCATTAATTTGAAAACTCGACTTGCCTGAAGTGCACTGCAGATATCGGACGGCAAATTATCAGCAAAATTTCAAGAGAAAGATTTGAAAGTAACTGCTGCTCTGAAATGTTTAGCTGCAAGTTGTTTGTTGATGAATTTCTGTTCCTATTTCTTTTAGATTGCAACAGTAAATTATGACGACTTACAGTTGAAGTTAAGGTCATTTGTACTTGAAAGTTGATTTAAACTTAACGACAGACTAAAACAAATTTCCGTTGAAGTAACTTTAATATCGAATAGAATAATCCTTTGAAATAATGTCGTCAAACTATTGACAATAATAAGACCTCAACTTTGATTGTAGGTCAAAATAATTTCATTGTTACATTCTGAAGCAAGGAAGCATATAAATTTACAAACAAGCTGTTTGCAAAAGAATTATTTAGAGCAGCAGTTCTTTAAAATTGATAACAAGTTGGCGTCATTTAATTTGCACATCAATCGCTTACAATCATCTTGACGTTACGTTGAAAAAGGGAAGATTTTCGTTAGCTATACATCAAAATTGCTATGAGACTATCTTTTTACTAGAATTTACAATTTTTCACATTTCAAATTCGCAATTATTAATGCCATTCATGAGTTATCATTCATTAGATATTTGATAGACTACCCTTATAGCATAGTTTGCTTAGCAAAAGTTTACTTACCAATAGTTTCCGTCAATTTTTCCGTTTTTGATGACAATTTGTATGCAACTTACGATACAATTTGACGTAAATTTACTACCCGAATTAAAATGCAAATTAATTTGAAAAGTTGACTAGAAAAGAGTTTTCTTCGATTTTCATATCAATTTATCGTTAATATGACTTGAAAAATTGAAAAGTATTTTTTTACTCTCAAATTGTACAGATTAATATTCATCAATTTGCTCATCTTTTAGAATAGTAAGTATGAACATTTATAACTTTTTTTTTTCTAGTAAAAAAAAAGTTATCTCTAAATAAACGAGAAATTATCCGTAAATTTTTCCTTCAAACTTTTGCTGTCAAATCGTCGGCAAATTCGGGCAGCAAATTTCTGGTAATTTCAATTGTCAAATTACTGTCAATTTCATGCCAAAGTGGCTATTACGGTAATGAATCGTGTTATTTTTCAGATTTTAAAACTATAAGTCAAACTTTGCGTCAGGATTAATGCTTGATTCTCATGAATAAAAACTACACTCGTACTAACTAGTTATTAATTAGGCCCATGCCTTTGTATAGACCTGCCGATAACAGCACTTCACCAAAGAACTGAAGGGTTAGAAAAGAGTTAGTGAACATGAATTTTGCCACACAGTTTGAATGTGACTAGATAAATTTTTTTTTAGAAATGATAGTAAACGCAATTGAAAAAAAATAATGGTAACCAGAAAATATCTGTGAACATTAAGAGAAACGTCATGTAAAATTTGAATTACCTATGTGTCATATTGTGACAAAAATTAAATTAAATCCAAAATCAGATCATTTAAGGTTACCGTAACAACTGGAGAATCATAAAAAATCAAGCAGATAGATAGTACAATTATTAAATTTTATTTTGTGTTCGAATAAATAATAAATCCTTTTATTCACAAGGAACTTCAGATTAGCTATAGGGGTCTAGTTTATTAAAAATGCAGATTCAAAACACATCAAATGAAATCTCTAAAGATTTTGAATTCGCTGAGATTATTTTTCTTAATATTTCCAGCTAATTTTCAGACACTATTAGAATTTAGAGACTCACTTCGTCTACTAGAAATCTTGATTTAAGAAAACTAACATTTTTCCAGGTATAATCTTTTCTCAAATCGCAAAACGCCTATATACTTTTTCAATATAAATTCATCAATAGAACAAAGTTCAGGCATTAAAATATAAAGTCAATTCATCTCTTGTTTTTTAATTTTACTTCTTATCTACTCTTTTTTTAAATTTATTTCTACAGCCTATATTTTTGGAATTTCGTTTAGAAACCTGATGAAAAAAAAAGTAGTACCTGCTAATAATTTTCAAATGAATATCACAAATGAAATCGATTTGGATGAAAATTGATTTAAACCTATTCAAGGAAATCGAGTTTAATTATTCATAAACATTTATAATACGCTATTTGTAGTACAATCTTCCAACGAATATGCAGACACAAAACTTGCAATAAATCTTTTTATTGAGTTAAATGTAAATAATTTAGAGCTGTCATGACAGATAACCTAAAAATTTGTTCATTAGTTCATTGTTACTCGTATCTGTTTACGAGTTCTATTTATATATTACTTCGCTAAAACTACTGCCTATGAAGGATTAATTAACTTTTTTTAACATACAATTCAATTTATATTTTATTCTCTTTAAGTCCTTAAACTACGTGATATATAGGTTTAAGTCCTCACAATAACAGATATTTAGCTGAAAGTCCCTAAAGTCCAGTATATTCAATTTTCACGTCCCCAAAACCAAATATTACACTTAAGTTTTTAAAACCTAATACACATGGCTCAAAATTCCTAAAATTAAAAAAGTTTAATTTTTATGCCAAATCAATATTTTCGTATGAAATCGAACGCTCTACAAAAAAATTTTCTTATTATTTTTTGATAAACCCCATTGTTCGAAAGTTATTCAAGTTTCAAGTCAAATTTATAGTAAATTTTGAGATTTTTGTACTTTTCCGGCGAAACTATCAGTTTTATCGACAAATGTCATCTGAACTTTTTGTAGGTAATTTTATTTCTTACAAATTATTACGGATAACATTTTTCAAAATTCTGCATTGTTCGCTAGTTATTTGCATTTCAATGTCAAGCTCTTAAAAAAATAGATTTTTGATTGATTTTAAGAGCTTGACATTAAAATGAAAATAACTTGCGAACATTGTGGAATTTCGAAAAATGTCATTCGTAATAATTTGTAAAGAATAAAATTACCTACAAAAAGTTCGTATAACATTTGTCGATAAGACTGATAGTTTCGCCGGAAAAGTACAAAAATCTCAAAATTTACTACAAATTTGACTTGAAGCTTAAATAACTCTTGAACAATGGGATTTATCAAAAAATGATAAGAAACTTTTTTTGTAGAGCGTTCAATTTCCTATAAAATCAGTAATTGAGCATGAAAATGCGTCAATTAGTTTGTGAGCTAGAAAATTCTAAAAAAAAAACAAAAAAATTTTTCCCATGTTATTTAAATGGAAAATAGAAAAATGGATTGAGGCAAACATTATTATCATTATTGAGAGCCCGGATTGGTACCGAAATTTTAATTTTTAGTTATACTTTCGATTTTTGGATACCATAGGAAAAAAAAAATTGTTTTTTTTTTTAAACACCCTGATAAATATAATATATGTATGACATTTTACCATACATCTCTGACTTTGAGGACTTGAAACTATATACCACATAGTTTAAGGACTTTAAGAAATATTCCTGACTTTGGGAAATTTTCACTACATATCTCTGACTTTAAGGACTTGAAATTGAATATCCAACCTTTTAGGAACTTGAAACGATATCTTTTCATTTTTACGTTTTATTCGGGATTTTTTTTTTTTTTCGTTTTTCGGTAGCTTTTTTTATTTTTTCGATACGATCATTTTTCACGAAAATACAGACTTCCAAAAATCGCTAAAAATTTTATAAAATTTTCTTGTTCCTTTAATTTTTTGGATGAGTGTAGTTTCAAGTCCTCAAAGCCAGAGATATGTACTGAAAAGTCCCTGAACTCAAGAGTATTTATCGAAGTCTTCAAACTATGTGATATATAGTTTCGAGTCCTCAAAACCAGAGATGTATCGTGAATAGTCCCCAAAGTCAGGAATATTTCTTAAAGTCCTCAAACTATGCGATATATAGTTTCAAGTCCTTAAAGCCAGAGATGTATCGTGAAAAGTCTCTGAACTCAAGAGTATTTATCAAAGTCCTCAAACTATGTGATATATAGTTTCAAGTCCTCAAAACCAGAGATGTATCGTGAATAGTCCCCAAAGTCAGGAATATTTCTTAAAGTCCTCAAACTATGCGATATATAGTTTCAAGTCCTCAAAGCCAGAGATGTATCGTGAAAAGTCTCTGAACTCAAGAGTATTTATCAAAGTCCTCAAACTATGTGATATATAGTTTCAAGTCCTCAAAACCAGAGATGTATCGTGAATAGTCCCCAAAGTCAGGAATATTTCTTAAAGTCCTCAAACTATGCGATATATAGTTTCAAGTCCTTAAAGCCAGAGATGTATCGTGAAAAGTCTCTGAACTCAAGAGTATTTATCAAAGTCCTCAAACTGTGATATATAGTTTCAAGTCCTCAAAACCAGAAATGTATCGTGAAAGGTCCCCAAAGTCAGGAATATTTCTTAAAGTCCTCAAACTATGTGATATATAGTTTCAAGTCCTCAAAGCCAGAGATGTATCGTGAAAAGTCTCTGAACTCAAGAGTATTTATCAAAGTCCTCAAACTATGTGATATATAGTTTCAAGTCCTCAAAGCCAGAGATGTATCGTGAAAAGTCCCCAAAGTCAAGAATATTTCTTAAAGTCCTCAAAGTATGCGATATATAGTTCCAAGTCCTCAAAGTCAGAGATGTGTAGTGAAAAGTCCCCGAAGTCAGGAGTCTTTGTCAAAGTCCTCAAACTATGCGATATATAGTTCGAAGTCCTCAAAATAACACATATTTAACTAAAAGCCCCTGACGTCTAATATATTCAGTTTTCATGTCGCCAAAATCAAAAACTAGATTTAGGTTTTCTAAACCTAACACATGGCCCAAAATTCCTAAAGTTGAAAAAAATTTAACTTTACAGATCGGGAATAGAAGATACTATGTTATAATTCACTGGAAATTAAGCATTAATGTAAATAAATAAGTCGAATATCCCATCGACTTAATATATCATGGTATAACGACTGATAACTACTAGACTGATTCAGAAAAATCAACAATTCTTTATTTATTGAATTTCAGGACTGAAATTTCTTTTTACTAGGAATTGAAATTATCAGCACTTCTGAGGACCTTTCAGAAGTGTTGGTAGGATTGAGAGAAGAACCTGTTAAGGTTATAACTTTTATTACCGACAGGAAGTACTTCCTGATGGCAATTCTTAATTTTCCGTTTAAATAAGATTAGATAAAAAAGTTTTCAGTTTTGGTAGTATAGAACTCATCATTTGATCTGAATACCGAAAAAGTTAATCTAATTTGGAACATAAAATGAAATGCTCTATGAACAAAATATTTAAACTACGATATTTTGTAATAAGTCCAATAGTTTGAACAGAAAAGTCAGAAAAAAGTAAGGATTGATTTAAAATAATCAATGTCCTCAAAGTCTAACTATCTTTGATAAATGTCCTCAAAGACTGATATGTATCAGATACGGTCTTCAAAGTCAGATATATACATAAATTTAAAAATATAATAAAAAATACGCAAGTTATAGCAAAACTAATAACAATACACACATCAGGATGGTAAATAGCATCCATATACATATAATACATAACCGCCATCTTGAAGTCCCCGAAGACCGAATTAAACATATATATATATATATATATATATATATATATATATATATATATATACATACTTTTTTTTTGTTAGTAATGTAATATTGTCGATTATTATTTATCGTTTCTTTTATTTTGTTATTAGCCTGAGTATCGTCCGGATATCCAGGGAATGGTATCTATTGAGGATATGTGGCGCAAACGTCTACAGCGGCGAGCAGACAGGAACGAGTGGTTTCATGAACGGCTCATGTGACCAGCTGACGTCACGGAGGATGACGACTTCGACTTCCTTGGTATCCGTTGGATGCCTGAGGGCCGCTGGGGGAGGACCACCCTACTGCAGACTGGTGTCATCCGGCATGGGGTGCCAAAAATGGACCGATGTCCGGATATTCATGGAATGATTTTAATCCATGGAATGATTTTAATTCCTGTTTTTTTATGCATTTTTTTTTCATTTTGTAATGTGTGTGTGTGTAATTTCTTTGTTTTTGTCTTTTTTATATATATTGTTTGAGAAAAAAAAATTGTATTATTCTGTATTTGGGTTACATAGGTTGTGGGCTAATAAATGGAAGGACTGAAGTCCATTCAAAATTAAAAACAAATTGATTTGTAATTTCTACATTTAAGTACTCTTTACCCTTTTCCTTTATCATTATTTAAGTTGTCGTTTAAATTTATTTTAAATTTATTCTAAGCTAAAAGATATTTTAGTTTGTTGTAAGTAAAAAAAATTAAATAAAAAAAATTTTTTTATATTTTTAAAAGAAAGAGGAGAAAAACAAATTATTTTGGATTTTTTTTCCTTTTTTTTGTTTACTTAATCGCACTTTAGTAAAAGAAAATTTCCACTATTATTATTATCATTATTATTTTTTTTGTAATTTTTGTAAAAAAAAACTTATATCTATATACGTATATCTGTAAAAGAAGGAGAGTGAAGGGCAAAAAAGTACTTATGGTGCGTCCATGCGTTTACTTTATGGAAATATTGTTCTTTTTGTAGCTGAAGGTACGTCGTTACGTTCATTAGTCTCTGAATTTGTGTCGATTTCTTTATCTATTTCAGGTAAATTATCGTCTAATGTCATGTCCGTCTGAGTTTCTTTTTGTCTACTGTTGTTGGCTATTATTTCTAATTAGGAGCATTCTGTTTTTCCGTCGGTCGTTCTATTTTTGGCGCTACGTGCATGGTGTCTCTGTGGGAGGACGTTAGTTAATGAGTCCCAAAATGAGGCAAGTAGTAATAAACGCCAGCCAACTACTTTATGGAGTTCAAGCGCGTGAATTATTGTATCTGCTGTGAAATTAATTGTTTTTTCTATTATCCATATTCCTAAAAATGACGCAGTATATGTTCCTAACTTGTTAACGATGCCGTGGAGTTTATCCCACCATTTTTCCAGAGGGAGTTTCATTGCTTCCTCGTCAATGAGCCTATTTATTGTAATTCCCTGATTTACTATTTCCTGGCCTGTCGTGCCTCTAGCTATAGTATTTAAGACTGCACTTTTTTTTACTGGAAACATTATTGATTCCCGTAATTCTACGAAATCGCTATTGGAATAAATTCCACTTGATGCTAGGTGAGAAGGGGAAGTGTAACTCCATGACGTTTGCGTTTTGGGTGCTTTTTCCTGAGGAAAAATAGCTGGTGCTAGTTGTGGCAAAATTTGGTACCATGCTTTATTTACATTGTACATTGCAGGTGCAAAAGAGCTGCAATCTATTTGATTACCGGCCTTAACGAGTAAATGAGTTCGCAGAAGCATAAAGAATTTTTCTTCTCCCCGAGTTACTGGTGAATCCTGGTAGCATTCGTCTATCTTACGTGTTTATAAATAGTCTATCTGCCGGTGCTAAAGCTGCTAACGCTGATGAATTATGTAAAATTAATTTTTCCAATTCGCATTGTTGTCTGATGACGTCATTGTGCATAGTTACTATCTCGTTTCTTAAATGTTTTTCTAAATATACTGCTTTTGAGTTTACATCAGCGAAAATACCCATGTCCGTAGGTGTCAGCGTTGTCTTTTTGGCAAAGAAATTATTGTCAGGGCTGTCAACAATAAAAAGTTTGGGGTGTTCGGTCTTTATTAATTTGTGTCCACACGATGGAATAAAGCCCCTAACAGAAAGGAAAAATGTTATTTGGTTAGTTGTCATCGTATAAATTTCTTCGTCGTAGTCTTTAATTGAATTTTCTTTAACTTTTAAGGCGTTGCCTTTGTGTATTACTTTAAATCGGTCGAGTTCAGATGCATCTCTTTTTATTATTTCCCAATGTGTATTCCCTCTATCGATGTCCATACAGTTCTCCGTACTATACGCGCACCTAACACCTGACCGGAGAGTTATCTCATTCTTCATGAAATTTACTGGAGCTAAATAATCTTGTACCGTAATAAACACCTGACCTTGAACGACCACGTCTTCCCACGTTCCGTAGCGGTTAGAAAACTGTCCTTGCACGCCGTTTCCTTTATTGTCTGCACTACCTGCTAGAGGAATTGCTCTACTAATTGTATTATTTGCGGGGATATCTATAATTACTGTATTGTACATTCGGTGTGTTCGTGTTTTGTGTATGTCCTGACAATATGCTCTAGGTGTTTCTTCTATATATTGCATGTGACCATTGCTTACTATCGAGATGTGACTCGTTTGTCCGCAGTAATATATGGATCTATGTATTTCTACTTTACATTGTAGGACTCTAATGTGTGAATCCCTACCGTTTGAATTAATTGTATATTTTTTTTTGTTGTCACCGGTTTAGCAATTGTTATGTTGCATTTTTGTATATCTACCAGAGATAAGGTTGTCATGTTAGTTGCGGGGGCTCCACACTCGTAGGCGATGAAACTGCTACCTTGATCAATTATTGAAGCCATTCCCATGAGAAAAATATAGAGTGTATACCGTGACATCTTTATCTGAAAAGTTCGTTTTGGTAAGACTTTTTAACGTTTATTGTGTGACAGGGCAAAAAACAGAAAAGAGAAGAACAGAAAAGAAATAAATATGAGAGGTACAGATTTCAATGTGTCTATAAAAAGACGCATGTGTATGGGAGGAAAGAACCTATTTATTTATAAGCTATTTTGGCTCTATCACAATGAATGATTTTTCTTTTTCCCGGTTAATATTCGATTTCTATGTCATTTTTATCAGGAAATATTTCTGTAACTTTATACGGACCTAAATAATTATCATCAAATTTACCATCTCTCTGATTCTTTACTAAGAACATATTTTGACCTATTTTGAAATTTACTGGATTAATTTTTTTATCATACCGAACTTTGGATCTTTGCTTTGAATTTTCTAAATTTTGTCTTGCTTCTTTTCATGATTCTAATAATCTAGTTGCGAGTTCCTTAACAAAATCTGCGTATGTAGGAATCTCATCTAGATAGGAAAATTCCGATAGTAATCGTGCTTCTTTACCAAAAACTAATTTATACGGCGTGAATTTCGTACCTTTATGTACACTTGTGTTGTAAGCAAAAGTAGCATGAGGCAACCATTTATACCAATCATCGTGACTTGTGAAATGTTTAATATAATCAGTTAAAATTTAATGGCTTCTCTCGAGAGAACCATTTGATTGAGGATGAAAAGCTGTTGTCTTAATTTGTTTCATTTTGAAAATTTTTGCTACGGAACCCATTACTTTACCTATAAAAGCTTGACCTTGGTCTGTTAAAATTACTTTCAGGTAACCGTATTTTAATATTAAATTCTAGACTTATGCTATCGTGATATCTTTAGCCGTCATGGACACTAAAGGTATTGCAAAACAATATTTTGAAAGATCATCTTGTATCGTTAAAATATATGAATATCCGTTAGCTAAAGTTTTATTCGGTACTACTATATTTAGTCCTAATTTATCCCATACTTCTGCGAATGTGTCTGTAATGACCATCGGCTGTTTTGTTTTTATCCTAACTAGTTTCTTTTTCTGGCCATTAATATATTTCCTAACGGAATCTTCAACATACTTTTTAGTATTATTCCAATAATATTTTTGTCTAATTCTATTATAAGTTTTAGTTACTCCTTTATGTCCTGCTATTGAAGTTTTGTGATTTTCGGCTATTTTTTTTTTCTCCTTCCTCTACTGGTAGTATTATTATTTCATCTTTACAAATAATTATTTTTAAATCGCTACCTTTGAAAATTTTAGCAAAAATATTTTTAATTTTCGTCCAAACTATTTTTGATAAATTGCTTCTACCTTGAGAAATACTAACTAATTTTATTTTTGATTTTCCCATAGATAACTTAAAATTTTTGAAAGTTTTACAATAATTTTTTTCAGTTGGTGTATCTCGACTATCACTTTGAGTTACTATGCTACGTCGGGATCGAGCAAGGAAATATTCAGTTGAAAGTTATTACAATTTGTTCATATAGAATAAAAATTTTAATTCTCGCGTGAATCAACTTTCGTTCAGTAGTCTTTTTTTTCGTTGCTTCTTATCTTGAACAGCTGCACAGGAGGTTGACAAAAGAATTTCTAATCAGAACACCAAATGCAATCGTGTAAGTCAAACCACTACCACATTAGAATCGTAGCAGAGGTACAACTTAAATGGTGACTAAGAATCTAGCACAAAGAGTCTCCTACCGTGACTCTTTGCCTCCCGCGGAGTGCCACCAAATTTCAACTAGCTTCTGTTTGCCGAGACATCCGGTCTTTTGAGCAATCAAGAGTCGATCCATATGCTAATTTTTTTATTACATGACAATTTATATATCGCTCTTCAATAAAGAGAATATAGAACCGCGATAATGTCTTTAATACTAATTTTGGTCAGTTGTGTCAATATCGAGACGGATGGCTCGTTTCATAGAGCACTTTATTCAATAAAATTCAATTAGATTCCTGAAGAACGGTTATTTTTCATTCCGAAATTCGCGATCACGAACGAAGTGCGGGTTCATTGAGAAATCGCTTAACCTATTGTGCAAGTGTTAGTCTAAAATTCCCAAACGCAGTGAAAGCGAAGAGTACACGATCCAGTATTGGCACAAAAGATCAACCAACGTGATCACCTCCGCTCAACACAACACTAGAAGGGTCCAACCACCACGGGGTGTCCAACCACTTGTCCAGCCAACACCAGGTCACTATAACCGACACCTGTTGTATTGTGCAACCATCATCTTTAGTAACAAATAAACCTGCTTGTATCTGTAAGTCCTGACATTTTTATTACTAACATTAAGAGAGACATACATTCCTGACCCATTACCCATGCTCAGCACCGAATAACGTGGTCCCCGTTACCCGAGTAAAGGACTTAAGTGTCTTGACTCGAAATTAAGGGACTGTCCTATATTATGTCTGTCTGGACGTAACAACTAACGCAAGTACTTTCTTTTTAGATGTTCCCATTTTAATTACTTGACATGTCTTATAATTAGTTGAAGGGTTTAATTTAAAATATCCTGACATTAAATGAATTTATTTGTTCTATTTGTTCGAAATTTTCGTCATCAGCTGAATTTATCTGTTGATCGAAGTTCAGGTCGTTGAATGAATTTATTCTTTCAGGTGATTTTGAATTTCGATCAACAGGTGAATTTAGTGTAGGGTTTTGTGATTCTCTACGTGATATAGTTTGTTGTAAATTTTCTGGGCTTGTATTTCCGTTTATTATTGACAATCTATCATTAGTTTGTTTTTTGTGATAGGGTAGAGTGATAGGGATTGTTTCGATAGGTGATTTAGTACTTATGCCATTTGAATTGTCTGAATATTTTTTTGAATAAGTCATTTCTGTCTCGTCAGTGTTTGATTCGTCGTCAGAAGTTTCTGGAATAATTATTTTCTCAATTTTCTTACTTTGTTTATTTATGTCTCTACCTGAACGTATTGTAGGAGAGGGTGTAAACTCTGCCATTTTAGTTGTCCTTTTGATTTGAGAAGGATTAAATTTACTTTTTATAACCGGGCAGCGTTGGCTTACGACGTGAGAGTGCGGCTCTCTCGCTATCTCTGTCTGGTTTTGGTCTTTCTCTCATTACAGCCTGATTGCTGAGTTTGGCTGAGTTAGGCGCTAGACCACGAGGGATGATCTCGCGCAGCAGGTGACCGTAAATCGGTCATTTGCGCATAATTAGGTAGGGGTCATTGGGGGTTCAGACCACAGACAGTTGAATCTGAATCGTCACTCCAGTTCAAGTGTTCATATAGGCCATCACGCCGTAGTAAAACTTTAAAACATAAAATTAAATTTAGTACTTTCGCAAATTCGTATTTGTATTGAGAGTTGTGTTGTGGAAGCCAGTCGAGGTCCATTCCAGCGCCCTGTCCAGAACCCTTGTATCACCATCATCAGAGTGGGGAACCTGAGGACTCAACCAAGGAAAATCTACGAGGTCTAGAGGATGAACCGGAGACCCATTCCAGCAGTAATCAATTTTATATATATACTTTCTTAACAATACACTCTCTTTCTTCAACGCGACATTTATTTAATATTTAATATTTAATTTATTTTGTAACGGGGTAAATTTGAATTTACCGCGTTCAAGTTTAGTCAAAATAAAACCTATGATACAACTTGTCGTCCGGAAGTGAAAATTCCCACTGCTCGGATCTCATTACCCAATTTGAACTAAGTAGTAGTCCGAAGTGAGAGGGGAGCGAGTAATTATAAACTGGGACCGGAACGCAAATCGACATTAGTAACCGGAACGACCGGGCCGAACGGATCTAGTCCAGTCCAGAGTAGAAGTTCAACAGCTGAGGAGACGCTATCATAAGACGCCATACCAGACGCCGACAATTAGACGCTGAATATTATATCAGGTAAAATTAATTAATCGAGAGCTTGTGTTTTATTGTGGAACCAAGCGATAATTAAATTGTTAAAATCTTTTATCAGATACCAGGCGGGTAGCCGGTATCTCACACGAATATTACTAATTGCGTCTGATTAAATAGGTGACAGAGATTGAGGTTCAGGAGGAGATTGAGAGGGCTAGGAGTAAATTGAGACCAGGACAGAATTACTGGAACGAGACGGAAAATTCACGATTACCAGACCAGACCAGGACGAGACCAAGACGAACACAACGACGAGAAAGGAACCCGAAAAGTTAATTGTTGTAAAGGTATTTCTTTAAAATTATTCCAGGCAAAAAACCGGAAAATTTTATTTAATACTTAGTCATACGTCTGGTAGCGTCGCGTCTTAGCGTTCGTAAATTAATTAAATTCACAAATCAAAATTAATAAATTAAACTTGAATTAAATTGTATAAAAATTAATTAATTAATAAACTCCAGGCAGGTAGCCGGAGCTTTTACGTAGTAAGAAATTTCCAGGCAGGACGCCGGAAATATTCTAGAAGTTCCCAGGTAGGTCGTGTAACTCAAGTACCGGAACCCATCGAATCTAGTCACAAATTTCTAGTCAATAAAATTAATTAATTATAAGTAAATTAATGGATAAAACAAATAAATTAATTATAAATATAATGAATAATAAATTGTCTCGACAAAAGGTTCTCGGTTAAGGTTATAGATAATACAATAAATAAATTAACGGAAAATTAAGTAAATAAAATAATGATAAGAAAAGTACCTGAAAAGAAAACGTAAGAAATGAATAAAGTGTACCGGGTGAAACTGAGTTTAGAGTAAAAGTAAAATGCCCGCGCGGAAAGAAAAGATGGCGGGTCTTAGCGGCAAATGGTCGTTGTGTGAACCGGGAAAAATTAATCGGTGATAAAAGTGAAAGGAATAACAATGATAAAGGGAAATTAAGATCAAATAATAAATTAATTAATAAATTATATAAACTTAAAATTAATTAATTTATTAAAGTTCGGGTTTAATATTATGTTAAATTTAGTGAGTTAGGTTTTAATGAAAATTTGTAGAAATTAAGTATCGTGAGGGTGAAGCGATTTTTAAACAGAGTGTGTGAGTGTGTGATCAAAGTCCAAAGGTAGTTGGCAACCAGTGTGTGTGTGAGTGTGAAAAAGTCCAAAGGTAGTTGGCAACCAGAGTACGTGAGTGTGGAAAATGCCAAAGGTAGTTGGCCAATTTTAACAAATAAAATATTGCGGGTTAAATAATGAATTAGGTTTTAAGTGAAATATTGCGGGTCAATTAAAATAAAGTTCATAAAAATTATAAGGTATAAAAGTTATAAGGTAATAAGGTTATAAGGTCTTAAGGTTTATAAAAGATATAAGGTTTATAAAAGTTATAAGGTTATAAGGTTTATATAAAGTATAAGGCTTATAAAGGTATAAAGGTTTATGAGGATAAAAGGTTATAAGGGTAAATAAATAAAGGTATAAATTGTTAATTGGAAATAATTAAATTAATTATAAATTATCCTTCCTCATCCTTCTCTTACAATGAAACAAATTACACCGACCCTGACGATTCAAGATCCGGCTCTGGGAGGCCGTTATCACTTCCAGTGGCGCCCTTAAAAAGGTAATTTAAGGACGACCAGAGTAACAGCTCAGCCCTGTTATAATTTCTTATGTCTATTAAATATTTGTGCGCTAAATAAATTTCTTTCATTGTCACTGGACACTACACGGAAAGAAAATTCTACCAAAATTTACGATGTTAACATCGTAATCGTGGACTAGACTTTCATTGGCGTCAAAGTTTAAATGTCTTATTTCAAAATTTACTATAGTCTTTGTTAAAACTACAATGAAAGTTGTATTCTTTACTATTTAACATCGTAATTTTAACAAAGACTATAGTAAATTTTAAAATAAGACATTTAAAAATTGACCCCAATGAAAGTCTAGTCCACGATTACGATGTTAACATCGTAAATTTTGGTAGAATTTTCTTTCCGTGTACGTATTTTGAATAGAAAATTCAATTCATAAGTAAAGGAAAATTTTGTATATATATAATTGGGATTTGGTTAAATAAAACTTTATTTTGTATAATTTAATTTGAGTCTCTTTGTAAGTCATTTCTTGCATCACCAGCGTCGTCTAGGATAAGTTATATTTTCAGCCGCGTGTCCGTTCAGGACGAGTCGACCCACTCCTGAGATATTTTCCCGTCCTGAACCAGCTGTATAGTAATAATAATTTACATTTATATTTAATAATTTATTGTTAATCAATTAATTATTCGAAAAAATTTGGTAACTGTCGTTCGTGGCTATTGGACACGAAATAGCCAGGGCCCACCGTTATATTTTATTAATTTTTGCATTTTTCTAATCTGTAAGTATTTTTGGATTTGGATGTATAGATGTAGCTTATGTTCGTACGTTGGGTGATAATGATAATGGAGTATTCGTGGTTTTACCATTTTCAGGTGTCTGTGGATTTGGAGACTGAGTTGATGGTGTTAAATTACGTGAATTTTTATGTTTTGTAGAGTTTATAGAATTATTAGAAATGTAAGACAAACCGAAATCTGTCATATCAGATTTGTCACTTAAATACGAAGGGTTGTCTTAAATAAGTTTTTTTCTCAGAGTTACAGCATCATACATGTCTCCTGATGACGACGATCTGTCAGAATAATCAGAAAGAGTAATTGATTTATCTGGTTCTGGATTTGATACGACTTTGCATTTAGAATTTTTATTTGATTTTACATCTTCGTTAGATTTCCGTATGCGATTTGAACTTTCGTTAGAATTAACTTTATTTTTATTATCTTCATTTTGATTTTTAGAATTCAAGTTTTTACTTTTTTTTATCTGGATTTAGTTCTTGAGCACTATTTATTTCCAAGTTTGTAAATATTTTATTATTTTTATTTTTACTTAAATCATCTTCGCTTAGTGATTCAGTACTCAAAAATTTTTTATATGGATTATATCGTCTGACGTCAGATCTTTTCATTTTTTAATTTTTATTTTTACCAATGTATCCGTTTTTATTATTTTTAACTAACCGTTGGCCGATAGGGTGATCAGTCCTATTGCCATCGCTAGCGGGTTTGACGACTGGGTCTGTAGTATAACAGGGCTAAGCTGTTACTCTGGTCGTCCTTAATTTTTATTTTATTAAGGGCGCCACTGGAAGTGATAACGGCCTCCCAGAGCCGGATCTTAGATCATCAGGGTCGGTGTAATTTGTTTAATTGTAAGAGAAGGATGAGGAAGGATAATTTATAAATAATTTAATTATTTCCAATTAACAATTTAAACCTTTTATTCATTTAATCAACCTTTTTACCTTTTGACCTTATAAACTTTATACTTTATATAAACCTTATAACCTTATAACTTTTATAAACCTTATATCTTTTATAAACCTTAAGACCTTAAGACCTTATTACCTTATAACTTTTATACCTTTGTTATAAACCTTATAATTTGTACCTTATAACCTTTATATAATCCTTATTAACTTATAACCTTATAATTAATTAACCCGTGATATTTTCCTTAATTAAAATTGACCCGCAATATTACACTTAAACCTAATTCAATTAATAACCCGCAATGATTTTCCTTTTTAAAATTGGCCAACTACCTTTGGCACTATCACACACACTCCCACACAATATTTTGCCAACTACCTTTGGACTTTTACCACACACTCACACACTCTGTTAAAAATCGCTTCGACCTCACGATACTTAGTAACTACAAATTTTCATTAAAACCTAACTCTCTAAATTCAACATAATGTTTGACCCGAACTTTAATAAATTAATTAATTTTGAGTTTATATAATTTATTAATTAATTTATTATTTGATCTAAATTTTCCTTTATCATTGTTATTCCTTTCACTTTTATCACCGATTAATTTTATACCAATAACCGAAACTTATTTTTTTCTCAGTACATTTTTTCAACACATTACTAAACTATTCAAACTCCAAGTTCCGCCATTATTATTCACTCAACTTACCACGTGTCCTTTTAGCTAATTTTATTATCACAATAATTATTTTTTCCATTTACTTAATTTCTTGAATTATTTATTTTGTTTAATTACTTAATTTTCCGGACTTTCAATTTATTAATTTATCCTTGACCTTGACCACTAATCCTTTTTATAACTTTTGTCAAGACAATTCATCCTTCATTAATTTTATAATTAATTAATTGTTTTATTACTAAATTTACTTATAATTAATTAATTTTCATGACTAGCAATGATGACTAGATTCAACAGTTTCCGGTACGCGATCTACCTGGAAACTTCTAGAATATTTCCGGTGACCTGCCTGGAAATATTTAACTACGTAATGGCTCCGGCAACTTGCCTGGATTTTATTAATTAATTATTTTATTGTCTATTCCGGATTAATTCATTTTATGAATAATTTATCGAGACGCGACGATATAAAATATAGGACCACGTATTTATTTAATTTTTCCGGCTTCCTGCCTAGAATAATTTAATAAAAATACCTTTACAGAATTTACTGCAACTCTTCCTTGTCGTGGTGTTTGTTTAGAATTTTCCTTGTCTCGTCCTGGTCTCCTTCTAGTCTCGTCCGGTAGTTTTCTGGTTTCGTCCAGGTACCTTCGTCTCGTCTCGTTCCAACTCCTGCTTCCTTGCTCTCACTCTAAGTCTTTACCGACGCCCGTACTCTTCTTCGACCTGCTATTCAGACGTAATCAGTATTGTTACCAAAAGGTACCGGCTACCTGCCTGGTATCTTGCAATAAGATTTTGAAATTTATCGCTTGGTTCCACAATATAACTCAAGCTCTCGATTAATTAATTTTACCTGATATAAAATTCAGCGTCTAATTTTCGGCGTCTGGTATGGCGTCTTATGGTAGCGTCTCCTCAGCTGTTGAACTTCTACTCTGGACTGGACTAGGTCCGTTCGGTCCGGTCGTTCCGGTTACTAATGTCGATTTACGTTCCGGTCCCAGTTTATAATTACTCGCTCCCCTCTCAGTTCGGACTACTACTTAGTTCAAATTGGGGAATGAGATCCAAGCAGTGGGAATTTTCACTTCCGGACGACAAGTCGTATCATAGGTTTCATTTTGACCAAAGATGAACGCAGTAAATTCAAATTTACCCCGTTACAGTAGTATTATTACTGACCGGTCCAAACGCTTGAGTTTTTGGCTCAAGAATTTGACGTTTTTCGGCCGAATCTTCTAGACCGACCACTTGAGTATTTTGCTCAAGATTTTGAATTTTCGAATTTCTTTTTCTAACTCCGTCGACTGGATTAGTCGCAATTTTATTTTTATTATTAAATTATTTTTAAATTATTATTTTTGTTAAAATTTGTAGGTAATTTATTATTTTTTTATTATTCGAGCTAATTGACTCTGAATTAGTTTTGTATTTAGGTTTCTTTTTAAAGACTTTACCATTGTCTGAAGGATCTGAAGTCCTCAACCTAGCGATTCCGGGTTTTTCAGGTCGCCATTTAATTTGAATTGGATAAACTTCGCGGTTTCCAATTATGAGGTTACGCGATAAAGCGTCCGCATTTGTGTTTATTTTTCCCGCATTGTATAACACGGTATATTCGAACTCTTTAAGCCGTTCTCTCCATCTCATTGCACGCGATGTTAGGTCATTCATATTATTTACCCACACCAGCGGTCTGTGATCAGTGACAAGAGTAAACTCTCTGCCATAGAGATACGGTTTAAATGTTTTCATACCAAATAAGGCTGTGACCATTTCTTTTTCGGTGGTCGAATAATTTTTTTCGTGTTTGTTGAGCACACGAGAAGCTGCTGCAACAATTGTGTCCTCGCCAATTTTGCCTTGCGAGAGAATATCTCCAACTGCATAGCCCGAAGCATCGGTCGTTAAAATAAAAGGTTTCGAAAAATCTGGATACTGCAATATCGGAGCTGTACATAGTTTATCGCGCAAGGTCTCAAAAGCTACCTGATGTTCAGGCAGCCATGAAAATCTTGCGTTTTTGCTTATAAGATCGGACAGGCACGTAGAAATTTTTGCGAGAACCTTGATAAATCGCCGATGGTAACCAGCAAGTCCAAGAAATTCTCTCACTTGTGTTCTATTTACGGGTGTTTGGAAACATTTGATCGCTTTGATTCTATCGGGATCAGGCTTGACACCGTTGTCAGATATAAGATGGCCTAAATAAATTACTTCATTTTTTAAAAATTCACATTTATCGGCTTGTAGAGTTAAATTTGCACTACGCAAACGTTCGGCTAATTTCTCGAATTTAGCGTTATGTTCTTTTAAAGAACGTGCGTAAATGACTATATCGTCTAAGTACACAAAGAAATCGGCTTTTAACCCGCGTAACACTAAATCCATTAACCTTTGGAACGTTGCCGGATCATTTTTAAGTCCAAATGGCATTCTATTAAGCTGATAATGACCATGAGGAGTTGTAAATGCTGGTTCATGTTTATCTTTTGGGTGCATTTTAATTTGGTAAAATCCAGATTTTAAATCGAAAATTGAAAAATAAATTGCGCCATCTAGTTGATCAATAATATCATTTATCAACAGTAAAGGGTATGCGTCTTCAATAGTTTTTTCATTTAATTTACGATAATCAATTACTAAACGCCATTTTTTATTGCCTTTTGAATCAGCCTTTTTTGGTACGATCCATAAGAGGAAATTATATGGTGAGGTCGAAGGTTCAATAATATCCATTAACATTACTTCTGTTATCTGCTCTTCTATTTCGTCTTTCTGTGCTGGAGGGTGTCTGTATTGTCGAGTATTCACGGTAACGTCATCGGTAGTGGGTATAGTATGAGTCGCAGTGTCTGTAGCGTACAGTGGTTCTCCTGGAATGTGGAATAGGTCAGCGTATTTCTCTACTCGAGAAACTATTGCTCTACGCTCTTCCTCATTGAGATGTTTTAAGCGCAAACGTTTTAACACTTTATTGACACAATTTTCCCCGGCCGTGGTACTTTTATCGTAATCGTCTGTATCGTCATGCATCAAAGTAGTATCCTCGTTTTCGCTTGCCCCGAATAGGTACAGAGGAATTACGGGTACTTTTACTTTTACATCTTCGACAAGAGTATTTATTGCGTACAAATAAGCGATTTCGTTATTATTACTCACTAAAGCTTCACCCACATAAATACCGTTTTCAAATTCGATACAAGGTGTATAACCCTCTTCAAGTTTACTATCTACTCGAACAAACGTTGACGTTTTCATTCGAGCTTTTCGAACGATATATTCTTCTTCTGTTAATGATATTTGTAGATTATTTAAATGTTCAAAAATTACCGTATTGTCTACTAAATTTATTATTCCGCCGTGTTCTCGTAAAAATTCTATGCCAAGTATGCCCGTATAATCTAAACAAAATCCGTCTGGTATTACATGAAAATAAGTATCTTTTTTAAAAATTTCTATCTTTATTCTACCCAAAGTGATAGCTTCAGAGACACCATTCAATTTATAACAATATGATTCATCGATTAATTTTTTATATTTTACTTCCCCGTATTTTATTAAATTTCAATTACATACGGTATCTGCTAAAATTTTCTCATAGTTATATATTATATCTTTGGATCTGAACATAATTGATGTAGGTTTATAATCAATTGACATAGCACTCACGGAATAAGTTTCTGTCGGTACTCTTAGTTTATGATTTAATTTTAGCGCTGAATTGCTACGTTTCTCATCGGAGCGCCGACTCGAGGGAACACTTAATCGTTTCCCGTACCTGTACTCGGTTTTGCATTCAAACCGTCGCGTTTTCCTTCATTATGAATTTTTTTACGCCAATTATTTACTAAATGACCGTTCATTTTACAATAATCAAATTGAAGAATACTTTTGTTTAATATTTGATTAGATTCAATAATCTTTCTTTAAATAAAAATTCTACATTCCTCGATATTATGACTGTTTCTTTTGCAAAAATTACAAAACTTATTTGGGTTGTTTCGATTTTGATTATTAAACTGTTCCGATTTTTCACGACTGTTTCTGTTATAATTTTCATTAAATTGCCGATAAGGATTCAAATTTCGAATTTGGTGATTATTTGGGTTAATTGTGTTGTGTGGGTTTGGGTCTTGGATTGCGAAACAATTTTTATTCAAATTATTATCGAATGGCTTGAAAAGTTTATTGATATTTTTTATTTGCTGTAATTTTTGTTCCGCTTTAATTGCTACGGTAGCGGCTGTAGCAAGATCCACCAATTTATCATTGTGTAAAAATAAAGCAAGTCTTGGTTCTAAGCCCGAAATAAATGCTTGTACCGCGGTTTCTTTAGCTAAATCTATTTTTACATCTTTACTATTACCGCCTGTATCTGCGATTTCTGAGCAAGTGTCCTGTAAATATTTATTTTCTCTATGGTAAAAGTCCATTACGCGTTCGCTCGATTTTTGCTCCAAGTCATTAAATTCTTTTAACCAAACTGAAACTTGTTTGCTTAATCTAAAATTTAAATTAAAAAACGCAATAAATTCGTCTATTGCTTTTACATTTGACCCGCTTACTCTAATTAAAGGTTTGTCTTTACATTCTGATTTTAATATTCTAACGCACGACCTTGTTCATTTCTCTTAGATATTCTTTCACGTCTTTGCATGCCTGTATAAATGATTCTACTGGATAACTTATACCATCAAAGTCTGGTATAGTTTTGAAAAATTCTTTGTAATCGAATTTGTTATTTGCAGTTGAATTATTCGTTAAATTAAGGTTGAGAGGTAATTGGTGTGAAGCACCCACGGGTGGATTTCTTTCAAAATGTATTATTAATTGTTGAGCAATAGCTACTTGACAATTTTCTCCAAATTTATTTTTTATTTCAAGTATTTCTGCTAGTAATTGTTGAATTTGAGTTTTTAACGCTGTAACTTCATTTTGGGTTTCCGTAAGGGAAACTTCTGTTTCTTCAAGACTAATTTTTATTTATATAAATATTTTGTAAGATAGAAAAAAAATTTTAACAATATAATTGACTTACTACTTAGCTGTTAACAAGTTTGAATCTCAGATGAATCGGTAGTTGTAGTCAATACGGAGATCTTCGATGCCGTCGGAAGGTTGATGAAAATACGTTGAGCAGGAATGTGCGATGACTGTATATTTCTCAGCTGTAGTTGATGTTGAACTGCGTTCGTCGGGCGTCGTGAATGATATTGGTAGTTTTACTTTATTAACTTCACTCACTTGAATTTTATTCTGAATTTTGTTTCTAATTCACAAAATTTTATTTTCTTTTTCTTGATTAATCTGATTTTTATAAATTTATACACTTTTTCTTTTATTAATTATTTTATTTGAGAGCAGAGAAAAAAAATTGAATTTCAGATCTTTAATAATAAAAATTCAATTTTCAATTTAAATGTTCGACGTCAAAAAAATTTTTGCTATTTTATCTTAATTATTTTTGAATTTTTAATTTCAATTATTTAGATTTTTATTATTATTTACTTCACTCACTTCAATTCTCACTTAACTTCTCACTTTTGATTCACAATTTTGCTTCTTTTTTTATGTAAAAAAAAATTTCCGATGTCGTCAAAAAAAATTGGTAATATTCTTATTTGTGTTGCTCAATTTTACTTTAAGAACTTGATGTTAATTTTTGTAAAAAAATAAAATTTTCGGATTTATGAGATTTTACCATGCTATTCGGGAGCTGTTCAAATCCGCCGCTGACACCAATTTTAATTATATAATAAGTTGTTAAGTCCTGGTTGATGTTTTGGCGCTGGCGTAGTTGAGCGTTCGATTTGAATTGGACGTAATGAGAACTTACATATAATTATAAATAATTATTAAGTAGAGGTTGAACAGCCACCGTTCGGTGGTTGAAATGAACTGGTTATGATTTTATATCTCAATCCGATTTATTCAATTGTAAAAGAATAATTGGAATAATGTGAAAATATACAATTGAATCAATTTATAAATTTGTTAAAGTTCGTCTAACAATAACGTCAAAAGGGCGAGAAAGAAGTTGAGTATTTGATATTGAGCCTGACAGCTCTCTATGATTTTATATTCCAGACTGATTTCTCTTGATCGTGAAAAACTAGAGTAAGTCTCTTATCAATACGAGGCGCTTGGGCATCAGGCCCGCGCATCGTTCGATATAGAGGGGTTGATTGTGATAAGCAATATTCTCGAATGATCCATTCTCCGTTCTCACGCTTTCTCCGTTTTTGTTATTAACAAATGAGTCACTTATCTATGAACAAAAGTTATCTTAGAACAAAATAGATATTTGTGCAGCTGCACGTCTCGAGGATTTACTCAAGGCGTCAGCGTTTATTTGTACATAACAAATATTAAGTGGAAAATAACTTTATCCATATGTTTTAAATATTCTAAATAATATTATACTATTTTATACTCTATTACTTTATATTATTATATTATCTTATATTATTATATTGAATTATATTATTATATTATACTATTATATTAAATTATGTTCTATAATATAGGGTGACTCATTAATTATGCCACTTGTTAAATTATCAATATGCATTTTAATTAATTAGTTAGGTCTCAAATCGGTCTCTCAATAATTAGTATTCAAAAATAATCAGAGACATCTTCTGCGCTGGCTGGGACATAACAAAGGGACACCCGTGGATTGTCGGGAGAACTTTGGTTAATCATTATTCAAATTATTAGTTGAGTTATGAAGAATAGAAGTTACGCGCTTACGTATTTGCTAGTGAGACAAGAGTGAAACGAAAGAGTTAGGTTCCTTGCTTGACCTCTGATGGTTACTTAGTTAATACATTGATTGTTATTTAAACTCGAATTCTATTTTCCCTTATTTACCGATTGATTATAATTTTCTCCTGTTGTTATACTTAGGTGGCTATGGCCTTAATCATTCTCTGTTAGATTTTAAGGAATTATTATTATGGCTACTTATTCTACCATGGTATATTATGGTTAGTTGTTATCTTGTTTATTGTTTTCGTATCAGTACGTTGGAATATTGCATCTTAAATTGTTGATATTTTTTACTAACAAGTTTTCTGGGTTATAGTGCAATATCTACTATTGCGTATTAGGCGTTATTTATGATTTAATTTACTGTCGATGGTGTTAATTATAGAGTTTATCACCTCGTTTTTGTTAATAATTATCAGTTCGTTTATAGTTAATGGAAAATTTTGAATAAAATTTAATATTTATTTGGATTAGTAGATACTAGAAAGAATGTAGAGGGTCTAAGTGAATTAAATGTAAAGCCAATAACGCATAGATATAAAGGTTATCGGGTGGTGACACTTGGTCTTATGAGAAAAAAAAACGGAGAAGCCTCGCGTGGCATTATTGAAAAATAGTACTGTTTAGGTTGCAAGCATTAGGAAGCTTATCACGATTTAATTGATTGCTCAATTTATTAGTTAGTTTATTATTTTTTGTTTACATCAACAAGTTCTCACCACTCATCTGATCTTTGACATGTTTAGTTTTTTGGTATTATTATTTTTTTTTTGGAATTTCATATTTTTTATGTATTTAATTATACGTCATTTTCGTATTTTCACATGTTATGCCGTAACAAATAGAAGACAAAAATTTTTGTTTTTTATAAAATTGCAGATACTTTCGGTGTAGCACAGTAATCTTCCTGATGGTTTCGCTTGTCGTCCAGCTGACGGCCATCCTCATAATGTAGCTGACAGTATCGCATACTATCTTGCTCGAAATCTTGCTGACGATCTTGCTGATGATTTAGCTGACAATCTTGCTCGTCATCGTGCTGATGATCTTGCTCGTCATCGTGCTGACGATCTTGCTGATGATCTTGTGACGTTACGGAAGTTTATTAAAACTAAACTAATATTTCCCAGTGAACACAATTATGTCAAATTGATGTCAGAATGATGTCAGCTACATCATGATTTACGTAAAATGTGAGTCATGTATGAGTCATATATGACTCATAATTTCCCACTTCCTGACGTAAGATTTTTACTTAAGATAGATGACGTAAATATGAGCTCCGATTGAGATCATCATGACTTAACTGATGTCAGATTGACATAACTCTGATGTCATAATAGAGGAGTAAAGTTGCTACCAAATTCTTACAAAAATATGATGTCCAGCTGACGTACTTGTCATTTAGTTGACGTCAAGGTGACATACATGTGATCTAAAAATAGTGATGTAAAGTTGCGTCCAAATGCTTACAAAAATATGACGTACAGCTGACGTACTTGTCATTTAATTGACGTCAAGGTGACATAAATTTGATCTCAAAATAGTGATGTAAAGTTGCGTCCAAATGCTTACAAAAATATGACGTCTAGCTGACGTACTTGTCATTTATAGCTAACATCTTGATAACATAACTCTGACGTCATAGTGATGAAAATAAGTACTATTTATTCCCATGATATTAAATGATTACAATAATGTGACATTCAACTGATATAAGAAATAATTCAGATAATTAAAAAATTTACCTGCTATTAGTAGTTGTAGAAATATGAGTTTAAAAATTAAACAATATATAACCCAAAATGAACAATTTCTTTAGTTTTATTTTTAGTCGTACTTCACTTTTTTCAAACTTAAGTTTAAATAATGGCAAACAAAAATTATAAATCGTTTTTATAACAAACTAAAAATGACAATAAATAAAAAAAAATACAGACTTCTGATATCATTATATTGTACTTTAGTATACATAATTAAAAAGTCTGAAATCGTGTACTTTTTTTTTAAGTATAGATAAACACACGAAGCTTGAATTTAAAAATAATATTGCATTCTCAATATCAACTTATATTGATTAACGAGAATAATAATTATTAATTATTTTTTTAACCACTACAAAAAACTCAAAAAGTGAAAATGACAATTGAAGATTCTAGTGCTATATTCTAGTATTTATTGTTATCATCAACGTCTGTAATAGTTTATTTTCACTTTTTGAGTTCAAGACTAGCACGCAGATCGAGAATGATTTAGAGAAATCGCGCAACTTTAAACTTAAAATATTATAATATAATTTTTTTTTATAATTATGTCTTTAGTATGTGAAAATTAATAACAAAAAAAAAAATCCAAAAAGTGAAAATGACAATTACAGATTCTAGTGCTATCAATGCATTCTAGGATTTATTGTTATCAACGTCTGTAATTGTTTATTTTCACTTTTTGAATTCAAGACTAGCACGCAGATCTAGAATTATTAAGAGAAATCGCGCAAGTTTAAACTTAAAATATTATAATATATTTTTTTTATAATTATGAGTATCTTTAGTATTTGAAAATTAATATTAAAAAAATCCTAAAAGTGAAAATGACAATTACAGATTCTAGTACTATCAATGCATCTAGTATTTATTGTTATCATCGTCTGTAATTGTTTATTTTGACTTTTAGATTATAAGTCAGCACACAAATTTTGAAAAATATTGAACTTTGCTTAACACCTAGAAATTACGTATCGTTTCTATTCTGTTCCTGGTTACCAGCATCTGCCCGTGGATTTTTTTTTGTCACCTGCTTTGGCTGCTCTCCCGCTCTTTGATTTTCAAGCCTGAACCAATTGGTTCCAGCCTTACTGAATTCAGCTTTGTCCCACGTCGGAAACTTTTCAAGAATAACTTCTGAAAGATAATTGTTAAATGATTGTTTTGTCGTTTCGAAGTTAAATTTTATAGACAAGTTATCCCTTACTTTCGCAAATTTTAATCACTTTCAAAGTGTTAACCTTGTACTTGGTTATTTTTCCCTCCCAAGTATTTGCCTTTGCAAATTTGTTTGAAAAAATAAAAGCTAACGCCCTTTCCGTAAAATCTTTTCCGTTAGGTCCCCCGACTTGCTTGACTTGTCGTATCTAGACAAAAATTTAGTAGGCGATAATGGAATGAAAAGGAAGTGAAAAATGATTTCAAAAATGAGTTAATATATCAACAGAAATCTGTCAATTTCTCGTGCCTATTAATATAATAATGTATCACTTGAAAAATATTTTTAAGAGTCCTTGCTATGTTTTTTATTAATTTTAATAAATCGAACTTTTCTGATAATTATTTTTTTTATTAATCCAAAAAATTTTCAAATATCTGTTGATTTCAGTATCGTGAGTTTTCAAAATATTACAAAATATATTATTGTACAAAAAACTGTTATTAACGCTCATGTTAAAATATAAAACAGTTAGAATTGCAGCAATACCCATATTTGACAATAAAATATTGGAATAAGTATTTATTTTGAATTTTTTTTTTGTTCTTAAATAGGACATAAAAATAAATAAATGCTTAAAATTTTTAGATTTCGTTCATCAATTCTTTCAATTATTTTAAAGTCGCTAATTATTCTTAGCTAAACTAAATTTTTTTAAAATGATTGTTGATTTTTAATGTAAACATGTTAAGTCATGAAATTAAAAATTTTTCGCTCAATCAATTAATTAAAAAATGTACATTTGTTCTTAAAATTTATATAATAGATTTTCTTGCAGCAGTCAGTATTTTCATTGATTAAAGTAACTTAATAACAAAATAAATAGAGAATAAATATTTTAAATCACAGTTTTTCAAAAATTTTTACCTTCAAATAATTTTATTTTCAATAAAGTTTAAAAGATGAATGCATATATTCTGCAAAACAATATATGTTGATTAGACATTAAATATTTTATGACCAAAAAATAGGTAGAGCTATAGAGTATGCAAATCTTTCAAATGTTAAGATTAAAATTTTCCAACTTTATCAAATAATATAATCATAAATAACTTACAAATTCATCCTTAAATTCCACGCAAGATTCCAGTCGTGCTTCAAAGGCAGTCACCTCATCTCGGGTATCGAGTTTTAAGTGAGATTCTACTTCTGCAGAAATAGCAGTGCCCAAGCCCAAATTCCCATTATTGTTAGACACGCTCCTTTGCTTCAAGTCCCTTACCTCTATGACGAGTTTACCCAATAAATGAACACAAGTATCTAATTTATCTGAAATCATAATAATAATAATTACAATAACATACAAATGTTTCAAAATACTTATCAAAATTAAATCATTTTAATCATGCATTCACTTAGCAGAAATATAATAAACATTCGAGTGAAAATATTACCATCAAGAATTTCAAGCTTGCGATTGACCTGCGCATTTGTGCTCTCGTTAACTCCACTACTTCCCGAAGTTATTACTTCTGATTTGTTTTTATTAGACTCAACATTATTTAGAATTTTATTCGCACTAGATAAAGCCTTATCTATTTCTGTGTTTAGTTCAATGTCATTACTGAAACTTGCTTCCGAATCACTGCTTCTCCCTTTTGAATTACTAGTGCTTTTTGATGAGGAATTTCTAGTAAACTTTGGCAATGGAGGAACTAAAAAATAGAATTAAGATATTTACATTAAATATTCATAAAAATCAATACATACTATGTATTTAGTTAAGAAAAGAGATTGTTATTGTAATATTGACTACCAATAACTTCACGAATAACATCTCATTTTATCAATTAGTCGAATTAAAAGTAAAATTTAGTTTTTAAATAAAGAGACGCTAATTATTTAATGTATTAAAAATTTTTACCTGGTACATTTCCGTCACTGTCTTCATCAGAGCTCGAGGTATAAATATGATTTTTTTTGTTACTCAATTTTAAAGCATCTCGAACCGGCGAAGTGACTGTCTTTTTTCTATATCCCCGTCCAAGCGTTTCCGGTGCTGATGAATATTGTGAGTCTTCAGCTGCTTGTTTAGCGGATTCCAAGGTATCTACGACCATCATAAGAATTATATATAATTATTTGAGTATTAAAATAATTAAAAATTTTATTATTTAATAAATAATAAATCATAGACATCTTCAAGATATGCTAATAGAAATATTTATAGTAAAATATTTTTCAGATAAATTGAATGAATTATTTAATTTCTAAATAGAATTTAAAATATATGTAAATCAATATTGCAACGTTCAATAATTAACTCGGAGGCTAGCAGAAATCTGACATGTTTTTTTAGTAGAAAATTAAAAAAATATATATACGTAGACACCTGTTGCTTTCAATACCATGAATAATTTTAATATTTACCACAATATCTCAAAATTTGTACTGCGTAAATAGGCCATTCCTCAGATGGTGTTATACAGTTCTTCATCTTCTGCGTGATACCTTTCAACCGTGACCCTGGCCACCAACATGCGATCTTATCTTTATACCGATCGTCATGCAAAAGCCAATTTGAAGGTACTTCTGAGTACGACTTTGCTTCGATAAAATAAACCACGGCGTAATCTTTTTTCGTCTTTATTTGGGTACTAAAAAATAAAAATAATAAATTAATGGTTCTAAAAGAATATCATAATTTTAGGTTAGGTCTTGTATTATTGTAACTGTTATTAATAAACGTTATGTATAAGTATATACTCACATCGGGCTCATCATTCGGTAATTTTTTTTTTAATAATTAACTTTTTTATAACAAAATAACAATTTTATTGCTGTTATATAAATTCATAAACTATGAGGTACCGAAGAAATATACTGCCACTTTAGTTATGAGCATGGGACCCACGCCGTAAGTAACAATGAGTAGATGGGGATGACTGCTGCGCAGTGCGCGGCCCACGCTTTTATATCTCAAAAAATTTATTTTCCTACTGCGTAACTGCGAATTTTAAATAAAAAATTTTACGAAAATAATTCCCCTTTACATATTATTATAATAATAATACTTGATTATAATGTTGTTATTAGTTGGTCATATTTATCAAAGATTGACAAAAGTTTTTTCAGTTGAATTACGCGGTAAAATGCGCAAGATGGCTACCTAATAACCAATCACACAAATATATACATACCAGCCTTCATAATGTTTTTGTTTATATTTATAATACACATCAAGCTTTTGATAACTACTGTTTATAAATAATAGTTTACATTCTGACTACCATAAATGTTTTATTTCAAGTGCTGGTGAAACAGGTTTATTCGTTTATGTAAAGAACAAGAAGGATATCTGACTTTTATATATAACAGAGTGAGCATTAAATTTTTTTATTTATATAAAGGTTAATTTAAAAATTAACCTCATTACTAGGTTGTGCTTTTTAGTTTTTACTTACATGTATTTCGAATTTACATCCTTTATTAGGAGTAATTTATCAAATTGTTAGTAAAGTTCTAAAATTGTTTCATGTCTGTTTGTTGTTTTTGAAAGATGGTCGACGTTGAAAAACGATAAGAGAAAACTAACTCCTACTTCAAGTAAAATAAGCATAAATCTGACAATACTTAAATCTCATGTACATAAGTAATTACAAAAAAATTTCTTTTTTCATTTTACATGAAAATAAATTGAAAATTATTGATATGATTTTTTAATTGAAAAAATTTGTTTCTATTGTCTAATATCTACGACTACCTTCAATGTCATAAAAAAATTTTATTTTTTTTCATTTCAGGCGATTTTTACCTCACATTTTTTTTTAATATAAATCAAAATGCCTAAAAAACCGATTACACACATGACAAAACGAAGAGTCGATCAAATTATTCAAGAGGAAATTCAGACTGCAAGAAATATTGAAGTTGTAAATATTACAACAGAGAGAACTCAACAGACAGTACACAGTGTTCCAGTGTCAATTACTGATTCACAAGAAGATATTGAAAATAACTTTGACATTCTGGTACAAAATAGTAATCAATCTAATCATGACTGTAATGATCAAATGGAGCAAGTTACAGAAAATAATAAAATTGAACGGCCTAAAACTTTCGAATTCGTACAGTTTCATCAAGAAGCTGGGTCTGCATCATCGACTTCATTGTCTGAAGATTTACGGTTTTGGCTATCTGAAAATAGCATCTCTCAACAAGCTGCGAACAAATTAATAAGTATTTTCCGTAACCATGGACACCAAAACGAACTAAAAAAAGACGTTCGTACTTTGATGAGAACTCCTCGTGATGTGACTGGAAAGATTGTTAATGGCAATGGGGGATCTTACTTCCATTTTGGGATCACCCATGGATTAAATCGCTCAATAAATAAATATTATAATGTTTGCCCTACGACCATTTTGATTCAGCTAAATTGTGATGGGATGTCTTTCAGTAAATCGTCTAGCAGTCAATTTTGGCCTCTGCTGGCCGCAATTCAGGCTGATTTTTACATTGAACCATTCTTAGTTGGACTTTTTCACGGACATTCTAAACCAAATAATTTTAACGTATACATAAATTCTTTCGTTGATGACATGAAAGATTTACATGATAACGGCATAAAAATCAATGGTAAGACAATCAATGTTCGACTTAATGCTATAATTTGTGATGCTCCAGCTAGAGCATATTTGACTTTAACAAAGTCTCGAGGTGGGTATTTTGGGTGTTCCAAATGTACCCAACAAGGAGAATGGGGAAACTGCGTCAATTTTCCAGAAGTTAATAGTCCGCTTCGAACAGACGAATCATTTAAGAATCAAATGCAAGAAGAACATCACTTAGGTGAGTCCTTACTTCTTGATTTGGATTTTTGGAATGGTATCCCAAATCCCTTTGGATTATCAACATCTAGTATGCTTGGGTGTAGCAAAACGATATTTACTTCGCTTGGCTAATGGTTCCAGGGCTCATCGACTAACAAATGATCAAATAAATGATGTCAATGAGGCTCTACAAGCCATGAAAACTTGTATTCCGCTTGAATTTGCACGAAAACCAAGACTGTTAGATTGTGTCGCTAAGTGGAAAGCCACAGAGTGTCGTCAATTTTTATTATATACAGGTCCAATAATATTAAAAAATATTTTGAGACCACGATATTATAATCACTTTATGGCTCTAAGTGTTGCAATAAGAATTTTATGTGATCCTCGAAGATACTTAGTTTATAACAGTTATGCTGATGAATTATTAAGGTGGTTCGTTGAGGAATACAAAAATTTATACGGCTTGGATTCAATATCATATGATGTCCATAATTTGATTCATCTGGACGATTTTAGTGCTTTTAAATTTGAAAATTTTATGTCAAACATCAAAAGTAAAGTCAAAGATGCACCAAAACCTTTAGAACAAGTAGTTAATCGTGTTCATGAAGAAGGTGCTTTGCCAGTAAAAAATCATTTCGTTCCATCATATCCACTGATTAAAAAATTATATAATGGTAAAATTAATTCTTTAGAGTTTAATGGTTTCACCTTGAATTTAAAAAAAAATCAAAATTGTTGTTTATTGTCAAATAATCATATTTTAATGATTAATCACATAAATGTTACCAATGATCAAATAACAATACAAGGAGAACATTTTTCTAAGTTTCATTCGCTGTTTGTAAAACCCTGTGACTCTAAAGATTTGAATATTTATTTGGTAAAAAAGCGTATTAATCCAGAATTGATAACTGTTACAACGGACGTTGTAAAATCGAAATGTTTATATTTTTCATATGTTAATAGTGATTATTTTGTTACTGTACCTTTATTACAATATAATAATTGATTTTGAAATTAGTTTATACATTTTATTTATATAATAATCCTTATCCTTTCAACGTTAAAAGTATATTTAATAAACATTAAAAAATAATGCATTTAAAAATAATTTGTGGTTACTGAAATTTGGACACTACAAATAAAAATAAAAATTAATAAATTTTCTATGAAATTACACTATCGATTATTAAATCGATACATAATATAAAATAGTATAATATATAGTATAAAACACTGTTTATTAACACAAGAATACTGTTTATTTTTATGCATGTCATGACATTAATAGTACCTCAGTTGTATGTAAGAGGATGACCTGAAGCTCATGTTTAAGTATGACGTTCATCGTACATCAATTTTACGTAAAAATATGAGCCGTTTCTTATGTAAGCATACGACGGTATTATTATATCACTTGTACGTCAGCATATGACTTGTAATTTATGTCATTGTATGATTTATTTCTTACGTAAATGAAACATAAATTTATGACTTTAATATGACGTCACAGCATAATATAGATAGGACATAATATTTAAGTCACTATTATGATGTCATAGAAAAGTCAAATTTTGGGTCAGTTCTATGTCATAATTACGTCACACTATATGACATCATCTCAAAGTCATCAATGAAGTCATTTTTATGTCATAACTATGTAAAAATTTTATGATCTTTATATGACCTATCTATGACGTCATATGAAGGTCATGTGTTCACTGGGTTAATAATTAGTCCCCTCGTGTTGATTAGCTCGCCGGTTCAAGGGTTCAGGTGAGGATCGCGTAACTCAGGCAATTTCTTATTTATTTTGACTCAAAAATATAAGATATTCGCGCGGACGGATTAACAGATAAACAACCAGTATTATCGATTTAAATATAATTTTATTTATAATATTCGGTATGCAAGTCAAATCATAGATTTCAAATAATTTACAGCTAAACAGAAGCAAACGTTTTTATATAATATTTTAATCTTGGTAAAATATAACAGTTATTCAATTTAAATGAACGTAACAATTATCAACTTAAACTATACGGTGTGACAAGACGCGTTTCTTTTTCCAATAATACTTCCCAGTTTACAGATATACTCGCGAACACGACTCTACGAATATTATTTAATCTCTGCGCCTCCCCAACTAACAACCGGGAGAAGCTCGTGTTGTATAAAAATTTCCGAGACTCGTCTTCTTCAAGAGTGATATCCCGAGTTTTAGAGTCTCGCTCTAGATTGCACGGAGAAGGGGTATTGCGAAAGGGTGTCTGCACCCTTCTACAACCGTTGAATAAGACGTAGTCCAAATATAGAAACGCCAATCCCTGGACCTTCAATTAGTAGTGTCAGCTTGATCCGGAGATACTCAGATCGAGAGCTGGGTTGACTAAACGGTGCTGAGAAATCGCTTATAAGCACTCTAGTACAACTAATCAAGTCGGAGAAACTCAGCCAGCGCGGCGCCCACCTAGTGGCAAACCTCGAACTATTATCCCCGCTATAAAAAGCATTTTTAACTTTTTTTTTCCGTACAGACAATATCTTTTTTACAATATAAACGAGATTCATTTAAATTATAAGGGTACGTTTAATTTTTAAAAGTTAGTTATTTAATAACTATTCATAAAATATTATAAAAGAAAATACACAAACGATAAATAAATAATAAAATAATAAACGATAGTTAAAAAAAAACAATAGAGGACTCTTCGGGTTTTAACTCTCCGGCGCGGGTTTAACGGTGACTTCCTTGTCCGTCGTATCAGTGATGTCCGTGTTGGCAGTGTCAGTATTCTCCTTGTCGGTCGTCTTGATGGCGTCAGTGGCGGTCGATTTAGCCTCACGGTCCGTATGTTTTCTCGTCTCGACTCCATTTTTGATTGTCACCTGCCATACGACACCATTCGCGTCTTACTCGAGATGCCGGCCCCTTTTCCTTTGTTTATTGGGTTTGCGGACGCGTTTCTTTGATTCGCGCGTGGTATCACTGGGATATCGACGGTATACGGGCCTTGTGTAAAGCTGCGGCAGAACGGCTCTTGGTTAATTCTGGACGTGTGCCTCGTATACAGACAGCGATGTGGCGACCTATGGTCACTGATTTTTTAACAGGTGAAGCGGAGTTGGCTGGTAATCGGCGCTCGGTCTGATATTCGGGACGATGCGTCTCGGTATATATGCCTTGCTATTCTGGACTTGGTCCGGGATGTCTTTCTCTTTGGCTACGACTATGGAACGAACTTTCTCTTTAGTGCGCATAATCTTCTCTTGCCGGATCTTGATTAGTTGTTGAGTAGTGCACGTTTCCGGTAACAAGGTAGCTTTGCGTCCCGAAACATTGGCAGCGGCATTCAAAAACGGTATCTTCTTGCGTCCTAGCGGAGTTGGCTTTATTTCGGCCACCCAATCTCCTCTGATGCGACCAGCTGCTCGGGGAATGGCTGGTAGCTTTTTCTCACCTGAACTTTTGACGTCAATGTTGCTGTTAACTAAGTTACAGTCTCTGTCCGCATTCGGCACAAGAGATGGTAAGTTGAATTCCGACTGCGGCAAGACGACCTTGGATACTGACGGAGTGGATCCTGATGGGTGTATATCAGATCCTAAAGACAGATCGACTGGATTTTCTGGTGATATGACGTGTTCCGGAGACGGCGTAACGAATACTGCCGGTGGTATGACAGATTTTGGCAACGGTAAAACGGGGTCTATAGAAGGTGTAACGGACGGAGTAACTGACTCTGACGGCAGTACGGCAGGTTTTCCTTTCCTCGACTCTTCCTTCTTAACGCGAGCGGCCATTTTGTCTCGCGAACGCACAATGATGCGTTGAGCTGACTGTAGAATTTCGTTGCTATCCATTCTTCAACACAACCTATATAAAATTCTTATAAAGAACAAAGTGAAATGAGAGAAATAAAAACAAAGACAAGTAACATTGATAACCATAAAAATAAATTAAGGATAATTTTTTTTTTTCTTAATCTAACCTTGATCTCTATGTGCTCCTATTTACCTGTACTTTCTTATTGGTGCAAAACTAGATCTTAATACGTAAACCTTATGGCGATATATAAAAAAAAAGAACAACGCAGTGCTATTTATCTGTTCCGTTAATGATTAGTTATATTTGTACGGTTGTATTCTCAATATCAATAACGGGAATTTCTCTGACTGTACATAACTTAAGATCTTTCACGTGCCCTGATAGCCAAACTGACGATAGATTGCGCGCAAATCTATCGTCAATCTGACGGAGATCTACTACCACAATCTGTCGACAGAATGACTGCAAAAGTTGATGTCAGATGTCTGACGACAACATTCCGGCAACTTTCCAGCAACTTTTTCCTATTGAACTAGTCGGTAAAAATGTCCACTGTTACCATTTGACTAGATAATTTAACGATCGAATAAGTCAATAAAAGAGCATTCTTAGTTAGCAACCGTAAGATTGGAAATTTTCCTCGCTAGATGGCGCTATTCAAATTGCAAAAAATGAAGGCTGGCTGGAAATTAGTTTAATGCCTTTGCATTCGATTTTTGATTTTTAATGAATTGAAAAAAAATGGATATGAAATTTGGGAAATTGAATTCACTTCAAGTGTTGAAGATTTGATGTATAGGAAAGGTATTTAAATCAAATTTTATGATATTGGAATATTTATTTTATTATTGAACATTTATCTTTGAAACTTTTTAAATTTATAAAATATTAATAAATATAAAACAATAAATTTAAAATAAATGATAATATAATAATCAACATTTATAGCGATATGATGATAATTTTTTAAATAATACTATGACGTTGCTTCAGCCAAGTGATGTACTGCTGCTTCCTTCGTCTAATCCCAAAACATCTTCATCATTGCAGGGTCTTTGTGAGAAGGGTTTACTATAGTAGTCTTTTGGAAAAGAAACTCTTTTTCTCGAGTTCATCGGCTCACTAGAATTTTTATTTTTCTGAATTGCACGAGCACCTGCGTTTTTTAATGCTGCTTGAACAGCATTTGGGTATTCGTTAACATTGGCTTGGGGATACATAGTTTTGAAAATATCTAGAATGATAAAACGCAAATGATCAAAAAAATAATTTGTCGTGTTAAAAGAAATGAATTTAAACAATAGAATTTCAGAAAGAGGAATTGGCTGCTTGATCCGAACACGCGGACTTCCCAAGTAACTTACAAACAACTTTAAGATGTCTTTTAAAAGGATAAGACAAATTTTTATTTGGTCTTAAAGTCATTTTTTCTGGTATAACAGAATTTTGACATTAACGGAATCAAGTCAGAAACTAATTTAGTGGATAGAAACTAATTAGTTTCTTCTTCAGAGAAACAAATCAGTTTCTTTTCATTCAGGCACATTTCTTTGAAATTAGCTAGTTAAAATTGGTACAACTGTTGGAGAAGATACTAGATTATACTGGTGGATCGGTAACTTAGGTTATAGAAAAAAGTTGTTGCAAATGCACTTTCTCACTTAAAAAAAATAAATAGTGTTACGACCTCATCGTACAATATTCGCCCTTTCCCTCTATGTTTTTTGGATATCGGTAGATTCCGGGGTTTTCCTATTCTAGTTGCTCACTTACCTTTAATCTAGTTGAATTATTGGGATCCCAGTAATCCACTCCTCCCATTGGTCTACCAATCTCTGGAACGGGGTCTGGACTCCGTGGTGATTTTCCGGCAATTGAATTCTTCGGGCCTTAAGTTGCTCGTATAATCCCTCTGGAGCTGGGACGTTGGACATGATTCGTGGTTTGCTGAGGTTCGAACCGATCGCTCGTTCTAATACAATTGAATTTGGAAGTCGCCCGGGTATTGAAAGGTCGTCTGATTCCCAATACTGAGTCTCAATTAACGGACGGTGGTAAATTGGCCCGTTCACGTAATCGGAGTGAATTTTCCTCAGTTGAAACCGTAGACCCGACCGACGAGATTTTTTTACCATTCACAGAACTTTGCCCAAGGACTGGTGCTAGGCAAAGCACACACTCCTGAGTTTGGGTAAGATTGAGTGATAACAGAAGTGTGTCCGGATGAACTACAACTTCTGTGAGTCAAGATCCCTTAGAAGTTCACAGGTTCCACTGATGCCCACCACCGTACCGTTGATTAGACGGCCCGTTAAAACTAGCTTATCTTATTTTAGTTTATAAATCCTGTAGTTAATTTATATTTTATGGAGAGAATTCACTACACAAGGTTTTGTCACAGTCACAATATATTTTATTGATAAAAATTTTGTTTAGAAATTTTAACAGTTTAACTTTAACACAAATTTTACAATAAGCACTGATTGGTGGTTGACACTAATAAATTTTATTTATGTAAATATATTACTTTTGTTTTACGGTAAATTTTTATCGAAAATTTTAATTTATAATAGATGCCGAGAAATTTACTTAATTATTCCAATGGTGAATTTGATAATTATGGATATGGTTTATAAAATATTTATCTTTGTTAACGTCGGAGGTCAACGGAAGAATTGTATAATTATGCGCGGAAAAATTCCGGGACTTACTGACTGAAGAGTGAGTACCTCCGTTGATCTGCGACGTTCATTTATATTAACAATGCCCGATCAGATTACATCCGGTGGACCAAAGGTGGGATATGGCGACAGTAATCTTACACTTCTTTGATAACGTCACCGTGTGAAGGTGCTGACTTAATTGTTTTGAATTGTTTAAACTCTTAGAATTTCTTAGTATCTTCATTTAAATAATGATTCTTTTTCTGCTGACGTCGGTACCTCACCCTTGATTCACCATCGAACCTGGTCATGTACGTATAATAATGTGTAAGTATATATGTGCGTTAATAATAATAGTTATATATGTATATGCATATACATACACACATATATATATATATATATATATATATATATATATATATATATATATATATATATATATATATATATATATATATATATATATATATATATATATATATATATATATATATATATTGTTATGTCCAAAAAGTAGCTTGTACTGTGATATTTGGACAAATTATTATTATTTTTATTTTCGGCCCTAGTCTTTCGACCAATAGACCGGGATCACACTGAGTTATTATCTGGAAGGTTTGTTTGAAATGAAAGATGTTGAATATACGAATTAAACTACTATATATTATACAATTTACAATTTTGATGATGTGAATACAATGAATTTAATATTTAAAACATTAGGTGGCTAGTCAGCCGACTCTAGTTTACAATAAAATGGTTGTGATAAAATTCGTTTTGAATACTAGAGAGGACTATAGAACTTTGAATACAATACATTCTTTTAAATATTTCCGTATGTTGGAAATGTTTGTATATTTTGACTTAATGTTTACAGTACCTGAAGTTTTGGATGCTGGAGTACACTGCTGGTTTACACTGAGTTTACTATATTATTCGCGGTTACAATTTGTTTCGTTACTATTAAACACTAACAATATAAATAATAGAATAAAGTGTGAGAACACTTGTACTTGAATTTCCTCATCCTTACTGATCCAGGACTGAGAACTGTGACTTAACTGAGAAATTGAGACACTGCCGTAAAAACTGCGAGATTGAGAGTGATTGATGTGTGTCAACACTTTTTATAATTTTCGTCAGGTCCTAATTGGTGTATTGTTTGGGGGAAAACTGTGTCCAATCGGAACACAGTTCCTTGGGTCCTTTCCCTTTCCCTAGGATTTTCCGCTAGGGAAGTGGTAAAGGGCACACCCCGATGCAGGCCTATGTGTGTGCGTATCCACACATACACCCACATGCACAATATTTTATGTATAATAATATTTTAATTTATTTATTATAATAGAAATTTATATCTTATTTCATAAATTTTCCTTTTGATAAATTTACTTTTATTTATTTGTATGAATTTTACTTATTTAATTTTTATAAATTTACTTCTTTATTTATATAAAATTCTATATTTATTCGCATGAATCTTTTCTTATGTAAATTCTATTAATTGCTTTATTTATTTATGTAAAATTTCATATCTATTTTATAGTCTTTACTTCTTCAAAATTTTGTAATTTATTTAATCATTTATATGAAATTTTGTATTTATTCCTAAAATTTTATGTATTTGAATTTTATTAATTAGTTTAAAAGTTTTATATTTATTCTTACTATTTTTATCTATTTGAGTTTAATTAATTAATTTAATTATTTATACGAACTTTCATCAGATTTTTGTTAGTTAAAAATTATTTTGAATAGTAAGTTTTTTTTTGTATTAAATTCCCTTAAGGACTATTTCGTCATTTAAAACAATTTTGTCTATTGGTTCTATGATCCCGAGATGTCTCGTTGAAAGTGCACTCAAAAATGTAAGGGCTTATAAGATTAGGTATTTTCGTTTATTTTATTTATTTAAAAATGAGTCACTGTTAAAATTTCATTTTTTTCCTTTTTAAATATTTCAAATACGTCTCCGTTGATAATTTTTTATTGCTTTCTAAAAAGAATAACCTTGGGCCTTTTCGCTATGGTGACCTGAGGGGTCTTTAAAAATGCATTTGATTGTTTGCTCTAGTACTTTTTTACGTGCGTCAGAGCAAACAAGTTCACTAATCTTAAAATATTTTTACAACTAAAATGTCTTATCGCTCTAGAATTATTAAAGAAAAATAAAATCTGGTCGCCACGTATTTTTAACAATGAAAATAAAATTTAATATGATAAAATAAGAATAAAAAGTTCAGCATCTGAGCTGGACGTAACACCCCCGCCGTTAGACGGAAGCACGAGCTGATTCGAAAAGAATCGAAGAAACGAGTGCGACGACAAAATTTTATTTTCAAAAGATCTAGACTTACGGAAGGTGCTGACACGCTATCTCTCACGAAGACTGTTGTTCTGCTGGCGTCTGATACTTGTTGATATGTTGGTGTGGCAGCGCTGACTTCCGTTGTAGCTGCTCAGGTCATGGCGGTTTTAGACAAGATCGGATAGATCTCGGGTGTTAGTGGTGCCAATTTGTCCCCCTTTTCCATCCTTCTGACTGGAACTAGTGAAGACGAGTTTAATTCGGCTTCTCTCTGCCTACCTAGGTGTAGCAGATAGATCAGCGAGTCCCCGAAAACTTCTACGAGACACAACGTCCTCCCGTAGACAGCGTGCAAGATGTATCCACGAATTATGGTGTCTGCAATGAACTTGATCGTTTGAAGGAGCGTGGCGATCTCAATAATACTAGCACACCATGTGCCTAATCCGTCGAACGTTGTCCAGGTTGTGGACCTTGTAGTTTCGACCAGATGTTCCAATCTTTCCTTGTTGAGGGTGCTGACTAACGACGATGACCCTCAAGTACCATTTCTGGATGGCTGAATCATGGTCTCCATGGTCCTTGGTAGACATTTATACCAAGTAGAATCCAGTTTAAAAAGTGGAGAGTTGCTGGGCAACTCTGTACCATAGTCGGTTACATCGTGTGTCCTAGGGGTCAAAAATTGTCTTTGTTTGCCCCGTAATATGGACTTACGATTATAACATCCGTCGGCTCGCTGGATTTTGACTTCTTCAGGAACTTGGTGCACTCTGATAACCACCTCTCTTGCCACAACCACCATGAGTCCTGGGCTTCCCATGAACCTGAAGACCAACTCGTCCGGCTGGGTCGATGAGACAGAGAGCGTGTTTCTCAGCACCTCCTTTCCTAATCTACATTTATAATTAAGTACCTCTAAGTACAAAGTCTGGACCTGAGACCTTATATAGCGTTCAACGAATATAAATTCCGCGTTTATGTATAATAAAATTTCAAATTTATCTAGAGTTAAAGCTACTACATTATTCTTACCCAACCATCCCAAGTTCTTGTCATCGACAATAGATAGCTTAGGATGTTTGGTTCTGGTAATAGTTGTCTCGCATGAGGTCTCAGCTCCCACTATGCTCAACAAGAAACTGGCGTCTTTTACATTCAATGAGTCCACCGTTTTCTTGTCGGTTTTTATTTTAGTGACTACGCTATTATGTAAAATAGAATGATTAAGACTCTTCCAACGTTTTCGTGGCCTGCCCCTTCTTTGAGCAAGGTCGTCCCGTCTATCATAAGAAGTGTTAGCAACTTCTGTATCTAATTTGTTAGAAGTGTTCACTACTTCTGTATTTGATTTGATAGAAGTGTTTGGTACTTCTGTATTTAATTTGTTAGAAGTGTAAGAGACTTCTGTATAAAATTTATGAGAAGGAACTTCTGTATTCGATTTAGAAATGTCAGGAACTCCTGTTTTGAATTCAGAAATGTTAAGAACTTCTGTTGTTAATTCAAAAGTGTCGCGAACTTTTGTGATTAGTTTAGAAGTGTTAGGAACTTCTGTGCTTAATTTAGAAGTGTTAGGAACTTCTGTGCTTAGTTTAGAAGTGTTAGGAACTTCTGTGCTTAATTTAGAAGTGTTAGGAACTTCTGTGTACAATTTAGAAGTGTTAGGAACTTCTGTATTTAAATTGAAAGTGTCGCGAACTTTTGTAATTAGTTTAGAAGTGTGAGAAACTCCTGTTTTTGATTTAGAAGTGTGAGAAACTTCTGTATTCAATTTAGAAGTGTGAGGACCTTCTGTATTTAATTTAAAAGTGTTAGGAACTTCTGTGCTTAATTTAGAAGTGTTAGGAACTTCTGTGCTTAATTTAGAAGTGTTAGGAACTTCTGTATTCATTTTTTTAGAAGTGTTAGGAACTTCTGTGTTAAATTGTCTAGAAGTGTTAGGAACTTCTGTATGCAATCGTCTAGAAGTGTTAGGAACTTCTGTATATAATTGTCCAGAAGTGTTAGGAACTTCTGTATGCAATTGTCTAGAAGCGTTAGGAACTTCTGTACGTAATCGTCTAGAAGTGTTAAGAACTTCTGTATTTGATTGTCTAGAAGTGTTAGGAACTTCTGTGTTAAATTGTCTAGAAGTGTTAGGAACTTCTGTGTTAAATTGTCTAGAAGTGTTGCGGACTTCTGTACGTAATATTCTAGAAGTGTTATGAACTTCTGTATGCAATTGTCTAGAAGTGTTAGGAACTTCTGTATGTAATTGTCTAGAAGTGTTAGGAACTTCTGTGTGCAATTTAGAAGTCTTTTGTGACTCTTCTCTAACTCTCTGGGCGCGAGTTGTAATATGAAAAATTCCGACGGAGTTCCTGGGCAACGCGGTAGGCTCTACTTTACAGTACTTAGCTGAGTGTCCCCTGCTTCTGCATAGCTGACACTCAACGTTGGCGTATTGGTTTTGTGTACTATTAATCTGTGGGCAATTCTTAGCTACATGCCCTTTTTTATAGCAAATCTGACACGTGATCTGTTGGCCATTTCTGGAGAAATGACCCGAGTTATCCGCGTAGTTACTTTGTGTGCCTGAGACAAAATTCACGGATTTGCTGTACCGTTTTTCCGTGTTTTGCTCCCAGCGTAACTCTTTCCGCACGTTCAATTTTTTTTCAATTTTTATCGCAGCTGTCAGAGCCTCGTCAACATTACGACACTCTGGCATCCGCTGGTCGATTTCATTATTTAGATTTTGTGTAAAGCAACCCGTTATTACCGCGTCTATTTTCGTTTTGAAATCTTCAAGTTGTTCGTCGGTCAACTCGGGATTTTCGAACTCATAATATCCGACGATTTCGTGCCCTTTTTTTTGTAAACGATTCATAAAATCTAACACGGTTTCTCCGTCCCGTTGATAAATCCGGCCCAGTTCACCCTGAAGTTGAAATAAGGATTTCGCGGGTGCGAAAATCCTTTTTAAATTTGCAAATAAATTGACGACGGTTGTCGGGATATAAAAATTGATTGAGGCCTTAACCTTCGCGCTCAATTTCATTCCGTAAATTAATTTTACTAAATTTTCTTCAGCTTCATTAGGTAACACGGATTTCGCGTCTTTGCAACAATTTAGAAAATCCAATAATTCACCAGGATTTCCCTCAAATTTGGGCACGAACGAAAGGGCATCGTGGAGTGATATGTTTTGGTTTGGTGCCAAAGCCATATCGTTAACAATTTCTAATGTTGTACAACACGTGTTGTACAATACAATACGTATTTCAAAAAAAAATTATATTTTACTACTTAGTCACGTGTATTTTGACTACGTGAAGTAGTCATTTTATTTTGTATTCATTCTATAGTTCTCTCTGTATTTTCTCCTATATTGGAGTCATCGTTCTGATTTCTTACTCCTAACAGGTATGAGAAGATAAGATCTAGATGCACAGAGAGCTGGAACGCTTTTTCGCGCTCCAAACTCGAAAAAAAACAAAGAAAGCTGGAACGCTTTTTCGCGCGCCGAACTTGGAAAAAGGGCTGGTAAACAGCTAGATAAAAGAGAGTTAGAACGCTTTTTCGCGCGCCAACTCGAAAAAAAACAAAGAAAGCTAGAACGCTTTTTCGCGCGCCGAACTTGAAATTTGTAAAATTTTAGAATAGTTGTACCTGGTTTATCGAGACAAATCACTTATTTCTCTGTATCCGCGTGTTTTAAATACGGGGCCCTGCTTTAAGTAATCTTTTTAGGCATAGGTAGGAACTAGAGCAGCTGTTTCGCGCATCCAGTGAAAATGAGAGGAACTAGAGCAGCTGTTACACGCATCCAGTGAAAATGAGAGGAACTAGAGCAGCTGTTTCGCGCATCCAGTGAGGAAGGTAATGCTAGTGCGCTTTTTCGCGCGTCCAGCGAGGAAGGAACTGAGCTAGTGCGCTTTTTCGCGCTTCCAGCAAGGAAGGAAGTAAAGCTATTTCCCCAAAAATTCCAAATTCAAATTTAAATATTCCAAACTCCCAGATAAACTCAGATGTGTCCCTGTTCGAGCGCCAATTTGTTATGTCCAAAAAGTAGCTTGTACTGTGATATTTGGACAAATTATTATTATTTTTATTTTCGGCCCTAGTCTTTCGACCAATAGACCGGGATCACACTGAGTTATTATCTGGAAGGTTTGTTTGAAATGAAAGATGTTGAATATACGAATTAAACTACTATATATTATACAATTTACAATTTTGATGATGTGAATACAATGAATTTAATATTTAAAACATTAGGTGGCTAGTCAGCCGACTCTAGTTTACAATAAAATGGTTGTGATAAAATTCGTTTTGAATACTAGAGAGGACTATAGAACTTTGAATACAATACATTCTTTTAAATATTTCCGTATGTTGGAAATGTTTGTATATTTTGACTTAATGTTTACAGTACCTGAAGTTTTGGATGCTGGAGTACACTGCTGGTTTACACTGAGTTTACTATATTATTCGCGGTTACAATTTGTTTCGTTACTATTAAACACTAACAATATAAATAATAGAATAAAGTGTGAGAACACTTGTACTTGAATTTCCTCATCCTTACTGATCCAGGACTGAGAACTGTGACTTAACTGAGAAATTGAGACACTGCCGTAAAAACTGCGAGATTGAGAGTGATTGATGTGTGTCAACACTTTTTATAATTTTCGTCAGGTCCTAATTGGTGTATTGTTTGGGGGAAAACTGTGTCCAATCGGAACACAGTTCCTTGGGTCCTTTCCCTTTCCCTAGGATTTTCCGCTAGGGAAGTGGTAAAGGGCACACCCCGATGCAGGCCTATGTGTGTGCGTATCCACACATACACCCACATGCACAATATTTTATGTATAATAATATTTTAATTTATTTATTATAATAGAAATTTATATCTTATTTCATAAATTTTCCTTTTGATAAATTTACTTTTATTTATTTGTATGAATTTTACTTATTTAATTTTTATAAATTTACTTCTTTATTTATATAAAATTCTATATTTATTCGCATGAATCTTTTCTTATGTAAATTCTATTAATTGCTTTATTTATTTATGTAAAATTTCATATCTATTTTATAGTCTTTACTTCTTCAAAATTTTGTAATTTATTTAATCATTTATATGAAATTTTGTATTTATTCCTAAAATTTTATGTATTTGAATATTATTAATTAGTTTAAAAGTTTTATATTTATTCTTACTATTTTTATCTATTTGAGTTTAATTAATTAATTTAATTATTTATACGAACTTTCATCAGATTTTTCTGTTAGTTAAAAATTATTTTGAATAGTAAGTTTTTTTTTGTATTAAATTCCCTTCAGGACTATTTCGTCATTTAAAACAATTTTGTCTATTTGTTCTATGATCCCGAGATGTCTCGTTGAAAGTGCACTCAAAAATGTAAGGGCTTATAAGATTAGGTATTTTCGTTTATTTTATATATTCAAAAATGAGTCACTGTTAAAATTTCATTTTTTTCCTTTTTAAATATTTCAAATACGTCTCCGTTGATAATTTTTTATTGCTTTCTAAAAAGAATAAACTTGGGCCTTTTCGCTATGGTGACCTGAGGGGTCATTAAAAACGCATTCGATTGTTTGCTCTAGTACTTTTTTACGTGCGTCAGAGCAAACAAGTTCACTAATCTTAAAATATTTTTACAACTAAAATGTCTTATCGCTCTAGAGCTATTAAAGAAAAATAAAATTTGGTCGCCACGTAATTTTAATAAAAAAAAAAATAAAATTTAATATAAAAAGTTCAGCGTCTGAGCTGGACGTAACAATATATATATATATATATATATATATATATATATATACATATATACATATATACATATATATGCATACATGCATATACACGTGAACATACACATGTATTATAATAACTAAAAAATAATTATGTATGAATATATAATAATTTTGTATAATCATATATAATGGTTATGTATGAATGTATAATAATTTGTATAAGAATAATATATAATAATTTTTCGGGAGACAGTCAGTTATGCTTCCACACTCTGGGCCTGCCGGTGAGTAACGGGAAAACTCGTCAGCAGGGCAACTCTTTTTTTTTCAGGTCTGGAAGGGGTTGAGATCGTAACAATAGACGTATTTCTTTATCAAACAACAGATATTATTTTTACACTGATTACACGTAACTTATGAACGTGTTATGTCCAAATAATTTTTTTTAATTTTGGTAATTATTAAAAATAACTATTACAGAGCTCCTCTTTTCAAAAGCGCGCGAAAACGCAGCGTCAGCTTTTTCCACCTTTTTATGCGACAAATAATAGTGGGAGGATAACTGCAATAAGTTTAACGAATAATTAATAAACTGTCGTCACCTTCCACCAATGACAATAATTAAAAATTCCCCATCAATCACCAAATCAAAGTTTATAAAAAGCCTGAGCACCCATAGCTCACGGCCAGTCGGTTCTTCTAACTTACGGTCCGCGATTATTCGAACGTCGTATTTTCGTGCACTCTTATTGCAGGATTCCGCCCTAGGCGTTGAAAAGTCAATAAGAGGATCTTTAATATTTTCTATTTAAACCTTATTGCAGGTATCCGCTTCGGCGTTGAAATAATCAATAAGGCACTTTAAACTTAACATCTTTTTGCAGTCAATTATTGCAGGATTCCGCTTAGGCGTAGAAAAAGTAATAATCGACTTATCTATCTATTAAAAATCCTCTGAGATTAATAGAATCATCCGGTCCGATCGAAATAGTGACACAAATCACGTGAATTTGTGATTCCATCTCGGGCTGAATAATTTTGCGCATAAAACCACTATCGGGTGTGTAAAAAGGACGCATTAAATATAAAATAAAATTTTTATACAAATATTCGTTAATGATAAATAATCTAAAAATATCAATTGTTTAAAATTGTGAGAAGATTCAGTGTACAAGTGAATTGTAACTAAATCAGTAAATAAAAGATCAAAAATCACAAGTTCAGCCTTCCGAGTTTCATTCGAGAGTAGCACATAAGTTTACATCCTACTACCCCAGCCGCGCCCATCCAACCAAATCCTACAGGAGGAAGCTGAGTGAGCTGCAACGTTCTGGAGGGATCTAACCTGCCGTGACTAAAAAGAAAGAAACATCGAAAGGTAGGTGAAAGATTTACATTTTATTCTTTCACGAGATATCTGGTTCAACACAAGAGCACCAGTCTCTTCAGAGACGTTTTGGGTTCTTACTTTTCGAAAAGATCCACCATAAATAATAAATTAAAGGAAGATAAATTCTTCCTCGTATTCTTTAATGTTGTCCGCAACCTCCAAATCGCTCGTCTAAATTTTTCTATCGCTACCAAAGGGAGAAATCCCGGATAATTAATTTAAATTTAAGCGGCGGACATAACATAAAGAACACTGGTAGCAGCGGTGGGATTCGAAACTAAAATCCTTCTTGTTGAGCCACAGGTATAATTTTTCTACCATTTTTTAAGAAAAGGTAGATTTTTGTGGTTGTTTTTCTCTTCTCGAAATTTTTACATCTTAGAATTTCGAGTTTCGTGGCATTTTCTTGAAAGTGCCACACCCTGCTTTCGTGGACTTGCCACACCTTAACAGGCAGCGATTCCACGTATTGCGAACTCAGTATTTTTCGCCCCTCGAATTCGAGTTGCGAAACGCCTGAGTTCACCGTCCGCGACTTCGCGACCAAATCGCAAAGTCAGCAAGAGGTCGGACATCGACTTCACGGTACAGCTTTGAGCTGTTTAAAAAAATTAACTTTCTCTTCTCTTTCTGACCAAGTCAGCAATTTTGTTCCGAATTGAAAGACATTTGACATCCTTGTTTTACGCTTCACCTTAGGGTGTAGTCGTCACCATTACTAAAACCAACAAAAACAGGAGGCGAAGAAATTTAACGCCTCCTCCAGCAGGTGGTCTAGGAGCCGAAATGGTCAATAACGAGGACGAAAGACCCGTTATCCGGCTAAATGCCACCTTGCATGATGCAAACACTCCACCTACTCAGTATGATATGGCCAAGGAGCTCTATCGAGAGCTCCCTAAATTTAACGGCGAAGGTCCAAATTGCGAACAAGATTTCAAGGAATTTGACGCAATTGTGCGGAGTTGGATGCCTTGCATCATCCCAGAACATCAGGATATGTTCGTTGCAAAAATCGTAAAAAGAATTTCCGGTCGTGCTAGAGATCTAATCGAATACACTCCGATTCACAGTGTCGAAGAACTTCTCGAAGTATTGGGAGAAAGGTATCGAGACGGCGATCCAGCTCTTGTTTGGCATAAACGACTAGCTTCAGCTAGCCCGAGAGAGGGCGAAACTATCGAAGATTTCTTTTTCAGGTTACGCAAAATGATTAGAGGCTTGGAAGCTGCGTTGCCAGAGGAAAACCGAGAAGCCATCATGTCGCAACAAGAGAAGGTTGCATTCGATACGCTTTATTCCGCTTTGCCTGACCTTCCGAAATGTCTCGCTAGTTTAAAAGATCCAAAAACACTCGAGGATCTTTACAAAGCAGTAAAAGAAGAACAATCTCGCGAATGCATACGACCAAGGCGTAAGCGCGACTCTAACGATTATTCGCGTCAGTCTCATAAAGACAGAGGTTACGATCGAGACTACAACAGACGTTACTCAAAAGACGATTATCAGAGACCTCGCAGAGATTACGACGATTACGATGACCGTCGAGAAACCAGAGGACGAACGTTCTGTTACTCTAAAAGACATTACAGACCGAGTAAATACGCTACAGACAGCGAGGACGATGTGGACTCCGATTGCAGTTCAGCATCAGCTGACTACCGAACGTACACTTACACCTCTAGTAAAGGAGGACGTGGACGAACCTACGACGACGACTCGACTCCACGAACGTCCAAGAAAAGTTCATCACGGCCACGAGCTGAAGAACCTTTTTCAACAAAGAAAAAGGTTGTGACTTTTGACCCTGCAGACATTGACTCAGAAAAACTTGAACATCTAAAGCTAGAGGCTCCCTGTTGTAATTGTCCTTTCTGCCCTCATCGAGAGGCAAATAAATCTCACTCTTCAAAAGACAATGACGAACATTTAAACTCAACGGGCGCTCGACAGACCGAGGCGACTGCGAGTATGCCCCGAGAGTCTCGCCGACCTACGAGTCTTCATCAGAAAACTCAGACGGTGAAGGAATTCAGAATCCTTCAACGACCGATAGCCTCACACTAGTCATCGGTAAAGGTCCACGAGTCTGGATAACATCTCCAGACCTCTTCCAGGGCGGATGCGAAGTTTTGTTGGATACAGGTTCTGACCTGAATCTCCTTTGCATCGATGCACTGGGGGATGATACTACCTTTTACCCTGAAAATGGCGGTGTGGTAGGCGGCATAGCGACCAGCAGTATGCCAATAATTGGAACTGTAACTCTCAAGATCTTCGATGTAGATGTTTGCTTCCAAGTTGTACCTAGGTCACCAGGTGGTTACCTGGGCATCCTTGGAAATGAATTTTTCATCAAAGAACGAGCTGGCATTTCCTTTTATTGGAATACGTTGGTCCTCAAAAATCGACCTACTCGTCCTATCCCTTTTTCGATGGATAATGACCTTGATGTGAGATATATCCTGTCCCTAGGGACAGGTCCAAAAATTTTCGACTCATGTAATTCCCTTCATGGAGAATTACAATGCTTTCTCATAGATACAGGGGGGGATGTGTGTTTGATAAATTCTTCCGCTCTTAAACCCGAAATTAGAGTAGATCGTGATGACACGATGCTACTCCGAGGTTTGAATGGGCAGTCCATGGAAACAATTGGTACCGTGGAACTAAAAGTTTTGGGTTCAAAAATCCGATTCCATGTTTGTGATGGGAATTTACCCTTTCACGGTGTCGGAATTTTGGGCAACAATTTCTTGAAAAATGAACAAGCAGAGATTTCAATTCCATCATCAATCTCTGAATTTATCATCTCGACCTTCCCGACCCTTATCTTTCAGCCTCGGAATAAAACCATCCCGTTCATACGTAATTCCACCCCGTATGCGAATGTCCGTGTCGGTACCTGTTGTAAATCCTGAGATCAAACAGGGCTACCTCCGTAAGATTCCTCTTAAAGAGGGACTCTTAATGGGCGAAGCCGTTGTCTCAGTCGATGACGATCAAGCGATGTGTATGGTCATCAACACCACATCAGATCCAGCAGAAATCGAAATTGAACCCCAAATACTTGAAGAATTCGAATTTGATCATCTTGATCCATCTGATGAATTTTCCGATATAGCGGAGACTCCATCTAGAACGCACTCGCTTTCTAAGCGAGATCGTTTTCAAGCAATCTTTGACAAAATTCCTACTGACCATCTCAGTCGCACCGAAAAGAGGCAAATCCTCAGACTTATCCAGAAAAATCATGATATATTCCACCTCCCGGGTGATCGTCTGGGACGTTCTAAGAAGTTCACTTGCAAAATCGAAACCACCAGCGATAAACCGGTCCGAATAAAACAATATCGGTTTCCTCAAGAACATCGCGACGAAATTAAGAAACAAGTGGATAATCTACTAAAACAAGGAATTATTCGCAAATCAAAATCCCCGTATAATTCTCCTTTGTGGATTGTCTCTAAGAAATCTGACGCTCAAGGTAACAAAAAGTGGAGAATGGTTATCGATTTTCGAAATTTGAATAAGATAACCATTGGGGATGCTTACCCCCTGCCACTCATAATCGACATTTTAGACCAACTCGGCGGAGCAAAGTACTTCAGTGTATTTGACCTAGCCAGTGGGTTCCACCAAGTACCAATGGATCCCAGAGATGCTGAGAAAACTGCGTTTTCCACCCCTGACGGTCACTGGGAATATTGCTGTATGCCTTTTGGGCTTGAGTGTGCTCCAGCAATTTTTCAACGTATGATGGATTCCACGTTGAGTGGTTTAAAAGGCACAGAATTATTCATTTATCTCGACGACTTCGTAAGTTATGCATCTTCGCTTGAAGAGCATGAAGTACGAGTCCAAAGACTTTTCAACCGCCTTCGAGAGGCTGGGCTAACTCTTCAGCCCGAGAAATGCAAATTTCTCTGCCCCGAGGTGGAATATTTGGGTCACATTATCACTAAAAACGGTGTGAAACCCGACCCAAAGAAAATATCATCCCTTAAAAACGCTTCGCACCCCCGTAATCACACAGAAGCTCGAAAATTTATGGGATTAGCAAACTACTATAGGCGCTTTATCGAAAACTTCGCCGAAAGAGCAAAGCCGATCACTGACCTTACCAGAAAAACTAAACCGTTTGTTTGGTCAGTTGATTCGCAGAAGGCTTTCGATGATATTAAGAACGCATTATGCGAGAACTCATTCCTCGCATATCCAAATTTCAATCGACCTTTCATACTGGCAACCAGTTCCTCTGATGTCGGTATTTCAGGCATCTTGAGCCAGGAACTGGAGAACGAAAACCGTACGCCTGAAAATCCTGACGAGAATATCGAAAAAATTGTCTCCTGTACTTCTAGAGTCTTGCAAGAGACTGAGACGAGATACACTCACAATAAAAAAGAGTGTTTAGCAGTTTTGTACGCAGTACAACAATTTCGGCCTTACCTTTATGGCAAACCTTTCACCTTGTATACAAGCAGCCCTTGCATATCTTGGTTGAAAGACAGCCAAACTGTCACTGAACGACAGATTAAGTGGAGATCCAAATTAAGCGAATACAAATTTTCGGTTATTGTTCGACATAAGATATCAGAGCAATATGCCGAAGGGTTGTCCTACAACCCTGAGGGCAGATCTCCAGATGAAGCACTTTCAAATCAAAAATCTGTCCAGGAAGCAGTAGTGTTACCACTTCGGAAAACTTCTTGTCCCGATGAAGAAGCCATAGCAGCTGTAAAACGAGGAAGAAAACCCGGAAGTAAAAACAAACCTCGGGTCAACAGCGCTCCACAACCTCGTGACACGATTGCATCCCGGTTGCGAATGAGACGGGCTACGGAAATGACACAAAACCAGAAAAAGATAAATTATTGCGAATTAAGTACAACCGAACCCGACGTTTCAGAAAGTATCGAAGACGACGTTTTTGATCAAAATCAACCAGGGCAATCCGCAGCACTTCAAGCTCTGGCCGACCCGGTAGTAGAGATTGGGCCAGAACCCGGACTAGAACTTGAAGAAACCGATGATGAGGAAGAAGAAGCAGTCCGACTCATGAACGAGGAATATATGCTCAACGAATCAGAGAAAAGTTCCAGCGATCAGGGGGATGAAAATTCTCCTGAAGCGCTCAATCGACAGAAAATGCGTGAAGATTTGAGAAAATCATTTGAACGTTTCAATAAAGCACTAGAAAAACGAGCGATTAACGTTTCAGATGAAGAAGCAGATCGTACTGTTCGTCCGGAGGATTATTACAACCCACTGCCTGTAGTCAGCCCTCAAGTAGCCAAAGAAGTCAGAAAATATCTTGAACGAGGTTACTTATCAGATGAACACAACGAATCTGAAGACTTGGACGAGTCCGACGAAGAAGAAGAAGAAGAATTCCTTCGTGAAAATCAAGACATAGAAGAAAATGAAGATTCGAGTGAAGCCAGCTGCTCCGAACCGGAATTTCAAGTGGAAATAACTCCTGCAACTCCAAAGACACCTCGAGCTGATGAGATTCGAAAGAAATATCTCACCGCAGGTAGAAGTCCTTCGACTCCTATGTGGAAGAAGACGGTGCTGAAAGCTGCGCAAGCAAATTGCAAAGAACTCGACTATGACGATCATACAAAAAGCTTTTACTGGAAAGACGCAGAAAATTCTGATGACAACACATCTACAGTCATCACGAGGCCTTCCACTTGCCAAACTCTGAACGTCGAAGATGTACCTGCAGCTTCATCTAGTATGGCACACGTGGAAACGCCCAAACGCAAAGGAACATCCACCAGTAAAAATGTAGAAAATGAAAAGACCTTGCTGAATGAAAGTCAGCAGTCCAGTTCACCAAGCCGAGACTCTGCAAATGACCGTACAATCATAGCAGAGAGATCTTCTCTATCAGACCAATCAGATGCAAACCAATCCGATGGAGCCACTGTGATTCAAGTGGAAGTACATCAGGAACAAGATGACGGAAATGCGCAGGTAAACGAATCTGGCACTCTCAACACGACTCAACCGGAAGTTGTTGACGAACAACTGGGGGATGAGCCGGAGATGAATATTGATTTACCTCCTAAAATTCCGAATCAAGCTCCGTGGTACGTATTTGATCCTCCTTCTTCAGACATAGCTGAAGATTTGAGTGATCAAGGCTATTCACCACCGGAAGTTTCGTCTTCCTCGAGCTCCGAGTCTGATAGACCTCCGAACTTACCTGAAAATCGAATCAAATTCAAAGACAGTCGAGATGGAATTACCTATGTGAGAGACCACATGGTACATTTCCTGTCTCTGGATTGTGAAATGATGAAACCAGTCTCACGATTGTTGAGAGATCTCACTTTCATCGATCGGGAAGACCTGAAGGCAGCTAAACCAAAAATGGGTGATGTATTAGTCACAAAATTGGGTCAGTGCTTTATCTTCACGGTCTTTGTTAAGAAAAATCATTTCGAAAAAATCGATTTAAATAATTTAATTGAAGGTTTGAGAAATTTAAGAGTGTCCATGTTCAAACATGAAATCTATACATTCCGCATGGCGAAACAGGGGGATGAATTCGATGATTTAAACATTAAGCCTTATCTTATACAAGAATTGGGCGACTGTCCTATCGAGGTAACACTTTGCGAAGGAAATATAGAAGTTCCTGCCGAAGAGTTACGCGATAAGATCATTGAAGAAAACCACTGTAGTCCTATTGCGGGCCACAAAGGTGTCGTGAAAACTTATTGGCGAATTCGAGAGAGATTCTACTGGCCAGGCATGAAGGAGAGAATCTATAAATTCATCCGGAAATGCGAAATCTGCCAGAAGAATAAACTCACTCGAATTAAAACAAAACAACCAATGATGATAACCGATACTCCCTTCGAACCCTTCGAGAAAATCTCTATTGATACTGTTGGACCACTTCCTATGACTAGGAGTGGAAATGTCCACATCCTGACTATTCAGGATAACTTTTCTAAAGCCGTAACAGCAATACCGATACCTGATATCCGATCGACCACAGTGGCAGAAGCCCTTGTTGATCGTTATATGTGTTATTACGGATGTCCGAGAGTTATCCTCTCAGATAAAGGTACTTCATTTACCTCTAAAATAATACAACAACTTGCAAAAGCTCTAAAAATCCAAAGATTAACGACTTCGGGTTATTACCCTCAGTCAAATGGTTCTTTGGAAAGGAGCCATCAGCCGTTGATAGACTTCTTAAGAGTATTATCAGATAAGTATCCGAACTGGGATCGATACGTGGGACTTGCGGCGTTGAGTTACAATACCAATGTGCACACTTCCACCAAATTCACTCCAATCGAGTTGATATTTGGTCGAAGAGCTCGGTTACCAACCCAATTCCCTGATTATTCCAGAATCGAGACTTATTCCGACTATCTCGCCGATCTTATAAGTAGATTGTCCGAAGTCAGAGAAATCGCTGCTGATTGTCTCAATAAGGCAAAACAAGATTCCAAAACTCGTTACGATCGACACATACACGCCAAAGCCTTCAAGGTAGGCGACTTTATTTATGTTTTAAAGGAACCACGGAAGAATAAACTCGATGTTTATTATATCCGGCCTTATGAAATTGTCGAAATTAATGAATTTGGGAGTCTGATTTACCTAAATGACAAAGGGAACCGCAAACTGGTAAACCCCAACAAAGCTAAACCTGCTTTCGACCATAAGGCTAAACCTTTATAAAGTTCTCTGTTTCAGATCCAAATCTCTTGCCATCATGAGACAATTATTGATATTCCTGATCATCATCACCGAAGGAAGTCAATCCAAGGACGACCTGACCATCCAACCATTGTCAGACAACCCGGGTCTACTGTATGACCCATTTAAGAAAATTCACCTTGTAGAAGAAAACTGGTGCATCATCTCTTCCATTAACGTCCGAGGATTAGTTGAAATGTATCCATTCGAGTGGGACCATCTCCATTCGACCATACTAGGTTGCACCAAAATTATCGACGCTGCGACCTGCATGCACTACCTGAAGATGGACATGATAACCGAATTACAAACCTCAATAAACCAAGCTAAAAGCCGTTTGGACCAACTCCTCGAAGAAACGACATTTAAAACTCCGCCGTTTGACCGTAATCAACGAGCTCCATGGTTTGGATTCGTCGGCACAATTGCACGAGAATTGTTTGGAACCATGGACTACGAAGACAAAGAACATATCACCAAAGAGATCAATAAATTATATCAAGACAATGCAGAAATGGTGCACCTAGTACAGAACGCCACTCACCTAGTCAAGAGTGAAATCAACACTATCCTCCAAAGCGAGGCGCAAATGCAGTCCAATCTAGACAATCTCGCAGACGCCACTACTAAATTTATGAATTCCACCAAAGATGCCTTGGGAAAACTCGCATATCTGATGAAAGTCATGATGCTGGGGGATGAACGAAGGGAGATCGCCAGTAACCATCTTCGAGTCCTGAGAGAAGCCGAAACAATCATTGAAGAAGCCAAGGCCGGCAGACTCTCTCCACAAGCTATATCACCAAAACAACTTTACCAAGCAACTGTTGACATCATCAGGAAGCATCCAGATTTGAATACACCACAACCAATTGATCGGATAGATATCTCGACCTTGTCCTCTGTGTCTACAGTAAAGGTAGCTAGGTCGAAAGGTTATCTACTCATCATAGTAACCTTGCCGCTGTTCCATAAAATTCCGTTATTATCGTACGAGATGAGACCATTACCGAAGCTAGAAAATTTGAATGGAAACATTCAAACACTGACGATACTACCATCAAAAAGATTCTTGGTTACGGATCCAGGCTTAAGAAAATTCTATCTAGCCGATTCTGAATATATCAACAAATGCAGGTCTATCGGAGAGGATTTGTCTTGTCGTCCCGACATACCATTCCAGTCCACGGAGGCCCAAGAAGAAGTAGACTGCGAAATGAAGCTGCTTTTGAAGTCAACTGACGATATCTCAAGAACCTGCAACGTTCGCATCATACCAGATTGTAAAACCACGTGGATAAAGCTCAATCAACCAAATTCCTGGGCATATTCGACTTGTAAAGAGGAAAAACTAATCTTCAAGTGCTTAAGCCCAGTCGAAAAAGAATACTACATCAACGGAACAGGAATGGTCCATATTCACGGTAGATGCGAAATTAGAGACGGAAAATATATATTAAAAAGCATAGACGAAGAGATCACTCAGCTGAACATCACCTTGCCAAAGTTAAACTTAACCTTGGAAACGTTATCAACAAATTTAACAGCTGAACCCAAAATATCCGGATTTCTTTTCAAGAAAAACGTAGATCCGTTAAAAACAGTAGACAAATTCCAACCCTGGGGAGCAGGACTGGAAGAAACAGAAAATCGAATGTCCGAAATATCGCTGCACCATCAAGAAGACGATATTCATCGAACAATGACGGTGGGAAACATGTCCGCCTTAGTCGTCCTGTGTGTCATCCTTGTCGTTCCAATATTCTTCAAATGCTGCATATTCTCGAGTAAGAAGCGCTGCTTCACCTACAAGAAAAACAAGCAGCCAGGCGAGGTACATCCAAAATCAGTAAAAGAAACAAGACGTACCTCAGACTCCAAACTGAAGTCGGTCCAAATCAAAGACGAACCAGAAGTCATCGAACTCCGAGAAACTCCACCAGCTCTTCCAACTCGTGTCGTCTTCTCTACAAACAAATCACCAACGACAACTCGTACCACTAGAGGCCTTCGCCTCTCAGACTTCAACGCTCCGATTTAATCATCCTAAACAAGATAAGAATAATGTATAATTCAAACCAAAATTTCACGGGAAAATAGAAATCCTCTTTTAATTTACTTTAATCCAGACCCCAAAATAATTTATGGGCCTTTTTATGAAAATTTTACGAAAATTCTTATAAATTTACCGACATTTATTGTCGTTCTGAAAGAGGATTCCTATTTTACCGGCATGACATTTTAAGAAAATTGTATTATTAATAATCTAATTAGGAAAATTTTTAAAATCTAAATTTACAAGATCAAATTTTGGAAAATTATATAACTAAATTCAAAATTCAATTAAATTATAACAAATTTTCAAGTCACCTGGACATTTGAGAAAACAGGAAATTCGGAAATCCCTGTTAAAACTAAAGTAATTATTTCAAATTCTAACTAAGAGATAAAACGCTTACCTCTCACAGCGCAAGCGCAACTCTGAACATTAATAACAACCACTGCCGAATTTTCTTACAGCCGTTGACAGAACTCCTGACAGAACTCTCCTTTTTCTCTCCATTAAAATTCTCCTTTTAAAAATCAGCTCCAAGGAAACATCCTTGTTACCCCTATTTCACCGCCTAGAATAACAGAAAATGAAAGCAATAAATAGAAAAGAAAATTTCTTTCAAAAACGAACATCAGAATGTTACTCACCTCTTAACAGTCACGTGTTCCTTAATAAATTTTAATTAACTTACCTGGCGTTGCGCCGTAAGAATAATAATAACAATAATAATAATAAATTTAAAAGCAAAGAGGAAAAGGAAATAAAAATCGCTTTTCCCTCCGTTTACACTCGCATTCGAGAGCATATACGGGTGTATAAAAGGATGGGTAGCTTTTCAGGTTTTAAAATAAGGAACTAACGATCTCCAAGCTCATTTTCTCTTTATTGAAAAGAGAAAATTGACAGCTAAAAAGTGACTCGAAAGTGGTAACATATTTTGGTTACCCAGCGAATGCTATTGATGGCTGAACTGCCTTATTTTCGTCCACCTCCTCAACTCCCTCCTCTCCCGGCTCATCCTCCCCATCTTCTCTAAAGAGCCAGGAAATGGATTTCCAATCCTCCATCCAATCTTCCTCGTCCTCGTCCTTTTCCCTCCAAAGATGCTTGCTCCAGGCTGAGAAAAGCTCACGCTTTAAACGGTCGGGACAGTACGACAAGGAACCACAGCTTAAATAATACTGGACAAACGAACAAGATAATAATGACACAAACTTAATTAACCCCGTCTTAACACTTAAACACTTACGTGTAACAGATTATTACGCACACCACACGAGTAATAACAATCACAAATGTGAATCTTGGGATCCCAGATAGCAAAGATCCTCCGAATATACGTAAATTCGGCATAGGTTCTTACAAAATAATAAATGGGATCCCCAAGGTCGTACTTTTGACCAAAAGACATGCACATTGTGTTAGTTTCAAGCCAGTTGACTGAATGCCCGACTTTGCGCACAAACGACAAGTCAGCAGTAATAAGACGCGCTAGCCGTGAGAGAGTTAGTGCAGCAAAAAGAAAAAAATATTAAAGAACAAAATATAATGGAGAAACTCTTAAAACTAACAAAATAAAAAAAAAAAAAAATTTTACATATTCAGGAAACTCATTCAAAATTTTATTTCCCAAAATTTACAATCATTGTCGCCTTTTGAACAACCAGGCGATAGAAGAATCTTTTAAATTTGAATTCAGTAATCGCAAATTATTCCTGTTTTCCCGAACGTCACGGAAATTCCTTAAAATTTCTAACAGATAACTGTCACGAACATCGGCATTATCAGTGAAATGTAGATGTAGATTGATGACGATATACTGAAACCCATAAATTAACTAAATATGGACGAGAACCTCTTTCTCTTATTATAAATGAACCTAGATAAACTATTTACCTCTAATAGCGTAGGAACACGACCGTCGGCACCTAGCGGAGGCGACGGTGGTGCTACAGAATGGATCCAATCAATCTCGTATTGATTTGTCACGAACAAAAAGATGGGGTCTGAGTCTGAGTACCAACGAGCTTGTACCTCGATCAGAACCTCCTCCATTAAGATTGGTAAAGGATCCAGTTCTGGATCGACAATCTCGACAGGTGGGCGATTAAAACACATTTTCAAAAAAAAAAAAACGAATCCTGAAATTGTCAATTTCAGATCATAAATTATTATGACCAGATTACCAAAATCTGTATTTTTAGAATTGGAAATGGGTTTTAATAAAAATTAACCAACTTACCCCCTATTGTAATGAGCGTCCGCTAGCTTCGAGAACAACTCAACAAGACACTATATTTAAATGTCATCTTTTTCTTAAAATTGTAAGAAATAAGCGAAAATATATATGACCTTGCTAAATCAGCGGAAAAATTTATAAAACATGATAAAATCAACTATAAGCTAAATTAAGCGATATATAAAATTTGTAATAGTTTTTCAATCTGAGATGCTGCCAAGAAGCAGGAAAATGAAATTTTCCCCATATTAAGGTTCCAAGAACCTGTAAGAATCTCTCTCCATGCATTTCATGTTAAAAATGATACTTGTTCCTCATTTTAGCATAAATTCATCTTTTATTACAGTTAAAATCCATAAAAATGCGGATTATTCACATAAAAATCATATGCAAACGAAGTAAGCTGTTTTTAGAGAATGGTTCCTTGGATGACCATAAGATGGCGCCACTTGCCGGTCGAGATCTACCAAGGTAAGATCAATACGACGGTCGATAATTAACATCATATTGATGTTGCGCTGTCGCGAGAGTTGCGAACGCGGGCAAAGCAGAGACCGATATACGCTATCTGCCTCGCTCTCATACATCGTGCACCCTCTCACTCCTATACATGAGCGCAACTGAGAAATAACGTACCCCTCGGTTTAAGCCATTTCCGGCTAAACAAAACACTTCCTGGGCTAGAATAAAGGTGTATACTTACCGTAATAACGTTAAACCATAATTTTTAATAAATAAACTATAGCTAAATAAAAAGAAAAAAAATAGGGGGAAAAGAAGGAGAAAAATTATTTTTGTTTGGTTTTTGTTTTATTAATCTGCTCACTTACAGCCAAAGGAACAAAATTATTTTCATTCTAAAGAGACTCCGTAATATCCTAGTCAGCAAGTGGTCTCTTTTTACTACGATTCTTGGTTTTTTTTTGTTTTGTCTTTTTTTTTATTGCTGACTGGGCCGTTGAAGCTGTTTCGCTTGCCATTTAGCCTCCCATCCGGGATGTTTTAAATCACTGAAAAAAAAAAAAAAAAACACAACATAATTAATTTTTCTTTAGAAAAACAACTTTTTTTCAGAAATTCCAATGTATACACCTTTGTACTTACAATCGAGTCTTGATATGGGCCACCTGTATCACGTTGTGAGTCACCTCTTCGATGAAACGCGAGTTGAAGGTATTGGTAATTAAATCGCGAGGACCAGCACCAACCAGTCGGGTCGAGAGCCACGCCCTTAAATTTAGCAATTCAACGGGCAATTTCTCCCCCATCACGCCCTCGAGACACGAGAGAACCCTGAGTCCGACTGCCGGGTGGAAATGGCCTTCAAAATATCGGAGAAGCCCTCCCATCATCAACAGGACCTAATTAGCAGACAGCGAAACTTTCAAAGAGAGAAAACTAATCTCGAAGGATTACTTAATTACAAATTCCGAATACTTACATCGGCATCAAATTTATTGACACACCTCGTCGCGAATTCAGGTGGGTTGTCGGAAGGGAAGCGCAGCATGGTTGAACACTTGAAAATTGATTTGAAGTTTGAATAAAACTGATTCAAATTTCAAATCTTGCGGTATTTAAAGAAACGGAGACTCGACGTGGCAATCGTCATTACCCCTCGTCGAGTTGCTAATTAATTACTCTCGGGAACAACAGATGTCCCCTCTATGGCGTTAATTAAGCGTTATCGCAGCCTCGCGAGAGCGGCGAACGCGGGCAAAGAAGAGACCGATAATAAGCCATCTGCCTCACTCTCATACGTCGCATCAACCTCTCACTCCCACTCACACACCTAACTTTATAAAATATAAGCAACACATCTAAATTAAAACCTAAATTATTTAAATAAATAATAGTATTATTATTTTATTAATTAAATACTATTTTTTATATTATAATTAAATTAAAATAAAAAAAAAAGGGGGTAAAGAAAAACAAGTATTTAAATTTGTAGGGTTTTTTTTTTTTATTATCAACCCTTCTTATAAATTTCAACTACATGTTCTTACTACATGAATTAAACTAATTATAAGGGAATCGGAGGAAGTGTGTGGTAAAGTTATGTTTTAGCCATCTTTTCTTTCCTCTCCTCCTTCTTTTTCTTTTCTCCTTCCTTTCTTTTTCTTCTTCTTTTCCTCACCCCCCTTCTTTGATATTCTTTACTCTGGTGACGAGGGAGGTTGATCCCACAGATCAAGGTCGGCTCTCTCATTGCTGCAAAAGGAAACAAAAGGAACGAAGAGAGTTATTATAAAAATTTGTTTTTTCACTCAAAAATCAAAAAAAAAAAAAAAGGAGGGAAGCGAACCACTTACCGAATAGCACTTTCGAATGTCTCCATGAGACAAACAGATAATGCCTCCATCCGTTCGTGATTTGGGGCCAGGAGCACTGCGAATTGCTCGGTGGAGGATAACACGCCCTCGAAAAACCAACGAGCCTCTACCAGCTCCGGAGGAAGGTGCCCCGACCCCAAAAACTCCACCAAATCTATCATCTCTAGTGCGTTCACGGGGTTCAGGAAGCTGGCCAGGCTCCCGATTATAATGCCTAGACATAAAATTCCCTGGAGAAAGAAGAAAAAATTTAAAAAAAAAAAAAATAAAAAAAAATAATAATAATTTTTTTTTAAAATAAACTCTTAAGTTAATAATCCTACTTACTCTCAAATTTACCCGGTGCAGAACGAACTGTAGCCAGGTCGAAAATCCCTCATAATGACGGTCCGTGGGATACATTGAAAAAAAAAGAGAATATTCTTTTTTTAGAAAAAAAAAAAAAGAAGAGTACTAGGACCAGTAATCCTTCACGGCTACTTGCTCACTGAATTCCCCTGACAAATCACACCAAGACGTTAGAGGAATGCATTCGATATAAGACGGTAGCCGGAGATCAAATTCGCTCATGCAGACGCGGCAAATCTACTCGCAATTAAACATCGCTAGATGTCGGGTAAATGCAGATTTCTAGCGCAAAAACGAATTATTTTCTCCAGCTTATTTCGTTACCTTTTTACAGCCTCAAGGTCATATACATGAATATGCAAATTGCATGCATCATATGCATGTAGAGAGATAAGTAACATAATAATATTGTAATCCTAATTTGAAATAATCATACTATGTAATCCTTATATTTAATAATAATTATTATTATTTTGGTAATGGGCAATAATAGATTTTAGGGGAAACTATATAAAAATAATGATATGATAAAATATAAAATTATATTATATATATAATTGCAATACATATTCATCTAGGAAAAGAATAGAAAAACAAATCTATCTCTTATCTTTACATAATCTCATAGTTGTAAGAAATTTTATAAATTGTAAGCGTTATCGCAAGCTTTTGTGAAAGAAGGGACATATGTTTAGGAAAGCAAGAGAGTTTGCAACCCTCTTACTTTCCGGGGGATTGTTATGTCCAAATAATTTTTTTTAATTTTGGTAATTATTAAAAATAACTATTACAGAGCTCCTCTTTTCAAAAGCGCGCGAAAACGCAGCGTCGTTAGTCGCAGCGGGTTTTTAAAACCAAACTGTTTAATTATTTAATGGAGCAAGAGACTTAAACTACGTTACCTATTGTCACTCTCGATGTTATTATAATTCATATTGTCATTATCGTTGATTGTATAGCTACAGATATTATATAAACCCATCTACCCTAGTTAAATCATATAAATCATACTATAGTTAATCATAAGCATTTTTATTTGTTATATTCATTGTATTCAAATTTTTATAAAATTGTATCCACTATTGCAAAAATATTTTGTATATCTTGCCATTTGGCAACAGCCTTGGCATTATTAAATAAATAAATAAATAAATAAATAAATAAATTTATAACGAACACAATGTTTACTGACGATTCATGAGAATTTAAAACGATTAACAATTTCAACCGCTTTTTAAACTCTTTAATCATCAACTGACGACTTAAAACGATTGAAACATTTTTATTCATTAATAATCGTTTTTTCTATTCAGGGCAGCTACTGATTAATTCGAGTGATACATATAGTTTATGCCAAAATTCCCGATGAATAATTATAAACTTTTTTTGAAGAAAATCGACAGTTTTATCGAGAAACACCAAGTTGTTTGTTTCACTACATTTTTTGAAAACAGAGTTTTAAGATCCCAGATAGCAAATTGACGTCTCGATGAGTTCTAAATGAATTCCGAGTTATGATTCGGTCGTCTCATCAACATATTAAAGAAGTCTCTAAGAAGTTCTCAAGATGTCAAATGAACCACCTAACGAACTCAGTAAGACGTCTTTAAAAAGAGTTCTTTTTTCTGACTTCACAAATAAGACTTCAGTATGAATTTACTATGACGTCTTTAAGGAGCTCTAAATTTTGACTTTATAAAGAAGTTCAAAGATGAATGAATTTAGGGGTCACAAAACTGACGTCTTATTTATGGAGTCTTCAAGAACTCTTAATTAAGAGTTCTCAAAAATGACATCTTTAGGAAGTCATTGTAAGACTTCTTGAGGACGACTTCAAAAAGACGTCGTAAAGCAGTCATTTCGATTTGAATGCTGTCTGGGATCCTTGATAGCTACTCGGATAATTTTCAAAGTAATATCGGATTGGTTCCATATGTGCGTATGTTTCGTACTCGATACTATATATCAATTTCTTTTTACGCTATTCGTTGAAATATTTAAGCCAAAAGAGTATAAATTTTAAGCAACTTCGACTTACTTCAACTGCTCAGAAAGTGTATCGATTTTTGCTTTCATTTCTCTAGAACAACAAAAATAATTTTATTAACATAGAATAAACGAGCAACTTGCAGTCACTACGTGACTGCCCAAATATCACTACACGGGTGAGAAAATGTAGTAAATTTAACCATAAAATATAAGAATAATTACTAAATTTAGATAGTAATCTTGAAACGCTAATGATTTATATGAAAAATTTATAAACAGATAAGTAGATTTTACAACTCGTTTAGTATTTTCTTATATACTGGTAATGAAAAATATACCATACTACATTAGTAAACTTGACTCGATATTTAGTAAATTTGACCATCCTGTTTAGTAAATTTGTCTATCCCGTTTAGTACATTTCACTATTTCGTTTAGTAAATTTAAAATGTAAAAGTGTTTGAATGTAAAACTGCATTACGCATATTAATTTTAAATACCTTCTTATGTAAAAAATACTATATAGCGTTTGATAATTTACTTTGTTTAATTTGTAATTATTAAAAACATTTATAGTCAAGCTTTACTATACAGATCTGTATACTATCGATAGTAAAAAATATCACTGTGTTCGCAAAAAATACATTGTACATATTAACTTTAATATCTTCTTATGCAAAAATTGCCAACCAGTGAATTTTACTGTATGCTTTGTAATAATTAAAGTGCAGAATATATTTTTTTATATCTGTTAGTCGATTTTACTATAATATTGTAATTTTTACTGTATTTTTTTCTCCGTGTACTAAATTTATAAAATACGCAGAAAAAAAGGACCTCGTCGCAATAAATTTTCACTTACACTTAGAATTTTAATGCATTATGAATTGAATACAAAATTTTTTCTTTGTGCCACCCTAATTCAGAGTCATATTAACTGACAGAATAACGAAATTATTTAGTTATTTTGAGAAAGTAAATACGATCGTCTTTTTTCTCGCGTACTTTAGATGTAATTCGAATGATATACATGAATCTATTTATCTCAATACTCAGCAATAAAAGAGTTTTAACTATGAAAAAGTACAAATTTAAGACAAAATCTCTATAATGATACCAAATTCAATAACATTAACTAATTATATGATATAGATGTGGTGGGAGCAAAATTTTCCATATATTCGGAATAATATAGACAATGAAAAGTTTGGAAAATCCAAATGAGCATGCCTTAAGCGCAATAAAACAATAAAAATGCGTAAATGATAGGGTTCACGCTTAAGGTATGTAATTATTTTGTTGTATTTAATGATAATAAAAAACATGCAGTTATTTATTCATCCTATTAATTTAATATCAATAACGAACGAAGTTTTATCTTTTATCTTATGTGATGAAATTAAATCGATAGCGGAATTTGACTGTTATTTGAGGCTTTACGGTTACGATTTTATTCTTTATTATTCCTTTTCTGTTTGACTTCTCCCGCGAGTGGTATTATCTCCTCTGTAAGTCGTACTAAAAAAAAATCTGAACTGATGATAAAACAGTTAGTAATTATACCATCATGTATGTATAGTTTCTGCTTGATTATAGTTTCAATCCTATTTATGAAAAATAATGTATATGGTCGTCGAAATCACAGAAAAAGTCACCGAATTGACAGTCGGAAGAAATTAACTATATTGAAACGGAATTATTTAGGCACGATTTTCACAAGGGTTCTAGCAAATTCCCTGAGGAATAAAACGAAAAAAAAATTAAGTCGTGAAAATGATTTTTGACAAAGTTGTGGTGTTATCAAGCCCAGTGCTCCTATGAATACCACGCTCTTATTCATTTAATTCGTCAGAAAAACGAGTTTTTTCTGAGAAATCATATTTAAGCGATAAGAGAATCTTTTTAACGTGATCTGTAGTTATGATTATTCATCTCAATACGCTTTTTATACATTTTTTTTTTCGTTTAAATTATGAAAATTACGTTCTAATCAAAATCACGATTCTTAGGCAAGAGTAGAGCATACCTACGCTGCGCTTAAGGCATTCAATAAATTTAACGTATGTTGAATGTTGAGATATTGCTTCAACTTTAGCTCCCAATTTCCTGAAAAACGACAAAAATAAAAAAATTTTAAATTATACATCTTATTGAGTTGGAATCCACTGTATATTACTCAGAGATTAAAAACATTTCAAGCATTTTGAATTTTTTTAAAATTGAAGACTTGAAGACTTGATAAAATTACTTAGAAAATGTTACGATCTTTCAACATATTTTTTATAAGTAGTTTTATGAAAACCTTAATGTTAGGACCATTCAATATATTTTTATAAGTACAAATTGTTATCAAAAGGTTAAAAAAAATTATCTACCAACTTCAATTAATTGTATATTGTATGACAAGCGATAAAACGAGTCGATTTCAAACTAGACTGATATTGCTACCCGAGCTGTAGGTGAGGGCTGACAACACTTACAATCTGAAATCGTGTTTCATCCTGACTCACACAATATATATATCTCATGCATTAAACTATCTGCATCTGAAGGTTAAGTTTCTGTTTCTGCAGCCAGTGAGAATCATGTGAATTTCAAGTCGATGATTTTGAGAACTATAAGAGAATGGAAAATCTATGATTTACGGTCAGATTTTAATAATTAATGAGGTTCGACCGAAACTAGTTGGTCGAAGTAGTGATTGAATTTTTCTGTTTGCTGAATTCTCCTTATAGTTATAAAAATTAATAAATTTAATTAATAATAACATAACGAATTCATAAATTAATATTTATTACGTTTTTAATTAATGAAAGTAATGAAATTACTTGGTCATTTTTTACTCACAATCTGATTTTGGTAGGATCAATTTGTAAACTAATTAATAATTATCACGTGTCATATAATCCTTGAAAGTAATTTTGACGTAAGATATTCTGATATTTGAAATTTTTTGACAGAAATAAGTAAAACAAAAAATTGTAAGATTCAAAAAACATATTCTAACGTTGCACGCTCGAAAATTTTATGGAAAGTTCATTTAGAAAATTTCACACCGTTTTTTTTTTTTTCATAAAAAGCCGGCTAAAAATAAAACTTAAAAAAAAACTTTTTTTTTACTGAACATATAATTTTTTAAATTAAAAAAAAAAAGATCCCATCGATTGCCCATTACGGGTCTAGGCTTGAGAGTTGGAAAATAAGTGACAGTTTTTTAGAAAAAATTTTCAAGAAAATCGATCGCTACGTGTTTTTGGGAAATCAACATTGTAAAGTCAAAATTTGAAAATCTTATATAAATAGAATTAAAAATTTTTTTTTTATTTTATATCCTAAAAGTGTGTTTAATAACAAAAATTTTGAATGAAAAAAACCTCCCGATTGGCCCTTTTTCCGCAAAGTTACAGATATTTGAAAAAAAAGAGCGATTTTTTTCAAAAATTGATATCTCAAAAACGGCTTGGCAAAAAAAATTTCAAAAAATTATGGAGATCGTTTTCAATAGGTACTATAACTAAAAAAATTAAAAAAAAATTCGGAGATGCAAAGGCAGAACATTGTCCGATTTGGCGTGGAATGCCCCATATAAATCACATAAGTTTTGTGATTATGGCAAACGACGGTAAAATACACAACTCTACATAAGGAAAAAATAAATATAAATTTGGAAAAGGATCGGTTTTTACAAAATTTAAGAAATTTGAGAATCCCCTTGCGTCGAAATCAAAGATTTTCACTCGTTTGGCGGTTGGTTTCAGCAGAAAATCCTTTATATGGATGCAAGTAAATTTCAGCTCTGGCAGATCGATTATATGGTAAATTATGCTAATTACCGTAATTTACCGTAATTTATGGTATTCGGAAATTTATATCATCTTTGCTGTGCAAATTACCGCAATTTACGGAAAAATACGTTGTCTACGATACACATGCTGCATTTTACCGTAATTTTGCGAGAAGATAACGTTATCTTCATGCAAAATTAAATACCCGTGTAAAAAAAAAATTCGAAAAAGTTCGATGAAGTTCGAAATTCGTTACAAATCAAACTTTTTTTCAAACTTTTGCAAGACAATACAAATAGCATTACAAACGAATATCTGGGATGCCTTCGAAACTTCGAGGGTGAAATGGACCACCAAAATTTTTAGGATTAGAAGTGGGAAGGGAGGGGGAGGGGCAAAATGGTCCCACATGATAAAAAAGACCCGCGTGGTCAAAATGGCACCCCCAAATTTTTAACATTAATAAAGTTGGGGGGGGGGGGGGGCTGGCACTAGGGCAAAATTGGCCCCGAGGGACAAAAAAGTGTCGCTGAAATGCGTGCCATGAAAAGTGGGAGGAGGGTTGGGTCCGAGGAGGGGGGGGGGGTTAATGGGCCTTCGAGTCAAAACGGTCCCCTTAAATTTTTAAGAAAAAGTTCGAAAAAAAGTTCGGTTTTAAAACAAATTTCAAACTTCGTCGAACTTTTTCGAACTATTTTTTTACAAGGGACGGTAATTTATCGTTCAATAGGGGAAAATTTTGTATTCTGTTATTGATCATGCAGTTGTTGATGTTGTTATGACTGCCGCTTAAATTTAAATTAAGTATCCGGGATTTCTCCCTTTAGTAGCGATAGAAAAATTTAGACGAGCAATTTGGAGGTTGCGGACAACATTAAAGAATACGAGGAAGAATTTATCTTCCTTTAATTTATTATTTATGGTGGATCTTTCAAAAAGTAAGAACCCAAAACGTCTCCGAAGAGACTGGTGCTCTTGTGTTGAACCTGTTATCTTATGAAAGAATAGAATGTAAATCTCTCACCTACCTTTCGATGTTTCTTTCTTTCTAGTCACGGCAGGTTAGATCCCTTCAGAACGTCACAGCTCACTCAGCTTCCTCCTGTAGATTTCAGTTGAATGGCCGCAGCTAGGGTCGTAGGATGTAAACGTATGTGCTACTCTCGAATGAAACTCGGAAGGCTGAATTTATGATTTTTGACTTTTTATTACTGACTTGACGACCCGGCAGACTTCATACTGCCTCAATCGATTGTAGAGCAAATGAGAAAATCAACTCTGTTTAGTTTTCCACAATATAAAATCCTACAAAAAACAGATCCTCTGTATACCATCGCGCCAAGAACACATCCAACATTTATTTCTTACTACGTCAAACATCATTTATTTTTTTTTCAAAAAATGACTGAAATCACAAAAAAAAAAAAAAACCAAGTAAATAAGTTCTAAAATAAAAAAAAAAGAATTATTTTCGAAAATATTGGACTAAAAAAAAAAAATCGAGTAACTGGGATGTTGTCAACAAAACCAAATTTTTTTTCGATAACATTTAAAAATAAGAAAAAAATTATTGAACGTACTTGGTGTGCGCTTTTGAGGTCTTAAAAGATTTGAAACGATGAAATAACATATTTCAGCGTTAATGCACACCAAGCACGTTCAATAATTTTATTATAATTTTCTGATCAGACAGAATAGTTCAATGGAAGAAAATGAATCAACTACGTAAATCGAAATAATATTCTGTCATCCTAAAAGTATAAAAAGAATAAGTGTTAATTGAAGAATAATTATCCCTCACATTTCCCCACACACTTTCCCACAGATTCCGATATACATAATCCCGCTTATAATCTCACTTATTCAGCAAGACATTTTTCCACACATTATCCCACACATTTTCCAACACATTATCTCACACATTTTCCCAGAAAATTTTCTAACAAATTCACACATACATGATCCCACACATTCAGACAGACATTATCCCTCACATTTCCCACACATTATCCCACAGATTCCGATATCCATTATCCCACACATAATCCCACTTATTCAACAAGTCATTTCCCCACACCATTTCCCAAACATTATCCCACACATAATCCCACTTATTCAGCAAGACTTTTTCCCACACATTTTCCTACACATTCAGGCAGATAATATCCCACACATTTTCCCTCACCTTCAGACATACATGATCCTATAAATACAGATAGACATTATCCCTCACATTTCCTCACACATTTTCCGACACATCATCCCACAGATTCCGACATCCATTATCCCACAGTTAATCCCACTTATTTAGCAAGACATTTTTCCACACATTTTCCCACAAATTATCGCACACATTTCCCACACATTATCTCACACATTTTCCCACACATTATCCCACAGATTCCGATATCCATTATCCTACTGTTAATACCCACTTATTCAGCAAGACGTTTTTTCACACATTTTCCGACACATTATCTCACACATTTTCCCACACAATCCCATTTATTCAGCAAGACTTTTTCCCACACATTTTCCTACACATTATCCCACAGGTTCTGACATCCATTATCCCACTTGTTTAGCAAGACATTTTCCCACACATTACCCCACAGATTCCAATGTACATTATCCAACACATAATCCTACTTATTCAGCAAGACATTTTTCCACACATTATCTCGCACATTCTCCCACACATTATCCCACACATTTGCCCACACATTCAGACATACATGATCTCACACATTCAGACAGACATTATCCTACACATTTTTCCACACATTGTCCCACACATTATCCCACAGATTCCGATATACATTACCCCAGAGACAATCCCGCTTATTCAGCAAGACATTTTTCCACAGATTATCTCGCACATTTTCCCACACATTATTCCACACATTTTCCCACACAATCAGACATACATGATCTACACATTATTCCATACATTTGCCCACACATTCAGGCAGATATTATCCCTCACATTTCCCCACACATTTTTCCACACATTATCCCACAGAATTCGATATCCATTATCCCACAGTTAATCCCACTTATTCAGCAAGACGTTTTTCCACACATTTTCCCACACATTTTTCCACACATAATCTCACACATATTCCCACACATTATCCCTCACATTTCCACACACATTATCCCACACACTTTTCCACACATTCAGACAGACAATATTCCACAGATTTTCCCACACATGATCCCTCACATTTTCCCACACATTCAGACAGACAATATCCCACAGATTTCCCCACACATTACCCCACACACTATCTCTCACATTCAGCCACACATGCTCCTACACATCGACTCGCACATTGAGGCATAAATTGATCAACAGATTGTATTACGCATTGTCGCATTCATCAAGCAACACATTAACGCAGGCATAATCCTACACGTTTAGCTACTTATTATCAGACACCATCTCAGACATTGACGGATACAACGACTGAGACATTTCGTCCTACATTACACCACATGCACACAGTAATCTACACATTGACTTTAATTTTTCGTTTCACATCCTGCATAATATTTTAAGTGAAGTTTATTTATTAATTAATCACAATTAACAACTTATTGATGTTAAAAAAAAACTTAGTATTTTTTTTTTGTTTTTTGTTCGGATGGCGGAGAGTGTTACACATGTGTGTTACACAAATTTTAAATTCCTTATGGCTGATCCGTTTTTTTGGTGATGTATAAAGTTTCACGAATTCTGAAATGATTCTTTTCATATTATACTATTTTTATTTTCGAGCATTGTTATCATTGAGCTAATAGCGTAATTATTCATAATCATTTGATTAAGTTGTGATTTTTAATAAGTGTTGCAAAGTTGACACTATTCAGCCTCGGCAAGCAAAGAGAACGGTCAAGTAGATTTTGGTAATCAAATGGTTACGAGACGCTTTTGAACTCACGAAAATAAGGTTAATGAAGCAAGTATAACGAGAAGTTATTCACCTTCACATGTTTTTATAATGTCCGGAGGGATAGCTTTGTTAACACCTTTTCCCCGACCAGTTATACTCATGACCAGCAGCTCATTTCCGAATATATTTTTCAAAATTACTCTGGCTTGTTTCCTCGAATTACTTGTGATTTTAATTATTTTTCCATAATCTTCAATAGAAACAAATACTCGACTTTGTGGCAGAATTTCAATTTTGTCGGTTTGTGAGTTAGTTATTTTAGTATTAGTATTCTCAGTGTTTTTAAAGTTTGTCTTATTAGTATCAGTTTCTTTATCGTCAGTAGTTTTTATGTCAGTATTTTTAAGATCAGTACTAGAGTCAGTAATAGTATTGTCACGAGGATTTATATCAGTTGTATAATTGTAAGCTTTGTCACAGTCAGTAGCGTAACTATCAGTATTAGTTAAGTAAGTTTTATCGAAGTCTGTACCGTCCATATCAGTATTTTTATTGAAAGCTTTGCTGCAGCCTACAACTTCATCAGCAATAGTATTCGTTTGAGTCGTATCACAGTCTGCAGTATCAGTATCAGTATTTATAATTTTAGGGTTAGTATTGTCATAAGTTTTTTCATAGCCTACAATGTCAGTGTTGTTATGGTTATTATACGTTTTGTCATGGCCTGTAATCTCAGTATTAGTGTTTTTTAATTAAGCGTTATTGTTATCGTAAGTATCAGTGCCGTCTTCAACGTAAGTAGTAGTAGTATCATTGTCCGATTTGTCACAGTTTAAAATGTTAGAATCAGTATTGTTTACATTAGTATCATTGTTTTGAGTTTCGTCAAAGTTTGTAAGGTTAGTAACAGTATTTGTAATGTCAGTAGTATTCCTTTCAGTATCGTTAGAATCAGTAATGTAATTGTCTAAGTTTTTAATACTAGAACCGTCTGTCATATTTATGCAATTATTTGCGAGTAAATTTTCATTTGGAGTGGTTAAGGCTTGACCAATCACAACTTTATCTGTGTTAACTTCGAGTGATTCCAACCATTTCTCATTCGCTAAGAGAAAATTATGTTTTTTATATTTTGGTTAGAAAAAATTTTTAATTAGAATTCGAGTTATAAGCTGAATAAGATAAATAATAATTCAACCTCACTGTAAAAATTAAATGTTTTGAAGTGACGCACGAGTTATTAATTTCTATTTAAATAGTGAAAATCACGCCGGTCACCATATAATAAATATTTTATTGGTTTGAGAATCTGAGAACTACACCAGTTACTACGTTTTAAGTGTTCAAAGACAGTGGAAAGTTTAAAGGACAGATCCAAAAGATCGACGACTCATCAAGAATCATAACGAATAGCAACAAAAAAAAATACGAAGAAGAAAATATTCAAAATTTAAACACTTACTACTTTAAGCCACTAGTTTACCACGGTAAATTTTATTTTTATATTTTACAAGGCAATAATTGAATTTCGTATATTCAATAACTTCCTTCAATGAAATAATGGAAAAGGATTTAGTGTGTTGCTATAATATCAGAGCGTGCATTGTATTAAAAGTTTATAAATTTATTAAATTATTTATCAGTTAATTCACTGGTTATTTGATAAATTACTCAAGTGATTGACTGATTGATTTATTAATAGGTTTAAGTTTCGTTAAAACTTATTTTGATCTTTATACAGCAATGTTATATCAATTCTGACACATCAAATGTTAGAATTATAAATATAATTATGCAGACAGAAAAAAAAACAATTGACAATATCAAAAGTTGAAATAAAATATTCGAAATATGAACAATTGAACTAACACTCTTTTGATATGAAGATAATTATACATATTCATAGGCAGTGAAAGAAGTAAAAAGTGTATGCCAAAATGATTTAATCGTCATTTGAAAGATTTTCTCAAGTACATAAGGTTACCTGTGTGCAATAGTTTCGTGCACAAATATTAGAGTTCGAGTGTAAAATAATGTGTAAGGGAATGTGTGTGAAAATGCATGACTGAATCTGTAGGATAATGTGTAGAATAATGTGTTGGATAATGTGTACAAAAACGTGTGGGGTAATGTGTGCAATAATGTGAGGCTGAATGTATGGCTAGATGTGTGTAAAACTGTCTAGGATAATGTGTGAGATAATATGTGAGAAAATGCGTGGGATAATGTGTGGGAAAATGTATGGCTGAATGTTTGTCTGAATGCAGGGAATAATGTATGTCTGAATGTGTGGGATAGTGTGTGATAAAATTTGTGGGATAATGTTTGGGTAAGTATGCGAGATAATGGGTGGGAAAATGGGTGGGAAAATGTGTGGGATAATGTGGAGTAATGTGTGAGATAATGTGTGGGAAAATGTGTAATAGGGTGTGTCATTTCAGAGCAACATTTTTTTCTTTAAGCACATGGGGAAAAAAATCATAGTGCAAACCAAAAAAAAATTTCGCGCAAGAAAAAAAATTCCATGTCGATTACAGACCTAGCTCATTGAAAAAGTTGATTTCCCGTTTAAATCACACGGGAAAATTTTATTTTTAACTTTGAGTATTTTTAATTCGTTAACTAATCAATAGATCGAATAGACTAACAAATATTTTTGTAGGAAATTGTACGCGCTGCAAAAAAAGTCTCTTATCTTTTTTTGATAAATCTATATGTTCAAAAGTTATTGGAGTTCGAAGTTAAGCTCTAGTAAATATTGAGATCTTTTTAGTTTCCCGGTGAAACTATAAGACTTCTCACAAAACGTTATAGGATCTTTTTTATTGGAAATTTTATAGCCTACGAATTATTATCAGTAGTGTTTTTTCAAATACCGCATTGTTTTGTAGTTATTTTTATTTTAATTTCAAGCTCTTAAAAAAGTAGTGTTCTGATCGATTTAAAGAGCTCAACATTGAAATGAAAATAACTACAAAACAATGCGGTATTTAAAAAAAACATTACTGATAATAATTTGTATGCAATAAAATTTCCAATAAAAAAGATGCTATGACGTTTCGTGAGAAGTCTGATAGTTTCACCGGAAAAAGTAAAAAGATCTCAATATTTACTAGAGCTTAACTTCGAACTCCAATAACTTTCTAACAGATAGATTTATCAAAAAATGATAAGAGACCTTTTTTGTAGCGCGTACAATTTCGTATAATAATACGTATTAGTCTACTCGATCTATTGATTAGTTAACGAGTTAGAAATACTCAAAGTTGAAAATAAAATTCTCCCGTGTTATTTAAACGGGAAATCGATTTTTTCAATGAGCTAGGTCTGTAATCGACATAGAATTTTTTTTCTTGCATGAGAATTTTTTTTTGTATTGAACTATGATTTTTGTTCCCATGTGCTTAAAGAAAAAAATGTTGCTCTGAAATGACACACCCTAGTACATACATACGGTAGTGGGATAATGTGGAATAATATGTGGGATATGTGGAATAATATGTGGAATAATGTCTATGATAACGTCTGAGATAATGTGTGGAAAAATGTGTGGGATAATGTATGTCTGAATGGGTGTGGGATAGTATGTGAGAAAATTTGTGGGATAATGTTTAGGTAAGTGTGTGGTAAAGTTTGTGGGAAAAAGTGTGGGATAATGTATGTCTGTATGTGTGGGATAATGTGTGGGAAAGTGTGTCGGAAAAAGTGTGGGAAAATGTCTAGGATAATGTGTGAGAAAATGTGTGGGATAATGTATGTCTGAATGGGTGGAATAATGTGTGCAAAAGTGTGTGGGATAATGTGTGGGAAAATGTGTGCGATAATGTGTGGGAAAATATGTGGGACAATGTATGTATGAATGTGTAGGAAAATGTGTGGGATACTGTCTGGGATAATGTGTTTTGAATTGTATAAGATATATCAAAAATCAATAAAAAGAATAATTAGTTCGTTTGTTTGAATTGATTACTATTTTTGTTTCGTTTAGTGACTAAGTTCGAGTTTACAAAATTCAACTGACAGTTGTCATAAAATAAATTGATTAAGTTTTTGATCACTTTGATTTTGTTTCTCTTAAATATCCAATTAAGAAAATTAAGTTGCGCATCGTACGTATAATTTTCTTGTCTTATCACGAGTGTGAAACTTTTTTTTTTGTTTACTGAGTTTTTGATTTTTTACTTTCTTCTGATTACGTTTGCTGTTTTTTCTTTCTATCGCAATTGAATATTAGTGTTATTTGCTATTTAATCACAAACTCATTATGCAAAGACAACGACTTCCATTTCTCGGTCGATGGCAACGCATCGTTCAGCAGTTAAATATTGAACCTGGAACTTCCAACGTTGGTAATGATTTTGTATACTGCACGCTTTGTAAAATCTAATTGAATTCAGTTACACGACGTGATATTGAACGACACATTTTGAACAACACTAATCAATCTATCGCTGATCGTCGAGCTCAACCTATTGAACCCACTGCGGACGCTGTTTCACAATGTCAATCTCGTACGAGCACGTTCAATTTTGAACTTGCCGAGACACTTTTGGTTTCCAACATTCCATTCGAGAAATTGAACAATCTCAAGTTCCGTGGATTTTTGGAAAAGTACGATTCTCAAAAAATATCTACAGCTACAACATTAAGAAAATCATATTTTGATCTAATTTATGATTCAAAGCTGCAGAGACTTCGGGAAAAAATTGGTAATCATTCAATTTATTTATCAGTTGACGAAACGTCTGATAAATTTGGTCGATGCATCACTCATGCAATCGTTGGTTCTCTACTTCCTGACCAAGCTACTGTGTCTCATTTACTTCATCGTGGCTGTATTCCCACTGCTATCGCTGAAGAAATAGAAAATTTTGTCAACATCGCATTAAGTATCTTGTGGCCAGACAATGTCTATCATAACAGACTTCTATTGTTTGTTTCTGATGCTGCACCATACATAATGGCAGCAGGATTGAGGCTCAAAAATACCTTTCCGAAATTGATCCACGTTTCATTCTTGGTGCATGGTCTTCATCGAGTAGCTAAAACAATCAGAGAAACATATGTAAATGTAAATGGTGTAATAGCGAATACGAAAGCCGTTTTTCGTATTTTTCGTCGTTTTTCCCGAACGAGAGTAACACTATTTCAAGACATGGCTCCAGGTGTTCCCCTTCCACCTGAACCCGTTATAACCAGATGGGGTGAGTGGCTCCAAGCTGCTTCATATCATCACCAGTATTTTGTGACGATTGAACCAGTAATAAACACACTGATCCCTGATGCTGAAGTTGTGCTACGTGCTTAAGAGTTATGGCGCCTTCCTGATTTGGAACGTGATTTTGACACCATCCATCGAAATTACAGTTGCGTTGCAGATGCTATCAAGACCTTGGAAACCCAAGTTCTTGATTTAGAAACTGTAATTGAGGTTATAACAGGGATATCAACAGACATAGCGGAAAATTTACATATTCCTCAGGCAATAAGGGACAAAATGTTGAATGTACTTTTGATCCCCACCATTTAAATATAGTGGAAACCTAAAACATGCAAACCTTCTCAATAAGACAATTTATAGATAAATTGAGAAAAATATAGATAGCCCGAACTGGGAATCGAACCCAGGCCATGTCGGCATCGCGCCGAGTGCTCTACCAGTTGAGCTATCCGGCACTATACTATATTTCGTTCAATTTGATCTATAACTTATTGAGCCACACCGTCCATCGTACGGTATTACACCATTTAAATATAGTGTCAACCTAAAACATGCAAACCTTATCAATAAGACAATTTATAGATAAATTGAGAAAAATATAGATAGCCCGAACTGGGAATCAAACCCAGACCAAGTCGGTATCGTGCCGAGTGCTCTACCAGTTGAGCTATCTGGCACTATACTATATTCCGTTCAATTTGAGAGGGTTTGCATGATGAATAATACAGGGTTCAGTGTTGATATCATAAACATATTCACATCTCTTCAGGGTGAATCGGACATCGATATTCCACACTGTTGGATCATGGAAGACGTAAGATGTATGACGTATGCACCACTTACGTCGTGTGACACTGAGAAATCGTTTTCGTGATTGAAGAATATTTTGGGTGATAAATGGTACAACTTGACGATTGATAACATTGGAAAGTATGCATTTATTAATGTAAATACTCATGGTGAAGATTAACTGAAATTATCATTACGATTCGTAAAAAACATCAAATATTTATGAGTAAATTTTGTATATCATCTGTATGTGTTCAATTTGTTAATTCTATGTATTAAAATAAAAATGCATATATAATTCCAATGTTACTGGCCATTCAGAGGTTTGGGAGCATGTTAGAATAATAAAAATAAATAAATATGCATTAAAAACAAAATAGTTACAATTTCTACGTACATCCTAAGAATTAAATTGAGTTTCTACTATTGAGATTATAAGTGTGTGAGAAGTGTAGAGAACACGTGATAGTAAATGTGTAGGATAAAGTGTATGACCATGTGTGGGATAATGTGTGGGTAAATGTGTGAGATTATGTGAAGCTGAATGTGAGGGATAGTCTGTAGGAAAATGTGTGGGATAATGTATGTGAAATTGTAAGGTAAGAGTGGGATAATACTCAAGATAATGTGTAAATACTCAAGAAAATGAGTGAAATAATGTGAGGCGGGATGTGTGGGATAATGTGTGGGGAAAAGTGGGGAATAATGTCTGCGATGATGACTGGGCTAATGTGTGGCTGAATGTGTATGAAAATGTGTGAGATAACGTGTGGAAGAGTTTGTGGGATAATGTGTAAGATAATGTGTGAGATCATGTATATCTGAGAGTGTAGGATAACATGCGGGATAATGTATATCGGAATGTGTGGGATAATGTATGTCCAAATGTATGGATTAATGTGTAGGATTATGTACCTCTGAATGAGTCGAATAATGTGTGGAATAATTTTTAGGATGATGTATGTCTGAATGTGTGGAAAAATTTATGGGAAAATGTTTGAAATAATGTGTGGGATAATGTTTGTCTGAATGTATGGGATCATCTGTGGCATCATGTATGTCTGAATGTGTGAAAAAATGTGTGGGGAAATGTATGTCTGAATGTGTAGGATAATGCATGTCTAAATGTGTGAAAACATGTGTGGATTAATGTGTGGGAAAATGTGTGACATAATGTGTGAGATGATGTCTGTCTGAATGTGTGGGATAATCTGTGGGATCATGTATGTCTAAATGTGTGGGAAAATGTGTGAAATAATGTGTGAGATGATGTCTGTCTGAATGAGTGGGATAATCTGTGGGATCATGTATGTCTGAATGTGTGGGAAAATTTGCGGGATAATGTATATCTGAATGTGTGCGAAAATGTGTGGGATTATTTATGGGATAATGTATGTCTGAATCTGTGGGATAATGTGTCAAATAATGTGTGGGATAATGTCTGTCTGAATGTGTGGGAAAATGTGTGGATTAATGTGTGGAAAAATGTGTGAGTTAATGTATATCTGAATGTGTGGGATAACGTGTAGGGAAATGTGTGGATCAATGTGTGTGTAACACTTGACATATATCAATTGCGATTTAATCAATTATATTAACATTCCCTATTATATTTTTATTTTTCTTTTAAAATAAGAAATACTCGACTACGCCTACCCCGCAGTGATAAATTTATCTTTCTCAGGTATCTATGTGAGTGCATGCACGATGACCATGAACAGGCAGAGATCGACAGATGGGACAATATTGTATATATATCTCTCTCTCTCTCTCTCTCTGCCATCCTTTTTCAAACCAACTATGATACCTAAGAGTATAATCATCTTGCATCCACACCTACTTGTGTACTTTTTGTGACAATATACGTACACGAGAGCGTGTGTGTGTGAGCATAATACGCAATAGATGAATGATGAAATCACCGTCTAATTTATCAGGGACGCGTCCACGTGAGCATTGAGCCTCTAGCGATTCAGCGGTAAACAAATTTTACGAGCTAAATGATTTACCTTACTTATAATCCAAATTCGATATTTCGAGTTATATATTTTTTTTTGATTTCGGAAATCTCTGAAATTCTTACTAGTAATACGGATTGCTCAATATGTTTACTGACTTGTTTGTCACATAGAATGACCTCCGAATTCGGAATATAAGCGCATCATATTTTTCTCACGGGACAAATCACGATTCCTTTCACTAATATCAGACCTACAGCATAGATTACTCATTTGTTTTTCACGCAAGATGACTCCCGAACCCGGAACACTTACGCATCATGTTTTTCTACACCCTGTTGTTAACTCTAAGCTTACAACATAGATTACTCATTTGTTTTTCACGTAGAATGACCTCCAAACCCGGAACACTTACGCATCATCTTGTTTTTGACCATTTTGAGATGTATTTTGATTCCGTAAACCCGGAAACTATTGCTACACCATGGATTACTCATTTGTTTTTGACGCCCTGTTAGATCATCACATCGATGATCCAAACCAGGAAATCAATAGGAACCATACAATTCCCCCAGCCAGATCTAGGGTATATAAACTGCCGAAAATCTAATGAAATCAGTCAATCGCTAATCAGAACTAATCTCTGTCGGATCTCGGGTCAATTGCCGGTTTCGGTCTAAATTTCCATTAGTTCAAAATAAGATTAATTCTAAACGGCTAAGCCGATTAGTACCGCGAATCAGAATCTAGAATTTTCATCGTTGTCCACGTGACGGTCCACCGCCTAGGCAATCGGGCTCCTTGGGCAAATAATTAAATTTTAAATTCGTTAAAATCTCGATTGATTCGACTCACCCCCAAACCAGGATCATCGGTTTCGTGACGGTCCATAGCCTAGGAATCCGGACTCCTAGACCGACATCCTAACAAAAACAATACTCGCATTCACACTCGATAGATAGGGGAGTGCATCCGCTTGGCACCCCAGTAGCTCCGAGTCTGAACAAGATATTTGATTCCGCTGAATAAAATCACGAAGTCACAGTGCCGTGTCCCAGTGTAATCAAAAAAAAGAGCCATCCGGCCTTACTCGGAATGGAAAGGTAGATTTCTTATAGATGTAAATACAATAAAGCTACAATAGTGCAACTATTACTTATTTTGTAAGCTTAAACATGAATTTTAAGGAAATGGGTTATGCCTTATTATTTAGAAGTTATTAGACGACTAAGCTGCAAAAAGAAGCTTTTTGTATTTTTTTTGAAATTTTTGATATCATTGAATTGTTAGAAAAGATGCTTTAAAAAATCAAGTATTATAGTGAAAATTAAGCTAATCGTTCAAATTTTGAGATACTTTTTATAGAATTGAGTTATCATTTTCGGTTCAAAAGTACTTTAAGGATAAAGCCAGAAAATTCATTTTTATGAAAATCAAAAAAAATTTCAAACACCCACAACTTCCAAACTAATCGACTGAATGGGCTCATCTTCGAACTCGATCAAGGTAATCGTCCAATAAATAAGTGTATAAAATTTCATTAAGATCCGTTAAGAATAGCGGGTGCTATCGTGATGACAAGGCGCGTTATATTGTATATATATATATATATATATATATACACATATATATATATATATATATATATACATACATACATATAGAAATTTTTGAGCGGATGGTATTTTTCGACTTTATGAAGTAAAATAAGATATATGGTGGCAAACTTTTTTGATAATTCGATCATGAGGGTCTCTGCAATAGGCCGATTTCTAAAGAAATCTACCTAATAAGGACTGTAATTGAACAATTCGCGATCATAAATTCAAATTGGTGAACTGTGAGAGAGTGTGATCAGCGAAAATTGTAAACCACCTCAAGCTGAGTGGTAAGTCTATACATATATATTGTAAAACTATAACACACCTTTGTAAAACAATATTACAAGAATATACAATTCTTCTTTTTCTTTAAGAAACATCTTTCTCTCATTTTATACCTCTTACTCCAACATTCATAAGTTAACGGGTACAGAAAGAGACAGACGTTAAGAACGAGGACTTCTCGAGGGCCCATATTCACCTACCTATTTTCCTTTCGCTTCAATATCCCGGACCTATCCTGAAGCCACGAAGGTCAACGATCGGGATAGTCTATCGTACTTCCGCTCGGTACGGAATAGACTTATTTAATATTTAACGATATTACCGAGTAATTAACATTCTCACACTAGCCACGTGACGGTCCTAATAGGCTCCTTGGTTGAGTTATAGAATAATTATTTTTAGGTAATTTTGTACTAAATAATTAATTAATAAATACCCTTCGCCCGTCGCCTTCACTCTCTCCGATCGTGACATGTGGGATTGTGTACCTCTGAATGAGTCGAATAATGTGTGGGATAATGTGCGCGACAATGTGTGGGATAATGTCTGGGAAAATGTGTGGGATAATGTCTGTTTGAATGTGTGGGATAATCTGTGGGATCATGTATGTCTGAATGTGTGGGAAAATGTGTTGGAAAATGTGTGATTGAATGTGTGGGATAATGTGTTGGAAAATTTGTGGGATAATGTGATGGAAAGTGTGTGGGGAAATGTGAGGGAAAATTATTTTTTAGTTAAAACGTAGTTTTTTATACGTTTAGGATGACAGAATTTTATTACGATACAGGTAGTGGATTCATTTTCTTTGATTGAACTGCTCTGTCTGATTTAATCGTTTGAATTTATTATTTTCGAATAACTCTTTTTTAACTTCCCGCTAAGAAAACCGACGATTTTTAAAAAATTCGGGAAGTTATTGGTTTCACCCCGATTTTCGGAAATCGGGTTTTCATCATATGTTGACATTTGAAGGTGTGAAGATGCTACTTAGACATTTTCAGAGCGATGTCTGTATGAGTGTATGTATGTGTGTGCGTGTGCGTGTGTGTGTGTGTGTGTGTGTGTGTGTGTGTGTGTGTGTATGGATGTAAACCTCTCATATCTTTTGAATAAATGAACCGATTTACATTTTTTCGGCGGCATTGTAAAGATTTTTTCTCAACTTAGATTTTCAGAAAATTTTAGATCATTTTGTCAAGTAGTCTCTGGGATATTAGAAAATTCGAAAAAAAAAAAAAAATTTTTTCCGTTTTTTTTGGATATTTTGAAAACTGTCTAATCGATCGATTCCAAAATTTGATCAGCTTTAAAACTTGATAAAATCTTTCGATTGACGCCAAGAACGTCTCAATCGGATAATCTGTTCGGAAAATATCGTCGACGAAAGAAATCGTGAAAAACGGTTTTTCGCGATAATCATCGTAATGACGAAACCAATCATTCACGAAATTTAATCGGCTCTAGACCTTAATAAAACGCGCCGATTGCCACCTTAAACGTCTCAATCGGATACTTCATTCAAGAGATATCGTCGACGGAAGAATGAGAAAAAAACGTTTTTTTTCGTTTTTCGTTAATATTACGGAAACTATTGAGTGGATCGATTCCAAAATCGAATCAGCTCTAGAACACGATAAAAGCATTCGATTGCTGCCAAGAACGTCCCAATCAGATCGTTCGTTCGAGAGATATCGTTGACGGAATAATCAATGTAAACTCTGTATCAGCTTTTTTCATTGAATAATATCATAATTACTGAACAACATGACTCAAAACTGATATGTTGTTGTTTATGTGAGTCATTGAAAGTGACTTCTGAAAAATCATCATGTTTGCTCGTTTCAGGATAAACTTACACGACATAGATGCAACGTATCACGTAAACTTATTTTTGAGCGAACTATTGAACATAATTGTCAATAAATATGTAATAAAAGCTTTTTTATTAATTATTTTGGAGTCTAAATTTTTCAGTTTTAATATAATACGTAATCCTTTTGAGCTTTGAAAGCTCATAAAAAATAAAACAGAGGTATTTTCAGGCTCGAAGAGCTCGAAAATGTATTTATACTAACGTTTTGGAGATCTTAGAGCTCGAATACAGCGGGAAGTTACGGGGCTGGCCCACAGGGCCAACCGATGCCCAGATTTTTTTTTATGGCGGGTTCTTTTTAGTAGATTTCATAGAAATCTAACTATTGTATTTGTCCTCATGATGGAATTTTCGAAAAATTTTGCTATTTCTGAACTCAGCTCGACGAGCTGAGTCAGAAAATACATTAGGTTCAAAAGTTTATCTATGTATTTATATATATATATATATATATATATATATATATATACATATATATATATATATATATATATATATATATATATATATATATATATATATATATATATATCTCCAACGATAGCGTCCACAATTCTACACCGATCTTAATGAAACTTAGTATACTTATTCTATGGACGATTACCTTGGATAAGTTCGAAGATGAGCCAATTCGGCCAATAAGTTTAGAAGTTATGGTTAATTGAAATTTTGTGAAATTTTCAAAAAAAAATTTATTTGCCGCTTTAACTAGATGTAACTTTCAAACGGAAAGAGATAGCTTATTTTCGTTTGTCTTATCTGAAAGCTCGCTCGATTGCCTTCAATTTTCACTATGTAGCTCTTCGATTTGATTACTTTTTCTAATAGAAAAATGGTTTTAAAAATTTACAAAATATTATAAAAACTAATTTTATGCAATTTGTGGCTCTAATTATTACCACAGTTCTAAACCGATCGCTTTGAAACTTGGCATACATATTCTGTGGGTGACTACCTTGATCAAGGTGGAAAATGAGCTCAATCGGTCGAATACTTTAAAAGTTATAGCATTTCAAAATTTTAAAAATACCAAAAATTCAGATTTTTACTTATTTTTTCTTCAATATTTTTTGAATGTTATAACTTATCGACTTCCTATAAATTTTATCTGAAAGCTCTTCAAATAAGCTTTCATTTTCATGCCTATATATGGGTCTAAACCAATGAAATTTCGCATCTTACGACTCATTAAATGAAATTTTGCTATTGCATTGGTCCTCCTACTTTTTATAGATTCCATAGAATCCTGACTACTGTATTTATCAGTAAATTTATGAAATTAATTGAATTCATATTATTGCTGTGTAAAACTCATAAAATCTAAATATTTTAATTCAAGTGTGCAAATTCAATTTTTTTTTATTGACAGTGTTTACAACTGATTTCAAGTATGAATCTTAGATCTATCATAATGGAAATTTCAAGTCAAATCATTTTATTTAATTTTGAATTAACTATCAATCCTATAGTAAAAATCACAAAATACTTATTCGTAGATAAATAGATTCTCTTTAACTTCAATTTTTGTTATTCCGATAATTTACTTAATTTTCTCATTTTAGTTCTTAAATTTTTTGCTTTCAATTTTAAACTGTTTGACAATTTTTTTTCAATTTATAACCTTAAGAATCTAAAAATGTCGAAAAAAAAATTCATTTTGTTATTAACGTTCATTTGAGAGGTTGAAATAATCCAATGAGAAATCTACTTCCATTTTGGCTGCCGAATGGGCTTTTTTTTTATCTTCTAGCATAACTATTTTTCTAGTTTTTCGTTGCAGGATTTTAAATAATTATTCTGAGTTATGAAATTAGCTGCTTCTTCGGAATCACGATTTTCGAATTTTGAAATTTTACGATTCTCATTTTTTCCATAGTACTTTTTAAACGGGAAAAAGTTTCGAAATTAATAATAATTAATCAATTAAGTTATTTTTTATCAAATAACTTTTCATTTATTCATATAATTTGTTGTAGGGTCCAACAGAACAATTATAGCTATTATATGTAACAATATAAATAATATATTTATAAAATTTGGTACAGTTGTTACGTCCCAGCCTGTACGTCAGATGACATGGGCATTCACTTTTCTAATTGACGACCTGAAATTTAACTAATTATATCGAATATCGATAACCAAGTAATTTCCATATTATTTAATCAATTATATAAAATAATATAATATAATAATAGAATAATATTGTTTAAGATATTTGAACGTTAAGGATATGAGTAATAATAATTAAAGTTATTTTTCTATATTTTATCAAATATAAATAAGCGCTGACGCCTCGAGTAAATCCTTGAAACGTGCAGCTGCACAAACATCTATTTTGTTTAAGATAACTTTTGTTAATAGATAAGTGACTAATTTGTTAGTAACAAAAGCGAAGAGATCGTGAGAATTAAGTATTTTTAATAAATGTTAGAATGGATCATTCGAGAACATGCGTTATCTCGAATGAACCCTCCATATGAATCGATGCGCGGGTCTGAGGCCCAAACGTATTGATGAGAGTTACTCTAGTTTTTCTCGATCAAGAGAAGTCAGTCTGGAACATAGAATTATCGAGGGCAGTCAGGCTCAATATTAAAACTTCAACTTCGTTCTCACCCACTCGAAGTTATTGTTAAGAGTACATTAACAATTTATAAATTAATTCACCTGTATATTTTCACATAACTCAAAATTATATCTTTATAATTGAAGAAATCGGATTAAGATATATAAAATAATATATATAATCACACAACCAGTTTATTGCAACCACCAAATGGTCGCTGTTCAACCCATACTGAATTATTATTTATAATTATATGTGAGTTTTCATTACGTCCAATTTCAATCAACCGCTCAACTATGCCAGCGCCAAAACATCAATCAGGACGTAACAACTTATATATAATTAAATTTTGTGACAGCGATGGATTTGAACAGCCCCCGAATAGACTGGTCGAATCGCAAAAATCCGAAAATTTTTTTTTCACAAGAAAATTGACGTCAAGTTATCAAAGTGAAATTATATCAACGTAAAAAAGAAAAAAAAAAGTAAAATTGTGAAATGAAAGTGAAAATTAAAGTGAGAATTGAAGTATGTAAAATAAATGATAATAAAAATTCGAATAAATGAAATTAAAAATTCGTAAATAATCAAAATAAAATCATAAAAAAAAAAAAAAAAATTGATAATATCGAACATTTGAATTAAAAATTCGGAAATTTTTTTTAATATTCAAGAATCGAAATCTAATTTTATTTTGCTCTCATAAAATAATAAATAAATAAAAAAAATATATATATTCATAAAAGTCGGACATATCAAGAAAAAAAAGAGAAAATTTTGTGAATAAAAAAATAAAAGTCATAATAAAATTCAAGTGAGTGAAGTTAATGAAGAATCAGAAAAATTTTTTTAAACAAATCATATCTACCAACATCATTTACGACGCCCGCCGGACGTAGTTCAACATCATTAAGTGCTGAGATATCTACATCGTGCATACCTGCTGACCTTCACCATCAACCTTCCGACGGCAACGTAGATCTTCGCTTCGATCATAATTTATTTTCACAATCTTCTAAGTAGTAAGTCGATTTATCGATATCATTCAATTTTGTAATTTTTTTGCGTTACATAAATTTAAAAATATAAATTCATAAACATGTCTCAATTAGAACTTATGGCAACTCCTCTAGCCGAAGCAAAAGATACAATAGGAACATTAGTAAATGAAATTTAAAAAATAAGATCAGATCATGAACGTGTAAAAAATACTTTTAATAAACAATTCGAAACGAAATTAGTGCGACACGTAAAGGAAGAGACGAATAAATTATAGATCACAAATTCAAATTCACAATTCACATCAAATTCTAACAGAACTCAAAATAATAGTAATGTTTATAAAATTGATTATAAAGACTTTCAAAAAACCATTCCAGATTTTGACGGTACAAAAGACGGTTATCTAATAGAATCATTTACAAAAGCATGTATAAATGCTAAAAAAATTTTTAAAGACGATATTGACGAATAATTTTTAGTAAAATTATTACAAATCAAATGTAAAGTCGAACCGTTAAAAAGAGTTAGTACTGTAGACCCGACAAGCGTAGACGACTTTATTTCATTTTTAAATTTACACTTTAGACAAAGTAACGAAATCTCACTATGGATGAGAGAATTCGATAAGTTCCCACAACGCCCACACGAACGCGTTAGGGATTTTAACTATACAATAAGCCAGCATTTGCGAAATACATTGTCAGAAATTGAATATACCGACGGGTAAAATAAGACAGAAAAAGCTAAGCTAGCTAGAAAAACTACTATTCGTTCATTTATATCGGGTTTACATCCGAAATTTGCTATTTTTTCACAAGATGATAAATATTCGGAACTTGACTCCGCGACAAAATCAGCCGAAAAAGTCCAAAAACAGCTACAAAAAATGAGAAATGTTGATAACTTTTTCAATGCATGATTCTCGAACAAAAAGTACAGATTACCACCACGTTTTTACTCCACACACGAAACAAAATTTTCAAAATGATACTGACTTTACTCACAACATTCGTAATACAAATAATTATCATAAAAATCAAAATCAATATCAAAAGAGTAATCGAAACTACGCACAAAAGTCGGAACCAAATAGACATCAAAATCAAATAAATTTTAATCAAAATAATAAATTTTATAATTTTTGCGAAAGAAATAATCATAGTATCGAAGAATATAGAAATTTAATGCAAAGAAAAAGCACTGAATCTAATCGAGTTATAGATAAAAATATTCTTCAATGTGATAACTGTAAAATGAATGGTCATTTAATGAATAATTGTTGGAAAAAATTTATAACGAAGGAAAACGCGATGCATTAAATTCAAAACCGAGTACAAGTACCGGAAACGACCAAGCGTTCCCTCGAGACGGCGCTCCGATGGGAAACGTAGCAACTCAGCGCAAAATTTCGAACAAAAATTAAGAATACCAACGCGAACTTATGTCGTAGGTGCTATGTTAATAGACTACAAACCTACGTCTATCATGCTTAAATCTAAAGATATAATATCGAGTTACGGAAAAATATTAATTGATACGGGACGTAGTTTAAATTTAATAAAATACGGCGAAGTAAAATATAAAAATCTAATTGATGATTCCTATTGTTATAAACTAAATGGCGTATCTGAAGCTATAACTTTGCGTAGAATTCAAGTACAGATTTTTAATAAAATTACATACACTAACGCAAAAAATTAAAGGAACAGAAAAATTTTATAAATTTTTTAGTAATTTTTGGAAGTCTGTAAGGTAAAAGCCCCCATTATTGACAGGGCCCCTACTATTGGGATATTGTTTTAATTTATTAATTTTTTAATTAACTGTATAGATAATCACATTACTTAAAACTTTTTATCAATTTTTTGATATTTTTAAATGGAAAAATAGTTCAATTTTACTTCTGGGTATAAGCTATTCGCTGTAAAAAAAATTTATTTTCCCGACTAGGCCACTTTCGCTAGAGTGTTTTAAATTTCTTAACAATTTCGTTTAGAGTGATCATATTTTTAGAAACGGATTTCCCTATACAGTTCTAATGTAAGTGTATTATTAAAAATTGTTCCAGGTTATTTATAGTCTAAATAACTCTAGAATCATTGATTTCGACTGATAAATCTTAATTATCATTTAAAAATAGCGGACGTCAATAGTCGGTACATAAAAATTCACGCGTGTCAACTAGTGACAGGCCACAAACTCAAGTAATTTAACCTCCTTAACATACATATCGATATATTTATGTTAACACGCTGTCTAGTAATTTCATAATAAACAAAACATTGAATAAAAAATTGTCGAATCAAGAATAGTGTCGTCGAATTTATAAAAAAATGAAAGTGTGTCCTAGATGAATTTTTAATTTTAATTATCGTATTTTGTCGTTTTTAATTAAAATATTTATTATTAATTTGAACCTAATTGACGGTGGTCTTTAATAATTTTTTATAAACTGCCGCGCATGCGCATTAGACCTATCAATAATAGGGTCCTTGGTATGTCAATAGTTGGCTCTGACACTATTTTACCCCGTCAATAATACCTGTACTCGACTTGTTGGTTTTTAATTAATATATTTTTTATTTGTTTTATTGTTATTTACGTAAATTACTTTAAATATACAAGTAGAAACATCAATTAAAACGTTCAATGCAAAAAAAGTTGATTATATTAATATTAAATATGATAAAAAAATTCGAATAATCACAGACATTCTTATAGCGTCAAAAATGGGGGCTTTTACCTTAACTTTGTAAAAAATGATCGTATCGAGATTTTAAAAAAAGCATTTTAAAGCTTGAAATCGCTAGTTTTGGTGCATTTTTATCAAAATTTTTTAAAAGGTTTGGTTATCACGCTAACATGAGAAATGCCGCGAGACAAAAATTTCTAAATTTTTTTTTTTTCCAAAGAGCCCACGGACCGTGGAAAAATTTTGTCAACTTAACCAAAGCATAGGTCATTTGGCAAATTTATTCAGCTTCAATTTGGCTATTTTTTTAACCTCGTAGGAGGATTTGTCGCTGAGATATCAGCCTTCAAACAAAAAATGATCCTTTTGGCTTTGATCATCAATATCTCAGGTACCAATGATCGCACAGTGAATTTGAGGGTGGCGTTGAAAATTTGAATAAGTTCTCTACAAGACCCGTTCCTCATTTTTCGGAAAAAACAATTTTTTTTATTTTTAACATCCTTTAGAAGTAAGTACAAAAAAATGACTTTTTTTGGTTTTTTAGTAAATCAACTGCTACTCTGCAAATATTGATGAAAAAAATAATGTTGCCAGGGACTTTCTTAGCTTAAAGTATTCCTAAAAACCCTATAGATTTTTAAATTGATCTATTGAGCCGTTTTTTGGGGGTGATCGATTAAAGTTTTGCTAAACAATTAAAGGAACAAGTTTTGTTCCTTTAATTGTGTAATCATAATCAGAATGAAAAAATAATTTTTTTTGTACTTTTCTTTCAGTTTTGCACTGGTAACTCAGTAAATGTGAGGGAAAGAGGAAAAAAACGAAAAATTTCCAACAATGTCAAAGAAATTCACAGTAATCAAAAAAATTGAAACTTGTTTTTTGGGGTCGAAAATTTTTTTTTTGACAATTTTTGGAAATTTTTTGTTTTTTTCCTCTTCCCCTCACATTTACTGAGTTACCAGTGCAAAACTGAAAGAAAAGTACAAAAAAAATAATTTTTTCATTCTGATTATGATTACACAATTAAAGGAACAAAACTTGTTCCTTTAATTGTTTAGCAAAACTTTAATCGATCACCCCCAAAAAACGGCTCAATAGATCAATTTAAAAATCTATAGGGTTTTTAGGAATACTTTAAGCTAAGAAAGTCCCTGGCAACATTATTTTTTTCATCAATATTTGCAGAGTAGCAGTTGATTTACTAAAAAACCAAAAAAAGTCATTTTTTTGTACTTACTTCTAAAGGATGTTAAAAATAAAAAAAATTGTTTTTTCCGAAAAATGAGGAACGGGTCTTGTAGGGAACTTATTCAAGTTTTCAACGCCACCCTCAAATTCACTGTGCGTTCATTGGTACCTGAGGTATTGATGATCAAAGCCAAAAGGATCATTTTTTGTTTGAAGGCTGATATCTCAGCGACAAATTCTCCTACGAGGTTAAAAAAATAGCCAAATTGAAGCTGAATAAATTTGCCAAATGACCTATGCTTTGGTTAAGTTGACAAAATTTTTCCACGGTCCGTGGGCTCTTTGGAAAAAAAAAAAATTTAGAAATTTTTGTCTCGCGGCATTTCTCATGTTAGCGTAATAACCAAACCTTTTAAAAAATTTTGATAAAAATGCACCAAAACTAGCGATTTCAAGCTTTAAAATGCTTTTTTTAAAATCTCGATACGATCATTTTTTACAAAGTTACAGACTTCCAAAAATTACTAAAAAATTTATAAAATTTTTCTGCTCCTTCAATTTTTTGCGTTAGTGTACTTTCATGTCATCCCAGATGAATTTCCTTTCGATTATAGTGGAATACTTGGTGTTGAATTTTTACGCGAACATGGTGGAATAATTAATTTAGTAGAAAATTCTATAATTTTTAAACATTTAAATAATTTAGAATTATCATTTACCAAGGAAGAATATTTCATTTCAAAAGCTCGAACGAAAACAGCAATGTTTGTTCAAGTCGATAGTAAACTTAAAGAGGGTTATACACCTCGTATTGAATTTGAAAATGGTTTTTACGCGGGTGAAGCTTTAGTTAGGAATAACAGTGGTATCGCTTATTTGTACGCAATAAATACTCTTGATAAGGATGTTAAAGTGAAAGCACCCGTAATTCCTTTGTACCCTTTCGGGACAAGTGAAGATGAAAATACTAGCTTGACGCAAGACGACGCAGATAGATACGATAATAGTACTCGGACGCAGGGAAATCGTACTGAAGAAGTGTTAAAACTCTTGCGTTTCGGACATTTGAATGAGGAAGAGTGTAAAAAGATAGTTTCTCTTGTAGAAAAATACGCTGACCTGTTCCACACTCCGGGAGAATCATTGCGCGCTACAGAGACAGTGGCACACAATATACCTACTAACGATGATGTACCGGTAAATACTCGACAATACAGACATCCACCCGCACAAAAAGACGAAATTCAAAAACAAATTACAGCATTAATGTTGATGGACATAATAGAACCTTCGACCTCCTCCTATAATTCCCCTCTATGGATAGTACCTAAAGAGGCTGATTCAAAAGGCAATAAAAAATGGCGTTTGGTAATTGATTATCGTAAATTAAATGAAAAAACTATCAAAGACGCACACCCATCACCGTTGATAAATGATATTATTGATCAACTGGATGGCGCAATTTATTTTTCAATTTTCGATTTAAAATCTAGATCTCACTAAATTAAAATGCATCCAAAAGATAAACATAAAACAGCATTTACAACTCCTCATGGTCATTATCAGTATAATAGAATGCCATTTGGACTTAAAAATGCTCCGGCAACGTTCCAAAGGTTAATGGATTTAGTATTACGCGGGTTAAAAGCCGATCTCTTTGTGTACTTAAACGATATAGTCATTTACGCACGTTCTTTAGAAAAACATAACACTAAATTCGAAAAATTAGCCGAACGTTTGCGTAGTGCAAATTTAACGCTACAAGCCGATAAACGTGAATTCTTAAAAAAAGAAGTAATTTATTTAGGTCATCTTATATCTGCCGACGGTGTCAAGCCTGATCCCGATAGAATCAAAGCGATCAAATGTTTTCAAACACCCGTAAATACAACACAAGGGAGAGAATTTCTTGGACTTGCTGGTTATTATCGGCGATTTATTAGGGATTTCGCAAAAATCGCTAAGTGCCTATCTGACCTTACAAGTAAAAACGCAAGATTTACATGGACGCCGAACATCAGGTAGCTTTTGAAACCTTGCGGGACAAACTATGTACAGCTCTGATATTGCAATATCTCGATTTTTCGAAACCGTTTATTTTAACGACCGATGCATCTAATTATGCAGTTGGAGCAATCCTCTCACCACGCGAAATTGGCGAAGATACAATTGTTGCAACAGCCTTTCGTGTACTTAATAAACACGAAAAAAATTTCTTGACCACCGAAAAAGAAATGGTCTTAGCTTTATTCGGTATGAAAACATTTAGACCGTATCTCTATGGCAGAGAGTTTACTCTTGTCACCGATCACAGACGGCTTGTGTGGGTAAATAATATGAATGACCCACCATCGCGTGTAATGAGATGGAGAGAACGGCTTAGAGAGTTCGAATATAACGTGTTATATAAGGCGGGAAACATCAACACAAACGCGGACGCTTTATCACGTAACCCAATAATTGAAAACCGCGAAGTTTATGCAATCAAAATTAAATGGCGACCTGGAAAACCCGGAATCGCTAGGTTGAGGACTTCAGATCCTTCAGACGATGGTAAAGTCTTTAAAAAGAAACCTACATATAAAACTAATTCAGAGTCAATTAGCTCGAATAATGATAAAAATAAATTATCTACAAACTTTAACAAAAATAATATTTCAAGTTCAGAGGAAATTACTTCAAGTAATAAAATAAATTCGGTAGTTCAAATTCTCAAGCCAAAAACTCGAGCGGTCGATAATGATAAATCGGTCGAAAAAAGTGAAGTAAAAGAGTCAAGAACTCAAATGGTTGGGCCCATCGATAAATTAACTACGGACCCAACACTCAAAAATACTAGCGACGGCAATAGGATTAGCTACCCTATCGATCGGCGATTAGTTGACAAAAATAAAGAAAAGGGATATACCGGTGAAAATAAAAATTTAAAGAATAAAAAATCTAACGTTAGACGGTATAATCCATATAAAAAAATTTCAGAAACCGAATCAAAAATAAATAACAAAAAAGATAAAAATGATAAAGCAAATAAAAACTTGAAAAATTATAACACTTGAAAACCTTCGAATAAAAATTCCGAGCTTGATAGTGAAAATCAAAATAAAAAAGAAACTAACAAATTAAAAACGAAGGAAAATTTAAAAAGTTATAATGGAAACCCTTTCGAAAATTTTGAATCGAATTAGTCTATTGTACTTCCTGATTATTCTGACGAATCATCATCATCAGGAGAAATTTATGATGCTGTAGCTCTAAGAAAAAAAACTCATAAAAAATAACCCTTCGTATTTAAGTGACGAATCTGATATGACGGACTTCGGTTTGTCTTATATATCTAATAATTCTATAAACTCTCCAAAACATAAGAAACCTCATAATTTATCAGCGTCATCTCACTCCTCACATTCATATATATCTGAAAGTTCTAAAATCACTGATCCTTAATTACCATTATTAACAGACGTTCAGACGCCAATTATATTTTCAATCTCAAATTTAAAACCACAGACAAATATTGAAAATACAGAAATCGATAAAAATAAATCAATACTTTCTCCAATTAAAAGATCACATAAAAGAGCAGAATTCACACCTTCTCCAGCAGTTCGTACACGCAGAAAAATAGATAAAACTAATTACGAGACGAAAAAAATTATTACTCTAGACACCTCAGATGACGAATCAAATACAGACGAGACAGAAATAATAAAATCAAAAATATATTTCAGTAACTCAAACGACATTGACACTGAATCGCCAATAGAAACTATTCCTATTACCCCAAGAACGCCAACACGAAATGTCACAAAAAGTCCAATTAAATTTTGCCTGACTCCCATACGGAGTCCTATAAAAAAACTAATAACTCTAAAAATATGGGAGGCGCGATTTCATGGTCATCAGAAAAGGGTGGTGACCACCCAAAAATTTTAAATGTAGAAGCTTTAGTTCATGCCGATCCTTTTAACGAATCTAATATTCATGTAAATATGGAAATTGATAAAACTACTTTTAATGACTCACTTTCATGACCGATGGACATACAGACGTTATCCAATGATAACGTAATACCGCCGACTATTGTAAACATTGATAGGAATAAAACTAATGTAGAAAATGTCAAAATAAATAATAATCCTAAAACAAATAATGGCGAACTACGACAACAAAGTCCTAGTAAAGCCATAGAAAAACATCGTGTAGTAACAAATAGTCAAACGATAAATAATCCCCCTAATAGCGAACCGCAGCTACGCAGGTCAAAGAGACAGCGTAAGCGTAAAACGTGTTCGTGTTGCGGGGACAATGATAAACATACACATACACAAAAACACTTTTCATACAAAATACAAAAACTTTCAGAAAATTTTAAGATAAAATCAAAAAATCCTAAGAATAATTAAAATAATTTCTACTCCAATTGCCGAAAATAATGGTTACCCTCGAAGCAATTAACCGCCAACAAAATGCAAATGATAAACTTCCAAACAATAATTTAAGTATAATAAATGAAAATGTAGAACCGATCAATTTTCAAAATTCTTTTCCTGATAGAGAACCACAAAACCGTAAACATATAAATTCACCCGTTGATCAAAATTTGAGTTCAGTCGAACGAATAAATTCATCCAATGACTAAAATTTCGATCAACGAGAAAAAATAAATTCATTTAATGACGGAAACTTTGATCAAATTGAACAAATAAATTCATCTGATAATATAACAAATTTTCAACAAAATTTAACAGAATTAAATTCAGATAGTAATCAAGAACAAATAGACAATGTAATTATCGTAGAAAATAATAATACAGATAATGAACAAATAGATTCTGACGATGATTCATCCGTAGTTTCAGTAATGTCGAACGATTTTAGTAATGATAATATAATAGAGGCGAGAGATAATTTAGAAATGCAAAAAAATAGTTTTTTATGTTTTATTAATGCAGATAGTACTGTCCCAAGTGAAATGAGAAAACAATTAATAGACTCAGGATATTTAAAATTGAGTCCATTAGCTAGTTATAAAGTAGGGCAGGTAATTGAAATGGGAACATCGAAAAGAAAAGTACTTGCGTTAGTTGCTCAAAACACCAGTACAGAAGCACCCACCGAAAAAGATTATTGTAAAGCTTTTAGATATTTAAAATTATAGATGGAAAAAACAAAATCAAAATCAATTAGTATTTCTCAAGGTCGAAGTAATTTATCCAAAACTGTATGGTCAAAAATTAAAAATATTATAGCTAAAACATTCAAAGGAACCGATATTAGAATAATTATTTGAAGAGATCTGAGAATAATACCTCCAGTAGAAGAGAGTCAAAAGATAATAGCCGAAAATCATGAAACTTCAATAGCAGGTCATAAAGGGGTAACTAAAACTTACAATAGAATTAGACAAAGATATTTTTGGGATAATATTAAAAAATATGTCGAAGATTTTGTTAGAAAATGTATTTGTTGTCAGAAAAAAAAATTAGTAAGGATAAAAACAAAACAACCGATGGTAATAACAGATACCGCATAAATTTGGGATAAATTAGCATTAGATATAGTAGTACCTATTAAAACATCAGCAAACGGTTATTCATATATTTTAACGATGCAAGACGATCTTTCAAAATATTGTTTTGCAATACCGCTAGTATCTATGACAGCCAAAGACATTGCTATAGCTTGAGTTGAGAATTTCATATTAAAACACGGTTGCCCAAAAGTAATTTTAACAGACCAAGGTCAAGCATTTATAGGTAAAGTTATGGGTTGTGTAGCTTAAATTTTAAAAATGAAACAAATAAAAACGACAGCCTTACAACCGCAATCTAAAGGTTCATTAGAAAGAAGCCATCAAGTATTAACAGATTATATCAAACATTTTACAAATAAAAATGATTGGGATAAATGGTTGCCTCATGCAACTTTTGCTTATAATACGAGTGTACACGAAGGTACAAAGTTTACCCCATATAGATTAGTTTTTGGTACAGAAGCGCGATTACCAACAGAATTTTCATACTTAGATGATATTCCTACATACGCGGATTACGTTAAAGAACTCGCAATTCGATTGCTAGAATTAAGAAAAGAAGCAAGAGAAAATGTAGGATATTCAAAATTAAAATCTAAAGTACGATACGATAAAAAAATAAATCCTGTGAAGTTTAAAATAGGTCAAAATATATTTTTAGTAAAGAATTAGAGAGATGGTAAATTTGATGATAATTATTTAGGTCCTGATAAAATTACTGAAATTTTCCCAGATAAAAGCGATATAGAAATTGAATATAAGCCAGGAAAAAGAAAACTCATTTATTGTGACAGAGCTAAGATAGCTTACAAGTAAATTGAAAATTTTTTTTACACTAGTACCTTTTTAAAAACGCATTTAAGTTACTCTAGGGAACATAATGATTTATTAAAAGTAACAAAGAAAGATAAATGATATCAAATAATTCATGATCTGATTTAAATAAAATGTAAGAATAACTACGTTGTTGCGTAATCGAAACTATATTTAAATTTAAATATAGTTTCACTTCCGACAAAAAGGAGGCAGTACCAACTGGGGCCTCGTCCATAAATTTGAATTTGATCATGCGCAGCTCGGCGCATGCGCATTTAATTTTTCCTGCCTCGTGCCAAGAAGACGGCCGCCATTATCTTTCGCATACGTACGTTCGACCGATAACACGTGTTATAATTAATCGTATCTTTTTGCACTCATCTCGAGTAATTAAATAAAAATATTAATTGAAATCAATTAATTAATCATCAAGCTCATCAAAATTATAATTATTTTTGTAATTGTGGGCACCAGAGCTCAAAACTAAATTAATAAAAAACTCAAGAATTCAAGTGATCGACGACCACGTTTCCAAGAGGTTATTCCAACGGAAAACATTACAGGTGCTTATTTATTCCATAAATAATTATATCGAGTGTTCATAAATATAAAAGACTCAATTTATTATTAATTAATTATCAACATGCTCAATATTTTTAATAATATAACAGTAAATTCTCGCTCGGTAGCCTCTGCAATCATGCTACCACGTGCTCATGATAAATTAAATTCAGTGCAATTTATTATCGACTCGTTCAATACAATTAAATTCAGTGGTCAATAATATAATTCAACAATGAACTCAATTATTAATGCATTTTGTGTAATTTAAATTAATCATTAAGTGTTCAATAGTAAACTTCGCTCAGTAACCTCTGAATTCATGTTACTTATTCTCATGACAATTTTGCGATCAACTCAGTGTTTAATTACACTCAAATCAATTATTTCAATTATTTACTCGAGATCAATTTTATAATTTGCATTCATTTAATGACGTAATCATGAGCTCAGACAATTTAACAGTATTAATAAATTAAATCAACGATTTAATTTTGTAACCCAGTGATATTATGTGCTGTGACAAATAAAAATATTGTTATATTTTTTATTATGCGTATTTTTCAAACATCCCGACCACCAACCAGTCCTGGCATTTATTTGATTAATTATTATTACAACATACGTACAATTAAGAAAATTTAAATTTTATTTCTAAATAATTTCGAAAGATTGGAAACATAGACATAATTAAAGTTAAATAATTAGTAAATATAAGAAAAAATAATAAAGAAAACGAATTAAATGATGCTAGGAATCAAATATTTTAGAATTAGTATAATATTAATTTTCAATATAACGCAAAATAGACGATAAACAAGAGAAAAATAAAATAATAATAACCAGATTTTTTTGAAGATAAAATATTGAAAATATAAGAAGAATAAAAAAGAGAAGACAAAGTAAAATAATTGAGAAGATAGTTAAACAGAATATATCTCATAGATATACTCAAGAAAAATAAATAAATTAATAAATGAATAAAAAAAAAAAAATTACTACAATAAATTAAAAAAGAGCCATCCGGCCTTACCCGGAATGGAAAGGTAGATTTCTTATAGATGTGAATACAATAAAGCTACAATAGTGTAATTAATACTTTTTTTGTAAGCTTAAACATGAATTTTAAGGAAATGGGTTATGCTTTATTATTTAGAAGTTATTAGATGACTAAGCTGCAAAAATAAGCTTTTTGTATTTTTTGTGAAATTTTTGATATCATCAAATTGTTAGAAAAGATGTTTCAAAAAATCCAGTATTGCAGTGAAAATTAAAGCTAATCGGTCAAATTTTAAGATACTTTTTACAGAATTGAGTTATCATTTTCGGTTCAAATTATTTAAGGATAAAGCCAGAAAATTCATTTTTATAAAAATCAAAAAAAATTTTAAACATTCACAACTTCCAAACTAATCGACCGATTGGGCTCATCTCCGAACTTGATCAAGGTTATCGTCCAATAAATAAGTGTATAAAATTTCATTAAGATCCGTTAAGAATAGCGCGTGCTATCGTATTGACAAGGCGCGTTATATTATGTATATATATATATATATATATATATATAAATTTTTAAGCGGATGGTATTTTTCGACTTTACGAAGTAAAATAAGATATATGGTAGCAAAATTTTTTGATAATTCGATCATGAGGGTCTCTGCGATAGGCCGATTTCTAAAGAAATCTACCTAATAATAGACAAATAAAATAATAGAAATTTTTTTTCTTACTCATACGTATAACTGAAAACTACAGTCGTCTAATAATTTAATTAAATATAATAAAAAAATGGAAGAAAGAAAAAAAAATATATATAATACAAATTTTTTTTCAATTAAAATAATCTTAAGAAATTAGAAATATAATTTTTGTCGCCTATGTAACCATTAGAGTGAATGCCATTTATATTATATAGTATTGCATAAATAAATTGATATGTGAACATAATCCTCCAATGATTTAAGAAAAAAATTGAAAATGAACGAAAAAAATATCATATTAACGAAATTGAACATGTACAGGTTTCTTTCACAGATAAGGCCCGAACGAGCAAAGCGCTCGTCTAACGGGTGGGGGCATGTGACGTCCCAGCCTGTACGTCAGATGACGTGGGCATTTACTTCTCTAATTACCGACCTGGAATCTAACTAATTATATCGAATATCGATAACCAAGTAATTTCCATAGTATTCAATTAATTATATGAAATAATATAATATAATAATAGAATAATATTGTTTAAGATATTTGAACGTTAAGGATATGAGTAACAATAATTAAAGTTATTTTTCTATATTTTATTAAATATAAATAAGCGCTGACGCCTCGAGTAAATCCTCGAAACGTGCAGCTGCACAAACATCTATTTTATTTAAGATAACTTTTGTTAATAGATAAGTGACTCATTTGTTAGTAGCAAAAGCGAAGACATCGTAAGAATTAATATTTTCAATAAATGTTAGAATGGACCATTCGAGAACATGCGTTGTCTCGAATGACCCTTCCATATGAATCGATGCGCAGGTCTGATGCCCAAACGTATTGATAAGAGTTACTCTAGTTTTTCTCGATCAAGAGAAGTCAGCCTGAAACATAGAATCATCGAGAGCAGTCAGGCTCAATATTAAAACCTCAACTTCGTTTTCACCCTCTCGAAGTTATTGTTAAGAGTACATTAACAATTGATAAATTAATTAAACTGTATATTAGGGTGCTTCGTTTGAAACGACTATTTTTTTTTTTTCGCTCCCATCCCGAAATTTTGTTGGAAATACCCCCAAAAAAATTCCCTGAGAGTTTGAGCCCTTAATATTAATATCAAGTACTTTCCCAGAGCAGGTGAAGATTTCCCATTTAAAATACACGTAAACTTGGGTTTTTATTTTTTAAACTTCTATAACTCCGCGGCATTTTATGATATCCTCTCGCCCAAAGTCGGGATTTTCTCATAATTAAATGTACTACAAAATTGTCCGTTAACGCGAAGTCGTAACTTATACGAGTGGGGTAGTACGGGCTGCTAAACCGAATTTTTTCATAGAATTCTTGTTTTTTTTCTCAACAACAAGACCTACAGAAAAAATGCAAATGATAATTTTATAGAAAATTTAATTTCCTACAAAAAAGGTCCTTAGCACCGAATCACTCAGATTGATATTTTCTGAGATATTAATTATTGAAGCTTACGTAGCATTAAATTCCCATAAAGTGTCAAATCAAATCTTAGAAAATATTGATTTTTTATTTGACTAATATCTCAGAAAATATCAATCTGAGTGATTCGGTGCTAAGGACCTTTTTTGTAGGAAAATAAATTTTCTATAAAATTGTCGTTTACATTATTTCTGTAGGTCTTGTTGTTTATGAGATAATGAGAGAAAAAACAAGAATTCAATGAAAAAATTCGGTTTAGTGGTCCGTACTACCCCACCCGTATGAGTTACGACTTCGCGACAACGGGCAATTTTGTAGTACATTTAATTGTGAGAAAATCCCGACTTTGGGCGAGAGGATATCATAAAATGCCGCGGAGTTATAGAAGTTTAAAAAATAAAAACCCAAGTTTACGTGTATTTTAAATGGGAAATCTTCACCTGCTCTGGGAAAGTACTTGATATTAATATTAAGGGCTCAAACTCTCAGGGAATTTTTTTGGGGGTATTTCCAACAAAATTTCGGGATGGGAGCGAAAAAAAAAAAAATAGTCGTTTCAAACGAAGCACCCTACTGTATATTTGCACATCACTCAAAATTATATCCTTATAATTGAAGAAATCGGATTTAGATACATAAAATAATATATATAATCACACAACCAGTTTATTGCAACCACCAAATGGTGTCTGTTCAACCCATACTTAATTATTATTTATAATTATATGTGAGTTTTCATTACGTCCAATTTAAATCGATCGCTCAACTACGCCAGCGCCTAAACATCAACCAGGACGTAATGCAGTATTCAGTGATATGTTTGGAAAAAAATTAAAACACTCAATTTTTTTCTACAGAAGTAAACAAATTACTCGTATTATATCAAAAAAGGTTATTTCGAGCATTATAAAAGTCAATACAGTTGTTAAAGAGAAAAATATAAACATTTGGAACGCGGGAAATTTTTTTACAATGAAAAAAAAAAAAATTTTTTTTTCAGGAGCTCCAACAAAATTTTAGTAAATTGAGTTAAAATTAGACGAGAGTAGATCGACTTGATGGTTAAAAGCCACAAAGAATAATAATCGGCTTGGGTGGGCCGTCTTGCCCTGATTTCCCCTCCTCATTTTCTATTCTTTCATTTTTCCATTCATCTTGATTCGTTTGTTAATGTCCTACAAAAAATAGCGTTCGTTCGTTCGTTTTTATATTTATAATTAATTATTAAAATTTGTATTATTTTTGTTTATCCAATAGTAGTTTTGCGCATGCGCAATAGTCTGCTCTAGGTTTACAATTTTTTATTGTTTTCATTATTATTCATGTTTTAATTAAAAGAGATATTTTATCAAGTAATTTTCAAATCCTGTTGATTATTTAGTACATTATAAGAGGATTCAGGTATTTACTAGAGCGTAGTCTTAGTCAACCACAATAAATTTAATTTATAAAATTGAAAACCTAGAGTAGACATTTGCGCGTGCGCACAACTACCATCAGAACAACGGGCATAATTAACGTTTGAATAATCAATTATGAATATAAAAATAATCGAACGAACTATTTTTTGTGTCACATTATCAAACAAATCAAGTTAAATTAAAAAAAAACTAAAAGGGATAAAAAATAAGTGTAGTCACTGCTAACTTCAAATAATCTTCTGAAAATTTATTTTAAAAAAATAAAAAAAAGAACAAATAATTATTTAAAGCGAATATTGACGAAGAAATGACGAAAAAACAAATTAATAAGAAAAAATTTGCCAAAAATTAAATTCCCCCCGCGAACTTGAGGGAGTTATTTTACCTTGATATGCTGTCTTTCTGATCAGAAAGTTGGTGTACATTAGTTGCGTCCAAATTGATGAAAAGTTGTCGAAAACTTAGCTTTTGTTACTGTTGGCCTGTTGGTTACAGCCCTACCTTAGCAGCACAGCTTGCTCGAGCAAAAGTTTACTGTACAAAAGTTTCGTTGAATTTTTCTTCAAATTTCCGTCAACTTAGGACTTTTCAATTCTTAACGACAAGTTGTATGCAACTCGCTATTGAATTTGAGGTATATTTAATGCCCGAATTACAATGCAAATTCACTTCAAAAGTTGACTAGAAAAAAGTTGTCTTTAATTTTCGCGCAAATTTAATATCAATTTATCGTTAATTTAACTTGAAAAATTGTTAAGTATATTTTTACGCTCAAATCGTAGACAATTTTAAGTATAAATTTGCTTACCTTCTGAAATGGTAAAAATGAACATCACCGACCGTTTTTTTCCGTACAAGTTTACCTTCAAATTGAAGAAAAATTAACTGTAAATTTTTATTATTAACATTTGCTGTAAAATTGTCCGCCAATTCGGGCAGTAGATATCAGATAATTTCAACATTAAATTACCGTCAATTTCAATGCAAAGTGGCTATTAGGGTAATAGCCACTTAAAATCGAAATTGACAGTAATTTGACAACTGAAATTACCGAAAGTTGCTGTCCGAATTTTACTGACGATTTGACAGCAAAAATGGGAACGAAAAATTTGCCATCATTTTAAAAATTTTTTTTCAACTTAGAGATAACTTTTGTTATTAGAAATAAAAAAAAATACTTTGGACATAACAATGTTCATAATTTGCGTGAATCCATCGTTGTCTCTGAAAACCTGAAGAACTTCATGCTGGATTTCTTGACCAATCTCCCAATTTTCTCGGAATTCTTGATTCAGTTCGGCAATCGTCTAGCATGTTTGAACTAGGCTGCATTCTCTTTGTTGTAGTAGTTTGACAGTCGCAACTAGACAAGAAAATTTGGCAGCGATGTCTTCAAACTCGTCACGGTTTTCTTGCCTTTCCAAGCTTTCTTGCAAATTTCTCACAGCTTGACTGCCATCGTCGAGGTCCATAAAAACGTCCCACGTCGTTGTAGTGTAAGCAATAATATTGGCATGCTTCAATCCACTTACCCCATCGTGTTGTCACTGGTCTTGGTGGTAAAGGAACGTTTGGAAGAGCAGCTTTAAAGATATCAACCCACATTTTTGATTTCGAGAAAACTTCTTTGACACTTGCAACGACATCATTGATTTCCTCAGAGCACTCTCTGACTTTCTCAGCTATATTGTGACATATGTGTGTTAAAAATGTCACGTTGACAAGTTTTGGATATGCTTGTTTCAGAATTCCAGTGGACGCCTTCATGTATGGAGCAGCATCAGTCAAGTATAAAAGAACTCTATTTAGATTAAAACCTGTCGGCCAAAACTCATTCAAGCTATCAATATCATACGCCACTATGCTTGCAGCGTTTGTTGTCACAACTTCTCCACATCTAATTAACCACCCCGTTGAAGCTCAGTCTTGATACAATAAACCAATAATGACATTGGTGACGCAGCGACGCTTGGAGTTGGTTGTTTCATCCACTGAAACCCAAATAAGACAATCTCCTATTTCTTCTCGTATAGTTGTCAGAGTTTCGTTGTAAATGATAGGCAAATACGTTTCACTCATAATTGTCGCATCCAAAACTTTATGCTGTGTGTGCGTTTGTAAAAAATTAGCAAAATCAGGTTGACAAACTTCGTCGAAATAAATATCTGATTTTATGCGCTAGTGAAATTTTTGAAGAAAGCAGAGTGCCGACTGTTTGAGTTTAGAAGGTGTTGTGGAGATGGAAAAACTGGATGATTCCGTCTCTGGAAAGCTACTTGGTGTTTAGCGGATTGTAGGTGACGCTCGAATGAATGAATTTTCAATAAGACCAGTGCCGTTGTGCACAATAAACATCGTACACAGTTATTTTCGAGTCGAAAATAGTCGTCGGGTAGTTCTAGTTGCCTCTATATTCTTTTGTAAACATGAGCCCGCCTATCATCAGCTGCCATATCTAATCTTGTTGAAACAATTTACGGTAATGAGAATTAACAATATTATATGCAACTATTCTTAAAAAATCGGTGTGTCGGTTGACCCTGCGGGCCAGCCCCAAAACTTCCCGCGTATTTTGAGCTCCTTGAGCTCGAAAAGTTGTAGCAGAGACTTTTTCGAGCTCGAAGAGCTCGAAAATACTTTTGTATGCTTTTATTTTCAAAGAATAACGTTTTTTACAATTGCTTCTACAACGATAACTCTCGAACGAATAAGCCGATTGAGACGTTTAAGGTGGCAATCGACGCGTTTCATTGAGTTCTATAACTGGTCAAATTTTGAAATTGATTCATCGAGTCGTTTTTGAGAAATTTTCAAAATACTAAAAAATTTTTTTTTTTTTAATTCTTTCGACAACGGTTTCTCTTGAAAGAATTAACCGATTTTGATGTTTGAGGTGGCATTCGACGCGGATTATGAATCTCCAGAGCCCATTCCATTGAAGAATTAATCCATCGAGCCCGTAAAAAGTTATCCAAAAAAAACCTTTTTGAAAAAAGTTTATTTTTGGAATATCTCAGAACGAGCCCTACGTTTCAAGCTCAATTTTTTTCAGCTTCAAGATATTAAAAAACTGCGTTGAATGACACCTTGACGATCAAAATCGGTTCATCCGTTCAAAAGTTATAGATATTCGTACATACATACATGCATACATACACTCGGACATCATCGTGAAATTAGTCAGAACAGCTCTCTAGGACCTCAAAACGTCGACATCCGTTGAAATTTTGATTTTTACAAATCGGACTGAAACCAATAACTTCCCGAATTTTTGAAAATTTGCAATTTTCTTAGCGGGAAGTTAAAAAATCACAATAACTAAACTTATATTAACTTACCTTACGAACTTGAAGTGTCCTTGATCTTGGGTGTATATAAAAGAAATATGAAAATCGTTCTCAATAAACAATTAATAGTTCGACAGACTGGTATAAACTATAAGAAACTAGAACAACGTTGAGTTTAACAGAAAACAAAAATGAAAAATGAAGTTCGTAACGATAATATTTTTGAGAAAATTACAACGATAAGCAAAAGAGAATTAATAAACTAGAAATAATATTTTAATAAAGATGAGATAGATGAACTACGAAAAATATATAATATTTCAGTGATTACAATTAATTATTATTTGATTGAGTAACTTTTTCAAAAATTTCTTGCTAATATCTTTACAGAGCTGTCGACTTATGTCAATTAAGATTCGTGAAACTATCAAGCAATAAAATAAACAAAGAAGACTATACGTTCAAACAAGTATAGTTCTCACAATTTTAAAATTGCTAATATAATTTTAGATCCGCATTGATGCAAGATTTATGCAGAAGATTATAATTTTTACATATCCGACGAGAAATATTGTATACATTATAGATGAAGAAATTTATTTTTGCAAAATACACACAGAAAAAAAGGAAATCTTTGTTATGTCCATAAAGTAGCTTGTACTGGGATATTTGGACAAATTATTATTATTTTTATTTTCGGCCCGAGTCTTTCGACCAATAGACCGGGATCACACTGAGTTATTATCTGGAAGGTTTGTTTGAAATGACGATGTTCAATATACGAATTAAACTACTATATATTATACAATTTACAATTTTGATGATGTGAATACAATGAATTTAATATTTAAAACATTAGGTGGCTAGTCAGCCGACTCTAATTTACAATAAAATGGTTGTGATAAAATTCGTTTTGAATACTAGAGAGGACTATAGAATTTTGAATACAATAATTTCTTTTATAATATTTCCGTATGTTGGAAATGTTTGTATATTTTGACTTAATGTTTACAGTGCCTGAAGTTTTGGATGCTGGAGTACACTTCTGGTTTACACTGAGTTTACTATATTATTCGCGGTTACAATTTGTTTCGTTACTATTGAACACTAACAATATAAATAATAGAATAAAGTGTGAGAACACTTGTACCATTAAATCAAAATATAAAGTGTGAGAACACTTGTACGTTTAAATAGAAAACAAAGTAAGAGAACACTTGCAAGTAAATACTAGTGCAGAACTAGTGTAAGTGTGAGAACACTTGTACTTGAATTTTCTCATCCTTACTGATCCAGGACTGAGAACTGTGACTTAACTGAGAAATTGAGACACTGCCGTAAAAACTGCGAGATTGAGAGTGATTGATGTGTGTCAACACTTTTTATAATTTTCGTCAGGTCCTAATTGGTGTATTGTTTGGGGGAAAACTGTGTCCAATCGGAACACAGTTCCTTGGGTCCTTTCCCTTTCCCTAGGATTTTCCGCTAGGGAAGTGGTAAAGGGCACACCCCGATGCAGGCCTATGTGTGTACGTATCCACACATACACCCACATGCACAATATTTTATGTATAATAATATTTTAATTTATTTATTATAATAGAAATTTATATGTTATTTTATAAATTTTCCTTTTGATAAATTTACTTTAATTTATTTGTATGAATTTTACTTATTTAATTTTTATAAATTTACTTCTTTATTTATATAAAATTCTATATTTATTCGCATGAATCTTTTCTTATGTAAATTCTATTAATTGCTTTATTTATTTATGTAAAATTTCATATCTATTTTATAGTCTTTACTTCTTTAAAATTTTGTAATTTATTTAATCATTTATATAAAATTTTGTATTTATTCCTAAAATTTTATGCGTTTGAATTTTATTAATTAGGTTAAAAGTTTTATATTTATTCTTACTATTTTTATCTATTTGAGTTTAATTAATTAATTAAATTATTTATACGAACTTTCATCAGATTTTTTGTTAGTTAAAAATTATTTTGAATAGTAAGTTTTTTTTGTATTAAATTCCCTTAAGGACTATTTCGTCATTTAAAACAATTTTGTCTATTTGTTCTATGATCCCGAGATGTCTCGTTGAAAGTGCACTCAAAAATGTAAGGGCTTATAAGATTAGGTATTTTCGTTTATTTTATTTATTTAAAAATGAGTCACTGTTAAAATTTCATTTTTTTCCTTTTTAAATATTTCAAATACGTCTCCGTTGATAATTTTTTATTGCTTTCTAAAAAGAATAACCTTGGGCCTTTTCGCTATGGTGACCTGAGGGGTCTTTAAAAATGCATTTGATTGTTTGCTCTAGTACTTTTTTACGTGCGTCAGAGCAAACAAGTTCACTAATCTTAAAATATTTTTACAACTAAAATGTCTTATCGCTCTAGAATTATTAAAGAAAAATAAAATCTGGTCGCCACGTATTTTTAACAATGAAAATAAAATTTAATATGATAAAATAAGAATAAAATGTTCAGCATCTGAGCTGGACGTAACACCCTCGCCGTTAGACGGAAGCACGAGCTGATTCGAAAAGAATCGAAGAAACGAGTGCGACAACAAAATTTTATTTTCAAACGATCTAAACTTACGGAAGGTGCTGACACGCTATCTCTCACGAAGACTGTTGCTCTGCTGGTGTCTGATACTTGTTGATAGGTTGGTGTGGCAGCGCTGACTTCCGTTGTTGCTGATCAGGTCATGGCGGTTTTAGATAAGATCGGATAGATCTCGGGTGTTAGTGGTGCCAATTTGTCCCCCTTTTCCATCCTTCTGACGTGAACTTGTGAAGACGAGTTTAATTCGGCTTCTCTCTGCCTACCTAGGTGTAGCAGGTAGATCAGCGAGTCCCCGAAAACTTCTACGAGACACAACGTCCTCCCGTAGACTGCGTGCAAGACGTATCCATAAATTATGGTGTCTCCAATGAACTTGATCGTTTGAAGGAGCGTGGCGATCTCAATAATACCAGCACACCATGTGCCGAATCCGTCAAACGTTGTCCAGGTTGTGGACCTTGTAATTTTGACCAGATGCTCCAATCTTTCCTCGCTGAGGGTGTTGACTAACGATGTTGACCCTCGATTATCAATCCTGGATGGCTGGATCATGGTCTCCATGGCCTTTGGTATGCATTTATACCAGGTAGAATCCAGTTTAAAAAGTGGAGAGTTGCTGGGCAACTCTGTACCATAGTCGGTTACATCGTGTGTCCTAGGGGTCAAAAATTGTCTTTGTTTGCCCCGCAATATGGACTTACGATTATAACATCCGTCGGCTCGCTGGATTTTGACTTCTTCTGGAACTTGGTGCACTCTGATAACCACCTCTCTTGCCACAACCACCATGAGTCCTGGGCTTCCCATGAACCTGAAGACCAACTCGTCCGGCTGGGTCGATGAGACAGAGAGCGTGTTTCTCAGCACCTCCTTTCCTAATCTACATTTATAATTAAGTACCTCTAAGTACAAAGTCTGGACCTGAGACCTTATATACCGTTCAACAAATATAAATTTCGTGTTTACATATAATAAAATGTCCAATTTATCTAGATTTGAAACTACTACGTTATTTTTACCCAACCATCCTAAGTTCTTGTCATCGACAATAGACAGTTTAGGATGTTTGGTCCTGATAATAGTTGTCTCGCATGAGGTCTCAGCTCCCACTATGTTCAACAAGGATCTGGTGTCTCTTACATTCAATGAGTCCACCGTTTCCTTGTCGGTTCTTATTTTAGTGTATATGCCATTATATAATATTGTATGATTAAGCTTTTTCTAACGTTTCCGCGGCCTGCCACGTCTTTGTGCAAGGCCGTATCGTTTTTTATGAGAAATGTTAGCAGTTTCTGTGTTTAATTTATTAGAAGCGTTCAGGACTTCTGTATTTGATTTACTAGAAGTGCTCGGTACTTCTGTATAGAATTTATTCGAAGGAACTTCTATTTTTAATTTAGCAGTGTTAAGAACTTCTGTTTTCGAGTTAGAAGTGTTAGGAACTTCTGTTTTTAATTGTCTAGAAGTGTTAGGAACTTCTGTGTTCAATTTAGAAGTGTTAGGAACTTCTGTGTTCAATTTTGAAGTGTGAGGAACTTCTGTGTTCAATTAAGAAGTGTGAGGAACTTCTGTTCTTAATTTAGAAGTGTTAGGAACTTCTGTGTTAAATTGTCTAGAAGTTTTAGGAACTTCTGTGTTTAATTGTCTAGAAGTGTTGCGGACTTCTGTATGTAGTTTTCTAGAAGTGTTAGGAACTTCTGTGTTAAATTGTCTAGAAGTGTTAGGAACTTCTGTATGCAATTGTCTAGAAGTATGAGGAACTTCTGTATATAATTGTCTAGAAGTGTTAGGAACTTCTGTGTTTAATTTAAAAGCGCAGTGAACTTTTGTCGTCGATTTAGAAGTGTTAAGAACTTCTGTGGTTCGTTTAGAAGTGTTAGGAACTTCTGTGGTAAATTTAAAAGTCTTTTGTGACTCTTCTGTTACTCTCTGGGCGCGAGGTGTGATATGTGATATTCCGACGGGGTTTCTGGGCAACGCGTTAGAATCAAACTTACAGAATCTTGCCAAGTGTCCTCTGCTCTCGCATAGCTGACACTTAACGTTGGTATATTGATTTTGAGTACTAATTTGTGGGCAATTCTTAGCTATATGCCCTTTTTTATAGCAAATCTAAAAAAATTTTTTTTTTAGTAGATTTCATAGAAATCTATCTTTTGCATTTGCCCTCATGGTGGAATTTTCAAAGAATTTTGTCATAATCTATCATAATTCATCAAGTAGGTTCCAAAAATACCATTGGTTCAAAAGTTTATAAATGTATGTATATATATATATATATATATATATATATATAGATATATATATATATATATATATATACATATATATATATATTAGGGTGGTCGTTAAAAATTAAATTTTCTCAGGCGCCCTATAGAAAGCTTCTTTTTAGTGAAAAAATACGTGGGGGATTTGGTTTTTTCGTTTCAAGTAAAAAGAACACGTGCCGAAGGACGATCTAAGCTTATTTTTTGATACGATCGCGGTTTTTTCAAAATATCTCATGTAATATGCAGATTAAAGGAAAACATTATAAGATCAATTTTGTAGGAAATTAAATTCTTGACAAAAAAGGTCATACTCATTGTTTTCGAAAAATGTGTTTTTATGAAGATATTTATAAAAAACTTTTTTTAGATCTGATGGATTGAGCGTTTTAAGAATTACAAATTTTGAAAATAATATTTTTTTAAGTATATAGAAATTGTAACAAGCATTAATAATTGATATGATACGAGTTACGAAGTTGTCTATATTTATGAAAAAACGTTATCTTTTACATTCGTTATCCTTAAAATGCCCAATCGATAAGACCTAAAGAAGTTTTTTTAAAATATCTTCATAAATACATATTTCATGAAAAAAATGAATATGACCTTTTTTGTCAAGAATTTAATTTCCTACAAAACTGATTTGATGGTTATTTCCTTTAATCTGCATATTTCATGAGATATTAAAAAAAAAACCACAATTGTATCGAAAAATGAACTTGAATCGTCCTTCGGCACGTGTTTTTTTTTCTTGAAACAAAAAAACTAAATTCCCCGCATATTTTTTCACTAAAAAGAAGCCTTTTACGGGGCGTCTGAAAAAATTAAATTTTTAACGACCACCCTAATATATATACATTAGGGTGTCCGTTATTTCCCAAATTGGTTTTTAACTCTGCAGCGCCCCTAAAATTTTTAGTAAATGGCCCAAAAAAAAATATCCGACCGATATAAGCTCTTAATATTGATAATAACCCGTGCCACAAAGACAATTTATTTCTCATTTAAATAACATGGCATTTTTGTACTTTTTGCAATTAATTTTTTCTTTGCTAAGCCAGTTGATAAATTGCAGCGGCATTAACTTATTTTTGTAGAAAATTGAATGCTCTACAAAAATTTTTTCTTTACATTTTTCGAAAAAATCACTTGTGTCAAAGTGAATCAAGGTCATAGTTGAACTAGAAATAATTTTTTATTTTTTTTTGTTTTGAACAAAAAATCATCGTTATTTATATCAAAATTTATTGTTTATTGCCGAAAATATCTTATTTTGAGTATTTTTTTGCATCTGTTAAAACTATTGAAATGAGAAGAGTTGAACATTCTCAAAAAGAAATTCCGATGATTTAAAAGTTTCAGATTCACAATTACTTTTATGAAAAAATAAAATTCGTGCCAACGCATGAGCACGAAAGAGAAATGTAGTATCGTGACTAGCCGGCGTCGTGTATTGACTATTGCCCTGGCGGTCCTGAATTATGGTGATTCACGGTAGTATCACGGTGATTTACCGTGAGAGTGCACCGTGATGTCGTAGATCACGGCAACTTCGCGGAAATCACTGTTGTTGTATAGAAAAAATGGCAATACATTAATGAGTCTACATAAGGTTTGAAGGTCACGGGGACCGTTACCGGTGATTACCGTGACCTTGACGGACCGTATCTCCACGATCCATCTTACGGCTTTTAAAAAGTACAATTAATGTATTGCCTTTTTTTCTATACAACAACAGTGATTTTCGCGGAGTTACCGTAATCTACGCCATCACGGTGAACTCTCACGGTAAATCACCGTGATACTACCGTGAATCACCGTGATTCAGGGCCGCCAGGGTGACCATAGTCAATACACGACGCCAGCTAGTCACGATACTCCATTTCTCTTTCGTGCGCATGCGTTGGCACGAATTTTACTTTATCATAAAAGTAATTGTGAATCTGAAATTTTTGATTCATCGGAATTTCTTTTTGAGAATGTTCGACTCTTCCCTTTTCAATAGTTTTGACAGATGCAAAAAAATACTCAAAATAAGATATTTTCGGCAATAAACAATAAATTTTGATGTAAATAACGATGATTTTTTGTTCAAAATAAAAAAAAAATAAAAAATTATTTCTAGTTTAACTTTGACCTTGATTAACGTTGACACAAGTGATTTTTTCGAAAAATGTAATTAAAAAATTTTTGTAGAGCATTCAATTTTCTACAAAAATAAGTTAATGCCGCTGCAATTTATCAACTGGCTTTGCAAAGAAAAAATTAATTGCAAAAAGTACCAAAATCCCGTGTTATTTAACTGAGAAATAAATCGTCTTTGTGGCACGGGTTATTATCAATATTAAGAGCTTATATCGGTCGGATATTTTTTTTTGGACCATTTACTAAAAATTTTAGGGGCGCTGCAGAATCAAAAACCAATTTGGGAAATAACGGACACCCTAATATACATATATATATATATATGTGTGTGGGGGAAAAGGGTGGCGGGGGTAGGCAAAACGATGTACTCCTAAAATTTTATAAAAAAATAATTTTATTTTTTAAATGTATTTTAACCATTCCAAAATTACTTTTGTAAATATAATTGAGCATTATTTTGAATATTTTCGTTGAACTTTTTCAAAAATCGAGTATCGGTCGAAAAATGTTGATGACTTTTGTATTATGATAAACACTATTGAAAATTTTTTTATCTTCTTTTGTGTTATGTCCGGATTCAATTAATTAATAGTAATTAATTATTGGAAATGGTCGCGTGGGCCTCAAGTGGGAGGCACCGGGCAAACAGGGTGATTTTCCTATAGGATTAGCTCTAGGTTTTATTTTTATTGTGAGAACTCGAACAATAAACCCCGCAGGGGCCTCTCTGTAGTTTCGATGCAGAATTTGGATACAATACGTTAGAGAAATTGATAATTTTACCTACTTTTCGTTGTTCGCTGATTACTTGCAAGTTGGTTTTTGGGCTGGAACTCTCGTGAACGGCTTCTGTTGGTCTCTGGTCGAAAGATGATTTGGTCCAGGATAAGGAATGTGGTTCTTAATATTAGAAATAATCTAATATGCCGGTTTTCCCAATGATAGATGTTTATTGAAATATTTCCCTATAGGCCGTACTCAGTTCACAAGATGTTATATTATTCTTAACACTAAAGTTTTTTCTTTAACTTAAATTGCTTGGATTTACACTTAACTATTAAACTTAACTTATTGCTTTTACACTTCGAAATTATTGAGTCTATAGCTCATATGAGTTCGGTCTGAATCTCCGACTCCAGCAATTCACTCGGACGAGAATCGCTATTTACACACTTAACAATTATTATAAAAATCACTTCTCGTGAAGTGATTTTTGGAATAGGAAAATATATTTTTGAAAAGACAATTTCGAATAGAAATTTTAACGGTAACAAGCAACTTGCCACGCCTCCTCGAGTGCAATATCGAGACGATCTTCCCGTGGGATTTTATAGCATACTTGACTGTTTAGATTTTATGAATGAAAATGAACTAATCGGTTTAAGAGAAATAGAATATAGAAAAAGGGGTTGCCTAAACGTAACACGGTTTAGAACTCACGCGGGCCAGCGAGGAAGATACATTAACTTCTCAAGCGTCATAGGCTGCCGCACCTTGGTGTTCGTTGTTTTTATCACCTCGGTTGGCGGTTCTGGAGGGAATAATTTAGAATATATAATTGGGTGAGTCTAAAATACAGTCAAGTGTAATTCCCTGATTGGAAGAAACGTTGACGACGTGCAACGAGGTGTTGGCCGAAGTTGCTATCCTTAAAATTGTTAACGCTGCACTTTACAGCGAGCGCGGCAAAGAGGCCCCTTTAATATAGACGGCAAGTCCGATATAACATTTGCATCCAATAATTGTGTAAAATATAATTTTTCTTAATGTAACTTACAAAAAAATTTAATAAAATCAAACTTTTTCAATATTCAGAATTTTTTTTTTTTTTTACATTTTTCAGGGGGTACCCTACATATTGCCCGCAAAAATGAAATTTTTTTTTTTTATGGCGATTGAAAATTTTGTCTATTTACTTTGAATTTTTAACAACTTTTGTAATAATTTGTTATAAACTTTACAAAATTGTGTGAAATTTTATTAAATTTTACAAAATGCTACCCCACACTAGATGCAATAGTGACATCAAAGTCTCTAAAGCTATATGAAATGTTATAAAATTTTATAAAATTTCATACAATTACATAAAATTTTATCTAATTATTACTTCCCTTTCAAGATCTTACTTCATAAAATTTTATAAGATTGTGTAAAATTTCACATAATTTTGTGAAATTGTATAAAAGTTTATACAATTTTATACAATTATATAATATTTTATCTGATTATTACTTCCCTTTTCAGATCTTACTGTATAAAATTCTATGAAATTGTATAAGATTTGATAAAATTGTATAAAATTCCATAAAATTTCACTGTGCAGTTTTATAAAATTGTATAAACTTTTATAAAATTTTGTAAAACTACAATATTTTATACAATTTTATAAAATGTTATACAATTTTATATAATTACATGTATTTATTACGTTCTGTACTCAGATCTGGCTTTATAAAATTTTATTGAATTTTATAAGATTTTATAAAATTCTATAAAATTTTATAAAATTGTATGATTTTTTATAAAATTTTGCTCTGAAATTTTATAAAATCTTACAAAATTTTATAAAATTGTATAAAATGTTACGAAATTTCATAAAATTGTATAAAATTTAATATTATTTTATAAAAACATTTTTTCCCGGGTTGTTATTTATCAATTTCGATGAATTATGAATCCTTGAATAATGGTTAGAAAGCAAAATTAATATGTTAGAGTATTTAAAACGATTATTTTCTTTTTCACGCTTTATCCTTATATTCCAAAAATCAAATGTTCAACTTTTTAGCGCTGAGATCGTAGATGGCGTCAGTTGTTTCCTTGTTATATCTTATTATTTTTCAATTCTACTCCGATTTATATGCGTTAGTTGAAGAAAGATTGTTTGTTTCATTCGTCTTAATTTTTTTGTAAACAACGTGCGCGGATAGTAAAATTTATGAAAAGAAGACTGTCTGGAAAAATATTCTATAACAATCAATCATTCTCTCCATATGCTAATGTAGAGAAGGCGACGCAGTTATACGAAAAAAAATTCAAGCAGAGGTTCACGGTAAAAAATAGCAAAACTTTATATAAAGTTTATAAAAATATGCCAAACGTTAAATTTAATCCAGAACTCGTTTACAATGAAATATATTTTTACTGTCCGATAGTTAAGAAACATGCTGGTCATACCAAGTAAGTATTTTTATGATTTATGCATTATAACGAATCTTTCAGCCGGTGCACTAACGTAACGAGTTTCATCACCATTATAACTTTGAATAAATAACTTCTTAGTGTATTATAAAAAATTTCTAATATTCTGTGATGTATACTATGCTTTTTTAACCCGTTTTCTACTTACAGATGATGTTCAGCTGTCATTTCTAAGTTTTTGGAAAAGGCTCAAAGATTAGCTGTGAAGCAAAACACCTCTCAACCATCAATTACTGAATTTCATAATCTCGGGTGAGTTAAAACGTCATTTGTTCAATTCTAACGATAATGAGCGAGTTATAAAGAGTGTTTTACTCCAAGAAGTCATCGACGAAATTGAACAAACAATTTGCGACGAAGCAGCAAAAGCCCAGGCTGAAGAACCGGCTCTGAATACAACAGCTGTAGCTGAAGAGCTGGCTCAAAATGTAGCAGCCGCACCAATTGAAACAGCGCAAAATCTACGCGCAGAGGTGGAAGATCCTGCCCGGGTGTCTACGGCAGTAGCAGCAGTTGTAACTGAATAAACAGATATAGCTACAACATGTCCCGAGCAATCCGAGTTTCAAACTTTTTTGAAAAACTTGGGAGGTCTTGATTTTGCTCAAAAGATTTTACGCGGAAAACAAAAAATTAAAATGCTAGACCTTAAACATATTAATGTTATTTGCATGAATAATAGTATGCAAGGGTTGAATTTTGTAAATTCTAAACACTTCTTTGAAAAAAATTCTTATGATTACTTAAAAATACGTATGAACGCAAAAAATAAAATTAATTTTTAATGTTTAAACAATAATGGAATGAGTACTTTATTTAGAACAATACTTGTATAATTAGTCATCAAACCCTGAAGATATATTTTATGTTGGTATGCACGGTGTAATGGGTCCACTTATTTTAACAATTGATTGTGGTCTTGATAAAACAAGGGCCCATCCATATGTAAAACTTAAGGTGTTCTACGTACCTGTCTAGCTATGCTCAGTGGAATCTCATGACGAGGGTAACTCCGTACTGGACCACGCAGTATTAAAATTAAAGAGAGATCTTATACTAAACTTATCAGGAAGATTTATAAGGCTAGATAATTAATTAATATGATTTTATGCACTGATAACCATGGCATTTATTTAAACAAAGTCGCCTTGACAAAATATATAATGAATATGAACAATAATTAAAGATGGCTGATGAAACTGACTCGGATATTTAAATTAATAACTTTCAATAAATTGACTCGACAGATTAAATATTAAACAATTGACTCGACGGACTTTATATTAAACAATTTTACCAAAATTATGCAAATTTTACCCAAAGCCAATTCTCCACTCACTTCAATCGACAACTCCTTCAATCTCCAGTCTCCGATCCAATCCTCACGTCCTCCAACCAAGTCCAATTCTCCAAGATCCAATCCCAATATATTCCAATATTCCAATAATTTATTTCTCAACCAAACTTAATTAAATAAGCTTCCACGCAGCACGTGGGCTTATGAGCTCTTGGCCCCTAATGGCGTCTGTAGTAGCCAGTAGACAGTAGTATGATAGTAGTAATAGCAGCAATAGTAGTAGTAGTCGGGAAGAGCGTCCGTCCACGGTGGTTGCTGCGAGCCAAGAGCTCGACAGCTCGTCGTCTCTGGGCCTCGTACCTCACCACTCAGGTTGGCAAACCCCTAAAAACAGAAGTCGAAAACTCGACCGTAGCGACCCTGGCGCATCGGTGACTGTATTTTCTTCAATATTGACAGTTGTTGAAGAAGGAGGGCAAATCTTTTGGCGCGAGTCGAAATTGTATTTAAACGTTCTATGGAATGCTTCCACCCCGTTACAACGGAGAGAAATTTATAGTAACCATTCTGAGTACATTTATGAATTGACATTCCACATAGTCATGGTAAGAATTTCCTTGCAATTATGGTATATAAGTCTATACTTTCTGGGAAAAGTTCCCATAACAATTTCCATCACTGTGGTAATTATTCCCATAATAATTTTTTTAATCCAATCAATTAGGATTAGGATCAATCTATCAGGATTAATTCATAATAATGCTAAGTATTTGTTTATATTAAGTACATATATTTATTGTTATCTTCTTCACTACCATGAACATAAAGTAATTGTCCATCATCATTCTGAAGATATCGCCGACTTGTAAATGCTAAAGCAGTAGTCAACTCCTCAGAATTATTCTTGTCAATGACTTATCACTCGTACTCCTCGTTTTCGTCGAATCCAAACTCAAATTTAGCATTTTCTTTTTTTTTTTTTATATTTTTCAAATTTTTTAAAGCATTGTTTTTTCTGTATCATTCAGCTCTATTATACATGCCAAATCATTTATATACATTAAGCGATTGATATTTTGTTGATTGGAGTTCATTTTTGGTTTTATTTTATCCCACATGGCATTTAATTCAGTGTTGTCTTCTATGGTTTTTTTTTCTCCCTCCCAGCGAAGGCATTTGCATTGAGTTGAACAACATCAATTCTACTCGAATTAAGCATTGTTTTCAGGTGAGCTGTGAATCATATGAGACAAAATTATAAATTTATTTAATTTTATGAATTAGGCCGATGACCTTTCTTCTATTAGTTAGCTAACGATAAACTAGCATGTTTATAATTGATTTGAAATAAAAAATATTAAAAACTACTTTTCTGGAAATTGTATGCTTTTATCGCCACTCTGATCAAAAGGAACGTTTAAAAATGATTTGCCCATGCGAAATCTTAAATGCTCATAAGAAGGGCGATTCAAAAGTATTCAAAAGCATTAAAAAGTATTAAAATTATTTTTTTTTCTAATCGTTTCGAATCGTTCCTTTTAATAAGGGCAATAGAAGAGGCATTAACCTTAGTATAAAATAATAGAATACATAGAGATAATTACTTAAAAAAATGCTTGGGTGAGGATTTTTTCTTAGTACTTCATTTCTACTTCGATGATGAGTTGCGGTAGAATTGTCTGTCCGATCATCCATATCATAAACTGAAAAACCGAGTGGTGTAATTTTTCTTAGCAATTGCTTTTCTTAGTAGATGAAAAATTTATCGAAATAATTTCCGAAATCTTCGTTACATTTTGATTTTATTCCTTGAAATGTTGGAACAATTATTGAGGCAGGTAGTAAAGCTAATGCCTTTATCTGATTTAGTATTATGTAAAGTTCCGGGTGGGTCGATTTGTTTCATCGTTTCCCAGTTATCTTCACTTCTTTGGCTTTCTTAATAATTGCCTAAAAGAAGAATAAAAACTAATATGTAATCATTTAAAAGGATATATTTAAATATGACAAAAGTCTTAATCGTAAGTTATTTATCAAAAAAATAAATGAACATATAAACAAGTATTATATATGCATGTGCATAAATTGACATTATCGTCAAAAATTCTTTTTTATTGATACTACAATATATCTTAATAGTAGTTGATATACTACTTGAAAAATAAGAAAATTTGATACATAACCGGTGCAGATAATTACTATTATTGTAGCTTTACTATTCAGATATCTAAACAAATATAAATTGACTTATGATAGATAACTATAAATTTTATAAGTCTCATTAATTCTTTATAGCAGAAAATCAATTTGTTCTTCTTTTCATTAACTGCATAAATATACAGCTGCTAAGGTAAAATATCCAGTACCCCGGAAACTAGTGTCCAATCGCTCATTTATTTTTACATCTATTATTAGTAAATTTTATTTTTAATATAGATAAACAAATACAGGAAGTGATCGAGTACTAGTTTCCTAATCAGGTACAAAGTGTTTCACCTTATCTATTAAAATTATTAATTATAAATATAATATATACTTATATAAAATTTTATATCATTTTACAATCTATTTTTGAAAATTAGATCACGCCGATTTTGAAATTCAATAGTTCATAATCATCTATATATGATTTGGTGTAATTATACCAAAAAGTTTTCCTAGGTGAATAGTAACTATTTCAATCGAATGTGGAATTATAAATTAAATTAATGCATACCTGACTATAATGAAAGTAGCAATGCTTTATTTCGGCGGTGTTGTAATGTTTTTTGAAAGCATTCCCGATAGCCGACATAAAATCGCTCATACAAACTTAAGGCTGGAGCAATGGAAATTTTTGTTTCAAAAATTCATACACTCTGTAGTAACGAATTTCAAATTTATTTGTCATTAATACCCATAAGAATGAAACAGCCTATAAATAAGTATAAAAGTTGAAGGGTCACACGGAAAACAATTTGATTATAAATATCTATAGTGCTTGCTTGGCAAAATTGGATCGAAGCATTCGAAACAAAAATTTAAGATCACCGGCACTGGAAGAGAAAACTAACTTCTGTAACAATAATATTGCGCCACCAATATTTGATTTCAAATTATTAATTCTATATTTGAGTTGGAGAATAATTATGTTGATGAAAACAATCAGAATTTATGAACAGTACATTAAAAAAAAGACCGGCATTTTTCGAGCTGAACTCTGTTTTTTTTTGATAAAGAAAATGATTTTGTAAGAAATATTTGAATTTTTCATTAAAAATATATCAGATTGATAATTTCAATAGCATTATTCCTTATAAGAACAATATGCAATATTTTTAAAAGTTATTTTTCCTTTCAGTGTGCGCTAATATTCTCGGACGAAATATCTTCATGACCAAATATCTTGCGAATTTGTAAGAGTTTTCTGGGGATAAATCATTGTTACAGAGATATTTAATCCATGGATACTAACTCGTGCCATCAAATTTTGACATTCCCAATCTGACAAAATATATGGTGAAAATTCCCGGTCAATATATGTCATGGTAAACCATCACATCGTAAAAATACCATACATTTGACGCAAAATACTGTATGTATACCGTATAATACAGTATTTCACCGGTACTGCCAAATACTGCAATTCTACTAAGCCCCGTAAATTACGGTAACTATCGTAACTTACCGTGATTCGGATCCGTCAGGGATAATTACCTTGCTTTCATCTTGACTGCTAACTTTTGTCATCATCGTCAGCAGCTGAATATTTTTCAATCCGAAATTTGGGATGGATTTAAATGTCGCATCGATGAAGACATTCTTAATTTGTGGACATAGAAGATTAATAAAATCTTCATCATAAAATATAATATTTGTAGCTGCTGATTTCGATTCCGTGTTGAAGATTACAGGGACTGGTCGCGTTTCGACAGATAACCTGTGCTCTTTATTTATGCCATATTGAAAAATACCCAAATTATCTGCTGATGAGCAATAGTTTCCAAAATCTTCAATACTTTTTACATCGGGAATTTTAGTGCTTTCTAACTTATTTGCTACAATCCAATTTTGGCACGAGCGCCTGAAATTTCTAAAATTAATATTCTCCGCAATCTCTGGGTATCTGGAAATTAAAATTGATTTAAATAAAAAATACGATAAAATCAAATAAAGAAGAAAATAAAAATTTATAAAATAATTGATGTATATCAATCAGTAATTTATTAGTTTTTCCTAAACCTACAATTTTTTATTTTATAAATGTAAACATTACCTATTGTTGAGAAAAAAATATAAAGGAATAGTAATTTTGTCTTCAAATTAGTACTTAACACCTATGGAATAGTATTTTACTCAAGTAAAACGTGTTTGAGCAAGATTCAGGGGTCAGCATCTTGAGCAAGACCTTTAGCAGCTAGTGTCTCTTTCTACACATATGTCTTTCGCAAAGTAGAGTATCAAGAAACCTATGTCAAGATTTGTGTATGTCTTGCTCATGGTATCCTACGCAAGAATATTAAAGATATCGTGAACACAGTGCCATAAAAAAGTGTCTGACACATTTTTTGCTGCAGTAACTTACAGTATTGAGTTATAATCTGGCAGAAATTTCTTCTGTAAGGCTTGCAATTTAAATCTACTCACAAGTATCTGCAGCAAAACACGTACGCAGAAAAGTTACTAGTACCACTCTATCTTGAGAGGAGACTTGCTGAAGAATTGAATATAATTGTTATAAGGGTTATATTTCATGTCTAGAGTAACAATTGTCAGATGCTATTGATAATCTGAGTTTAGTTTATATGCAGTAGTTTATACATATTCAGATGTACAAGAAACAAAAAAAGAGCCATCCGGCCTTACCCGGAATGGAAAGGTAGATTTCTTATATATGTAAATACAATAAAGCTACAATAGTGTAATTAATACTTTTTTTGTAAGCTTAAGCATGAGTTTTGAGGAAATGGGTTATACCTTATTATTTAGAAGTTATTAGACGACTAAGCTGCAATAATAAGCTTTTCGAATTTTTTGTAAAATTTTTTATATCATCAAATTGTTAGAAAAGATGTTTCAAAAAATCAAGTATTGCAGTGAATATTCAAGATAATCGTTCAAATTTTAAGATACTTTTTACAGAATTGAGTTATCATTTTCGGTTCAGAAGTTATTTAAGGATAAAGCCAGAAAATTCATTTTTATGAAAATCAAAAAAAATTTCAACTATCCACAACTTCCAAACTAATCGACCGATTGGGCTCATCTTCGAACTTGATCAAGGTAATCGTCCAATAAATAAGTGTATTAAATTTCATCAAGATCCGTTAAGAATTGCGGGCGCTATCGTGATGACAAGGCGCGTTATATTGTGTATATATATATTTATATATATATATATATATAAATATATATATATATATATATATATATATATATATATATATATATATATATATATATATATATACACATACATATATAAATTTTTAAGTGGATGGTATTTTTTGACTCTACGAAGTATAATAAGATATATGGTGGCAAAATTTTCTGATAATTCGATCATAAGGGTCTCTATCGGCAATATATCGGCAATAGGCCGATTTCTAAAGAAATCTACCTAAAAATGAATTGCTTGCAGTATAGATAATGAATTCATAGACAATAATAATAATAAGAATTTATGTATAATTCATAAACCACTTAATTTCTATTCTGATATTAATCATACTTACTGATAACACAATGTCGTTCTTATTTTATTCGGTGTTATACCGGCAATGAAACTCATTTCCCGGCTTTTTTGGTAAAAAAAAGTTTTTTTTTTCTGCAAAGAAATCAGGTTCATGGTTGTGGCATGGAGATTTAGGATCTGGTGTGTACTTGTTACGAATAGACCTCCCATGGGCTTGGCAACCTTTTCTCCACAAGATGCAGGCAACATATCTGTGGATCAAAATTTAAAGTGAGAGTTTTTGTTTTATTTCATTAAGCAAATGAGACGGTAAAAGCTTAGAGAAGAAAGATCCTAATATTCCCGATACGAGCATCATAAGTAAAGTAATAAGAAAGAACTAAGAATTAATTTTTAACTACAATCACACAGATGTCGGTTATGAATAATTAATTTAGTGATGACGATCATTCACATTAAATTTTGGATGCATAAAGAGTGTGACAGCTTTTCTACACAACAATATCTTAAACATATCAACATAAGCCTAAATCCAATAAATAACTTTTTATAGTTGTGTCACGTTATTTTAATATCGCGGCAGTCTCGCATCAGGTTGGTGGGCGACAGAGGGCAGCACACGCTGCTCACACGTCTTATCCGACCCATCGTTATTATAATTATTTTGTTTATATATAAGATTTTGTTCTAATTATTGTGTTAATATTATTTTATTGATTTCATAGGTATAAATTGTAGTTAAATCAGAAGATTTCACTGAGTAATTTAAGCATATATTTAGATTTTTGTAGCACTGGGAAAATAATTGCACATTTTATTTATATGCTTATTATTATTATGATTATTTTGATTGGTTGGCGTATGCGCGTCAACGCAATAGTGGGCATCAGTAAATTTATTTATTATAAATAAATTTATAAATTTAGAAATAAATCATTGGGTGGTTTAACATTAACTCATAATAAGAATTAATTATGAAAAATACAAGTGATCATTTAACGTCGGGAACTGGCTAAATTACACGGCCGAAGTTATGTATTATTTTGATGGTACGATATAGATATAACATGCGACGGTCATATATCTCCATTTGGTTGAAGTGAGTTGTATGACAAAATGGCACCAGCCTAGGTGTCGGCATGCGATTCGCGTGCTGCCATGGTCAGACGTGAGGTGGTCTCTGTAAGAGTAGCGTGTGTGCTCTGTTACATTAAAATAATTATAAATTTGTCGCCATTTGGTATTTTAGTAGAGAATATAAATCCAGTGGCATTATTTGACTTTTTGGTAAAAGCATAAAGGAAAATACATTTACCGTATTAGAGTGCAACCAAGGGAGTTGAATCATACGTAATCTGTAAGTACTTTTTGGCTAATAAATTGGCGTGTAAATTTATTCCCGCGATGGTGATCATTTGGTATCTCATAAGTGCGAGAGAGATAGTAACTTTTGAGCATTAAAATTTTCCATAAGCATATAATGGAATGCGTGATTATATTATGCCCAGTAAATACTAATACTATAAGTGAAATGATTCAGTATTAGTTTATCATTACCAATTATTGATTGTAATAAATATATAGTTATTTTTCGTTATTATTCACTGCTATAATTATTAGTTATTGCGTTATTATTATTTTTATTATCACGTGTGAGTGATACAAGAATTTAAGATATTATTTTATGGAATTATTACTAATTTTGATTATTGATATTCAATTATTATTTTGCGATTATTATTTTTGTAAATAGTGTATAACACTCCCCAATGGTTTAATTGTACGAGATATTTACTTGAAATATTTGAAGATAATCTTGAGACTATAGTTTAGCTTGTGAATATCACGTGCAAGTGATGTCATTATTTACATGCGGAAACCTATTTGGTGCTTAAGATATTTATTATTTATTATTATTATTTTATTTGTATTCGCATACAAGTATTTTTTTGTAAGTGAACTATTATTATTTTATTTTGATATTGTTATTTTGGATATGCAATACAATTGAATATTAATTTATTATTTAAAATATAATTTGAAAACAAATGATCGTCAACCCGGTATTAATCTCAATTTTATTTATTTAATTTATTACCATCTTTTTCTTGCTTTCCTTTTCCTAAATCTGAAACCGTTACCCTGTCATTTATTTTATTTTCATTTCTCCGTTGTGTTATTTTAAGTTTAATTTTGTTCGTGGGGCACACGAACTGGCACCCAACAAGGATTTCTAACCCAGCTTAAGCAGAGCTGCGGGTCCAGAGAGATTCAGGATATCTCCAGGTGGGACTTTTGTTTTGCTTTTATTTTATTTTCAGTTTTTCAACGAACGGAGAGCCATAACGGCTATTGAGTGACGACCACACTCCGCCGTAAAATAGAGGAGAACATTATTGTTGATACATCTACCTGCAGGTAACCTAGAAGAAAGTTCCTCTATTGTAGAAATAATTCATTACTTGACCAATATTTTTTAAATCATAAAAAACTTTTACAATTTTTCTAAGATTTGCGGAAAAATCTAGCGAGATTCATAGTGCACAGTATTTCTTTCCGTTAAATAAATTTTAGTCTTAACATAAATTTAGGTAAAAAAAAAGTCTATAAAAATAACGTAAGCATTTGAGAAAAAGTTAACAATGCATTATAAAATGCAATAAATAGGTAATAATGTTGATGATATTATGTGGTATCATATTTCGGGTCAGTAACACGTTTTCTCGGGTAACAAAGCCATCGGCAAACCATTTGCCGTCACCTTTCTTTCCATTACGATTATTTTTTTTTTTTGTTATTCATGTGGAAAATTATATATAAACGACGAAAAAAATTCAAACGATATACAAAAAAGATGCCGCGAAGACACGCACAGAATATATAAGACAAAGGTACTGAGTAAATAAACAAAGTGATTTATGACTGAGAATAAATATATTGAAAGTATAATATAACGAATAACTCAAAAGGTTTCGTAAAGTAATTTTTCTTTTTAACTTGCAATTACAATACGAAAATATGCAAAAAAAGTTCTAAGAGCACAACAGAGTTGTTAACACGAAGCTACGGAAACGCAGTATGAGATTCAGTTATGAAACCCATATGAAAGCTACCGATAACTGGGAAAACAAAAGACCATCGATAATGAGCGCGAAATGGGGCACGTGAAAAGCGTGCTATAATTGTGGCTAAATACTGTAGATAGTGAAATACATTTTTTTAATTCACCTACTCGCATTTTCAAAATTTCCAATTACCTCATTACGACAGATGTAATTTAATTGAAGAAAAAAATAATAGGAATTTTCAGAATATCTACTGTGGTCCGTGGCAACCGTGGCCCGTGTCAGCCGTGCCATAATAAAGTCTAAGCTAGACGGGTGCTAAATGGCTTTCTATGCCAATAAATAATCAGAAACTTACCTGAAAGCTCGAAATGATTCGAAATTAAATACTAGTATTATTTATAATAATTTTGATTAACTTAATTAATTCAATTGCTGTGGCCCGTGTCAGCCGTGGCCCTTGGCAGCCGTGCCATAATAAAGTCTAAGCTAGAGGGATGCTGAATGGCTTTCTATGCTAATGAGCTGTAGGAATCCTACGTGAAGGCTAAAAATGATAAGAAACTAAATACGCGTATTATTCATAATTATTTCAATTGATATAATTAATTTATTTACTCTGGTCCGTGTCAGCCATGCCTCATTAAGTCCAAGCTGAACGAATGCTGAATGGCTTCTTATGCCAATAAATAATCAGAAACTTACCTGAAAGTTTGAAATGATTGGAAATTAAATACTAGTATTATTTATAATAATTTTGATTGACTTAATTAATCTAATCGCCGTGGCCCGTGTCAGCCGTGCCATCGTAAAGTGTAAGCTCAAAATGAAGGCTCAAGATGATGAGAAACTAAATACTAGTATTATTTATAATTATTTTAATAGATATAATTAATTTATTTACTGTGGCCGGTGTCAGCGCAGGCCGGTGTCAGCCGTGCCATAATTGTGACGGGGTGACCTGGTATTCGACTGCCAGGTCAGCAAAAATTAAATTTCGCGCCATTTTCATTCGTGCGCACCCACCCTCGCGCCGGAAGTCTTTTAGTTTAGTGGCGTGACGGTAGGGGGTAGATTAGGCACACCTCGTCGCCAGACACCCGATCATAAAATTAATTACAACCTAGAAGCCACATCGAGCAGTCACTGCTTGAGCCGCAGTTCTTCAATAAATTCAGTTGAAAATTTTAGAAAAGTTTCTTGTCAGGCAGACGCCTTTTATTAAGTTTGGGTTTTCGAGTTTTGGTTTTGTCCAGTCGTCATCCAAGGAAACTCTGGAGATCATGGCGAATCACTTAGGACAAGTCGACGTAAGTTCCTTGGCGTAAAGGTTAAATTTATTTAAATAATTATTTGTCAAACACGTGGGGAAATTTCCAATTACATTTTATCGTCTTTTATTAATTGATTATTTGTTTATTAATATTATATTTAATTTAATTTGTTTAATTTCTTAATCGCTGTGCATGCAGAATTTTAATTATAAAATTTTACTGGTGATCAGGATTTTCCTAGTCCGTGACAAATTTATATTCAATCAAAACCACCATCAATAATATATTATTTAATTTATAATTACAAAATAGAATAAAATTTTGAGTTTCATAAATTTCGAGTATTCAGTAAGAGTCGTCAACGACCCGGCGAAAGAGAATCGCGCATGCACAGCAGAGCCTCGTTAGATTCTGTATTTGAACAAATCTATTGCTGAATCCGATCCTCAACCAGGGTAATGACCCTATAAATGAAGATGCTAGTTGTGTTCAGGCCGTGTTGGTTCCAGGTTCCGTTTCTTTGCCTGACCCTGTTCCAGTACCAGTTCCAACAGGTGGTGAACCGACTATGACAATGAGCGAGGTATTAAACCTATTTCAACGTTTTTCGTTGAACAATTCAAATATGGCTGCACCTTCTGTAGCTCAAACTGTTCACCAGATGGCTAACAGCTTTGGTGACGGGGGGTGTCGTGCAGCCATACCCGCTTCACAATGTCAGGGTATGATGAATGATCCTAGAAATTATAAGAATAATCTTCCAGATGAGGTTTTTCCTGGGGATTATATTGACACACCAGTACGAAATATTAATAATAATAATTTTAATAATAGATCTACTGGGAATCCTTTATTCCAACAATCAAATAGAGGAAATGGTCCCGAGGTATTTCCGAGGCAAGACTATAGCCACCAAGACGAGAGAAAATGGCGTGACTTCAGGCAACACCTCAAGCTGTGGACATTAAAATATCCACAGGGTGATCTATCAGCAAATGGATTTATTGCTGCTGTTGATGCCAGAATATATCGTGAAGGTTGGGCAGAATCTGACGCGATTCGAATTATAAGCTATTTATTGGAAGGCAAAGTTGTCCAGTGGTTCGACACAGATTTTCTGCGTTGGACTGATTACCAGCATGTCAAAAAGGGAATTCCTGCGTGTATTCAGTTCATCAAAAACTGACACCCAAGTACTGATCGAAATAGTACATATGAAGCCAGCTGAGGGTGAATCTATGGTGGATTTCACTTTCAGAATGCGGCGGAAATATTTTGAAATGTGCTCACCTCCATCTGAGCAAGAGCAAATTACTTGCATTCAAAACCACTTGCCAAGTGAATTGAGAATGTTGGTATTTGGTAGATCGGTTCATGACTACGATTCGTTTTTGTCTGTCTTGCATGAAGCCACTCAGTCTATGGAAGAGAGTAAAAGACTATTCAGATCGTCATCTTCTGAATCCTTCAATAAGTCAGTATCTAAGCCCAAGGAGAAATCCAGGTTCCTAGCTCTTCAGGGATTGGGTGGTACTGAAATTTGTATTAATGCCGGGTCATTGAAACAACCTCTAATCATCGAAGAGGTCAAAGAAGATTCTAAGGGTGGTTTTGTTGTCTGTGCTTCAGTAGGTAGTTCAACTACCACTAAACCTCAATTTTTATTGAGTTCAGGGGAAGTCCCTCAACAATACTTTGTATCACCTTCGAATTAACAACCTGTTCAAACAACAATAAATTACCCGTATTCGTATCGTCAAAACTCTGCGACTAGAAATAATTACGCGAGACCAAAATTCGGTCAAGCTGCTCGAAATAGTTTTGCAAGGCCTCAGGTAAATCCTAATGCATTCTTTTGCTATAATTATGGTCAAAATGGCCACAGGTTCGGGTAATGTACGAACCCTAGAGTGAACATCCGTACATATTGCAATAAAGTCGGCAATCTTAAGCAGGATTGTTTTGCAAACCAAGGTTTCCCGACTGGAAATGGATTTCGGAATCCTAACAATTTCCAGCGTCAAAATAATTTTAGATCTAATAACAATATTAATGGTTTTGTGAAAAATAATAATAATAATTCTAATAACCGTCCGCGAAATAATAATTTCAGTAATGATAATAATTTTAATCGTAATCCGGGTCAACTTACCCAACAAAATTTTCCAGCTTTACCTAGCACTAATAATAATAATAATAATTCGAATGATAATAATGCTCAAAATGTTAATTTAAACGGGCAACGCCCTTTTCCTGGTGGTTCCCAAGAAGACGGGGCGTAAAAAGATCGGGAATCCGGAAACGGAAACGAAAGATGAGTCCTGGTAGCAGAAGAAGGTATAGGAGATTTGAAATGAGGTTTATGCCTGGGGTTGGCGATGATATTCACGTCAGCCAGGTTAGTAAAAATTTGTTTGATGGGGTTGGCGATGATTTTCACGTCCCCCAGTATAATGAAATTGTGGCCCAAATTCCGATTAGGTCACCCCTTAAAATCTCACCGAAATTTCACAGAACTTTTATATTGATATATAAATAAGATGTTAATTAATGATTTTTACCGGAGAAGCCGTGCAAGCCGTTATTTTAGTTGTTACAGTATAAAACACACCACACGTGTACACTTTTATTTTATCGTAATTGATTGGTAACTCGACAACAGATAAACGCGCGAATTTGTAGTGTAATATTACAATCAATATACCAAAATAACAATCTTTAACGAAACTAGTTCATTAGACCCCAATAATAATAGGTTTCATCCCGGATGTGATGGTGGAATCATCAGTGAGGCACATCCATCACATCCTGCCTCAGACCTAACACTAAAGTATCCATAAATTGTAAATGGGTTGTACCTAATCGCCACCGTCCATCTTACGGTATTTAATAAAATTAATTATTGGATAAATTACAATTTTTAATAAGTTATTGATATATGGTAAATGATCGATACACGATCGTAACGAGCGCCACCTATGTGCACGTGTCTCGACTATATGGTCTAGACGGTCTTGCCGGTGAATTTCATTTAATTTCTCATGTTTTGTGAGTTATAAGGTAGAAGTTTTGGCCTTTATAGACTAATCGGTGGGGTGACCTAAACGGAAGTAAAACCGCTCCATGTAACGCACTCAATATTCTGAGCATGTTTGGTAATGGGTGCGCAGGTAGAATAGTCCATCGATTAATTGGTCGATAATCGACACAGAATCGCCAATCTCCATTAGCCTTGTGAACCATAACTGGTGAACATGACCGGAAACTATTACTGGGACGTATGTATCCCTTCTCCAGCAACTCGTCGATTTGCTTATTAAGCTATGCAGTTATAACAGGACTTCTCCTATTAGGACGTACCTGTATGAGCTTAACCCCAGATTGTAGAACTATCTCATGTTGCACCAAGTTAGTCAAACCTTGTTTTGGAAGCAGTTAAAATTTATCCAATTCCACTTTCAGAAAATTTTCGAAATCATCCTCCTGACTCGAGGTTAATACCTGACATCAAGCACGTTCTTCATTGCAATTAATTTTCTGGAACTGGTAGACTTTATCCGTGCCATCAAATCTCCATGTTTGATTTGCACCATTAATTTTAACACCAAAGTGCAAGGCAAAATTCATACCTAAAACAATTGAGTGACTTAGGTCTTTCATGATGCTGAGATACTGCTCTCCAGCCACTGAACCAATTTGAATTATAAAAGGCGTACCGCCTATCGTCTTGCACGCTGTGTGATTGGCAAGAAGAACACCTCGACGCTGCGTGTCATCTTCTTGTAATTCACCTGAACTAAATTCACGTATCTTATCATACACAGTTAAATTTAGGTATGACCTCTCGCTGCCTGTGTCAATTATCCCGTTCAACTGGACCCCAAACACCCAGACAGATGCTGGTATCCTGGCTGTCATAACTGGCGTACTTAAGCCAGTGCCAGGTAAAAATCTAGAACGGGAAGTAATTGCATTAATAATCTGAGAGGGTAGATGTTTACCTCTTAATATTCCAGGCAAGAAAGCAGCTCGAGCAGTATCAGGGGACGTTGGAACACTGGGAATTTGCTCTGCTTCAAAATCGGACTCCAATCCTGAATCAAACTCATCTTCCCAAGGTTTTTCCGGTTCTTCTGGCTCAACTAATGGTTCCAATCCACACAAATAGGGCGTGCCCTTAATATTCACAACATTTGGTTCTTCATCTTCGTCGACGCCAACTGGAGAAATTTTTATCTCATGCGCACTTATCGGTATCTCTTCAAATACATTAATTAAATTTCCCAACACCCTTGAGCTTTCTGTAGATGATAGATTTACAAGATCAGAATAATTTAAATTAAATCCAGTAGACTTGAAGGTCTCTGGCACAGTATGGTCATCTGGGGACCGTTCTTCTACACCTAAGACTGCCCCCAGATGTACCTCGTCATGATCTAAAATAGGTAAATCCTCAAAAACACTAAAACCATTTATATTTCCAAATAAATTACAAGAACTAATAAAACAAGTTTCTGAGGATTCAAAACTATCATTACTATTAAAAGTATTAACACTGTTTACACCAAACTGATTTTTATCAGCAACAAAATTATCACTACTACTAAAATTAATATTTACAAGAGTCTGTTCAACAACAGGACTCGATTCAATGAAATTATTTATACTATTTACATTATTTACAATAGGTTGAGCCTCCATTTTACCAGCTTTACCAATCTTATTTTTATTGATTTTATTTTCAAAGAAATTTTTCAATCGTTTCACAACGGAAAATTCAACGACATTCGATGAGTCCTTCATTTCTAAACGACAGGGGACGTGATTATCATCGTCTACCCTTGAATTCTCAATTTTACCTTGCTGAGAGGCGTGAGTATCAACGCCAATCTCATTACCAATATTATTTTGAACACTGGGGACGTGAATATCATCGTCAACCCGTAAATCAGCAATATTAATAACTTCTTCACTTTGGCGGGCGTGAAAGTCATCGCCAACCCCTTCAACAACAATTTCGGTTTTACTTCCGTTTAGGTCACCCCACTGATTAGTCTATAAAGGCCAAAACTTCTACCTTATAACTCACAAAACATGAGAAATTAAATGAAATTCACCGGCGAGACCGTCTAGACCATATAGTCGAGTTGGTACCACCGCCATTTACAAAATGTGGCCAAGGTACAGGGACCCCTTAATAAACTGTGTAGTTCAAATTCAGATTGGAAATGGGGACCTGAAGAAGAAGAAGCTTTCCAGAAGCTTAAGCAAGCAAGCACTTATCGAGGCCAAGCCTTTTACGATACCAAAACCGGGGTTACCATATATCTTATATACAGACGCAAGTGATACTGGATTAGGGGTTTTCCTTTTACAGAAGGACCCCGAGACAGATAAATAGTATCTGATAATTTGTTTGAGTCGTCCGCTACTGGGTACCGAGACACGCTACACCACTACTGAGAAGGAGTGTTTAGCAGTTGTCTGGGCTGTACGCAAGTTGAGATGCTTCCTAGAGGGAGCACCCTTCACCGTCGTCACTGACCATGCTTCGCTCAAATGGTTGCATACTCTGAGAGACCCCAACAATCATCTCGCAAGGTGGGCAATGGAGTTGCTGTCCCACCAGATCACCATATAACATCGCCGCGGGCATAAGAATGAGAGACCAGATGCCCTATTACGATTGTATGAGGATGATAGCCCTGTTGAATGGTCGGAAGTTCTAAAAGAAGTCAAGAATGAGGGTATCGTATTTAAAAATATACAGTCCAAGGATTGGTATGATATTAAGAAATTAAACGTATTAAAACACCCTGAGAATTTTAGAGAGTGGAGAATCGTAGATGATAAGTTACAGTATTTTAAACCTGATTATTTAAAGGAGTTTATTGAGGACCAAGATGTCTGGAAAATCGTATTACGGGATCATGAAGTACCCGAAGTGCTGAGAGCTAATCATGATGTGCCTGACGCTGGACATCTAGGTCGAGTGAAAATGTACCAGCGCATTAAAACTAAGTAATACTGGCGCGGCATGTACAAAGATGTCGCTGTTTACGTCGAAGCTTGTAAAACATGCAAGAAGGTCAAATGCAAGCAAACTTCCTCACAAGGACCGATGAGGACCCGTCAAGCAATCGAGCCATGGGGAATTGTAGCTGCCGACGTTACAGGGCCATTCCCTCGTTCTAAAAATAGCTATCAGTGCATTTTGATTATTCAAGACTTGTATACGCGTTTCATTGAAGTTTTCCGGTTACGTAAGCAGACTGGTCAGAACATTAAGAAATGTTTTTATCGCGCGTTTTCTTGTTGGGGTTATCCCATGTTCCTGGTTACCGATAACGGTACTGAATTCATTAACCAATTGGTTAAAGATTTTTTACTTGAAACCGGTGTGAAGCTGACAACTACCGCTGTCGCTCACCTTCAGGGCAATCCTGTCGAGCGAATAAACAGGACCCTTAAAGCAATGATTCGGGCTTCCATCGATGAAAATCAGACATCTTGGGATTAACATTTGGGTGAGTTGCAACTCGCATACAATAGTTCATACCATGCGTCTCTCAAGATGTCTCGTTATTATCTCGTACACGGTGAAGAGCCCAGGTTATCAGGAAAGTTTACTTACCTCGAAATTAACGATTGAGAGCTCGAAAATCTAGCTTGGCGCGCGCGAGTAAATCGGTTAGATCAGTTGAGACATAAGGTAGATGACATCATGAGAAAAGAGAGCGAGAAACAAGCTCAGCATCATGATCAAGGCATTAAGGATCTTCCGACCCTTAAAGTGGGAGATCAGGTTTATTATCCTAATAGAAAGCTAAGTAAAAAGATAGATAAATATAGCGCGAGTTTAGCATGTAAATTTTTGGGGCCCGCTATAGTAGATCAGATAATTAGTCCGTTAATTATAATTTTAAAAGACGATAAAGGGAAATCCCTTGGCAAGCACTATGTTCCAGATCTCAAAATTCCACGAAGGAGTTTGAGATCAAAATAATTTAATTGAATATCTTTCAGAGGCGTACCAGAGACTGGCTTGTCTTGGAACATTATTTGGACCACCCCCACCGCTACCAGGACCTCACGGAAGTTCGGACATTCGATCGGCTCGGACGTCGTAACCGTCAGAGCCTCTTGCTGGGCAGTGGAGAGGTCGACCTGAGAGAGTTCTTGGCAGTCCCGGTAAACTGGCCCCGATTTCCAGAACCGGTGTATGCACCGTCAGAGCAGTGCTACTGCCCACCGAAGCAGCCTCAATCCCGGCGCTACTTTAATTGGAGGTTGGCGGACTATGTCCGACCGAAGGATCCGGTCAACTTTCCGTTGGGCCGCGCAGCAACACCCCCGCCTCTGTCCTTGGTGAACGCCGAGAGTGAAGCTATCCGCGTATCGGAGAGCGGCGTGGAACTCAAGGTTAAGCCATGCGGAAACCCCCAAGACGCTGAAGAAGATGACCTCGACATATTAATCATCGACGAGGAGGTCCGAATAGAAGGAGGGTCCTTGTCTTTGGAAAACCATCCAAGTAACAAGGCGTAGCAAGAACGCAGCAGGAACCAAGTAAAGGGCTTCCTCAAGACGGAGTTTGTCGTTAAAGACTCTGTACCAAACCAAAAAAAGAAAAAAAAAAAATAATAATAATAATAATTTTTTGGTGTTCTGCTCCATTTAATTTTCCCTGACCTAACGTCAGTCTGGTGACGGGGGTTGTGACGGGGTGACCTGGTATTCGACTGCCAGGTCAGCAAAAATTGAATTTTGCGCCAATTTTAATCGTGCGCACACGCCCTCGCGCCGGAAGTCTTTTAGTTTAGCGGCGTGACGGTAGGAGGTAGATTAGGCACACCTCGTCGCCAGACACCTGATCATAAAATTAATTACAACCTAGAAGCCACATCGAGCAGTCACTTCTTGAGCCGCAGTTCTTCAAAAAATTCAGTTAAAAATTTTAGAAAAGTTTCTTGTCAGGCAGACGCCTTTTATTAAGTTTGGGTTTTCGAGTTTTGGTTTTGTCCAGTCGTCATCCAAGGAAACTCTGGAGATCATGGCGAAACACTTAGGACAAGTCAACGTAAGTTCCTTGGCGTAAAGGTTAAATTTATTTAAATAATTATTTGTCAAACACGTGGGGAAATTTCCAATTACATTTTATCGTCTTTTATTAATTGATTATTTATTTATTAATATTATATTTAATTTAATTTATTAAATTTCTTAATCACTGTGCATGCAGAATTTTAATTATAAAATTTTACTGGTGGTCAGGATTTTCCAAGTCCCTGACTAATTTATATTCAATCAAAACCGCCATCAATAATATATTATTTAATTTATAATTATAAAATAAAATAAAATTTTGAGTTTCATAACTTTCAAGTATTCAGTAAAAGTCGTTAACGACCCGGCGAAAGAGAATCGCGCATGCGCAGCAGAGCCTCGTTAAATTCTGTATTTGAACTTATAAATTTTCTTTAAAATATAATCTAACTTTATTTATCCGTGCTAACAAGTATTAATTTATTACGAATAAATAATTTAATTAATTTTATATTTACTCCTAATTTATTTCAACACCATTTCCCTATCCTGAATCAGGCCGCGTACTCGGTCATATCAGACATTCCCGAACCCAGTGCTCAACATCTACACGAGCAACTTAAGAAGGACTGTCCGAACTTCCTGGTACGGGGAAGCCAGGACAGACCCTTACATAATAAAGTCTAAGCTGAACAGATGCTAAATGGCTTCCTATGCTAATGAGCAATGGGATTCTTACATGAAGGCTTAAGATGATAAGAAACTACATACGAGTATTATTTATAGTTATTTTAATTAATATAATTAATTCATTTACTGTGGCCCGTGTCAGCCGTGTCTAATTAAGTCTAAGCTAAACGGATGCTGAATGGCTTCCTATGCTAATGAGTAATCGGAAAGTCCGCTAAAGGCTCGAGAAGATTAATAATTAAATGCCAAAAAAATTCATGATAAACAATAGATGAGTAGTTCTCACGAATTTGCGAAAATGACTTCGTATAATATTAAGAATATAATTTGTAATAATTGACAATTTTATACATTCAATATATAGTACACAAGTAACTTACCTCAGCTGACTATGTGGTCCCCACTTTTTTCGTTTAAATGAAAATAAAGGGGTAATTCATTAATAGAATGAAGTGAGGGAATGATAGTGAGGGGATGATAAAATCAAGCATTACCTACAAAAACTAGTCAAACATTAATCTCAAATCGAATTACGATTCGAGGCAAGATTTCTACCCCTCAAAACATGTGAAACGGCATAATGATTATTACAAATGAAATGATTACCTCATATTTAGATGGTGTGAGGTAATGAGATATAAAAATGTAACATTGAAATAATTAATAAAAAACTAGTTGACAGCAACACATTTCTTCGCGCCTTGCGACAATGATAGTATGGCTTCATTGACATTGCTGCCAACTGCAAAAAATGTATAAGCGCGGCAACCTACGATCCGATTGAAAAGTACAATCCAGGTTTTAGTAAAGTGTAAGGGAATGATTTTTTTTTTTAGGACCCAGATAAAAATTAAATTTTCCAATCATTTCTTACTCGGTACCCAATGAAAAGTGTATGTACTGTTAAGTGCACTATTTTTAAGATAAGTAATGACCAAAACTAGTCAAATTTATAGAGCACAATAAATTAATGATATAATATTATTTAAATTTTAAGTTTGGGACACGATGAGGGAATGATATTTGAAGTATTCAGTTACCTGCCATTTGATATTGTGAAATTAAAACACTTAAGTCAAGTATAGCACGAGCAGCTTCAGTAGTATAGTTTTCGTGAAAAAATACAACGTTTACAATACAACATTAATAATATACAAAACTGAGTATGGACACGATTTTCGCAAATTCGTGAGAACTACTCAGATATAAAAATAATTAATCGGCCGTGGCCCGTGTCAGCCATGCCATAATAAAGTCTAAGCTAAACGGATGCTGAATGACTTTTTATGCCGAAAAATAATCAGAAACTTACCTGAAAGCTCGAAATGATTAAAAATTAAATACTAGTATCATTTATAATAGTTTCAATTGACTTAATTGATCTAATTACCGTGGCCCATGTCAGCCGTGTCATGATAAAGTCTAAGCTAGAGGGATGCTGAATGACTCTATGCTAATGAGCAGTAGGATTCTTACATGAAGGCTCAGAATGATAAGAAACTAAATACTAGTCTTAATTATAATAAACTTGATTGATATAATTAATTTAGTTGCCATGGCCCCTTTTACCCATGTAGTGCCAAAAACCACATCATATTTTATGACTTGTTGATTCCAATTATACGCTGACGCTGCTTAGCGTCTTTCTATATCAAATTTTCAAAGCTTTGGCTGTGGGCCACTGCGCATTCTTGTTCTTGTATTATTTGGGCATTACCCTGCCATCTTCCAGACTTTGACAGAATTTTTATATAATTCTGCTTTATCATACAAGTTTTGATAATGCGCTAATCCCTCTTATACTTTTGTGTTCAATATTTGAAAACCTCCAATTCTGCTAACCTCTACATGAAATAATCTCTGCAAGCTCTTGGCACATTTTCGCCGACCCGTTAAGTTTTAGTTTTAGTTTTATTTAGTTTGCGTGGTTTCGAGATAATTCTACAGATCAAAAACTTATCTAATTTTCATGATTTACTGGTTTGGTGATTCCAGTGATAAAAATTACCTGGCGCGCTATTTTTATTGAGACTAGAGGCTAAGGGCAGAGAACGAAGTTGTAACGCGAAAATTTATCGCATAGCATATACAATTATTGCGTTATAATATATATATATATATATATTTATTTAAAAATCATATTATTAGCTGATCAGCTTGGAACCCTATTATAATTTATGAATTATTTACATATTCAATCTTTTATTAGTACATACAGGCCATTTTTAATTTTAGTAGATATTGTACTGAAACTTTCAATCAGTGAATTTAAGATTCCCAAAAGTATAAGTGTAATTTGTATATTTTAAATATTAATTAATGTTTTATCTAATACTTTTCGACCGAATTGCATTACTAATGTTTTTGTTACTGGAAAACAGCAACTAAGCTAAATAAGTCAATAATAATAATAATATAAAATTCTAATATTTATAAGAAAATGAAAACGTTGTTGTAGCGAAATTAAATATTAATGTTAGCCAAAACACGTGGAATTGTGTTATCTAAGTGTATGCGTTATTGTGAACATTTAAAAAAGCGTATGAGGAAATTAGATATTTTAAATGTTATTAAACAGTGTTTTTATTCACTATTTTTGACTGTCTAGCATTTTCAGTGTTTTTTTTACTGAAAAATATACGGTAAGCAAAATAAGTTAATAATAATAATATAAAATTATATTATTTACAACAAATTAAAAACGCTTGTATAGCATAATTTTATATTTCTAAATGTTGATCAGATAAAACCCGACAGTTTTGGGGGTACTGTGATGTATATAAAGATGCATACGTTACTATACGGCAGTATTACTAAAACTGTCTTAACATTGGCTATTATCAACAAGTGTAATAATTGTTTAATTGAGTTGAACTACAAAGGTTCGTATGATTGAAAACAGCAGTTATTTGTATAATTTTGAAAAAACTATAATTTACACAGATCATAATAACCACTTTTTAGATATTTACAATAGATCTATCAAGAATCAATGCCGTTAATCGTTTAAATCACATTTCACCGACCATAAAAATGTCAGACTTGGAGAAAAATAAAGAATACAAGGTTTCATCAATTCGCTTTGTGGACAACGCTATATGTAAAACTGTAGTGGCTTCTTTAAACAATGAAAACAACATTTTCCTTCCTACAAGAACCGCTAAAATTTTGATGGAAAATCCGGAGCAGATTGAATTAATGAATGAAGCAGCTATGGCCAATAAATTATACATATTTTACATTGGTACGCAATATTGTAAATTTGAATTTATATCAAAAGAAGCTGCTTAAATAATTTACAAATCTTAAAAAAAATATTATTGTTTAATAGCATACTGTAGTAATTGCTGTAATAATAATTATTATTTATTAGTTAATAAATAATAAACATAATAAAATGTGTTTCATAAGTTATTTGAAAATAACCTAAAACAGTAATTATTATTATTCGAGTATTATAATTATAATTATGATTATTATTATTATTATTATCATTAGATCATCGTAAAAAGTGAATTAAATAACTATTTGCTGGCCGAGTGGTAAGTACGCAGATAACAGAGACCTGGTACTCTGTAATTTAGGCGTCGATAAATTAGGGTTCATTTAGACATTGTTATACCTCTCATGCCAACACTAGTTTGAGTTATTTTAAAAGTGATATGTATATATATATATATATATATATATATATATATATATATATATCTATATATATATCTATATATATATATATATATATATATATATATATATATATATATATTATAAGTGGTAGCATAGTGTGTGATCAACTTTCGTTTCAAGGTGATACGCGTGGTAGCTGAACTTTTCTACAAGCTGACAAGTATTTATAGCTACAAGCTATTAGAAGTCCTGGACATGTTGGATGAAATAATTTACCGTACTGGGCTCCGCTTGCCGTGTGTTTTAGAGCACATTCACAAAACGACCGAAGGGATACATAAAGTCCGCTTGGCCCGTCATATTAGAGCAAAAATATCCTTTGAGGAATACAACGCCCCCTATTTATACACTGGAAATGTCGAGAGTATCATTGAAATGGGTTATCTGTTGCTCAGTTTGCTCGATTAATTGATAAAAAGAAAATAAAGTTTTATTTTCACAATTTATATGTGAGCAAGTGTTTTGTTATTATCATTATTATTAATATTGGTATTGTTATTATTATTATTACACCTATTATTAATATTATTATTATTATTATTATTATTATTATTATTATTATTACACCTATTATTAATATTATTATTATTATTATTATTATTATTATTATTATTATTATTATTATTATTATTATTATTATTATTATTATTATTATTATTATTATTATTATTATTATTATTATTATTATTATTATTATTATTATTATTATTATTATTATTATTATTATTATTATTATTATTATTATTATTATTATTATTATTATTATTATTATTATTATTATTATTATTATTATTATTATTATTATTATTATTATTATTATTATTATTATTATTATTATTATTATTATTATTATTATTATTATTATTATTATTATTATTATTATTATTATTATTATTATTATTATTATTATTATTATTATTATTATTATTATTATTATTATTATTATTATTATTATTATTATTATTATTATTATTATTATTATTATTATTATTATTATTATTATTATTATTATTATTATTATTATTATTATTATTATTATTATTATTATTATTATTATTATTATTATTATTATTATTATTATTATTATTATTATTATTATTATTATTATTATTATTATTATTATTATTATTATTATTATTATTATTATTATTATTATTATTATTATTATTATTATTATTATTATTATTATTATTATTATTATTATTATTATTATTATTATTATTATTTCTTTTTTCAGTTAAATGCTCAGGGGGTTATCCCCGGTAGTCCGACTCTACCGAGGGCCTCACCTGCGCGCCAAATCGTTACTGCTGCGATGCTTCATCAACAAGATGATCAGCATGCGCAGCAGGCCAAGTTTCGTTGCCTTAGGAGACGGAGGGATCCGAGTATCACAGCCTTTTGCATCCGCGATGCCAAAAACTCAACTTGCGATAAACAAGTTGGGATTTTAGCCAATGCAGACACAAAAGACTGTTTCATCCCTCCTAGGACGCCAACAATGAGTACGACAAGCTTGACACGATAGCCTGGGTAAAGTTTGCCAATTTCAAACAGGAGATCCTGATATATCTCGTGTTTGTGCTCCTCTTTTACCGTGATGTTATACTCAGCCGGAGCTGAGAACTCAATAACATAAATGTTACGAGCGGTTTTATCGAAGAGCACAATATCAGGTTTATTATGGTCGATTTTCCGCGTTGTTGCGAATGGCACGTTCCAATAAATACGGCAACGCTCATTCTCAACAACTTGCGGAATCTCTCCTGGCAGATAAGGCAGCACTGGTGTTTTGTCGATACCGTGCGTGTGTCTTAGATGGTAATAAAGTACTCGCAGAGCAGCATTATGGCGCTGGATGTATGCATTTCTTGCCAGCACAGGACATGCTGACAAAAGATGCATAAGCGTCTCTGGATGCTGTTTACAAACCCTACACAAAGTGTCGGGTAGCTGCGTCTGGAGCACTTTAGCACGGTATTCGAGAGTGTTAATAACACCATCTTGGCAGGCAAAAATATATCCTTCGGTCTCGGACATCAGGCCAGCTGACTTAAGGAAGGAAAACGTCAGCTGTGTGGACAAGCCATGATCACGCACGTGTTTAAAGAACACGCTGTGCATGGACTTGTCCATGTGCGTACTAAGCAGTTTTTGTTGCTCAGCATTCCTGATGACCGTCTTAAATTCCTCCTTAGGGAGTTCAATAAGCGGGTTTACTCTTCCGAGACCGAGGGATTTTGCCGCGTACAATGCTGCCTTATATAAAAACGCTCCCTTATGCCTATTTTCATGACTATGAACAATTTGCATAAGGAAGTCGTCTTCATCTGCTGTGAAATTGACAACCTCGTATGTTATACCCAAAACCAAACGATCGTGCAGACACTCCAAGCTCTGTAAACCTCTCCCTCCGATGTGCCGGGAAAGGTATAATCTGGTGACTGAAGACTTAGGGTGCATGCTCCGATGCATATTCATTACTTTGCGTGTCTTGATATCGAGATCTCTGAGCTCTTTTCGGGCCCATTTCAGGACACCGAAAGAGTACAGAAGTACCGGGACAGCAAGCATGTTCGTTGCAGAGACTTTGTTTTTCCCGGAAAGTTCTGATGACCAGATTTTCCGGAGTCTCCGCACATACTCGCTGCAGAGAGTCGTTTTGATTTTCGAGACGTCCTGCATAGGACTCCCGTCAATCCCTAGATATTTGTACGACTCTCCGGCGTCAAGATGGTCTATGACGCTCCCATCTACTAACTCGATATCTTCACGCACATCGGAACACTTACCCTTCACCAGATTAACGACCGCGCACTTGTCCAACCCGAAAGCCATGCCGACATCCCGTGTATACTCTCCTACGATATTCAAGGATGTCTGAAGGTGTTCCTCATCAGGAGCATACACCTTCAGATCATCCATGTAGAGTAAGTGGGTGATCGAGTATTTTCGATCATTTGGTGGACCCACTGAGTATCCACGGGTGCGGCGTAGCGCAACAGATATTGGCAGCAGTGAGATGCAAAACAGCAGAGGGCTCAGAGAATCTCCCTGAAAGACTCCTCGTTTGTACTGTACAACTTCGGTTACACGTTTGTCGTTACCACATGAAATGTGGAACCGTGTTCGCCAAAGCTGCATCGTACGCTGAATGCATCCCACTGTATTGCGATTGACCCCAAGGCATTTGAGCAAAAAGAGAACAAGCTCATGAGATGTTGAGTCGAATGCCTTGCGGTAGTCAATCCAGGCCATTGACAGGTTGCGCTGATAGTAGATCGCGTCTTGAATGACGCATCGATCTACTAACAGATTCTCTTTGCAACCTGACAGGCCCCTTTTACTGCCACGTTGTTCGTATATCTGCTGCCATACAGGGTCTACCTCCTGCAGAATGCGATTATTCAAGATTTTGGTGAAAATCTTATAAACCGCATTCAAACAGGTGATAGGCCTGTAGTTTTTCGGGTCAGACAAGTCTTCTTTCTTCGGGATGAGCACGGTTCGCCCTTCTACAAGCCAGCATGGAATTGGTTCATTACCTCTGATGAACGCTGTAAAAATCCGGGCCAGATGACTATGGGTAGAAGTTAGTTTCTTCCACCCATTCATTCTTGATAATAGTAGATATTTCAATTCATTGTTTTAAAATATTAATTTATTTAAAGCCGTAAGATGGACGGCGTGGGAGTTTTAATATTTGCTACTTGCTATTTGCTACTCTATTTCCATCTTTGAGTAGCAAGGATAATCGTAGACATTGGATTGAAAAATCCATGATTATTCTATTCAAGTCTATTCATTCTTGATAATAGTAGATATTTCAATTCATTGTTTTAAAATATTAATTTTTTTCTTTTTTCTTTTTTGTTTTTTCCAATTTATTGCAAAAAAAATACATTATTCTAATGGATTTTTGATGTAGAAAAGCAAGAAACTTCAAGCAACGGGTTGTTTTGAACTGGGTACGAACCCAAGCTCTAACAGTCCGTCTATCCTGCATAGTACTTAAAATACCCGACCTGGTATTCCACCCATTATTATTATTATTATTATTATTATTATTATTATTATTATTATTATTATTATTATTATTATTATTGCTTAAATTTAAAGCTGCTAGAGTGGTGCCAGCGTCTACTGTTCTAGCTCCCTCCACCGCGCGATATCCCCCTCCACCTCGGAGTGGGGTCCGCTATAGTGGCGATACCACTACTTACACTACCCCTTTTTGCCCCCCCCCCCTCCTTTACATTATTATTTTCACGAAATTTGAATTGGCAAGGACTTATTCTTGAGAATTATTTATTGTTGACTTTTCGCCAAGAAAATTGAGAAATTTAGAAAAAGTAAAAAAAAAGGCGAATTATTAAATTTCTAACATATATCAATGTTTCGAGATTCTAGGAAGCTATTCTAACTTATTTCAAGATGATGTTCGAGTGTAGGTATGTATGTGTGTACGACAGGGTTGCAAATAGTGCATTAAATTTATCATTGCATTAGTGCTTGAATTATAATTTTTTTCATATTCCATAATCCAAAAACGACGAATTGAGGTCGCAATCGACGCGTTTTTTTGAGTACTAAAGCTGATTAGATTTTGAAGTTGATCGTATGAGTCGTTTCTGATAAATCAAAATAAAACTAAAAAAAAAAATTTTTTTTTTTCGTAATTCACAGATATTTTCGAGTCGATTCGATCAGATGATCTGAAATTTTCAGGAATGTTGATGACCAACGTGCTCTTTCAATCGCCGCCTTAAACATCCAAATCGGTTCATTAGTTCAAAAGTTACATAGAGTTTACATACATACAGACACACACACACACACACACACACACACACACACACGCACACACACAAACAAACACACACACACACAAACACACACACACACACACACACACACACACACACACACACACAAACACACACACACACACACACACACACACACACACACACGCACACATACATACACTCGGACATCATTCCGAAAACAGTCAGAATAGCTTCCTAGGACCTTAAAACGTCGACATCTGATGAAAACTCGATTTTCGAAAATCGGGGTGAAAACAATAACTTCCCGAAATTTTCGAAAATCGTCGATTTTCTTAGCGGGAAGTTAAAAACGTCTCTGGACGATCTGTTACAAATTCGATTCAGAAAAAATGCAGTCGATTAATGGTATCGACGTTTTGACGATTTTTTGAATTCAAAAGTGGACTGAAAAAATCCATTTGTTTATAACATTAGTTACCAAAAGGAAAAAAATGTCTCTGGACGATCTGTTATGAATTCGATTAAAAAAAAAAGGCAGTCGATTGGTGGTATCGACATTTTAACGATTTTCTGAATCCAAAAGTGGACTGAAAAAATCCATTTGTTTATAACATTAGTTACCAAAAAAAAAAAAACGTCTCTGGACGATCTGTTATAAATTCAATTCAGAAAAAATGCAATCGATTGGTGGTATCGACATTTTACCGATTTTTTGAATCCAAAAGTGGACTGAAAAAACCCATTTGTTTATAACATTAGTTACCAAAAAAAAAAAACGTCTCTGGACGATCTGTTATAAATTCGATTCAGAAAAAATGCACTCGATTGGTGGTATCGACATTTTAACGATTTTTTGAATCCAAAAGTGGACTGAAAAAACCCATTTGTTTATAACATTAATTAACAAAAAAAAAATCGGTCTGTCGGTTGACCCTGCGGGCCAGCCCCAAAACTTCCCGCTGTTTTCGAGCTCAAGGAAATCGAAAATATTAATGTGACTATATTTTCAAGCTATTTGAACTCGAAAATCTAATTGCATGCGATTGTTTATTTATGAGTTTTTCAAACTCTAACAAATTATGCTTTATCCTAAAGTTTTAAAGTTTAAGAATCGAAAATCATTAATAAACAAGCGGTTTTTAAATTTTAATTTCCGATTATGTTAAATAAAATAAATATGTTGATGCAGAAATCAATGTCAGTGATCGAAATCAAGGTTTGAATGAGTTTTGGCTTAGGTCAGAATAATAATATATAAAATATCCGAGAAATTCATTAAAAACTGTGTTTTTTCAATTTTTTCGTTGATAATATAGTTTAAACTAAAGAACATGTTTGATGCCATTATATGATGATCAAAAGAGACCATAAAGAGAAAAAGTTTGTACGATTTTAGACACATTTTAGTACAGTACATTTTGATTTATCTGGAAAAAATAACATAGAATGTTATTTTTTCAACTTTTCAACGCTGATATCTTTTGAACTAATTAACCAATTTTGACGTTTGAGGTAACAATAGGCGCGTTTTATTGACTTCTAGAACTGACTGGAATTTGAAAGCGATCGATTCAGCCGTCTTGAAGATATTTGAAAAAAACCGTTTTTTATCATTTCTTTCTCCAACGATATCTTCCGAACAAATTAACCGATTGAGATGGTTAAGGTGGCATTCGACGCGTTTTATTGAGTTCTAGAGCTGATCAGATTTCAAAGTCGATCGTTCAATTCGTTTCTGAGAAATCAATAAAAAACTAAAAAAAAAAATTTTTTTTTTTCGTAATTCGCAGATATTTTCGAGTCTATTTGATCAAATGATCTGAAATTTTCAGATAGATTGACGGCTAACAAGATCTTTCAATCGCCGCCTCAAACATCTAAATCGATTCATTAGTTAAAAAGTTATAGACCATTCACACACATACACACACACACACACACACACATACATACAGACACTCGGACATCATTCTGAAAATAGTCAGAATAACTTCCTAGGACCTCAAAACGTCGACATTTGATGAAAACTCGATTTTTGAAAATCGGGGTGAAAACAATAACTTTCCGAAATTTTTAAAAATCATCGATTTTCTAAGCGGGAAGTTAAAAAAACTAAATAAAAAATTTCAATTGGGAAAACCAAATTAAATAATAACTTTCTAATCTTTGATTCGATACATTTGAATTAAAAATTGGATTAAATATTTCAATCTGCTGAAAGGGTTAAAAAATCCCGTACTTTTGAATAAAAAATTAAATTAAAATCTATTCTTTATACACCAGAATAAAATAGTATATTGTGTGACAAGGGATGAAACAAGACGATTTCAGACTAGGGTGAGGTTGGCTGCCCGAGACGCAGGCGAGGGCTGACATCACACGCAGTATGAAATCGTGTTTTATTCTGAGTCACAAACAATATTTTTCATGATTACCTGTATCGGAACTTAAAGATTCAGTGTCAGCAGCCAGTAAGAAACAAGTTAATTTCAAGCCAATGATGCGGAGAACTGTTGGAGAATGAGCATTATGTGATTTACAGTCACTTATTACATAGTAAATAGTACAAAAATATTATTTTCACTCATTTTTTAGTTATTTTATTTGGTAAGTTAGAACTGTCACTTAAGAAATGAAATGAGTAAGCTGAAGTGACAAGTAAACAAATGAGAGTAATAGGGCTGCAAACGAACATTAAATATAACTAGCACAGGGCAGAAATAATTGTCTTTCTTCCCAAGGGAAGAAACACGCATGTTTCTGCCCGTTGTGAAGGGATTTGTGAATTACGAATTCGCTAGCAGTTGTTTGCAGCATCGGCTTGAAATTAGCTTGTTTCGACGGGCTGTAGAAACACTGAAACTTCAAGTTTCGATGCTGGTATCATGAAAAAATTATTTCTAATTCCTAATTTCTAATTTTTGATTCCACGTGTCGGAATTAACAAGTAATTTTTTAATTCTTAATCCCACGTGTTTGAATTAAAATTAATATTGGAATTTTCGATCTTACGTGTCAAATTAAAAACTAATTTTTTAATTTTAAATTTCACGTTTCTGAATTAAAAATTTATTTTTGACCTGTCAATCCCACGTGTTTAAATTAAAATTAATTTTTGAATTTTCAATCCCACGTGTTTGAATTGAAATTAATTTTTGAATTTTTAATCTGACCTATCAAATTAAAAATTAATTTTTCGATTTTTAGTCCCACGGTCCGAATTAAATATTATTTTTTGAATTTTGAATTCCGTGTTTCCGAATTGAAATTATTTTTTTAATATTTAATCAAACGCTTTTGAATTAAAATTTATTTTTCAATTCTCAATTTCAAATCGTTGAATTGAAAATTAATTTCATAATTTTTATTTTAATTGCGATTTTTTTCATTAAAGAATTCGCAACCCTGGTGTACGTATGCATATAAATTTTCTGTAATTTTTGAACAGATGAACTGATTCAACTTCTTGGAGTAGCGTTTAAAGCCGCTCACGAATTCCAAAAATTTTTACGGGATTAAGCATAATCGGTAGCATACGTTCGGAGATATTTAAAAAATAAATTAATAAAAAAATTTGTTCAATTTTTAATAACTTGTAATATGCTGGATGAATTGCAATCTTAAAATAAACAAACATTAATCCCTGAGACAAGAGAAAATCAATGTTGAAAGTAAACATAAATAATGGCAAAATAACTTTCAATAGATTTTAAACAAAATATGTTTGCTTCCAACAGTATTTCACTCTTTTAGTCAAATGGTTTTATTATTTTTACAACTTTTCGATTGCAATAAACATACAAGGTAATAATTTTTTAACTATTTTCTTTTCAGTAGATTTCAATTTCATACAAATTTTACAATTGTATTCTCGTGGTGGATTGTTCAACAAATTTTATGAAAAATTAACAAAGCCTAAAATAATTTTAAGAAGTTAAAAAATGTCAAAGAGATCGATAAATAAGTTTTTGTATCACAAAGTACTTATGAAAACGTATTCAGCCAACTATGTAAGTAGCATACAAATATTTCTTCAACAACTACATAACTAATGTCTATTTTTTAGCAATAGCATCATATATTATATCTAATGTAAGAATTGCAGATCATCCATTTGATTAAATCATCAGAAGAAATTTATGCAGACAATAAAACTTTATTTAATCATTCGATAAACATGAAAATAATCATGAAGCTCGGTCGTATTTAGCACTAAGTATAAATTAATTTTAGTAAACTCAATTTGAATCTATTCAAATCACTGACTCGGTTTTTGAAAAAAATTTTTCGAATTTGAAAGCACACTGATCTTGGATAAGTGATGTCAACAAATTGTTATTATTGTTACTGTTGTTGTTATTATTTTTGTTAATAACGTTGTTGTTGATGTTAATGTTTTTGCAACCTAAATTATATAAATAAAAAATGGATTCAGAGATTATAAATATTTGTCAATTGAAAAACAACAATTTTTTAATTTTATTTAGTTTTACGTTTTTTCAAAATTGATTTTTTCAAAATAATTTATATTTTATACTCATATAAAATTATGAAAATGACTCGCGATTTTATTAATTGTATATATTATTTTTTGAATTAACATCGTTTTTTTTTTTATAATTTTTTTTTCTACGTTGAAATGTCGACTGTCACGTGCAGCTTAGACGCTGAACTTTTCATTTTAAATTTTATTTTTTTTTTTTTATGTATTTAAATTACGTGCCGACTAAATTTTATTTATCTTCAATAACTCTAGAGCGATAAGACATTTTAGTTGAAGAAATGATTTTAAGATTAGTGAACTTGTTTGCTCTGACGCACATTGAAATGCTAGAGCAAACAACCACATGCATTCATAATGACCCCTCGGGTCACAATAGAAAAAGGCCCAAAGGCCAGCTGCCCATAATTTTTTAGAAAGCAATTAAGAATTATCTACAGAAACATACGTAAAATATTTAGAAGGAAAAGTAAATTTTAGAAGGAATTTTAACAGTGATTCATTTTTTAATTAATAAAATAAACGAAGTGCATAATCTTATAAGCCCTTACATTTGTAAGTGTATTTTCTAGATGATATTTCGGTGTCCACGTACACGTAAAATAGATACTCAAAGAAATGAATTTAATGACACGTTGTCCAGAATATTCAAATGAATCATCGTAAATGAAATAAATTTTAAAACAAATAAAACTTTTAACAGGAATATTCGCATGAATAGTTTGCAACAAAACATTTATAGAATAAGATATAAATTTTGATTATAATAAATAAATTCAAATATTATTATACATAGAATATTGTTCATGTGGGTGTATATATGTATGCACATACTCATAGGCCCGCATCGGGCTGTGCCCTTTTCCACTTCCCTAGCGGAAAATCCTAGGGAAAGGGAAAGGACCCAAGGAATTGTGTTCCGATTGGGCACAGTTTTCCCCCAAACAATACACCAAGTAGGACCTGACGAAAATTATAAAAAGTGTCGACACACATCAATCACTCTCTTTTGCTCAATTTCTAAGTTCTCAGTTCGCAGTACTAAGTTTTTCACTCTCAGTTAAGTCACAGTACTCAGTCCTGGATCAGTAAGGATGAGAAAATTCAAGTACAAGTGTTCTTACACTTACACTAGTTCCGTACTAGTTTTTATTTGCAAGTGTTCTCACACTTTATTTTCATTTTTAACGTACCAGTGCTCTCACACTTTATATTTTTATTTAATGATACAAGTGTTATAACGTATATCTACCCTAAAGTTTCGCGACGGATACGCGAATCCGTTGGATATAGCGTGTGAGGTCACCCACGCGTATAAACAATTAATAATAATTGGCTTTCAATAATATTAAATGATAATAACTAATCTTATCAGATTAAAATAAATAATAAATTTTAAATAATAATTAAATGATAACTAATTAATACTTGATGTGCCTGAACCAGCTCCTCAGGCTGGGTTAGTGCACGCAGGCGCCAGTCCGTTTTCCCAAAACGGACAAAAGTTAATTCAGGGGAAAAATTACGAAGAAGATCCGAGCAAGTGACTCGCGACCAAGCGGAAAGACATCCGAGAAAACCCGCAGAAATATAAATAAATAATAGAAATATGATAAATAAACAATAGATAATTATCTATAAATAATAAATAAATACCAGAAAAATAAATGGAAAATAACAGAAGGAAAAGATCCAGGAAAAATAAGCATTAAATTTTCCCCTCGACAGCTGTTGGTTTCCGTCTTTCAATTATAAACAATGATAAATATAAATGATACTAGTTTACAATCAAATGTTGTTAAATTAACCACAATAGTACACTCGGTGGTTATCAAAAGATACAATAAAAATTATCAATTCCACTGAGGATAAAGTTTTGTCGGCGATTACCTCGACATCAAAACTTATTACTCAAATTCAATACTCAAAATAAAAATAATAATTTGTTTTAATGTAATTAATTATAAAAAAATTACGTATAAATAAATAGTAATCTCAGTTAATTTTCTTGTACCATAAATTATAATCAAAACAATATTTCTTTTAAATTTTTCTCCCAACACTCGTGAGAGAGAGAAAGATACGGTGTTTGTTCTCACTCACACTCAAAATATAATACAGTCGGACCTGCTTATAAGACTATATTGCTGTCTTTTTTATAAATCAGGTATCGCGATAGTTTGAGAGAGAAACTAATAGTCTTATAAGCAGGTCCTACTGTAATTTGTTTTACCCACACAATAATTGGTAAATGAGGAAATAAAATAATAATTTTTTAACATAAAAATGATAATGTGATAGTTTTTATAACCACTGGGGTATTTAAATTGAAAATAAGAACTTATTTACTCTCTTTAAATACTATGAAATATAAATAATAATACAAATGATAATGATAATAATTTAGAATAATAATAATAATTTTAGTGAGAACTAAAAAGGATATCTCAAATACTTTGAGTAAATAATCAAGTCATGAGATCAGACTTGAGGAATTCGCAAGTACGGCGCAATATAGCTATATATACTACCCGTATATATATATGTGTACCGGCAACGTTTTACGACGTTGCGTACGTTATCTGTGTGTATGTATGTATATGGATATTTTCACTAATATCCCAAATCAATATTTAATAATAATTACTGAATAATTAATCCCTGTATCATTCCATAAGTAATAACTATAAATTAATTAATTTTTTTCCTCACGGCGACCAACAACCACCGGGGGAGGTTAATACGTGAAAATATTTTACCCAGCCACAGAAATACCAAGTACTTACTCAAAATCAGCGAAATATTCAGCAAAACAAAATCGCAATTACGTTAATACCAGTTAACTTCACCTGGTGAATATTTAGATCAATAACTTTAATCTTTGAAATAATTAATAACTCAGTATAAAAATAAAATATCACGTCCGCACACGCTGCTTGTCCGTATCTTTCTGATTTAATTAGGTCAACCTTCACCTGTTGGTCGTCGCGTAAAGAGCAGCACCATCGCCCTTAGTTATTATTGTAATTTCACTTGACATCCAATTAAATTTAAAAATATAAATTATAAACATAATTCTCTAACGCCCGGATGACACATGGTAAATTATTTAATTACATGAACTATTTGTTCATCTCCTAACTTTAGTTGTAAAATCAAATAATAAATTAAATATTAATTATTCCCAAAATACAGAACATCATTTGATGTCATCAGTCTGATGACAAATTTAACCAAAATAATGGGTTGACAATTGTTGGGGCATAATATAACACTGGATTATGCATCCCAACTAACTAAAAATTATAAATGAATACATGAAATAAACAAAAGTCAGTCGTTTATAAATTAAATCATAAATTATAAAAATAATAAAATTAAATCACACGTGCTCTCTCATACCTTACGCGCATGCGCCAGCATCGTGCACGGACTGCCATCTCATCGGCGAAATGGCGGAATGCCCGCGCAACGATTCAAATTCAAATATAAAATTCAAATACTTAACTTAGAACTAATTAAAACTAAATAATTTGAATCGTTACGTGACAGTGTCCTCACACTTTATTCTATTATTTATATTGTTAGTGTTTAATAGTAACGAAACAAATTGTAACCGCGAATAATATAGTAAACTCAGTGTAAACCAAAAGTATACTTCAGTCTCCACAACTTCAAGTACTGTAATCTTTAAGTTTATGTATGCGAAAATAAAGAAACATTTTCAATCCACGGAACTATTGTCAAAGAAAGTATTGTATTCAAAAATTCTATAGTTCTCTCTAGTATTAAAAACGAATTTTATCGTAACCATTTTATTGTAAATTAGAGTCAGCTGACTAGCCACCTAATGTTTTTAATATCAAGTTCATTGTATTCACATTATCAAAATTGTAAATTGTCTAATATATAGTAGTTTAATTCGTATATTCAACATCTTTCATTTCAAAATAAACCTTCCAGATAATTACTCAGTGTGATCCCGGTCTATTGGTCGAAAGACTAGGGCCGAAAATAATAATAATAATTTGTCCAAATATTACAGTACAAGCTACTTTTTGGACATAACACGACATACCCTAGTATCCACAGAAAAATTTATTTTTAAGCTCGATGAAATTAATTATTCATCTATTGTGTTAAATAATAAAGTATAATTTTGTACAATACAAGAGTAAGATAAAAAAAAATGATTATTTTCTCATGTTAGATTTTTAGTATTTAATAGCTTAATGTTTATAAGAATTGATAGCTTTCCGTCAATATATTCGAGATATGTTTGGTATCAATTCAATTCTAATTAGTTATGTACAGGTGTTTCTCTTATATGCGCATCAGTAGTCTTCTAATAACATATGAAAATCTACTAGGTTAACTTGGGAGCGATTCCTGGAAAACAGTAAAAATTATTGTTGAACATAGTAATTATAACTGTTCACACAGTGGTTTATCGATTATAATACAGTAAAAGTACCAATGTAACAGAAAAAATACCCATATTTTTACTGGTATTTTTCCTATAAGAACAGGAATTATTCTTACGTGATACATAGGTAAATTCTTATGTTATTATAGGAATAAATTCTATGTTGACTAGGGTGTGTCATTTCAGCGCAACATTTTTTTTTTCTAAGTGCATGGGAAAAAAAATCATAGTTCAACACAAAAAAAAAATTTTCGCGCAAGAAAAAAAATGCTATGTCTAGTAGAGACCTAGCTCATTGAAAAAATTGATTTCCCGTTTAAATACCACGGGAATATTTTATTTCCAACTTTAAATATTTCTAACTCGTTAACTAATCAATAGATCGAATAGACTAACACTTTTTTTTTGTAGGAAATTGTACGTGCTACAAAAAAGGTCTCTTATCATTTTCTGATAAATCTATCTGTTCAAAAGTTATTGGAGTTCGAAGTTAAGCTCTAGTAAATTTCGAGATCTTTTTACTTTTCTGGTGAAACTATCAGACTTATCACAAAATGTCGTAGGATCATTTTTATTGGAAAATTTATTGCCTACAAATTATTATCAGTAATGTTTTTTCAAATACCGCATTGTTTTGTAGTTACTTTAATTTTAATTTCAAGCTCTTAAAAAAGTAGTGTTCTGATCGATTTAAAGAGCTCATCAACATTGAAATGAAAATAACTAGAAAACTATGCGGTATTCGAAAAAGTTTTATTCATTATAATTTGTAGAGAATAAAATTTTCAATAAAAAAGATAATAAGATGATTTGTGATAAGTTTGATAGTTTCACCGGAAAAGTAAAAAGATCGCGAAATTTACTAGAGTTTAACTTCAAACTCCAATAACTTTTGAACAGATAGATTTATCAAAAAATGATAAGAGACCTTTTATGTAGCGCGTACAATTTCCTACAAAAATAAGTGTTAGTCTATTCGATCGATTGATTAGTTAACAAGTTAAAAATACTCAAAGTTGATAATAAAATTTTTCCGTGTTATTTAAACGGGAAGTCAATTTTTTCAATGAGCTGGGTCTGTAATCGACATCGAATTTTTTTTCTGGCGCGAAAATTTTTTTTTTGTGTTGAACTATGGTTTGTTTTCCCATGCACTTAAAAAAAAAATGTTGCTCTGAAATGACACAGCCTAATGTTGACATTGGAATAAAAACCATGCTCCTTCATCACGATTATTTTTTCGCGTAAAAAAAAGAAATAATTTTCAAAAGTAAAAAAATTCACAAAAAAAAAAAAGAGGTTTACTCCGCACGCGGAGTGTTACATTTTTTCATCCCGGTACTCCGACTGGACAGAATGAAAATTTACTTAGAATTTCGAAAGATTAATTCCAACAATTTTTTCAAGCCTACTGTCACCATCTACTGGATTTACATAGCAAATAAGTTTATATACCTAATTATCTCATATACGATGTTTTGTCGATAAATATTTTCGGTGCAATATTATAAATAACTGTGGGTTTTAATTTAGTTTTTCAATGATTTTTGGTGCTTTATCATTTATAATGAATGTCACAAACTACTTTTTGTGAATTAATTTTTTATAAAATACAAGAAAACGATTATTTTTAATACAGGTTTCTGTAGGTTATAAATCCCTGTTATTTTTTCATACTTCGAATTTTTTTAACTTCCCGCTAAGAAAATCGACGATTTTCGAAAATTTCGGGAAGTTATTGTTTTCACCCCGATTTTCGAAAATCGAATTTTCATCAGATGTCGACGTTTTGAGGTCCTAGGAAGCTATTCTGACTATTTTCGGAATGATGTCCGAGTGTGTGTATGTATGTGTGTATGTGTGTATGCGTGTGTGTATGTAAACTCTTTGTAACTTTAGAACTAATGAACCGATTCGGATGTTTAAGGCGGCGATTGAAAGAGCATGTTGGCCATCAACTTTTCTGAAAATTTCAGATCATTTGATTAAATAGACTCGAAAATATCTGCGAATTACGAAAAAAAAAAATTTTTTTTTTTAGTTTTTTATTGATTTCTTAGAAACGACTTATACGATCGATATCAAAATCTAATTAGCTCTAGTACTCAAAAAAACGCGTCGATTGCCACCTCAAACATCAAAATCGGATAATTCGTTCGAGAGTTATCGCGGGAGAAAGAAATGGTTAAAAACGGTTTTTTCTAAATATTTTCGAAACGACTGTTACGTCCTGGATGACGAACACACGTTATTCAGTCCCTTAATTTTGAGTCAAAGCACTTAAGCCATTTACTCGGGTAGCGGGGACCTCGCTATTTAGTGTCGAGTATGTCAATATACGAAAATAGGATGTACGAGGTGAATGGATGTGTCTTATCACTAGATAAATGAACAATTGATTTAACTTACAGTTGGTTTATTCAATATAATAAAATGTCAGGATACAATAATTGGCTGAGTTGGAGACCAGATTGTAGATTGAAATTCGTTTCGAAATAAATTGTTGTAGGTTGAACCTTGTTTTGAAATAAATTGTTGTCAGGCGGCTTGATAATTGGTTATGGTACTTGAATGTTGAGAATTGTTGATGTAAAACTGAGCAAAGGGAGTTTACTTATACTGGATAATTGACAATCTGTCTGAATACACACTGTTAAACTTATGAAATTTATTTAAATATGAAAAATAATATGTTAAAACAGTAATAATATTCAACAGAAATAATTTAATTAGTTAAATTATTTGTATTGTTGAATAAAAGAATTCAAAATCACAATTATTTTATTTAGAATAATTCACTTTAAATTGTATAAATTCTGAATTTAAATATTAGCGACTCGAACAAAGAAATTAAATTTTAATATAAGTTTATACGTAATCAAAAGCTTGATAAATAATGGGCATTGAGGTCCGATTTGCGGCGGTTTATATAGGCGCCAATCATAGGCGAGGGGTTGCACGCGCGACCTAAATTTCATTTGGTTACCGAAAACTAATGTTATTGAGCAGAGTCGAATACTTGCGGGGTGGGATGTAAGAAAAGGCGTACGTGACGATCTCGGATCGAAACTTCTAGAACAATGACAAAGACTCAAAAAAAAGATGATGGTAGGGGCTACGGGTGGAAGAAAGATGTCTGACCCCATGCTACGGGATAGGAGTTATTTTAGTCTGTTAATTACGGGTTATTAATTAGATTTATCGTATAGGTGGTTATTGATTATTGATCCTTTTCTCATTATCTTTCAATTGGTTCTAGTTGTTTCCTCCTATCGTCAGCAGTTTAAAAGTTACACCTATTTTCAATTACAATATTCAATAAATGGAAATTATAATTAGGTTCATAGATAGATCTGCGTTAGAGGATTATGGTGATAATTTTAGTTTTTCATTATTTTAAGTATTTATCGAGTTATTTAAGGTTGAACTTAGCGATATAGTTATATGCGTTAGAGAAAGAAGTGATCGTATGAGTCATGCGCCACGCCTTAGAACGAAGCTTCTAGATCCAGTTCAATGTTATTAGGTGAGCCTTATGTTAAATGGTTAATTACCGAATACTAATGAAGATTAAGGTATAGATGATTATTGACTATTAATTCTTTCGTTATTAGCTTTCAATTGATTGTAGTCATTCTCGTCTACTGTTATTGGCTGCAATGTTATACTTATTTGTAATTATTGCGGGGTAATTATTAAATAATCTGGAATTATTATTGATTCAATTAGATAAGTTATTTTTCCGGATTATTGTGAGATGTTTAGTTAGTCGATATTTTAATTAGTTATCGAGTTATTTAACCTATAATTTATCGATATAATTGTATGTGTTAGAGAGAGAAGTGACAAAATACGTCAGGCGATACGTCACACGGTACGTCACAAGAAGAACCTTGGGAGCGCAAGAAGGCAGGTTGTATTAATTCTACCAATGGAAGAAAAAGAGGCAATCTCATGCTTTCAGATGGACTTATTTTAAATGGTTAATTACGCATTATCCGTTAAGGTTAAGATTTGAGAGTTTAATAGTTAATAATCTATTTTTCCTTATCTATCGATGGGTTATGATTATTTTTCCCTAGCGTTAGTGGTTTCGAAGTTATGCCTGTTTTCGGGTTCAAATAAATAATAGTTTGCAAATATTATTAATCTTGTCGGTAAAGGGACGCTAGTGGATTGTCGTGAGAACTTTGGTTAATCATTATTTTATTTATTATGTGAGTTATTAAAGGTAAAAGTTACGCGCTCACGTATGTGTTAGTGAGACAAGGGTGAAGCGAAAGAGTTAGGTTTCTTGATCGGCCTCTGATGGTTAGTTAGTTAGTATATAGATTTTTATCTAAACGTGAATTCTACCTTCCCTTATTTACCGATTGATTATAATTTTACTCCTGTTATTATAGCTAGGTGGTTATGAAATTGATTATTCTTTGTTAGAGGTTAAGGAGTTATTATTTAATTCAGTATCATGGTATGTTATGGTTGTCCAATGCTGCGTAGCTAGTTGGTGAGTTGTTATCTTGTTTTCGTATTGGTACGTTGGGATATTGCGTTTTAGTTGGTTAATATTTATTTAATATTTAAATAAAATTCAATATTTATTTGGATTAGAAGATAATAGAAAGACTGCAGAGGGTTTAGGTGAACTAAATGTAAAGTCAACGACGCATAGATATAAAGGTTATCAGGGTGGTGACACTTGGCCTTCTAAGAAAAAACGGAGGAGCCTCGCGTGGCATTATTGAAATATGGTACTGTTTAGGTTGCAAGCATTAGGGAGCTTATTACGGTTTAGTTGATTGCTCAATTCGTTAGTTAGTTTATTATTTCTTTATAAGTAATAAAAAGGGAGAATTATAGTATTCTTTGTTTACATCAACAAGTTCTGACTACTCATCTGACCTTTGATATGGTTAGTTTTAATTTTTATAAAAATTTAAGTTTTGTTTATTCAATTATGAAATATTTCCGTATTTTCGCATGTTACGCCGTAACACGACTGACGCGATCGATTCCAAATTTCAATCAGCTCTAGAATTCAATAAAACGCACTGATCGCTACCTCAAACGTCAAAATCGATCAATTAGTTCGAAAGATATCGGCGTTAAAAAATTATAAAAATAACATTTTATGTTATTTTTCCCGGATAAATCGTAATATAACCTGCGAAAATGTGTCTAAAGTCATATCAACTCATCCTTTATATGGTTACTTTCGATACATAATGTCATCGAACTTGGTTTTTAGTTTAAATCATAGTACCAACAATAAAATCGATAAAACGTAGTTTTTAATATTTTTCTCGGATATTTATATTTGATTGTTTCTCACATGAGTCAAAACTCATTTAAATCCCTGGCATTGATTTCTGCCTGAATACACTTATTTTATTGAACATAATCAGGGATCAAATTTTAAAAACTGCTTCATTAACAATTCTTGATTCTTATATAAATTTTCAAACTTCAGCATAACAGGCAACTTGTTAGAGCTTGAGAAGATCGTAAAAAAACAATCGCATGCGATAGCATTGTCGAGCTCGAAGAGCTCGAAAATATATCTACACTAATGTTTTTGAGCTCTTTGAGGTCGAAAACAGCGGGAAGTTTTGGGGCTGGCCCGCAGGGCCAACCGACGCCCAGATTTTTTTTAATAAAATTATGAGACAAAAAAGAGTTTCTGACATTTGTTCATAAATTTTCTATAGTTGTGTCAAGTTTCACCTAAAAATGTGCCGAAATAAGATCAAAACAATGCACTAAAATTTTGAGTTGAAAGACAGTAACAATTTTTATTCCATGGCCCCTTAATAACCCGTAATTAACCGACTAAAATCACTTCTATCCAATAGCATGGGGTCGGATATCTTTCTTCCATCCGTAGCTCGTATCAGCATCTTTTTTTTGAGTCTTTGTCATTGTTCTAGAAGTGTCGATCCGAGATCGTCACGTACGCCTCTTCTTACATCCCACCCCGCAAGTATTCAGCTCTGCTCAATAACATTAGTTTTCGGTAACAAAATTAAATTTCGGTCGTGCGTGCAACCCCTCGCCTATGATTGGTGACTATATAAACCGCCGCAAATCGGACCTCAATGCCCATTATTTATCAAGCTTTCGATTACGTATAATCTTATTATTTTGGAATATTAAAATTTAATTTCTTTGTTCGAGTTGATAATATTTAAATTCAGAATTTATACAATTTAAAGTGAATTATTCTAAATAAAATTCAAAGTGAATATATTCTAAATAAAAATAATTTCGATTTTTAATTATTTTATTCAACATTACAAATAATTTAAGTTATTAACTTATTTCTGTTGAATATTATTACTATTTTAAATATTATTGTTCACATTTAAATAACCTTCATCAGTTTAAAAGTGTATATTCGGACAGATTGTCAATTACCCAGTATAAGTGAACCCCTTTGCTCAGTTCTACATCAACGATTCTGAACATTTAAGAACCATAACCAATTATCGAGCCGCCTGACAACAACTTATTTCAAGCGAATTTCAACAAACAAGAATTCAATAAGAATCGAATCTCAATCTACAATCTGGTCTCCAGCTCAAGCAAAATCTTGTATCCTGACAATTTATTATATTGAATAAACCAACTGTAAGTTAAATTAATTGTACATTTATCTAGTGATAAGACACATCCATTCACCTCGTACATTCTATTTTCGTACATTGACATACTCGACACTGAATAGCGAGGTCCCCGCTACCCGAGTAAATGGCTTAAGTGCTTTGACTCAAAAGTAAGGGACTGAATAACTTGTGTTTATTATCCAGGACGTAACACCTGAGTCTTTTGAATTAAATTCTTTAACTTTTTGAAGTGAAACTTTTTTAGGCGCAATAGGGAAAAATTTTTGTAACTCCTTATCTTGATGTAACTCCTTATCTTGTAACGTTAATCTTATCTAGCGTGAGTCTTTCTTGTAACTCGTATACGTGAAGGTATACATTTGTGTGTATGTGTAAGCATGTATGAGTGCCTGTGTGGGTCTAGTAGTATACCAAAATGAGTAAATGTATAGTTAAGTATATATAGTCTGGGACTCCGTATAGTATATAGTTTATAAACAGTCTCAAATAATATACATCTATACATACATATATATATTAGACTGGGCCAAAAAAACGACAATCTTTTTTTTCTTTCGATACTGTGAAAATATTATTACTGATGACCAAAAAAATTATTGTGCAAGTGTGAGCCCTTAATATTGACATTAAGTGGTGTATCGTTACGACTATTAGTTCTTGGAGTTTACTCCTTAAGAATCGATTATCATATAAGGCCCCCGGTATGGAAAAAATATGAGGTGTAAAATCTACTCAACGAATGACCTCGTTACGTTTTAGGTGCACAACTTTCACTTTTGAGTGCATAGGGTATCCTACGGGGCAGCGTACGAATGTATTGTGTGTATACATACATTCGTACCTATATATACATATATACCTACATATATAAATATATATGTTTATCAGCTGGTAGTTGTGGGGCCAAAAAAAATTTGATCTTATTTAAAAATATATTGCTTTGTCTTGATGGAACGAAGCTAAAATTGAAAAAAAAAATTTTTTTTTTTGAATATTTTGTCAGTATACCGATAAAAATAATTCATTGATAAATCAGTACTTGCGAGGCCAGGTCTTATAAACAACGTTTAATATCTTAGTGAACTTTTGAAAATGGTACTTTTGAGGCCATTCTTTTCCCCCTCCACCCGTTAAGATTATATTAGACAGTGGCTCTATAACTACCGTAGAATCTGAATGAAACAGACTTTTTTCATACACCTAGCGGTACTTATAGGTCCACGTTACATTTATAAGTTTAACGTACGATAAAATTATAAATGTCACGTGGACCTACAAGTACCGCTAGGTGTAAGAGAAAAGTCTGTTTCATTCAGATTCTATGGTAGTTATAGAGCCACTGTCTAATATAATCTTAACGGGTGGAGGGGGAAAAGAATGGCCTCAAAAGTACCTTTTTTAAAAGTTCACTAAGATATTAAACGTTGTTTATAAGACCTGGCCTCACAAGTACTGATTTACCAATGAATGATTTTTATCGGTATACTGACATGCTCGTTTGATTTTTGCCATAATTATTTTCATTAATCAATTAGATTTAATTGCTGATGAAAAATTGGGGAGAGTGCCATTATGTAAATATTTATACCTTTTATAATCTTCGGATCAGACTTGGTGTAAGTTCGTTTAATCACACCTGTAAATTATGAATACTGATTTCATTCTTAATTACATTGTTTTATCGAGAATAATTTTAAATGATTTTTTGAAACCTAACGTTTAGTCAATTGATTTTGACAGTCAAAATTATTTTATTCGAGCCTCCGAAAAAATTTTTTTTTGAGCTAGTTCATACTTATGACCGATTTCAAAGAGAATGGAAATTAATAATCAAATTTTTTCAATCCAATTGCTGGAAAATAGCAAAAAATTATGAACTTCATTAACTTAATAATAATATTTTCAAAATTATAGGTCTAAACGTAAAAACGATATTTCAATGTCTACATAACAGTCGGTTGGCGATAAATTCATCATCAAAATTAAAAAGTTTATTTGCTTCGACAGTTGATTATTCAGTGCTTTAAACTAATGCATATTAGGGTGCTCCATTTGAAAGGAAATTTTTTTTTTTCTAGCGGACAAAAGTAAATTTCGTTATTTATGTTGAGAGAAAAATTCCCTGAAAATTTCAGCTCTTAATTTAAATTTAAAGTACTTCCTCTCGAGCATCAAAGTATTCCCGTTTAAAAAGCATGGAAATCGAATAACTTTTCTTTTAGATTCCTATAACTTAGCCCGGTTTTGAGCTATCATTTTGTAACCAGTTTTTATTTGTAGAGTAATTGTTGCTTTTTAAAAGTGTATAAAACGGTTTTGGTCTAACTCGATCCATGTAAATTGCATCAGCTCCAAAAGTCAATTTTTCACTTTTTTCATTTATTTTTGTTAATAGTGAAGAAACGGCTCATCTGAGCTCCTTGAGATTAATAACATTGCAGTGAATACATTTCTCCTCGAGTCTCTTCGAGCTCGAAAAGACTTTTGTATGCCTCTGGTTTCGAAAAATAACATTTTTTACCATTTTTTCTCCAACGATATCTCTCGAACGAATAAACCGATTGAGGCGGTTAAGGTGGCAATCGACGCGTTTCATTGAGTTCTACAACTGACCAGATTTTGAAAATGATTTATTGAGTCGTTTTTGAGAAATTTCCAAAATACTAAAAAATTTGTTTTTTTTTTTAATTCTTTCGACAACGGTTTCTCTTAAATGAATAAACCGATTTGAATGGTTGAGGTGGCATTCGAAGCGGCTTATGAAGCTTCAGATCCCAGTTAATTTTGGAATCAGTCCATCAAGCCTGTAAAAAGTTATCCGAAAAAAACATTTATGAAAAAAGTTTATTTTTGGAATATCTCTGAACGAGCCCTATCGATCAAGCTCAATTTTTTTTCAGCTTCTAGATATTGGCAAGCCGCGTCGAATGACACCTTGACGATCAAAATCGGTTCATCCGTTCAAAAGTTGTAGATATTTACATACATACATACATACGTACGTACTTACGTACATACATACATACATACATACACTCGGACATCATCGTGAAATTAGTCAGAATAGCTTCCCAGAACCTCAAAACGTCAAAATCTGATAGAAATTTGGTTTTTGAGAATTGGATTGAAACCAATAACTTCCCGAATTTTTGAAAATTTTCAATTTTGTTAGCGGAAAGTTAAAAATTGTAAGCTTACTATAGTACTAATCTTTTTTTCTGTAAAATGTTAAAATGCATGTATCTCACGAACAGTGCATTTTAGCAATATAAGTGTTGAGAGCAATTTTGTGTGGACAAAATTTCCTCAAAGATTAGTCTCATGCATGTTTTTTATAAGATGAGCCGTTTCTTCACTATTAACAAAAATAAATGAAAAAAGTGAAAAATTGACTTTCGGCGCTGATACAATCGACATGGATCGAGCTAGACCAAAACCGTTTTGTACACTTTTAAAAAGCAACAATTACTCTACAAATAAAAACTGGTTACAAAATGATAGCTCAAAACCGGGCTAAGTTATAGTAATCTAAAAGAAAAGTTATTCGATTTCTGTGCTTTTTAAACGGGAATACTTTGATGCTCGAGAAGAAGTACTTCAAATTTAAATTAAGAGCTGAAATTTTCAGGGAATTTTTCTCTTAACACAAATAACAAAATTTTCTTGTGTCCGCTAAAGAAATCAAAATTTCGTTTTAAATGGAGCACCTTAATGCACATATCCTGTTAATTGTTAAAATTTAAAGTTTATCTAGCCATTTCAGAAAGTAAGATAACGAAAAATAATTTACTCTTGTTCATAGGCTTCCTAAAAGTTAAAGCGGGTTTCTTTATAATTTGTTAGTAACAGTCAAGTATAAAAATATTTGTATTCAAAAAGAAAAAAAAGTTTCTTTGAACCTTGGAATATTTTTTTTTCATGTGATTTCAGATATTAGAAATTTGTTTGGCCTACTTACTTTTTTAGAGTTAACTGCAGTAAATAAAATTTTAAATATATGTAAGTATAAAAATTAAGATAAATTTAAATTGCGTATTGTTCTATGAATTTTATTCAATAAAATCTTTTGAACAAATTAAGCCATATTTTTTTGCATTAAACATAAGTATTATTTAACTCAATAAACTTTTAAACTTAAAAATTTAATTATTTGTGACTTTAATAGAGTGAATTTTTTTTTTATTATGAGTAGTGGTATTGCCACTATAGCGGACCCCACTCCAAAGTGGAGGGGGATATCGCGCGGCGGTGGGAGCTCAAGTGGTATGCGCCGTAACTGCTCGCAGATTTAAATTAAAATTAAAGCAATAATAATAATAATAATAATAATAATAATAATAATAATAATAATAATAATAATAATAATAATAATAATAATAATAATAATAATAATAATAATAATAATAATATCACACATATTAATATAAATTTTAACACCAAACTTTTATTTTCCCTTATAAATCATACAATTCACCAGCCAATTCTAGCACGGAATCCACATCGCCTGTGTACAGATACGGTGCATTGTATGCTCTGTATGATATCTTGGCTTTTATGTAGCGGAAAATGCGTACGTCGTGAATCGCTTCTATGGAGTTTACCAGGTTTTCTATTGCAATCGGTAAACGGGCCTCGGTGATAACTGTTAGCTCGTCTACCATGTCTAGTAGCTCTAAGAGCTGGTACTCGGCGGAACAGGCCAAACGATAAAAAATATCAGCTACCTTACGCATCGCCTTAAAACAATAATTAATCACACACCCACTCTTTTGGTATACATAAAATAAAATAAAATAAATTTTAAATATTTTTAACTTACAGGTCGTGGTAAATTTCGCATACGTCTAATAAAATATCGATTTCCCGTGAACACAGGCATTGTTAAAATTTGCGTATTTTACTAGCAGTTGTGTACAACAGAATGGTCGTATTTGTACTGAGCTACTTGCTGATTAAATACTTTTTCTAAAAGATTAGCAAAGTATACATTACGCAGCATATTATACGGGCTGTCAACAGCAGTATCCAGCATCCTATATAAATTTAAAACGCATAGAAAATATTACTATTTAATATTCAAATATATAATTATATCTTTAAGTTTAAAATAAATATAGCTTTCGACATTATTTTTATACTATTTTTGATTTTATGCACTAAAGTAATTTCAAATATATATATATATATAGCACCTATCAACTCTCAAATAATTGAAACTAGTGATGGTAAGAGCGTTATTACGGCGTACAAATGAACTCTAATTTATCGATGAATAAATTACAGAGTACTTACAAACCGTATGGTAACCACCTCTTTAGCAATTTTTATAATGTTGCAAGGTTTATAATAATAATAATAATAATAATAATAATAATAATAATAATAATAATAATAATAATAATAATAATAATAATAATAATAATAATAATAATAATAATAATAATAATAATAGTAATAATAATAATAATAATAATAATAATAATAATGATAATAATAACAGAATTAAGGTTTTTAAATAACTTATGAAACACATTTTTGTAGGTTTATTATTATTTATTAACTAATAAATAATAACTATTACAGCAATTACTTCAGTATAATATTGAATAATAATATTATTTAGGCAGCTTCTTTCGATATGAATTCAAATTTACAATATTGCGTGCCAATGTAAAATATGTACAATTTATTGGCCATAGCAGCGGCGTTCATTAACTCGATTTGCTCCGGATTTTCCATCAAAATTTTGGCTGTTCTTGTTGGTAGAAAAATGTTGTTTTCGTCGTTTAAAGATGCTACCACTGTTTTACATTTGGCGTTGTCCACCAGACGAATTGATGAGACCCTGTATTCTTTATTTTCCTCTAAATCACTCATTTTGATGGTTGGTAAAATGTGATTCAATCGGCTAACGGCATTGATTCTCGATAGATCCATTGTAAATATCTGAAAAATATCAATTACAACTATTATAAATTATGGTGTTTTCAAAATGACGCAAATAATTAATATTTTTAGGCATACATACCAGCGTAGTTCAGCTTAATTAAACAATTATTATACTGATTTATAATAATCCCTGTTAGAACACTTTTAGTAATACCGTTGCGTTGTAACAGAGACATCTTTATATACAGAGTGAGTATCCCCCAAAACTGGCCGTTTTTATCTGATCAACATTTAGAAATATGTAATTATGCTGTACAAGCGTTTTCATTTTGTTATAAATAATAAAATTTTATATTATTATTAACTTATTTTGCTTATCTGGTATTTTTCAGTAATAAAAACACTGAAAATGCTAGACGATCAAAAATATTGAATAATAACAATGTTAATTACCATTTAAGATATTCGGTTTCCTCATACGCTTTTAAAATGTTCACAATGCGTTATACACTTAGATAACACAATTTCACGTGTTTAGGCTAACATTAATATTTAATTTCGCTACAGCAGCGTTTTTATTTTGTTATAAATAATAAAATTTTATATTATTATTATTAACTTATTTTGCTTAGACACTGTTTTTAGTAACAAAATTATCGATAATGTTACTCGTTAAAAATATTAAATTAAAACGTTGTTAATTAAAATTTAAAATATTTAAATTAAGTTTATCATTTTGAGCATCTTAAACGAGCTGATCGAAAGTTTCAACACATTATTTACTAATACTAAAAACATCATGCGTCTACCTATAAATGTTAAAATATACATATAATTTATAAATTAAAATAGGGTTCCAAGCTGTTCATTTAATAATATAGTTTTTAAATTAACTAACGTACATACATACACACATATATATATATATATATATATATGTATAATTATATCATAGCTGCTGTACTACGGCACGCTGAAAAATGAAACATCAGCAGAAAATATGTTGTTTATCTTATGTTTGTACTGTCTTGTCATTTTACATTTGTACATGGCAGGATAAACTACTGTCTAAAGAATTATCAATAACATCGTAAACGAGTGATTTATTTTAAAATGACACCAATTAATAAATACCTCTACGATGCGCTTATACAATTAGTAATGTTTATACGTAATAATAAAACTGAATTAACAGTACCGTTTCCGGACGACCGGTTAAAAGTTTGGCAATATCTCTCAGAAGAAACAGTGCTGTTGTTATTAAAGCGTATCATTTTATTTACGCCTGCTAGTATAATAAGTGCTGCTTATGAAAGTGGTTTGATTTTTTCAAGTGCTAAAATTATGCATACTGTGTGCTGTTGTTTAAGAAATAGTAAAAGAAAGGGGGCTAAAACGCTTTCTAAATTGTTGAAAGCTTATGGTATGTACGATTATATATTTGAATATCAAATTTTTAATAATAATTTTAAGCATTTTTAAAACAAATGTGTTGAATATTTATTTTTATATTATAGATCAACATTGTAAAGAAGATGTTTTAGTCACTCTTTCTAATGATATCAATAATACCTTAAATAATGAAGATACTGGTGATGTAAAAGTTGTCGAATCGTGTACTACTCCTTCTTCTTGCCCCCTAGAGGTACGTAAAAAGGCCCTTATAACAAGTATGTGTATTTTAAATTATTTTATGTCAAATTTTTATAGCCGCAACCTTCCACATCTTATCAACAAAGTGAAGATAATGACAATTGGATCGAGTGTTCGAAAAATAAAGCCATTTCAACAATACTACCCCATGAAATAAAAGATCAAACTGGCTGGTTACACATTGACAGAGGAAACCACATCTCTGTTGAATATTTCCCGGAGATAATAGATAGCGATAATGCTGATGATGATGATAATGAGGCCGATGATACCCGATCTGTTTTATCATGCGATACATGTAATGCTGAAAATGAAAGGGAAAATGAGGATATCGACACTCTTGCTCAATTAACACCCGAAGAAGATGACTTTTATATGAAAAACACCAGTATTGGGGGTCAATCAGTCCAAGGGGCACCAGAATATAGACTACATGTAATATCTGAAGCTCGTATGGATGCCACTTCTGATTCAGAATCGGTGAATAGTGAAACACCCTCCTTAATAGGTAAATATAAATTTTAAACAAATAACATATTTCATTAGATCAATATCTATTATTTCCGTAGATTTTGTTAACACATACCTTAACACCGATCGTGTAGAAGAATAAATTTTAACACAAGTAAGCCAAGCTGATGTTTTGGCTTTTATAGTTAAATATATATTTATAAAATTTTTACAGGCGTTCAACAAGGTGGTGTTTTAACAAGAAGTGCTCGTTTGAAAACCCAACAGCCGAATCAACATGCAGCCTCACAACGTTCTGAAGAGAGCAACTTTTGGAGTGTAGAACCGCCGGGGCAACGTTTTATTATTGAAAAAGAACACACTAAACATTTTAAAAAATTCGGCGCAAAAGGGGTGGAGAGCATTATTCGTATCTTACAACCACCTGCAAATACCAATAATATTCAGTGGCTTGAAGGTGGTTTGAGAGATATTATAACCCACATTACCTCGAAATGTAGAGGCCATGATTATGTGGGCTTTACAATTAACAGCGATAGATTCACGTCAGGACCCTTATGGTCTCGTTTTAAGCACGCTAATGCATATACGCCTGACGATCTAGGTTTATTACTAAGTAACGTGGCACAGAGTGCCGGTACGATCACAACAGACGACCAATTAGTTATTACAGTCTCTACTGTAGAGGGTGTTGAAGGGACGGGTCGGAAACTCTTAACACACCAATTTATTTATAAAAAATCTATAATACCTATCAACAATAACGATAATTTATGTTTACCTAGATCATTAGTAGTCGGTCAAGCATATGCTGAAAGAGGTGAAATACGTACAGGTACATTACATCGGAAATGGAAATCAATTACCGATAACAGATGTACCCTACAAAAAGCGGAGGCGTTGTCTTTGGTTCATAAAGCGGGTGTTCAAATTTCTAATAAGGGATGTGGTATCGAACACGTATTCACTTTTCAAAAATATTTTGAGCGCATAGGTATAGCTATTGTAATTTATGAATTTTTAACTCTAGGTAGAGGTAATAAACCTATATTTGATGGACGCGAAACTGTTCAATTAACGTTTGGCTGTATAAAACATGTTTTATATATATTATACTACGAGGATTCACAACATTTTCAACCAATAGTGAATTTAACAGGGGCTATAGGTAGTAAAATGTTTTGTAATTTATGTAATATAGGTTATACAAGAGGTGTAGAACATAGATGTTCTAAAAGATGCCCCCGCTGTAAACAAATACCTGTTTGCAGTTATATATGTAAACGCTCTTGTGCATTATGCAATAGGTGGTTTTCAAATAACAAATGTTTTGAAAAACATCTTGTTAAGGGTTCTAGTAATTTACGCGGTAAAAGTAAAGATACTAGCGTCTGTGAAGCAGTAAAAATCTGTAGTGTGTGTTGCCATCTAATACGTTTAGGTAACACAAATCCGCATGAATGTAATACAGTGTTTTGTAGAACATGTAATAGTAAAAGGTCTATTAATCACTATTGTTATATGTCCCCTTTAATGATGAAAAAGTTACCAAAAGTTGTATTTTTATTTTATGATTTTGAGACACAACAGCATACTTTCGTCAAAGGCTCTCGTGATACATATGTTCACATTCCTAATTTATGTGTCGTACAAAAAACATGTTCTTATTGTTGTAATGATAAAGATGTTTCAGATACTTGTAATTTTTGCGGTCAACGCGAATTTCTTTTTGATAAAAATCCAGTTGAAGAACTTATTAAGTTATCATTACAAACTTACAAGGGTTTTACAAAAGTAATTTGTATTGCTCACAATGCTAGTAGCTTTGACGGACAGTTTATTTTACGCTGTATGCTAGAACGTAACAAAACGCGTTTACCTAAATTAATACTAAACGGTACTAAAATTATCGTAATGACTCTTGGGAACACAATATTTTTAGATAGTTTAAATTATTTGCACATGCCCTTACGTAAGTTACCTAAAACTTTTGGATTTGCTGAAGAAATAGAAAAAGGTTTTTTTCCTCACTTTTTTAATACACCTGAAAACGTAAATTATATAGGTCCTATGCCTGATATAAAATATTATGCACCAGATACAATGCTTAACAATGAGCGTGATTGTTTCGTAACATGGTATAATGAAAAAAAACAAGCAAATTATATTTTCAATTTTCAACAAGAGTTTAAATTTTATTGCCGAACAGACGTTACGGTTTTACGCAGAGCTTGTATGTCGTTTCGCGAATTGTTTATAAAATGTGGTAATGTTTGTCCATTTGCTGAGTGTACCACAATAGCATCAACAGTTTCAAAAATATTTAGACGTAATTTTCTTAAGCCTGATACGATTGCAATTTTACCACCTAACGGGAGTTATAGATGGCGGTCGACACAGTCTATTAAAGCCATTTCGTGGTTACTATTAAAAGAATACGAACTAGACTGTCAAATTATCAATGCTGCGCGTTGCAAAGAATATCGTTTAGAAGGGGGTATAGCTGTCGACGGTTATTATGTAAATAGTAAAACTAATGAACGCGTCGTCTTACAATTTCATGGTTGTTTTTGGCATGGCTGCTTATCGTGTTATCGTGTGAATCGTGATAAAGAATTAGGTAAAGGGGATACTATGGATGAACGATACGAACATACTTTAGTAACTTCCGAAAAAATCCGGCATTTAGGATATAAATTAATAGAAATATGGGAATGTGAATACGATAAACTTTTGTTGAGAGATCCCGAAAAAGCTAGATTTTTACGATCACACCCTTTGCTTGATAAACAGCCTTTGAACCCACGTGATGCTTTTTATGGTGGTCGAACTGAAAATTTCATTCAGTTATATGATGTCAACGAAGGGGAAAAAATAAAATATGTTGATGTTTGCTCGCTTTATCCGTATATTTGTAAGACAGGTAAATTTCCTATAGGTCACCCTGAAATTTTTACGGGTGACGAATGTACACAACTTATTAAAGAGAATAACGACCTATCAGCTATTGAAGGTCTTGTAAAATGTACAATCTTGGCACCACGCGACCTTTATCATCCTGTATTACCGTGTAAGCTTCATAATAGACTTATTTTTGCATTATGCTATACATGTGCTTTATCTTTAAATCAATATGATTGTGATCACGATGAGGATAGTATAAGAGCGTTTACAGGAACATGGGTAGTTGATGAAATACGTAAAGCAATAACGAAAGGATATGTTATCATTAAAGTACATGAAATATGGCTGTATAAAATAGCGCAGCATAATCCGGAAAAAGGTTCAGAGGGTTTATTTACCGATGACATAAACATGTTTTTAAAAATTAAAACGGAATCAAGTGGGTATCCTAAAGATTGTATCACTGACAAAGAAAAAGATGATTATATTGATGAATATGAGAAAGCTGAAGGTGTCAAGCTAGACAAAGAAAAAATTACAAAAAACGATGGTTTACGAGCTGTAGCTAAATTGAGTTTGAATTCGTTATGGGGAAAATTCGGGCAACGGGAAAATTTACCACAAACTGAAATTGTTACTACTAGAGCGCGATTAATGGAAATGTTAACAGATAGCCAGATTGAAATCACCGGCTTTTTACCTGTAAATGATAAAACAATATATATAAATTATATAAATTGCGTGGATAGTATAACAGCTTCACCTACAACGAATGTTGTTATAGCGGCATATACAACAGCTCAAGCCCGCCTAAAGTTATATAGTTATTTAGAAAACTTGGGTGAACGTGTATTATATTGTGATACAGATTCTTGTATTTACATTTCTAAAGATAATCAATACGACCCACCAACAGGTAAATTTTTAGGTGATTTAACCGATGAGCTAGAATCTTATGGGCCTGGTAGTTATATAACATCATTCGTAACAGGCGGGCCTAAATTTTATGCCTACGTCGTGCGCCAACCAGATGGTAGTACTAGTGAAGTGTGCAAAGTTAAAGGAATAACATTAAATTTTGAAAACAGTCAAAAAATCAATTATAATACAATCAGATCTTTTATATTAGGTGATAATACTGATCCTATTGTTATTAAGTTTGACGCTATAAGACGCACACTTTTTCATGATGTAGTAACGCGTAAAGAATCAAAGACAACAAAGCTTCAATATAAAAAGCGTAGACTTACTAATGATTATAGGTCTTTACCATTCGGTTATTTAACATTATAACCAATACGATAAAAAATTATAAATATAGTTGATATAATTGAAATTCGATATAGTATTTCTATATCAAGTATTATGTATACGTATATGTGTATGAAAATGTATTAAAGTCTTTGTATATTTTATAAAGAAATGTATATAAAAGTGTATTGAAGTGTTTGTATATTTTATAAATAAATAAATGTATGGTATCAGCAGTAAAATATTTTATAATTTACTATGTATTAGTAATTATGTTTCATACTATATAAGTTGTTAGAACAGAAAATGTTTTATTTAGTCGTGTTTCATCTTTAGACGTTACGCTGTATTTATAAAGTCAATAGTAAATCGGGTGTTACCTTTATAAAGTAATGGATATTGTTATTGATGTTCAAGGTCTATTTGATAATTATAACAACTTTTGTGTAAAAGAAATTAGTGTAGTTAGTATCGATACAGCAATACAGGAACACTGGATAATAAAATCACCTTTTCCGTATAATAAACTGACAATAGAGGCTAAACGAAAAAATGATTTTATCACACGTAATGTCCATGGTATAAAATGGTGTAACGGTTGTACTGTCTTTTCGAAAATCGTGTCCGTTATAACTTCTTACTCTGAAAAAGCAAGTGTTATTTATGTACGTGGTCAAATCAAAGCAAAATATCTTGAGCAAATATTAAAAAGAGAAATAATAAATTTAGAAGAGGATGCGGCTGCATGTCCAAAGTTTAATTTTTTAAAGAAAAATATCAGAACGCTGTGTTCTTTACATCATTCTCTAACCCGGGACTGTACAACTAAAGGCTGGAACTGCTCTTTAAATCAAGCTGTAAGTTTACGTGATTGGATTATCGAAGAGCGGTCAAAACCATTCATATAAATTTTTAGATAATATTATACCCTAAAATTTTACGAGCACAACTACGCTGCTATAATTGTGTAATGGACCCGCGATGGAAACATCCATGGACTTCAATTATTTGCGGACCCACTGGTTGCGGTAAAACAGTTTTTGTAAAAAAATTTATGCAATACTTGCAACAAATGAGTGACACTAAATTTTCAAGAATAATATTTTACTATGCTGAGTGGCAACCCACATATTTAGAATATCCTAACTTTGAAAAAATTGAATTTCGTGAGGGTTTACCTAGTAATAATGATTATAGTTCAGACAATAATCCCAAATTAATTATTATTGATGATTTGATGCGTGAAGCTGGAAATAATGCCGTTGTTGATCTTTTTACGAAAGGTAGTCATCATAAAAATATTAGTGTAATATTTATCACGCAAAATATATTCCATCAAGGCCGTGGGCAGAGAGATATCTCATTAAATTCAAACTATTTAGTGATTTTTAAAAATCCTAGAGACCGATCACAAATACAACATTTAGCGCGACAAGTATGTCCAGAAAATCCTCTTTTTTTACAAGAAATATATTATGATGCTACAGTTAAGCCACATGGTTATCTTCTTTTGGATCTGAAACAAGCAACACCTGAGAATTTTCGTTTCCGTACGTGCATTTTTCCTGACGATAAATATCAGATTGCGTATGTTCCTAAAAAATCTAAATAAGTAATAATTTCTATAATGGCGTTAATCACGTTGTATAGCAATATTGGTTATCGTTCAGAAGCGATAAGAATGCAAAGCTATGCGCAATGGCCTATGCCGTCAGTATTGCCAGAAAAACTAGCAAATGCTGGCTTTTATTATACGGGTAAAGATGACCGTGTTAAATGTTTTGAGTGCGGCTTAGTAATAGGTGATTGGCTTGAAACAGACAATCCTGTGAGTGACCATAGACGTTGGCAATCGAATTGCCGCTTTATTCGCAACTTGACGTGCGGTAATGTACCAAAAGGTGTAGATCTCAGTACAGTGTCGCCCGTGGAACAAACAACATATCGCCCACGTTACGGTGACGAGTTTAGACCCAATGCCGTACCGGATTCAACCAGTTAAAACAACATACATCGTGCTATTACAAACAATAGTAGAATCGTAATGGCAAAGAAGCCACCTCTCGGGAAAAAAACATTAGTTTTATTGCAGGCTATATGCTCTATGACTAAAGAACAGAGACAAGCTGTACTGCGTAAGGCTGATACTGCATTAATAAGGTGTATTTGTGAGTGTGCTTTGAACATCTTACAAGGCAGTGTTGATTTGAAACAACAAGAAAAACAAAAATTAAAACGCCACGCGCAAGTTTTGAGAAAATTAGCTTCACCTAACAGTAGCCTACAACAGAAAAAGAAAATAATTGTTCAAAAAGGGGGCTTTTTACCGCTTTTTTTAGCACCTATACTTGGCACATTATTATCCACCTTTATATCTAAATAAAATGGAGTATGCCCGTAAAATGGTACTGGTTCCTGAAAAAACAGTTGTTACAGCCGATGCTGTAACGAGAGTGGTTGAAAATTTAGCCGATGTGTCTACATCGCAAAAACAGAGTATACAAACTTCAGGTACAACTCTATCGAGGCTAGATAGTGAAATGTATCGTATATTATATTCTGATACATATCCTGACGATCGCGCAAAGTGGTCTGCTTATTCACAAGTGTTAGAAAAGTATTTGAGACTAATAGATGCTGAGAAATTTGAACCGATCAATGAAAACACTTTATATCATCATCACAGTAAAAAGCCCGTTATTGAAAAAACTATCGATAAGGATTTTTCAGTTATTAATAGCACAATTATTGAAAGCGTACCATCTAAATTTCAAAATAAAGCAAAATTATTGTTAAAGAAGTTACAAAAGTTACCTGATGATGTTATATCATGGGATTCTAATGGCTTAGTAACTATCAATAATGAACCAATAATAGGATCGAATATTATCGACCTTATAAATCACGCTATGCGTCATAGAAAAAACAGCAACGCTATTGGTCAACGGCAATTTTCCAGGATTCTTCGTGCAGCGCACGTACCTCGTGAATACATAGGAAATCATAATTTATTTCATTCCCGTGATATATCTGCATCAACACCAAGGAATTCATTAAGACAGACATCTAATAGTAATAAAATTAGCGAAGAAAGTAGCACCAGCACTGAAGATAATATCAACAACACAATATTAAATAAAACGCAGTTACGTATAGACACGTCCTCTGATTACACACCAAGCTCGGATAATCAGTACGGTGAAGGTGTTTCACAATGCAGAAAAATAAAATGGGTGAGGCTCAAATATTTAAAAAATTAGAAAAAACTTACTATAATCCAGCCCATTTTGCCGGATTTATTGGTAGTGTTAATTCTTTAAAAAACAGTATTGAATCAGATCCTACAACGGACTTATTTAAAAAAAGCGTGTTCAAAAATGGTTGGAAAAACAAGAAGCCTACAATGCACACCGCATGAACAGACACAGATTTGACAGAAGATGTTATAATGTATCAAGAATTGACGATGTATGGGAGGCTGATTTAATTGACGTTCGCAATATTTCATCATACAATAATAATATTGGTTATTTATTAGTTGTTATCGATGTGTTGAGTAAGTTCGTTTGGGTAGAACCTGTAATTAATAAATCAAATATTTGTGTCACGCAAGCTTTTAAGAAAATTTTGAAACGAACATGTTCACGTAAGCCACGATTGTTACAGACAGACAGAGGTAAAGAATTTTTGGGCAACTTATTTCAAGAACTTTTAAAGAAACAGGATATAATATTTAGAACAGTCAGAAATCCTGATGTTAAAGCGGCCGTTGTTGAGCGTTTCAACAGAACTCTTAAAGAGAGACTATGGAGGTATTTCATACACGTGCGTTCAAAGAGATACGTTGAAGTTCTACAAAAAATTGTCTATAGTTACAACCACGCAAAACATAGTGGTATAAAAATGGCACCATATGAAGTTAACAAAGAAAACGCTGATGAGGCATTTCATAATTTACAAAAACGGTATGTCAAAAGAGCAGTAAGACAACCTAAATATAATACTGGTGAATTGGTACGTATCAGTAAAGCGAAAGCACCGTTCGTGAAAGGTTATGAAAGTGGCTGGTCAAAAGAAATTTTTAGGATTGCGTCTGTCTCTACATACAGGTATCCGGTAGTATATTTATTGAAAGATTTAAATAATGAGACTATAGACGGTATTTTTTACACTGAAGAATTATCACGCGTCCGGTAAAAATGGCAAACATGCGTCATAATTTTTACGTTGTTCTCCCTAGTAACAGTAGTATGAGATATTTTCCTGAAAACACGACTACAAGATTTGTTACACGGTTATCGCATACTATAACACTACCAGGTGAATGGGAAGTTGGTTTGACAGAAATTCAAATACCTATGACTTTTCTGCATATTACACAGAATAATGAAGACAGTTATTTAGGTATAACGAATATAAAACCGAGTGGTACAGAGGATGGTATCCACGAAGAATTGCAATACGAATTAATTTTAGGCAAACTGCCTTACGGTGTGTATAAATCTATCGAAGCTCTAGTAGAGGCTATTCATAAACAAAAAGAGTTCTCTGATCATATCAAATTCGACTACGATTCAGCTGGCTATATTACAGCGTATAAAGCATGTACAGATGACGACGATGTATCACACAGCCTAAAAATTAGTGAACGGTTACAGGTTATCTTAGGATTCAACCCCCAAGACTCTTCTCCAAAAATAGTAGAGAAAAATACACCGTACAGAGCCACCAAACCTGCTGCTCTGAGCGCTGCACTACCAGGTACTATTTACGTATATTCGGACATTTGTGAAAATTATATAACAGGTGATGTTCAGACACCTTTGCTAAGACCAGTACCTCTTGATATTGACCACTACAATTATGGCTGCGTAAAAATCAGTAGTTTCTCACCGCCTCGCTATATACCTGTTTCACACACACAGTTTACAACGATTGAAATTGATCTAAGAGATGAATTTGGTAAACCTATACCATTTGAAAGCGGGACATCGTCAGTAACGTTACACTTCCGAAGAGTTAGTTAACCTAAAATAATGACACATTACGATCTGATGCAATACGGGCGTGGTAGCCGCGCCTACGAAGGTATTCACCAGTTTTATATAGGTTCACCTTATCAAAGAGGTCATGGTATTGGTAGCTTCCTTGGCGGTCTGTTTAGGAAGGTGTTACCGTTTTTGAAAAGTGGTGCCAAAGCTGTGGGTAAAGAGGCTGCGCGGTCGGGTGTGAATATAGCTTATGATATTTTAAATCATGACGTACCTATTAAAGAATCTTTTCAAACACGTGTCCGTGAATCGGGTAATAACTTAAAACGCAAAGCTCAGCAAAAACTTGATAGTCTTATGACAGGGTCGGGGTATGTGCCGAGCCAGTCGCTAAATACGGGCAGTATAGGTGTGTTACCAAATAAAAGAGGTCGTGTAGTGAAAAGGAGACGTAATAAAAAAGGTTCTAAACCAAAATCAAAAAATAATAAAAAGAAAAAATCTCTCAAAAAGGCAGTACAGAAGAAAAAACGGAAAAACGCAGTCAAGAATACTAAAACAAAACAGCGTAGTGTATACGACATATTTCAATAACAGTTTATAATGGCTTTTTTACATATACATTCATGTGAATGCGCAAAATCTGAGTTGGAGCTGTTTTCATTGCCACCTACACAAACAGCTATTGAAGGCTCCCAATGGGTGTATTACAAGCCAATTTCATCATTAACGGATAATTCGCCAATTGAGTTTGTTGTTCAAGGCCAAGGTGATGAATACATCGACCTTGCTCATACAATGCTCAGTGTCCGTGTAACTATAAAGCAAAATTCGCCAACAACAGCAGCACAAGCAGCAGCAACAACAACAACAACACCAAAAGTCGGGCCTGTAAATAATTTATTGCATTCCATGTTCAATCAAGTCGATGTATTATTCAATCAAAAGCCTGTGTCAACACCTAACAATTTATATGCATACAGAGCGTATATAGAAACGTTATTAAACTACGGTTATGATGCTAAAGAATCACACTTAACAACTGTGGGTTGGGCTGAAGATACACCTGGTAAATTCGATGATATAGCCGATGCCAACGAGGGTCTCAAAACACGTCGAAGTTTTTTAACTTGTGGGAAAACTTTAGATTTTATTGGTCATTTACACTGTGATGTTTATAACCAAGAAAGGTTTCTTATAAATGGTGTGGAAATGCGTTTACGCCTAACAAGATCTCGTGATTCGTTTTGTCTTATGGGTGGTGCTGATAGTCAAAACTGTACTCTCCATATTCAGGAAGCTAGCCTAATTGTAAGAAGAGCTAAAATTTCGCCCAGTTTTTTACTTGCCCACGCAAGATCACTAACTAAAACCACTGCAAAATATCCTATAACACGTGTAGAAGTAAAAGCAGTTTCAATTCATACAGGCGTTCATGGTGAAACAATTGATAATGTGATACTGGGCCAAATACCTAAAAGAGTTATTCTGGGATTCGTAAATAATAAAGCCTTTAATGGTGATAAAAGTTTGAATCCTTTTAATTTTCAACATTTCAATATTAACTATTTATCACTTTATGTCGATGGGCGTCAAATACCTACAAAACCATTACAGCCAGATTTTTCAGCCGGTGGCCAATATATAGACGCTTATCATACTGTTTTTTCAGGAACAGGCGTGCATTTTCTAAATGACGGCAACACAATAAATCGCTTTGATTACCCAAATGGGCATTGTTTATTTGCTTTTGATTTGACAGCCGATTTGTCAGCAAACAGTAATTCACACTGGAATTTGATACGGCATGGTAGCGTTAGAATAGAAGTGCGTTTTGCTGAAGCTTTAGAAACAACGATCAACTGTATAGTATATGCTGAGTATGACGGAGTTATAGAAATAGATGCCTCCAGACAAATATCTGTTGATTTCACTGGTTAAAATGCTGAATTAGCAGTAAAAAGAATATAAAAGAAAGCTATAAAAATTTTAAATTTAGTATACATGTAAATTTACTTCTGAGCAGTTGTGTGCAGAAACATGATGAATATTGTGGTGGACATCAACGGCTTTTTTAACAACAATTGTGAATTTTTACCTAAAGAGATCGCGTGTTTAAGTTTGGAAGCAAACGTCATTGGGCACTGGATACTGTCTTCAGAATTTGATTTTTCACTATTGAATATAAAAAGGCAAAAAGAAAATAATTTAATTACAAAAAGAAATGGTGTGCATTGGTACGATGGTGAATCTGTCGTAAGATACGTATACGGCAATTTACGCGCATTTACCAGGGATGCTTCGAATGTATACACTAAAGGCGCGGTGTCGAAAAAGTTTTTAGAAACTCTCCTGTGTCGTGTAGTAATAGATATAGACAGTATTCAAAACGCTATATCCTTTGAGAATCAAACACAGGCTGATCTTGTATGCATGTTGCATAGCACACGAGTATCAGTGTGTACATTAAAAAATAACCAGTGTGCCTTATCACGTGCCTGTATTCTGAAAAAATGGTTACTCGGCGAAATAATTGATGATAAAGTTGATGAACGGCAATCATGCTTAATTGAAATTCCTATTGATCAAAAAATTTTTCAAGAACACACAACATACACCGCGCATGATCAGCAAAATTGTTTTTTATGTGATGAACACTGTACAGATATTCAAAGCTCTTCAGTTCATTCCGAACCATACAGTAGGCGTGTATCCAGCGGACAAAATTCCAAAAATATTGACGAAACCGATCGCTCTAGTTGTTAATACAGATGGATACAAACAACCAGGGCAACACTGGGTTGCCATCTACGTTAATCGAGACGGACAGGGTTGCTACTTCGATAGCTATGGATTACCTCCAATCATTCCAGAACACATCAGATGGATCAGAAAAAACTGCACCCAGTTCACTTATAACAATCGACGGCTCCAGCAGGCAGATTCTCAAGTGTGCGGCCAATATTGTATCATGTATCTGCATAATATGTCTACTTATTCTACACTCTTTGAATTTTTATCAATCTTTGACGACAAGTTCCGAAAAAATGATGAAATTGTAGAAGAATATTATAACTCCTTTATGAATATTAAAAGACAGCATAAAAACATAGGTTTTATTGGTGGTAATATACCAATACACTATATTCAATCATGTAATCGTAATATTCGATAAAATTATATTTGTAATCATGTAAACAACTAAATCGGCAATAAATATTATGTTTAATAAATATATCTACTAGTATAAAATTATTTTGAACCCTACCCAAATATTATAATTATTGATATTATTATTATTATTATTATTATTATTATTATTATTATTATTAGAATTATTATTACTACTACTACTATTATTATTATTATTATTATTATTATTATTATTATTATTATTATTATTATTATTATTATTATTATTATTAGAATTATTATTACTACTACTACTATTATTATTATTATTATTATTATTATTATTATTATTATTATTATTATTATTATTATTATTATTATTATTATTATTATTATTATTATTATTATTATTATTATTATTATTATTATTATTGGAATTTAAAGCGGTGGGAGCGGGCAATTCATACTGCTCTAGCTCCCACCGCCGCGCGATATCCCCCTCCACTTTGGAGTGGGGTCCGCTATAGTGGCAATACCACTACTATTATGTAATAATCTTCATGAGAGATTAGCCTGGAAGCTTATACAAGTTGCAGAACCAAGCTTTTGCTTGAGCTTCTGTTCTTGTAGTGAATATTTTCTTATTATTCTCAAGTACTTCTCTAATTTGCTTGAGAGATGGATAGGTGCGCTTTTCAATAAAACTACAAAAATTTTTTTTCAGTACATCTTTCTCTTCCTCAGTCCATAATTTCCGTTGTATTTTTAGTTTCTCTTGTTTAGGTGATACTTTAACAGTTTGTTTTAATGTTTTTTGTTTTTTCTGAGCAATCTCTGGTGATGGCACATCTGAAGCACGTCGCTTTCTTTGGTATGAGTCATCAGTACTTTCAACGGAAATATTTTCCTGAGAGTCATCGTGAGACATATCATTACTTTCGTGAATTGGATTAGAAGGTTTGTTTCCTTTTTCTAAGAACTGTGACACCACAAGAATTTCACGATTCGCTCGTTGACGATAATGATCTTTGTGGATTTTCTCCTCATGTCCCAAAAAATGTGCCAAATCTGTTAAATCACTATCTGATAAATTATGATCTGCTAACAGTGTAGCAATATGTTTCCGCAAGTTTGTCCCTCTTAATGTTGATGGATCTTTAGCACCACATAAGTTAGCATACTTACGCATCACAGCATAGGCATATAAACGCCTGTTACGTTTATCACTTAATCCTGGTAAGCCAAAAATATACAAATTTTGTGGTGACACTCCAGCTGTCGTACGTAAATCCAAAAAAAGGTCTAAACTTTCACGTATTCCTTTGTGTACTGACACAGATACAGTACGGTTTAATTTTCCTCGAATATAAAAAAGCGAAAAACTTTTCGCAATGTTTTTACATTTTTCTGACAGCAATTGAAACGTTTCTTGATTTGAATTCTCGTCAATAGTTGTGCATTTTTCAAATTCAGAGATTTCGGCTTTAGATATTTCACCTTGTCGTCTTCTATTAAATATTTGAAGCAACAGTAATGTGGTTTCGCCCAGTGTAAGCCAAGCATTAAATTCAAATTGAATCTGAAGTGAATCATGAGCTGCTTTGCGCTTGTTTTCCAAGTAAACTGTAATCTTATCTATATCCTCACAAGTAGGTAAGCTAAGAATTTTATTACGTTTTCTTTTAGCCAGAGTTTCCGAAGCAATTCGATTAATTATTTCAAACTTTTTGTTAGCCAACTTAATAAAATTTTCTGTTTGCTTTTCATTGACGCTATCTTCACGTTGAATATAAACTGTTATTAAGAACTCAGCAATGTATTTAAGAGCAGTTCCAATAGCTACGGCAGTAGAAGGTGCGGCAAAAGATCGACCATTTTGATCGTAGCCGGCTACTTCATATACAGCTTTTACGACCAATTGAAAGTTTTTTGGTAAAAAAAGTGACATAAAATTTGGTTCTTCATACGCCGTTCCATCATTTGCTGTACTCCCTAACAGTTCATCTTGTCCTTCTAATGAAGCAATTCTTTTTGCTGCAATTATGAAGCGACCTATCATTCTTAATTTCTGACGAATCATGGCATGATCTTCTTGTGAAGGGAACTTTTCTGCAAGTTCATTGGCATATAAAATAACTAGCTCTTCATATCGTATAGCAGAAGTAATTTCATCCTCACGCAAGTAAGGAAAGATATCCCTCTTGACGGTATCATTGGCATATTTATGAATCCTACCGGCCATCATTCTACTGATAGGCATTACACTACCATTTTTTTTTAGTAAACATTCTGATTTACAGCATTCTTTAATGTGATGTCTAACATTAGTAATTCTGATAAAAACCTTGCAATCAGGGCATAATGTGTAATCAGAAGCTTCAATAGCATCTTTGTCGTCATTTTCGTTATCCTCTTTATCACTTATTTTTTCATCAATCGTACGGTCTCCTTGATTTTCATTGGATAATTCTTTTTCAGTCAATGTCTCTTCCGTAGTTGTGGTTTCTTCAGATATTTCGTCCAATTTTTCTTTGTTTGGACGACGTAACACTATAAGTTCTCCATCATTTACACTAGGATCAGTATTCCATAGTAAATCATTTGTTTTACGAAGCCGTTCAATAGCTTTTTTGCGTTCATCACTTTTTTTCTTCATTTTTAATATCGCGGCAACCTCCGGAACATTTTTATGAACTGCTAGATGTCTACCAAAACGAGATACTTTTTTTTTACAGAAAGAGCAATAATGTTGTTTTATATCTTCAGTTGGTCTTATGAACATTTTTTTCGGGTCAGGTGCATTTGACCTTAACTCTATTTCGACTGAATTGATAGAAGTTTTTGCTAACACTAGCGGCCTCTCAACTTCAGGTACATCATTAACACCACTATCATTTGCTAACTCTTTTATGCTGACACTCGTTTCTGTTACAATTTGACTTGAGCTGGTGTCTGGCTCATAGGTAGGATCTTGTAAGTCTATATTTTAAATGAAAAAAAATAATGAAAACCATTATCATTTTAAATAAGTAAATAAATGTCAATTACGAAGATAATTATATGGAAACGTCGTAAGTAGTTACCAATGGATTGATTATAAGGCTCATTTACAGAATGCTCATCTCCTTGAAGAGTAGAATTAATAATTCTGTGAGAATTATCGTTTGAACTATTAACACTTGAATCCAATTTTTCGAATGGTAGAACGTAATCACTTGGTGCCCATTCATTTATGACACTTAGATTGAAAGATTGAGAGCTTTGGATAAAAGATATTTCATCTCTGAAACGAATATTCGGTATATAAAAGTTCACTTATATAACATATAATCATTAATTTAATAAATACACAGAGTAATATAGTAAAATATACCTTACGATGTCAGGTTCTGGTACCGGGTCATTAACATCACTAAGCATAAGCAGATCATTGTACAATTCGCATTTGACATTTTTAAAATAACGGATTTCTATATTTATGAAATAATAAAAGAACAAATTTATTATTAAAGTAGAAAATATAACGAGTTTTATTGGTCATATTCAATCAACAATTAAAACTTTTTTCATCAGTAAAATTAAGTAATTTCATGAATATTTTTTCGATATGTTATTTTCCTAGCTTTACATATTTTCAGTGGTCAAATCATATAATAAAATGAAGGCTTTACAACGAGATTTTTTATGTCTTCTAGAGAGCATTGCACAATAACAATACACAAAATAATAAATAAAAATAAATAAATAATTTGTTTTATAATTTTTTGAATGCTTCAAAATTTTTTTAAAGTGCAACCTCTCATCCAATATCAATAATTTTATCCTTGATCTTTGAATAAGCTATTTGAAATACTAATGTAGTTGTCTATAACTAAGTTTAATTATCACTTACTGGATAAAATAATTATGAATTTTTTATAATTGCAAAGACTTTGTTGTATTGAAATAGCTAACAATATACCATAGAATATTGAAACGTCTGGATAAATATAAAAATGACAACTAGAAAATAATTCTATCCTAAATGAAGCAATGATTTGTTTCTTTTGACAAAATCGAGTTATACTTTCAAAAACATATTGTACTTTAGAACGGTTGATAAGATAAAAAAATTATCAATCAATCAATCGAAAGCTAAAAAAATTAATTTATTTATAAGCAGCTAAAATAACACTCAGAGGACTGACAAAATTACTTCAAATTCAGTATTATTTATAAATTAACAAAAAAGCTAATAATAAGCCGAATACCGTACCTTCACTTGTAAATAATGAATCATTGTTATTTACAATTTCGTTATCTAAATTTTTCCACCCAGTGTCTGACTTCTCTAAAATAATAACATCATGTTATAGTTTTAAAAAATTTACAAATATTTTTGATTATTGAAAATGCATTATTTACCCCAATTGACTTTTTCGATTTTTAAAATATTAATTTTAGTTTTTTTTTTCATTATTAGATTACGAGAATCATCCTGACATTGTGAAAAATTATTAAATTCTGATGAATTCGAAATTATTTTATCTGTGACGTTATTACCATCTGAGAAAGGTAATATCTTATCATTTTGATTTGACAAATCATCATGTTCAGGAAACGACTTTTCATCTGACACTACGTCGAGATGAAACAAATTTTCGCAGCTGGAATATTTTCGGAATTTTTTGCTTCGTTCATCATAACCATGATGAGATGTAAGAGCACAATCGGTATCACTTGCATAGTCCCGCTTCATAAGACATTTTTGCCTTGATTGTCTGTCTTGACTATCATTATAATTATTAATAACATCAAATGAATTATTTAAGTCACTGACTTTACGTTGTAAATAATCTGAACGTTGGCCATTAATACTTGATGTTACTTTTGCTGAAAATAGGAAATAAAAATATTTTATCAATACGAACAAATTATGAATACGAAGTCAATTATTTCTTAATTCTTGCAGCAACGAAATATTATTTAAAAAATCGATCAGAATTGATTTGATCAGAAAATTTTCTATTGCCTAATTAAATAACATGGGAAAAATACAAATTTAAGTTTAAAATTTTATATCTTCTTAATGAAGTATTGTACAAATCAGTCCAGGATATTATTTTGTGGGAAATTGAACGCTCTACAAAAAAGAAGTCTTATGATTTTTCGATCAATCCATCTGTTTAAAAGTTATTTAAGCTTGAAGTCAAATTTATAGTAAATTTTGAGATTTGTTTACTTTCTCAGCGAAACTATCAGACTTATTACAAAATGTCATAAGAACTTTTTTGTAGACAATTTTATTTCATACGAATTATCTCTGATAAAGTTTTTGAAAATTTCGTATTGTTTTCTAGTTATTACCACCATTTTAATGCCAATACCTTAAAATTGATCTAAACACTATGTTTTTAAAATCTAGACATTAAAATGGTGGTAAAAACTTAAAAACAATGCGAAATTTTTAAAAACTTTGTCGGAGATAATTAGTAGGAAATAAAATTGTCTACAAAAAAGTTCTTATGACATTTTGTAATAAGTCTGATAGTTTTGCTGGGAAAGTAAAAAGATCTCAAAATTTACCATAAATTTGACTTCAAGCTCAAATAACTTTTAAACAGTTGGATTGATAAAAAAATCATAAGACTACTTTTTTATAGAGCGATAAATTGACTAATTTTTTTGAAATTAAGTAAGAATATAATGTAATTGTGAAATTAATAAAATATGATGAATTGAAAATTGTTTTATCTGTGAGGTCATTACCATCTAAGAAAAGTAGTTTTATATTATCATTGCGATCGACCAAATCATTATAATCAGATAACAAATTTTTGTCAGATACTGTGTCAAGATACAGCAAATCATCGCAGCTAGAGTATTTTCGAAATTTTTTTATTCGTTGACCATAATCATGATGAGATATAAAAGCACAATCAGTATCACTCGCACAGTCCTGCTCTATAAGACAATTTCGCCTTGATTCTCTGTCTTGACTATCGTTAAAATTATAAATAAAATCAAATGAACTATTCAGATCATTGACTTTACATTCTAAAAAATCTGAACGTTGGCCATTAATACTTGATGCTATTTTTGCTGAAAATAGGAAATAAAATTATTTTATCAATACGAACAAATTTTAAATACGAAGTCAATTATTTCTTAATTCTTGCAGCAACGAAATATTATTTAAAAATCGATCAGAATTGATTTGATCAGAAATTTAATATTTCCTAATTAAATAACATGGGAAAAATACAAATTTAAGTTTAAAATTTTATATCTTCTTAATAAAGTATTGTACAAATAAGTCGAGGATATTATTTTGTAGGAAATTGAACGCTCTACAAAAAAAAGAAGTCGTATGATATTTGATAAATCCATCTGTTTAAAAGTTATTTAAGCTTGGAGTCAAATTTATAGTAAATTTTGAGATTTTTTTTCTTTCCCAGCGAAACTATCAGACTTATTACAAAATGTCATAAGAACTTTTTTGTAGACAATTTTATTTCATACGAATTATCTCTGATAAAGTTTTTAAAAATTTCGCATTGTTTTCTAGTTATTACCACCATTTCAATGTCAATACCTTAAAATTGATCTAAACACTATTTTTCTAAAATCTTGACATTTAAATAGTGGTAATAACTTTAAAACAATGCAAATTTTTTAAAAACTTTGTCAAAGATAATTCGTAGGAAATAAAATTGTATACAAAAAAAGTCTTATGACATTTTGTTATAAATCTGATAGTTTCGCTGGGAAAGTAAAAAGATCTCAAAATTTACTATAAATTTGACTTCAAGCTTAAATATCTTTTAAACAGATGGATTGATCAAAAAATCATAAGACTGCTTTTTTGTAGAGCGTTAAATTTACTAATTTTTTTGGAATTAAGTAAGAATATAATGTTATTGTGAAATTAATAAAATATGATGAATTGAAAATTATTTTATCTGTGAGGTCATTACCATCTAAGGAAAGTAGGTTTATATTATCATTTCGATCGACCAAATCATTACAATCAGATAACGAATCTTCTTCAGATACTGTGCCAAGATACAGCAAATTTTCGCAGCTGGAGTATTTTCGAAATTTTTTTATTCGTTGACCATAATCATGATAAGATGTAAAAGCACAATCGGTATCACTTGCACAGTCCTGTTCTATGAGACAATTTCGCCTTGATTCTCTGTCTTGACTATCATTAAAATTATTAATAACATCAAATGAATTACTTAGGTCACTGACTTTAGATTCTAAATAATCTGAACTTTGGCCATTAATACTTGATTTTACTTCTGCTGAAAATAGGAAATGAAAATATTTTATCAATACAAAAAAATTTTCAATAAAAAGTCAATTATTTTTTAATTTTTGCAGCAACGAAATATTATGAAAAAATTTATCAGAGTTAATTTGTTCAGAATTCGCAATTTTTTTCGGAATTTAGTAAAAATTCAATGATATTGTGCAAATGAATGAATTCTGATAAATTGAAAATTATCTTATCTGTGGGGTCCTTACCATCTAAGGAAGATAGTTTTACATTATCATTTTGATCGACCAAATCATTGTGTTCAGGAAACGACTTTTCATCTGACACTACGTCGAGATGAAACAAATTTTCGCAGCTGGAATATTTTCGGAATTTTTTGCTTCGTTCATCATAACCATGATGAGATGTAAGAGCACAATCGGTATCACTTGCATAGTCCCGCTTCATAAGACATTTTTGCCTTGATTGTCTGTCTTGACTATCATTATAATTATTAATAACATCAAATGAATTATTTAAGTCACTGACTTTACGTTGTAAATAATCTGAACGTTGGCCATTAATACTTGATCCCACTTTTGCTGAAAGTCGGAAATAAAAATATTTTATCAATAAAAAAAAATTTCACATACGAAATAGACAAATGATACCATCAAAAAGTGTGTGCAGCTTGATATAGGGAGAATTCCTCTGTAAATTATATCTTAATTTTTGCAGTAACGAAAGATTATCTGAAAAATATATCAAAATTAATTAGATTCGAAGTTACTAATTTTTTTTTTGGAATTCAGTAAAAAAAAAACAATGATATACTTACTGTTATAAAAAATCAGATTAACTTTTGCACTTATATTCCTTGAATTACTTTTAAAAGTATAATTTTTTTTTCTTTTTTTAATTTCTTTTGCTGAACATATATAATAATTACTAGCAGTAACCAATAACGCATTCATGTTTATTTAAATTTAGGACACCTAAAAAAGTATTATATTTTTTTTACTTAAGTACCACATCAATTTGAGACGCTTTCGATAACGTTAAACTTTTCTGTGATAAAATTGGCTTTATTTAGTTCCAAGTATATATTTTGTACTTTTATTTATAAATAATTGTTAATTTTATTATTGCATTATTAGATTTGTATAACCTTAATTAAATTAAGCTATAAAAAAAAAAAAAAAATAGAAAAAAAGGACGTCTAAATTGGTCTCATAACAACCGTTGAACATGTTTATGATTCATACTCACGGAGGTCTACCAAAGAAATCAACTTTATGAGCAAATTTGGTTAGAATTTTCATTAATTAGTTATAAGCTAATTATATTTTTGATTTATAACGTATAATCGAAAAAAAAAAATAATTTCTACTTGATAAAACAATTGAAATATGATGCGCTTACAACACTAAGAAAATTTATCATTAATAACTTTTTATCAAGTTTTAAGACAAGTTTTATTAAATTTAATTAACTATCAAGAAACTGAATAACTAATTAATAGATTATTTAAAAAGTGAAAATGTTTAGCAATTAATAATTAATCAGGAAATAATTGAATGCAGCAAACTTACCTCCAAAACTTATTTCAAACGTTTTCTATAAACCAGTATGAAACCCAGAATAAAAGGATGTAAATGCATTAATTCACAATAGCATCACTAGATCGCGGTAGTTGAAAATGCTCTTTAGTATAGAAGTACTGAATTTATACAAGTAAAATCTACAAGATCTATGCCGGAAAAATTTTCAATTCAAACAAGTTAAATTATTATTAAGACTACAATAAACTTAAAATTTTAGATTGCTCTCTATTGTGAAGATTGCTACCAAGTTCGTCAAATCAACCATATATACTCTAGTATTCTTTACTATGAATATTTATCACCACCTAAAAATGTTGAAAATAATCACTAATGCTCAGAATTTTAAAAAATTTTAATTACAATTTATTGAACTTTTTCTTATCAAAAGATTCAACTAACAGGGCTTCCTAATATTTTATAATAAAATCACCCTGATAGCAAATTGATCATAAAGTCAGTTTGACATGAACTTGCTGCTCAATTTGAAAACAATTTTGGTTCTCGGATTTAATGTAAGCAACTCGATGGAAACTTTCTCTGTTAACTTGCTTTTTGACTGTAACAGTAGATTGATGCCAATTCGCCTTTCAAGATAAAAATGATATTGAAGCCAAGAGTTGAAATACATAAAGTTGTCAGACATTTGACGTTATGTAGATTAAAATAGCTAAATCGAATTTTTTTTCTGACAACCACAGTTTCTCCTCAGAAAGTTGATGTCAACTAGTTGTGGTTGATGTGATGAAAACTTGATAGTAACTGCACACTTTGTAATTTCTAGCTACATTTGGCTTCAACTTTCCTAGAAAGTTGACGTCAATCCACTACTACAACTCGTCACCAAGGTGACACAGGAAAGTTCTTGCAAGTTGCTTGCAATAAATTATAAAGTAACAGTTGTTTGGAAGCCTACTAGGAAACGGGCAGCACCTTACATGCACGCCAACTTATTGGATTGAATTTTGCACAAAATTGTAATCGTAGATTTAATTCAAGTAGTGGATAAAACACCTTAATAGCCACCTTAGCTTGAAATTGACGGTAATTTGATGTCAAAATTACCTGAAATTAGCTGCGCGAATTTGCTGACAATTTGACAGCAATAGTTGAAGATAAAAATTTGCGGTTTATTTTTCTTCAATTTAAAGATAACTTTTTTTACTAAAAGAAAAGTCTTTAATGGAAGTTCCCTTCGATTTTTTCGTCAAATGTTCGTCAACTTCGGGCTTTTCCGTTTTTGACGACAATTTGTATACAACTGTTGAAGCGAATTTGCATCCTGATTCGGGTTGTAAATGTACGTCAACTAGTATAGCAAGTATCCAAATTGTCGTCAAAAACGGAAAAGCCCGAAGTTGACGAACATTTGATAAAAAATTCAACGAATCTTCTGTAAAGTAAACTTTTGCTAAGCAAACCGCTATTAGGGAATCTATTGCCGCAATCGGAAGACATGACAGAAAAATTTGCCTTCAAGTTGATTGCATAAAAAAATTCTAAAGCAAGAGTGACATACAATTTGACGACAAGTTAGCGTCATTTTTCTTGTACGCCAAACTACTGTGGTCATCCGGATGTCAGGTTGTGGCAGTAAATTAATATCAATTTGTCGTCCATGTAGCTATTACGGAAGGTTATTTGGGACATTTTTAATTATTCTTGTATTGCTATCAATAGTAATAATTAATTAGACACTGTCGATGATTGATATCGTTAATAAAAGCCTAAAGTTATCCATTGTAAATTCAGATGAGTAGTTGCCCCTTGATAGCCAAATTGGCAGCAACCTGGCAACAATGTATTGAGCAACCTGTCACCAAGTTGGCAGCTTTTCCACGTGACTGCATATAGTATGAAGTGTAGTAATCGTAATTATACATGATTATCTTCGTTATAAAAATACAGTTATTTGAGTGGAGTACGATTTTTTACATATTATGTACGAAACTCGATCATATCATCAATTAAGTAGTAAATAGTTAAAATTCGTCTGCAAATCATTGGGTAACCTTCAAAATAATAACAAATAATGAGTATTACACAAGTTATCAGTCATTAGTTTTTTTTTCAGAAAACAAATTATTGGATCCTTGCGCTAATTAATTAACTTCTTCAGTTTGATACTTATGAAACAATGCCTAGCATCAATAAAACTAAAAATTTGATATAAAATAGTGATATTTTAATAGAAAAAGCATCTCTGCATTGTGGCTTGCCGCGTAAGTCTAAAATGGCTTCACAAATACCAGTACTCCGATCAATGTGGCCTCATTAGTGATGCGAAACTGACCGGTCAGATTATTTTCAACCGTCACATTCATAAAATGACTGACCTTTACGATTGCAGTGACATCTTATAGATGCAGGATTGAAAATAAAAACTGCGGTAATTTTAAATGATTAAATATTTATATTCAATCATCAAATCTATAAATTAAAGGTTTTCCTAATGTCAATGGTATTGAATATTTTTTTAATTAACTCAAACCACTTTGACAAGAACTAGAAAATTTTGATTACTGATATGTGATTTATTTAAAATTTTATTTTTAAATGTTTATTTATTTTAGAATTTTTTTTTGTCATGCACAATTTGTTAGAGAATAATTTTTTTTACAGCTAGAAATTTCGATCGAACCTTTGAATTTATAAAATTTTTTTTTAGAATCGGCATTCTCATTCGATATTTTTAGTCAATTTTCTAGTATCCCTGATTCAGAAATCTAATTTGGAATAATTCAAACACGGTCCAAAATAATTCAAAGTTGGTAAAATTTACTATATATAGGTATATACTCTAACATGGATTGAATCATTCCAAATTAGATTTCTGAATCAGGGATATTGAATAAAATTAAATAATTTTTATTGCATCTAAATAAATAGTGAATTTATCTTGGAAATTGAATTGATTTATTTTACTGTAGGCTAGTTAGAGGTCAGTTGTTTTTGTATTATATACTTAACTAATCATTCGGTCGTTTGAAAGTTTATTGTTACAAATTCTAATAGCCTATTACTAGAATTTTTTCAACCACATCTAATTTTTTAAAATGGCCTAGCAAACGCCAGTTTATCAATAAGCGTGGTCTCATAACTACCTTTTCATGAACGCAATATGCATATGCTATAATAGGCATGTGCGTATTTTAATTTGATTAGAAATGGTAGTTATGAGGCCCGGACTTGCAAGTACCGATATACCTCTAGAAAAAAAATTTAAACAGCTTGGATTACATCACTTTGATGGCCTCACAAGTTCAGTTTATAAATATAAAATATATGTGGCCCTTTAATTCTTTCTTAATAAACACTAATGTATCTAAAAAAAATAATATATAGATATATATAATCATTTATTAAGGTGGACCAAAATAATCGCCTGTTCTTATTTTTTTTTCTAAATGTATTTCAAAAATTATTTAAAAAAAAATACAAAAAATATTATTTGACAATCAGCTGATGGCCTCACAAGTACCGATAGATAATAATTATATTTTTTGTAACTAATAGTTATAATATAAGTCGATATTATATGAACAATGAATCATAATTATTTGCTTATAGATCGCAGTAAGACTAAATAAACTGTTTTAATTCTAAAAATCTAGATAATTATATAATAAACAAATTTATTTTGAACTATAGATTTGCTATCATCAGATAGAATTGGAAGTACATTGGGACATAATAAACATGTTTTAACCTAAAAAATGGATGGTATTTCCACCACCAGTTTATCTAATAAAATTCATGCACAATGCAATCACTGATAACTTAATTCGGTGATTGTTATCAAATTTTGGTAACTTTCATGAGTTAACGATAATATACTGATTAATAAACTCGGCAACTTGTTGATTTTTATTTGTAGTAAATTATAATATTATTATCATTAGATACTTTGACAATTCCTGTCAATTAATGTGAATAAAATCAGTTGTTAGATTGATATCTATATTATAAAATTGATAATAATACAATTATAACATTACAAAATATGCGTAGAGACTATATAGATAAACTCGATTGGCAATCCAATTAGTAAAAATAGTATTAAAGATGAATGAGCCGTTATTATCAATAAATAGGCTTATGTCAATAATTCCACAAAAAGTTTAAAGTAAATATAAATTCAGTAAAATTGCATATAGTTTGATTTATTTAAAATTTTATTTTGGACTTTTATATATTTCTTTATTTTTTTTTTTTTTTTTGGTATGCAGAATTTGTTAGAGAATAATTTTTTTTACAGTTAGGAATTTCGATTGAACCTTTGAATTTATGAATTTTCTTTTGGAATTGTCATTCTCATTGGATATTTTTAGTCAATTTTCTAGTATATTGAATAAAATTAAATAATTTTTATTTTATATGAATAAAGAGTGAATGTATCTTAGAAATTAAATTGTTTTATTTTACTTTAAGCCAGTTGAAGGACAGTTGTTTTTGTACTATATACTCAACTAATCATTCAGTCGTTAAAAAATTTATTGTTATAAATTCTAATAGCCTATTAATAGAATTCCTTTGACCACATGTAATTTGCTAGAATGGCCTAGCAAACGCCAGTTTACCAATAAGATTGGTCTTATAACTACCTTTCCATGAACGCAATAAGCATATGCTATAATAGGCATGGGCATATTTTAATTTGATTAGAAATGGTAGTTATGAGGCCTGGACTTGCAAGTACCGATAAACCTCCGAAAAAAATTTGTACAGCATGCATTATATCACTTTAATGGCCTCACAAGTTTATTTTATAAATATAAAATATATGTGGCCCTTTAACACCCTCTTAATAAACAGTAATGTATCTAAAAAAAAAAAATAATATATAGATACATATAAATATTTGTTAAGGTGGACCAAAGTAATCGACTGTCCTTTTTTTTTACTAAATGTATTTCAAAAGTAGTTTTTAAAAAAATGCAAAAAATACTATTTAACAATCAGCTGATGGCCTCACAAGTACCAATAGGCAAAAATTATATTTTTTATGACTACTAATAGTGATAGTATAAGTCGATGTTATATGAATAATTAATCATAATTATTTGCTTAAAGATCGCAGTAAGACTAAATGAACTGTTTCAGTCCTAAAAATCTGGATAAATATATAATAAACAAAAATATTTTCGCCACCATGATTTGCTATCATCAGCGAGAATTGAGTGTACATTGGGACATAATAAACATGTTCAACCTAAAAAATGGATGGTGTTTTCGCCGCCAGTTTATCTCATAATAATCATGTACAATGCAATTGCTGATAACGTAATTTAGTTATTGTTATCAAATTTTGGTTACTTTCATGAGTTAACAATAATATACTGATTGATAAACTCGGCACTTTGTTTTTTTTTTCATTGGTAGTAAATTAAAATATTATAATTATTATTAGATACTTTGACAATTCCGGTCAATTCATGTGAACAAAATCAGTTGTTAGATTGATAGCTATATTATAAAATTGATAATAATACAATAATAGCATTGCAAAATGTGCGTAGAGATTATATAGATCAATTCAATTGGCAATTCAATTAGGAAAACCGTGATACTTTATTTACCTATCGTCTCAATTTTCCTAAATTATTTTTGACCGAGTATCCTCCAATAAGAATAATTATTCAAAATTATTCAGAACATTGTTTTACATTTTAAAATGATGTAAAACAATTTGAATCGACATTTATATAGATATACTTAGCATAGATTAAATCGTTTTCCTTAAACAGGGTTTCGTCTTTCCGAAGTGGTTTCAGTTTATTTGCATCACAACCCCAATTAGCTCAAAAAATCATGTTCTGATCGTTTTTGATTGATTACAAAATTACACTAGTAAAATTGACAAGAAAAAAGTAATTAATTATGATGACCAAAACATAAATAAATATTAACTCGTGAATAAGTATACAAAACTTTTTCGATTATCTGGTTATTATAAATAAACAAATTTTAGTTTGAAAATTTTTTTATATTAATTTTATAATCTAGTAGATATTATCAGAATAGAATTTTTTTGAATAAATTGATGTGTAAATGCAAATACTGGAAGAGTGTTTCGGAATCCTGAAAACTTAGTAGAAAATAATTTGTGGGAAATGAGACGATCTTCAAGTGAAGTCCTATGACATTGTATGACAAAACTAAAAATCACACTAGAAATATTGAATAATATTTGAATTTTGCCTCGAATTACTTTTGAAAGAGGAGATTTATCAAAAAGCAATGAGAGAATTTCCCTGTAGGGCATTCATTTTTCAACAAAAATTTACATTGGTTCTTTGACATACTAATTAGTCAACGAGTCATAAAATCCCAAAGTTGAAAAAAATTTTTTCTATCTATTTTTGAAAACTTTGTTGGTCTTACATCATACGCAGAAATTACCTAGCAAACACCAGTACATAAATAAGTGTTACCACAAAACTACCTTCGCATAAACTAACACGCATGAATAAAATTCACATCTATACACTATATATAGATTGCAAGTGGTCGTTATGAGGACTCATGGTGATTTTTTGAAGTAAAAGCTGCTAAACCGTCCATTATTAATGGCAAATTGCGTTTTTGTGGAAATTATTAGTATGTGATGAATCACTGATGATATATACGACGATTTTCATCTTTATACTTCGACATTGTTCTATATACTTTTATATACTATTATATACTCTCGACATAATGTGTTGCTTACGAAGCCTGGCCTCAGAAGTGCATATATACAATAATTCTAATTTTGTGAGGCCTGGCTTCATAAAATACGTTCGACGTCAGATACTTATGGGGCCTGGCCTCATAAGTCCAAATTGGCCTCACAAATTCCAGTATATCAATGAATGTGGCCTCACAACTACCTTTTAATGAACATATACATATATATATATATATATATATATATATATATATATATATATATATATATATATATATATATATATATAATGAATATACTCTACGGCGTCTGCAGATGATAAATATATATATAGTACACTAACGCAAAAAATTAAAGGAACAGTAAAATTTTATAAATTTTTTAGTAATTTTTGGGAGGCTGTAACTTTGTGAAAAATAATCGTATCGAGATTTAAAAAAAAAAAAATTTATAGCTTGAAATCTCTTGTTTCAATGCATTTTCATTAAAATTTTATAAAAAGTCTGGTTATTACGCTAAAATGAGAATTTATTTTTAACATCCTTTAGAAGTAAGTAAAAAACAATGACTTTTTTTGGTTTTTCAGTAAATCAACCGTTACTCTGCAAATATTGATAAAAAAAATATTGTTACCAAGGACTTTTTTAGCTTAATGTACCCCCAATTACCCTTTAAATTTTTTAATTGATTTATGGAGCGGTTTTTTGGGGGCGATCGTTCAAAGTTTTGCTAAACAGTTAAAAGAACAAGTTTTGTTCCTTCAATTGTGTAATCATAATCAAAATGAAAAAATAATTTACTTTTCTTTCATTTTTGCATTAGTAACTCAGTGAATGTGAGGGAAAACGACAAAAAAACGAAAAATTTTCAAAAATCAAAAAAATTGAACCTTGTTTTTTGGGGTCAAAAATTTTTTTTTTAACTTTTTTGAAAATTTTTCGTTTTTTTTTTTCTCTTCCCCTTACATTCACTGAGTTACTAATGCAAAAATGGAAGAAAAGTAAATTATTTTTTCATTTTGATTATGATTACACAATTGAAGGAAAAAAACTTGTTCTTTTAATTGTTTAGCAAAACTTTGATCGATCATTCCCAAAAAAGGGTTCGATAAATAAATTTGAAAATTTAAGGGATTATTAAGGATACATTAAGCTATAAAAGTCTCTGGGTACATTAGTCTTTTCATCGATATTTACAGTGTAGCGGTTGATTTACTCAAAAACCAAAAAAAAAGTCTTTTTGTACTTACTTCTAAAGGTTGTAAAAATTAAAAAAATTGTTTTTTCCAATAAATGAACAGGTCTTGTAGAGCATTTATTCACGATTTTAACGCCGGCCTCAAATTTACTGTGCAATCATTGGTACCCGAAATATCGATGATCAAAGCTAAAAGGATCATTTTTTGTTTGAAGCCTGATATCCCTGCGACAAATTGTTCTACGAAGTTAAAAAAGAAACCAAATTGAAGCTGAATAAATTTGCTCAATGACCTATGCAGTGGTTTAGTTGACAAAATTTTTCCACGGTCCGTGGGCTCTTTGGAAAAAAAAAAAAAATTTAGAAATTTTTTGTCTCGCGGTATTTCTCATGTTAGCGTAATAACCAGACTTTTTAAAAACTTTGGATAAAAATGCACCGAAACTAGAGATTGTAAGCTATAAAATTTTTTTTTTAAATTTCGATACGATTATTTTTCACAACGTTACAGCCTTCCAATAACTACTAAAAAATTTATAAAATTTTTCTGTTCCTTCAATTTTTCGCGTTAGTTTAGTATTAATCTTTTTCTTAGATTAGTAAGCCTTTTTTGTGCTTATTTAGACAGTCGATCTAAGGGAGTAAACTTCAATCGTGCGTCGAAGCCGACACACACACTTTTTTTAACAGAAATTTCATTTTTTACCCAAAACTCGTAAATTATCTATCTGAAAAATTCGAGCAATGTATAATCTTAAAGGAAATCGCATTCTCTACAAAAAATTTTTCTTAGTAAATTGACGTAAAACGAGCCGTCTCCTTGTAACCGTGCCTTAAATATTAACTTGTTTTTTAAATTCTTTGTATCTATTTTGGAATTTTGTAACTACTAGAAATATTAAAAACTTTTCTAGTCAAGATACAGATTTTTGAAGGAAATTTAAGGCTTTACAAAATAGGTCTCTTAACATTTTTTGCTAAATTTACTCCTTCGAAAGTTATTTAGGTTATTTAAGTCGTTTTGACTCAACTTCAACCTTCAGTAACTTTTGAAGGAGTGAATTTAGCAAAAAATGTTAAGTGATCTTTTTTGTAGAGCATTAAATTCCGTTAGAAAATCTGTATCTTGACTTGGAAAAATTTTAATATTTCTAGTAGTTACAAAAATCCAAAATAGAAACAAAGAATTTAAAAAACAAATTAATTTTTAAGGCACGGTTGCAAGGAAACGGCTCGTTTTACGTCAATTGACTAAGAAAGTTCTCAAAAATATGAGCAAAAGCTCATTCGATTTGGAATGACGTTTAAAAAAAATACTCGCGAGGATGTATTAGCCTATTAAAAATTTCAATTGTCATTAACAAATTAAGAAAAAAAAAATGGCACTCAGTTTTTCGTTAATAACTCAAACTCTATTAACATTTTTTAAATTAAAAAAAGAAAAATCCTTAACCGGTAATGTCAACCAACTATCGATTCAACTTAATCCACGGACAAACAGGGGAAAGCCACAATAGAGAGATCTTAGCGTTTTTTGAAACCTTAATAGAGGGCTGAAAATTTCGTAATTTCAAAAATTCTAATTCGTCTCCAAAAAATTGTTTTGAATTCCTATTTACTATACAAGTGCAACAAAGATAGTCAGCTGCTTATAATTTTAAAAAATCATTTCACGTGAATATGGAAAGGGAACTCGTAATTATTTCCGTACTCAATACAAATGTCAAAATCTCCGAGACCTGAGCTCACTATGTATTAGTAATTTTTTTTTATAATTAATATTTTCCAAAAGCCTCCTTCAGAGTATAATTCACCCCAAAGAGGAGTGAATAAATGAAAGTCATTAATTCCTCGTTCGCTCTGGATTCACTCCGCGTTCAGTTTAAAAATTTTTTACAGTGTACTGATACCTTCTCCGTCCTAAAAACATTTTAATATACTGTTCAAAATAATAATAATAATATTAATAATAAAATGTTACCTAAAGATTGCCAAAAAATGAATTTAAACTAAAACTTTAGTATAGTATTTAATAAATATGAGCCGAAGAAGTTTCACTTCTTCCACACGTACATACTGATTTACGCACTCTTTTTTTTAGCAATGGTTCAGACACATTTTCATCGATTCATTCATTAATATTAGTGCTAGGTAGAATTGATTCACTTTTTGTATTAAAATGTTTCATCTCTTCACTGACTTCAGCATCACGCACATGATTGAATTCGCATGCTAAATCAGTATGAACTTTGATTGATTGATTAGTTTTCATCAATTCATCAATTTGTTGATTGAAAATAACTTTCGCATCATCTAAAAATGAGCTCACTTCTACATGCTTTAAATTGACAATCACTCCACTTCACAGTCTACTATTGAATATTTTTACAGATTCTTTCCATTGAACACGATCTTCAAATCAATCAACTTTTTCACTACCACCACTAACTACATTGCTATCACGTTTAAGTTTTAACTTATGATTAAAGTCTATAGTTAATGCATGATGGATGGCTATACATGCTTGAATTTGATTGCGATCACCCACTGACAGATTAGGAAGTTTCAGAATTTTATTATATATTTACAAATACTTTTGGGCAATATTTTGCTATACTTTTGTTATACTTTAAATATTCTTTATTCATTTGATATTCTAACGATAAAATCACGAGTCTTTTATATGGTCTGAATTTTTAAGTGGAGGGAGGTAATTCTCCCCCTCCTAAAATTTAAAATAGCTATATCTCTATAATTTGTAAGTTTCCATTTTTTAGTGATTTTAGAATATATGAGTCATTAGCAAAATTTGAAATTTCTAATGAATATTTAATTCATTTGGTATATATTTAATACACTTTCATACATATTATTTTGTTGGGAATTCAGGTATGGTTTATCGTCAATGAAACAATACTTGATCAAACCAATCAAAATTATTTCTGTTTATTAAAATTATGCGTGCTCTAGGCTATGTCTTTACTCTTAAGAGATTAAGCTTAGACTAACTTATTCTTTTAATATTTTTAACACTGAGGTCCAACAACCTCTCCTCCTTTTATATATAACAAAGATCTCTAATTCCAATATATATATGTGTGCAAATGTAAGAAAAACATATTGCCTTGCATTTACTCAGAACATGGGCCTCAATCTCTCATCGACGCAAGTACCTAAGGTCATAAAGTTTGATCCTTGCTAGCTTTCTTTTCCTGAAGTAAACATATACATATTTTGAACTAAACTAAATACTATATATATGTATTACGACTTAAATGCAACACTGTTCGGAATAATATTTCGAACAGAACATTTAGTGAAAGAGAAATATTAAATAAAAAATATATATAATAATAAAGATTGACTTTTGTATAAAGAATTCAACATATTTAAATGTTAAATAAATATTGCCTATAGATTGAGCACAAAAAATTGGAATGCATGTAAGAAATTCCATCTTATATAAGTGATTTTCATTTATATATATACTCAAATTATTTGATAATTTAAGTTCTTATACTTTAATGTTTTTTTTCTGATGAAAACTTATTGAGTATATTTTATAGATGTTGTTACGATGTGGGCATCGTTCGCCTCCAAACGACTTAGGGTGGGGTTGTCACGTGCTTCAATATGGCGCTATCGTCTATATAAGCACGTGTAGCCTACCCTCAGCGCTTCTTGCTTGGCTCGTTACCAGCGATTTACCAGTTATAAATTAGAATATCGCGTTGTCAATCAGTCGATATATTTATAATTATCTGAGTATTTGTCTGCGTTTGAATATCGCGTTAGAATTGGTTACAGTTAGTTAACCAGGCGAACATCAATCCCGTGTAATCATTACACTTAGTTAATGATTATAGCGACCAGTTAGTGTTGCACAAAGAATCAGAGCAATAATCCGGCTCCTTGTAATAGTCGCGTTATTGGGTGAATTAGCCCTGTACAGTTAGTTACAGTAACGGTAGTATCACATGCAGTTAGTTGTGTGATACCAGGACTTTGTAATCAGAGTGTGTGCGAAGTGGCAATATTGATAATTATTCAATAAATCATAATTATCTTTAAATAAGAAACTGAACCAGAGTTTGAGTGAATTCACCCTGTTCATCCACCTCCTATTGTGAATAATAAGAGTAGCTGCATCTGAGAGCTGAGTCCGGTCCAAGGAGGCGATTTCCAAGGACCAACCAATCGCCTAGTCCATCAACACCAAGGACAACGACACCGAACACTAAAATTAGGCTAAGTACTAGTATTAGTTTAGTTTTATAAGGCCAGTTCGGGTAATTAAATTAATCAGAGTCTCATTTTGGAGCGTAGTCCGGCAATTGACTCACGAAACCTGCACGACCACACCTTAAGTGCAGGAGAACGAATCCCCTACGTTTCAATAGCGCCCAACGGGTTTTAATTAGTTAATTAATTAATTAAGCCAACAATTAACATCATTTAATTATATAAATTCAATTAATCACTGTATAATTAGATTCTATCAGACATAAAACCAGTAAATTTCGAGTAGAGTCTGCGAAATAAAAGAAAAACATCGGATAAAAATTTATCACTTATCAAGCGGGTTCAATTACTATAAAATTGTTCCTGGAAAAATTCCTAAAGCCTTGACTTTAGCGTTTTATCAGAAAGAAAACGCACACTAAACGTTTTAATTCAAAGCGTAAAAATTATAGTTTTTTGTTAAATTTATTTATTAACTTGCATTTTTTCAATTAGTTTTTGGGAAAAAACTAAGTTTTCATTTCATTTTTGTTTAAAAATTTCTAAAAATTAGAAATTACACAAGAAAAATTGCCCGGGATTAATTTTTCTAAGGGTTTCTTTTTGCCCGGGCCCGTAAAAATAAAAATTTACAATAAGAAATTGTAAAATTTGTATTCTTTTGGTAAAAGAATTAAAAGAAATACCAGAAAAATAGATTAAAACTGTTAGGTTAGTAATTAAGTTATTTTGTAAAATTAATTTAAGTGATAATTTCATGTATAATCAGTAATTAAGTATATTTGATTTAGAAGTAAATTTAAAATTTATAAAATCACGATAAAATTACAATAAGATAAAAGATTATTGTAAAACCGGAAGTAACAGATTAGAAACTTAAGTAAAATCTAGAAAAAACCAGATAAAACTGGATAAAAGCAGAATAAACTGGATTTAACCAGAAAGATCTAGAATAAAATCTTTGTGAGAAAATAAAAGCAGTAAAAATTATAAATCCATAAATAGAAAATCATAATAACAGCTTGCTTAGTAACAGAGGTTTAGAGAAAAAAAAACTTAAGTTTTAAAGTAAAAGAAATGAAATAATAATAATAAATCACAAAGTAACAGAGGATAAAATAAAATAAAACACGACAAATACCCGAACAGCCAGGGAGACTCATTGTCGCGTTAAATTTATTATTATTATTACACGAATAAGACAGTAAAACAGAATAGGCGATAATCCGCAAAGGCGGCAAAAATTTAAAATTTGAATTGTTTGTTACAGAAGTCTGCCTAGGAATTCATCAGCCTTACCGTCGGTAACAAAGAAACTATCAGGAGAAGTTACCATACAATAAATTACCGCCACCTATAGGGTAGCAAACCAGTTAAACAAAAAGAAACACAAGTATAGTCAGTTACAGTATAAATTTATTACGCATCACGGTTTATGCAAAATAGAAAAAGTCTAAAGTAAATATATTTTAATATAAATATTTTTAATAAAATAAAACTAAAAGCACGAGATATAAAAATCAAGTAAAGCTAATAAAGCTTAAAAACAGAGATATAAAATATATACAGATATATTATTACAAGGTTATCCACGTGCTGAACATTCAGGTATTAAATTTCAAAATTTATTCTTTTTAGTAAAATCGGAAAAATATATTAAAAACTAGAATTAAAAATTGGTAGCTTTATTTTTTATTGTTTAAATAAATTATATATTTTCAAATAAATAGTGAAATAGTTAGAATTTACTATCAATAGAAAAAGGAAAAAAGTAAATTGATTTTTTTTGGTTAATAAATTCATATAAACGTGACCGTGAAACTAATATAGATTTATTGTAAGTCAACAGGTGTATAAAGCAGAGACAACGGAGATTTTGGTTACCAGGGAGTTTATATAATTTTAATTTTGCATTTTTTGTCGAAGTTTTTATTCTTATTTTTTTTCGAGTTATTTCATTTTCTGTTTGTTCTTTCCCTACGGGTATTAAAAAATCAAAATGGTTAAAACCAGAAAACAAGTGGGAAATTTGCAACGACACGTACAGGAATTGAACGAGTCAATGGCAAAATTAAAGGAAGAACTAGCCAAAAGTAAAAGAAGAGAAAACGAAATAGACGACAGCACTAGATCAGTGTCAGAAATAATACCAAGAAGAAAATCAGTACCAGTAATTGTGGAAAATAAAGTACTGGAAAAGCGGCTGAAATTAAAAAGAGACGACAAAAATCAAAAAACTTGGAAACCAGCGGAGAAATTCAACTTCGAACAAAACGTCGAAGAAGAAGGAGACGTTGTAATACACCAGTGTCCAACCCAGTACGAGAAACAAATGAGAGGAGATGAAACATTCCTCACAAAAGAAGAAAAAATATGGATGTTGGATGAATATAAAAGAGCTATATTCATGGAAAATATGGAGAAAAACAGAGAGATGAACGATAAAATACAAAGATGGTGCAGAACTACCGCAAGATTTGTCCAATGGTCCAGGGAAATAGTGAGAAGAGAAAAAAATCTACAAAAACGCATCGAACTAGTCGAATCAATACCCCATATAAAAGACAAAGACCAGATAGAATCTCTGAAGACTGAACTAGGTATAGGAGACGAAACAGAAGGAAACTGGGAAAATGATATAGTGAATTACATCACCAGAGGGATGCAATTATTCGACGACACAGTAGATCTGGACAGAATACAAAATTCAACGCAAGTTCAACAGAAGCAATCGGACAACAGAGCACGAACGCACGCAAACGTGCCGCAATATGAACAGCAGGGAAGCTCGGGTAGACCATCGGCGCAATATGTACCAACACCATATAATATACCGGAAAATTATACGGTAAACCAGTACAATCAAGGTCACCAGTATCCAAATTATTATCAACCAACGTATATCAGTAGACCGAATATAACGACCAGCTACAGAGAAGAAACAATGCGGAGAACAGCAGACAAAATTCATCTAATGGAAACATTAATAAGAATTAAAGGACTCAAGTACACAAAGGACAGTCAACCCAAGGAATGGATCCAGACGATAACAGAAGTGTGTCAAGAACAAGCACTCGACTTCAACGACATATTAGAATTATTTAAAATGGCGTTAAATATAGAAAGAGAGTGGATCAAACAAAATATGGATCAATGGGAAAGCTGGAATGATGTGGAAAAAGGATTCAGAACAACTTTCTGCAAAGCAACAAGAGATGCAGACATACTGCAGGAGATATTCTCGACGTACCAGAGAAAAAATGAGGACTCGCAACAGTTCATAAAAAAATTGAGGTCAAAGTTTGACGAATTACGGAGCCCTATGGAAATGGAAAAACAGTTGGAAATAATAATTCCAAAGTTGGATGCGGATATCCAAAGGGAACTGCATATATTAATGCCGATAACATCATACAAAAAATTAACAGAGGCATTGGCAGAAGCAGAAAATAGAGTTGCGGACGTAAGAAGATCGAGAGAGAACAGACGATCAGCGGTACGTAGGCTGCAGTCAACGAGGAACTCAGTAGCAGGGTCAGAAACAGAGTCTGACACGGAGGAAGAAGATAGAAGAGTAAGAAGGATACAGAGAAAAATTAAAATGTATCAGAAAAAAATAATAGATAAAGAACCAGTCAAGCAAAATAAATTGACTGAGAATAAAAACGATAAAAAATTAAATATCGTATTAAATAAAAGAGACAGACACAATTACAGAGACAGGTCAAAGTCAAATGATCGCAATACAGGATCAGACTCAGCGACTTCAAGATCATCAGGTAGATCAGTGGGTGGCACCTACACCTGCTTGAACTGTGGGAAAAAAGGAGAGCACAAAACACGGGAGTGCAAGGAAGAAAGAGTCGATATCTGTGTGCGATGTTTCAAGATAGGTGAAACAGCAACAAAATGTAATTGTGGAAAAAACTAGTAAGACGAGGACAGCAGCGGGAGCTAGTACTCGATATAAATATTCCCGCACCACGTTGCTCACAAGGGGGTGGTGAGGCGAGCGTCCGCTATGAATATAACACAGATAGCATTTCAGATGATAACGCGACTTCATCCGACACAGACGTGAGCGTGGACAACCATACACCGGAATTAAATAAAATTAATTGCAGTAATAAAATGGGAAATTGCTGTGTTAAATTCGGGAATTGTATCGCAACATGTTGTGGAAATGATTATCTCGAGCCAGTACCAGAGCACACAGACAAAACAACGAATAAAAGACGTGCAACAGTAGAAAGAGCGGGAAAAGTCAGCACCATAGTTATACCGTCTGGGGCAACATGGACACAACAGACAACTATTGCCGTAAGTAAATATTTTACATGTCCCGTAAATATAAATAATATCAGATGCATGGCGTTGTTCGACTCAGGTGCCAACAGAAATTTTATGACACAATTAATTGCAGAAAAGATACCAGACAATATAGTTAAAATAAAATATGACTCAATTAATAGCTCGTTTATTCTAGCAGACAATTCAGCAATCCAAAGCCTTTACAGGGTATTCGTCGCATTTGAAATATATGGAGTTGAGATAAACGCATGGTTTGAAGTTTTTGACCAGATGCCCGATGACATCATATTCGGAATGAGATTCTTGACAGACCATGGCGTACATTTACATGCTGATGATATGGCTTGGACATGGAAACATGATCAAGAGCGCAGAAGATGTGAACCAGGTAAACCAGGTAATCAGCTATGTACAATACAATTAAATGCGAGCGAAACAGAGACACTAAATAGATTTTTAGATGCTGAATTCAACTTGATGGACCAAGCCGATCTTGGTACACTAAAAGGAGTTGAATACGAGATTGAGTTGAACAATTATACACCGATACGCGTCAAGCCATACAGACGATCACCCAAAGTAACAGAAGCTTTACATAAAATCATAGAGCAGCTGCTGGACCAGAAAACTATCCAGCCCAGTACAAGCGAATGGAGCTTTCAACCAGTCATGGTTAAAAAGAAACTGTTACCAGGCCAAGACGCAGATGACATTAAATCATGGCGAATGTGCATCGACTATAGACCACTCAACAAGGTCATGAAGATGGTCAACTACCCAATGAGGCGTATTGACACCTCATTGGAAGTCATCAGAGAAGGCGCGTATAGAAGCGTAATCGATTGCACAAATGCATATTATCAGATCGTGATCAAACCAGAACATCGGCAGTTCACAGCTTTCGCTGTAGAAGGTATGGGATCGTTTGAATTTATACGGATGCCGTTTGGACTATCAACAGCACCGGGAACGTTCCAGAGGAAGATGGATCTGATAATTCAGACAATGAAACCAGTACTACGCCAGCTGGATCGACCAGCTCATTGGATTAATTACGTCCATCCGTACATGGATGACTGGGTAGTAGCAACACCTACGTTTGAAATCCACTTACAAGTTCTTGAAATATTATTTAAAGTATTTAGAGATGTGGGTCTATTAATCAAACGCGAAAAATGCAAATTTTGTGTTGCAGAGATGAAGTATCTAGGATTCGTCATCAAAGGAAATGAGTTACATCCTGACCCAGAAAAGCTGTGCGCAGTAAAAGAATATCCAGAACCGACGAATAAGAAACAGTTAAGACGTTTCTTAGGAATGGTAAATTGGTACAGAAGGCATATGAAAATGATCGCAAAAATCCAGGGACCACTCACATCATTGGTCAGTGAAAAGGCGATATGGACTTGGGGTCCAGACCAGACGCGAGCATTTAATCAGATCAAGGAAATGCTTATCAATGCCCCAGCATTAACAGTACCAGACTACAACTTGCCATTCATACTTTACACAGACGCTTGTGACTCAGGGATTGGAGCAGTTCTCACTCAGAAAGGACCAGAGCGAGAATATCATATCACTGCTATCAGTAGAGCACTAAATAAGCATGAGAAGAACTATACAACGACGGAGAAAGAGTGCTTGGCTGTCATTTGGTCTTACCAGAAGTTAAGAGGATACTATGACGAGTATCCAGTGACAGTAGTGACCGATCATGCGAGTTTAAAGTGGCTCCAAAACGTCAAGAATCCCAGAGGGAGACTAGCTCGATGGATTGCAGAGTACTCACTCTGGACAATAACTATAGTCCATCGACCAGGGATAAACAACGAAGCGGCTGACGCTCTCTCGAGAGTTTACGAGGGCGTTGAACTAGAGACAGATAAGATTTGCCGAGTGAACGACATCCGACAACAGTGGTACGAGAGGAAAATAAAAGAGGTCAAGGCTACTCCAACACGGTTTCCTCAATGGAAATTCCTCGATAGTAACCTATATTACTATCGACCGCGGCATCCTACTCAGTTATTTGAGAATGCGCCAGAGCACTGGAAACTAGTAGCGCATCCAGACCAGCGTCGATCAATAATTCGCAAGGCGCATGACGAGCTCGTATCCGGACATGGTGGCATCAGCAAGACGTACAGCCACGTGGCAAATCACTATTACTGGCCAAATCTTTATCACGACGTAGTGAGCTACGTGAATAATTGTGAAATCTGTAAATTACAGAAACCAGATACTAATCCACCGCAAGTCATACCAGGACATCGACCTATCACCGAGTTGTGGGAGAGTGTATCAGTCGACACAGTGGGACCATTGCCCAGAACGGTACATCAGAAGACTCACTTGATTGTTCTGTGTGACATGTACTCAAGGTACTTGGAGGTTCAGCCAATATCAGAACCAACAGGTAGTAAAATAGTATTCTTTTTACGTTCTGTTTTCAATCGTTGGGGTTACCCAAGAGTAGTCGTCACAGACAATGGAACAGAATTTGTAAATAAGGTAGTATCGGAATATTTACAGAAAAATGACATTATCCATGAACTGACTCCTACTTATCATCCGCAGGCAAACCCTGTGGAAAGAATAAACAGAAATTTAAAATCTTTAATTCGAACTTTTCTTACAGATAAACATTCAAAATGGGACCAGAATCTCCCAGAACTTGTTTATGCTTATAATACATCTGTTCACAGCTCGCTGACAGTCAGTCCAGCATACTTAAATTTTGGCCGTGATCCGAGGTATTTAGACCTACATCGCGGAGGAAAAGTTTTATCAGAGCTCCAAGACCAGAGTCATCGTAGTACGGTCTTAGCACTGATCGACGAATTAAGACATTATGTAGAGTCGTTTATGATTAAAGCTCAGAATAGACAGGACGAGTTGGTACCAGAGCCAAATATAGACTTAAATATTGGAGCGGAGGTATTTATTAAAAATAAACAGTTGAGTAAAAAGGCTGATGGATTCGCAGGTAAGCTTGCGGCACCCAGAAAAGGGCCATTCTATGTACATAGTTTTTATTCAAATAGTCTAGTAAACATCTGTGATCAGAATAATGTATTAGTAGGTACATTTAGTATTAGTGATCTTAAGATACCTCGTAGGTCGAATAGACAAGTAGTTAAAGTCAAACAATGAGTCATAGGTCAGGGACAACTCGTACATCAAATTGTAAACGCGAATACTAGTACTGTGCGTAGTCTAATCATGGTGTTCTTACAGAATGGACCTCAGTCAACTCTTGTGGTCAAGAGCGAAGATTTCGTCCGAACAACAGGAGGCGCACCAGTTGCTGAAGAAGCAGCGATACCACGGTAATGTGGGTGACAAGCAGTCGTACTGGAAACATCCAGTATTCGCCACACCAGCAGGCTATTTGGGATTTGACATCCCAGTGACAACTAGCGTCACATTGTTGTCAGGGTTCCATAGACGATTGAACAAAGTATTGCTATACGCAGAAAAGAACTCAGTGCTAGTAGTACCAGAAGAACCAGAGGAGGTGCCAATGCAGTTACCAGTGACATCGGTACCTGAAATCCCGATAATTGTCCATATAGCGATGGGTCAACACATGCATCGTGTTGACTCGAGACTAGACATAGTGTTGTCCAACGAAGAATGGCAGGCAGCAGTGCAGAAGATGGCAGCTGAATTAGGTCCGAAGACAAGGCGCACGGTAGCAACACAAACCGTGGAGACCAGGTTGACACCAGTTCCTGAACCAGGGTGTCTGAAATGCAAACAGACAGGGCATTCCTTCGACAAATGCCCCAATGAACTACAAGGGGACTGCTACTGCACCAACTGCAGACGTTTGGGACATACAAATAACGATTGTCCATACCAAAGATGGCGTACCGAAGGGTACGAAGCAATGAGAGGGTACTGCCGTCGTTGTTCAACGCAGTATCCGTTTGAAAATGACTCCTGTCCAGACTGCAGACAGAGAAGTCAGGTGACAAAAGCAGCACGGGGAGCATACCTGATTTTGCCTCCGTAAATTATCCAGATGACGACCAGGGTTTATGCACAGCTCAACCAGAGATGGACCAAGAATTGCGCAAGGAAACCAGTGTGATATCCAGCAATAGTGATTTAATTTGTAAACCGGTTTTTTGTTTATTTTTCATTTTGTTATTCTTTTATGATTGGTCAAAAGTTATTTTTATTTTTATTTTTTATTGTGCATAAATTCAATATTCTCGACTTAAACGCATTTAACCATATAATTGGGTTAAAATTTCTAATTATTATTTTTTATGAGACAATTGGTCAGTTCTTAGTTTTTGTTTTTATTTTGCTATTTTTAGTTTTTTGGAGACACATTTATGTCAGTAGATAATTATTATTTTTTATTATTTTTTTGTACTTTATGGCTACTAGAATTGTGTACCTGTAAAGATATAGAATGGTGTAAAAGGACATTGATGAGTCCAGAACTGAACCAGTCAGTATTTGTTAGAGTTAGTATTGATTTATGATGTCAGAAAGACACAGTATATTTAATGTTTAAATTTATATTTAAATATTATGAACAATATTTATGTAATAATATTTATTTTTGATATCCTGGGATGCGAGCTAATTATTTGTACAGCAGTATCACCAGATTTTAGCCACAGTGTGAGAGATTGAGTGAATCATGTGGTAATATTGTTACTGTCGGCGCGGTAAATTTTAACTTCAACCGGTCGATTTTTGTGATTTAAACTCACCCGGGTTAAAGTTAAGGGGGGTGGTGTTACGATGTGGGCATCGTTCGCCTCCAAACGACTTAGGGTGGGGTTGTCACGTGCTTCAATATGGCGCTATCGTCTATATAAGCACGTGTAGCCTACCCTCAGCGCTTCTTGCTTGGCTCGTTACCAGCGATTTACCAGTTATAAATTAGAATATCGCGTTGTCAATCAGTCGATATATTTATAATTATCTGAGTATTTGTCTGCGTTTGAATATCGCGTTAGAATTGGTTACAGTTAGTTAACCAGGCGAACATCAATCCCGTATAATCATTACACTTAGTTAATGATTATAGCGACCAGTTAGTGTTGCACAAAGAATCAGAGCAATAATCCGGCTCCTTGTAATAGTCGCGTTATTGGGTAAATTAGCCCTGTACAGTTAGTTACAGTAACGGTAGTATCACATGCAGTTAGTTGTGTGATACCAGGACTTTGTAATCAGAGTGTGTGCGAAGTGGCAATATTGATAATTATTCAATAAATCATAATTATCTTTAAATAAGAAACTGAACCAGAGTTTGAGTGAATTCACCCTGTTCATCCACCTCCTATTGTGAATAATAAGAGTAGCTGCATCTGAGAGCTGAGTCCGGTCCAAGGAGGCGATTTCCAAGGACCAACCAATCGCCTAGTCCATCAACACCAAGGACAACGACACCGAACACTAAAATTAGGCTAAGTACTAGTATTAGTTTAGTTTTATAAGGCCAGTTCGGGTAATTAAATTAATCAGAGTCTCATTTTGGAGCGTAGTCCGGCAATTGACTCACGAAACCTGCACGACCACACCTTAAGTGCAGGAGAACGAATCCCCTACGTTTCAATGTATTAGAAGAATCGGAATGCGCTCAGTTTAATCTTATTGGTACATCGGAAAAAACTTTCTTTCGCTTCAGAAAAGGTGATATTGTAAAAAGTATATTTTTTAATGCTAAAATTTTAGCTTACGTAAGGCGGTATAATTATGAATTATTAAAAAACATTGTAATGTTACATTTTGAATATGCTGACATAGGTAAAAAAAAAACTCAGATCGGGGAGTAATAATATTCTCTTGCTTCAAAAATTGTATATGTGTCATTTCAAGCGTATTGCTATATAGCTCAAACTGTAAGTATTTCCGTGCCGCAAAATTTGAACGAGCACGTGAATATATATTCCCTAGCTTTGCTATACTCTCAGTTCCGAGCAAGAGTACTCCCGCGCTGAGAGTTTGAATGAGCACATGGGCTCCCCTCCATTTAACATTTTTCTATACAGTTCGGAACAAGAATTTACAGCGCCAGAAAATTCAATCGGATAAAATACTGCCATTGGTTAAATATTATATCCTGGTGGGTGGAAATGAGAGATTAAAATGCACATAATCGTAGTAATATTATTTTTTTTCGGATAATTTTATTAAAATAACTAGGTAATTTTTTTCTTTATAGGTATAAGACATATTTGTTTGGAGACATGATAAATTTTTAATAACATGAAAAAAATATAACATATATATTGTGACGTTACATTGCCGAGGAGATGGAGTAAGAGGTGAAGGGAGCGTGAGGCTGTGTGTTAGAGAGAGAGATAGAGTTAGTATGTGTGTCGTGTTGAGTGTAGGGGATAGTGTGTAGAGAGTAGGGAGTACGTGTGTGGTGAAGTAAATGTGTTGAGAGTATGAGTACGGGTACGTTATGTTGTCTGTTTTGGAGTGTCTGTGTGGTTGAGCGTGGATTTAACGGGGGATGTCTAGCTGTGTCGCGGATAGTGGCCAAGAGAACGTGCCTCCCGACCAGTGATGACGACTAGGCCCAGGCCTAGCCCTCGGGGTTGACGTGGTGATCGCGGAGGAGCGACTGAGATGTCGCCGCCCCTGCGAGTTGGTACCCGAAGTTAGCTGGGGTGCTCGAGGAAGCCAAAGAATTCGCTAACTTCGGATATCACGGGGAGTGACACCGCAGGAAGACCCGCGAGTCCACGGCTTGTATGTGGTGGGGGAAGAATGGATGGTGAAGCAAAAATGTGAGTGTGGAAGTGAATGGAGTAGGAGCAGAGAGAAGAGCAGTTGTGAACTGACCACGGTGTCAGGGAGTTGGATTTTGGAGTCGCTCGAGTACGGGCAGACCCAGTAGTCGAGTTTGGGATTTTGAAGCGAGTGGTTGTGGGTCGGAGAGCCCCAAAGGTAGGCCTCGACCACACCCTTGGCTGATGTTGTTTTGGAGCTTGTGGCTCTACGTATTGAGTTTTGGAGTCCTTTTGTCGTGATTTTGTCGTCTTGATTACCGCATTATTTATTATACTTTGTTATTTATCTAGAAGTGTATAAGTTTGTGATTCGTCGTCCACGAGAGGTTCCCGATGTCATACCCAGGTATTTATTCGTCTGATGGACCGAGAGTACTGGGCCGTGGGCCGCTTGGGCCCTTCGCGTCGCTCTTGTGTCATCTTTACGATGTTTTAATTAGTTTTCTTTTCGTTATTTTGTTTAAATTACATTTTAATTAATCGGCTTCTTCCGAGTAAAAAGAACCGCGACCCTCTCTCCACAACCTAGCATACTGAGCGCACCAGGACATGCCGCTACCACCGTTCATTGCTCTCATTTCCAAAGGATTTAGATCATAGGTTTTAGTTTACGTGTACGTTTAGACCGGTTGCCGATACCGTGGAAATAAAAGTCGGCTGGCGCCCGTCAGGATCTGGAGGAAATGAGAGGATTGATCGGTGGGCGAAGTGTAACGTAGCCCGATTTTGTGTGATTTTAGTTTGAATAATTGAGTAAATTCATAGAGTAAGAATTATGTTTGATGTTGTAGAGTTTAATCGAGTGTTGGGTAAAATTAATTACGTTACAATATTTATAGTACTTGATCAAGGGGAGTTCACCTCCCCCCTCCCGATAAAACAGATTGTGGGCCCTAGTCCGTGCTGAGTTACCGATGGAGGGTAACCTGCCGACGGCTAGTAGATATACTGGCTGTCGGCAAGGCCTGTTCTACCGATGGTGCTCCAGTTGGCAGTTGGCAAGCTCTGATTTGGCGGTTGGTAAGTGCTGTTTTATCGTCTGTATTGATATTGCCTGTCAGTAAACGTGGTTTGGCTGTCGATCACGTTGCATTGGCGGTTAGTAAGATCTATTTCACCGACTAAAATATGCTTTTGAGGTTATTTTTGGATGTTTTTTGAGGTTATGTACGATGGTGATTGTGTAAAAAAGTAACATACACGCATTTTTACATACTAGATTGGGTCATGGGCAGCCTACCAGATTAGAGGTTGTTGAGTAATGCGCATCACCCCCAGAGCTGGCACTAGCTGCCTACCATCTACTGGTTGTGTTAGTGTGTGTACTTACAAGTGTATTAATTTTATGTCTTATATATTGAAACTGAGGTGTTGACAAGTGCATGTGAGAAGCATGCTGAGAGGATGCCATCTATCGGCTTACCCGTCCCCTCTTTTTTTGCTAGATGACGTCATCGATTGCGTCATCCGACAAGTTTGAGCTTGTTTTTGAGTTGTAGTGGGGGTAGACGAAAAATTTCTGAGCTCTTGAGCTCTCAGTCTATGCCGAAACATCTAAGTGAACAGTCAGTTAAAAATTTATACTAAAAATTGTTATAATATTTATTGTGTTCGTTTTTTATAAATCACGTAAGTCATTTTACCTGTAAATTTAGATGCATATTTGATTCTTTATTAATGAATTAATCAACTCATTAATGAACTGATTAATTAAATATCTTTTTCTAGGATGGATTTGAAGAAACTTAATGGAATTAGTAATTTCGAAAACGTTTTGCCATCTAGAAAATTTAAAAAATTAGAATTTGGCTAAATATACAAAATTACTGAATTAAAAAAAATTCCAACGCAGTATGGGCCCAGAGTTGTTGCTGCTCTTGATGGTCAATTTACAGTCTTCTTTTCAACACGGACGAACAACCAATTAATTGCCGACGAAGACACATACAAAAACCTTGTCAACACTGTCGAAGAACAGCATCTTTATTTAAGATTTCATGAACGTAAGTACAGCCAATTTGAATTTGCTATCTGGTCAACATAAATGTATTTTTTTTTTCTTACAAAATAAAATATACAAAATGTTATTATCCTTTTACAGAATTTTTGTAGACCTTCCCATAGTAATTTTAGTAATTTTAGTTTCATAGTTGAATTTTTTCAATAGTAATAATCGTTATAATAGTGATAATCGTAATAATAATAAATCCATTTTGGAAATAGAAATATCAGTCTACGCATGCGTTGTGCAAAGTATCCCTGATAGCCACTTTAGCTAAAAAATTGGGCGTCATTTGATGTTGAAATTACCTGAAATCTGCTGCCCGAATTAGCAGTGAATTTCACACCAAGAGTTGAAAATAAAAATTTTTCTTCCATTTAAAAAAACTTTTACGAAAAAATAGTGGGTAATGTTCATTCTAGCCATTGCAGAAGGTAATCAAATTATTACACCAAATTGTCAACAATTTGAGGGTAAAAATATACTTAACAATTTATGAAGTCAAATTGATGATAAGCTAACCAAAAAATTTGACTTCAAATTAACGACAACTCTAACAAATTAACGAAGTCAATTCACGTCAAATTCAATAGCAAGTTGTGTACATAATATCGTAAAAATGGAAAAGTCTGAAGTTGGTGGATATTTAGTGAAACTTTTGCTTAAGCAAACTGTAGTATTAGAGATGATGACAAGTTGACGCTGTCCACAAGGTGGCAGCAGGTTTTAGATTTGCGGGAATTTTAAAGAAGGCTGCTCGCGCACACTCTGTGCGGCGCGCGGTATTTACGGTTATTTCAACCGTGAGGGATAAGTTGGAAAGGAGGGTCAAGGTTATTTTAACATATAAATCAAAATATGTATGTATATGATACTTTTTTTTTATTAATTAATTAATTAATCGACGATTTTCGAAAATTTCGGGAAGTTATTGTTTTCACCCCGATTTTCGAAAATCGAGTTTTCATCAGATGTCGACGTTTTGAGGTCCTAGGAAGCTATTCTGACTGTTTTCGGAATGATGTCCGAGTGTATGTATGTGTGTGAGTGGGTGTGTGTGTGTGTGTGTGTGTGTGTGTGTGTGTGTGTGTGTGTGTGTGTGTGTGTGTGTGTGTGTGAGTGTGTGCGTGTATTTAGAATACAAAATTATAATAAAGGAAAAAAATATAATATTAATAAAAAGATAATAATGATAATGATTTATGATTCGTCCGAGTCTTCATATGATGACGATTCTTCCCCATCCGATTGATTAAGTCTTTGCGCTGATGATGGCGGTTGAAGTGGAGGAGATGACGGTGGTGACGGTGGTGATGGTGGTGGTGGTGGTGGTGGTGGTGGTGGTGGTGGTGGTGGTGATGATGATGCATCATCATCTGAGTCGCTCTGCAACAACGTTGAGGCTAGCGACGGGGTGGGTGATCCACGTTGTCGTAGTTGTTGCCTATCATGACAACAACAACGTTCGTGACCACCTTTTGTCTCCAGCAGTCGACCGTTAATGATCTGGATCCGTCGTCGCACTTCCATGTCTAGCTGATCTTGTTGTTGCTCTAGCTGATCTTGTTGTTGCTCTTACTGCTCTTGTTGCTCTAGCTGATCTTGTTGTTGCTCTTGCTGCTCTTGTTGTTGCTCTAGCTGATCTTGTTGTTGCTCTAGCTGATCTTGTAGTTGCTCTAGCTGATCTTGTTGTTGCTCTTGCCGCTATTGTTGTTGCTCTAGCTGATCTTGTTGTTGCTCTTGCTGCTCTTGTTGTTGTTCTTAAAAAGCATTGATGTTTTGGTCAATTCGTCGTTGATGGTTGACAACATCATCACCAATCCACCCAAAAATGGCTTCAACGGCCGTTTCCATTAAAATCTTCAATCCCCGGTTCGAATGAGGCTCTTGGATAACCGATTCTTGCCGGGAATCGTCCACTGTGAGTTCGACGGATCTTCCATCCATCACAAGTAATGAGCCGTTTTGCAGTGATTCTCCTCCACTTAAAATCCGGATCACTTGACTTCGCACATCACCAGCAAACAAATATTCATCATTATAGGCCAGAGAAATCCGCAATGGCACTATCATTAAATAGTGCAATTGCATTTCAATAAAACAAATTTCCATGTTGAATTCGCGATTCATTTTTTCTGCAATTAAGGGAATACTTGATTATGTATGTATACATAAATAAAAATTTTTTTTTTTTTTAATTATTAACTGTATCGAGAAATTAAAATAATTGAAGACTTAATTTCTTGAAATTTTTTTTTCTACATATTTTAAGTGTGTGTGTGTGTGTGTGTGTGTGTGTGTGTGTGTGTGTGTGTGTGTGTGTGTGTCTTCATAAAATCTCATTTATATAGTATTCAACTATTAATTTTCCTCATAAGTATTTTAAGACACAATAAATTATTTTTTAAAGAGATGGTTGAAATAATTAGAAAAAAATAATTTATCATGCATATAATTATTAATACAAAATAAAAAAATTTCAAGAAATTAAGTTTTCAATTATTTTACTTTCTCGATACAGTTAATAATTACAAAAAAAAAAAAATTTTTAATTATTAGAAAAAAACTTAATTAATTATTAATATGAAAAAAAATAATTGTTCAATTACTTACAATTTTTAATCTCAATTGATTTAGCAGTTTTTTTAATCTGCACACTTAGCACCTTTTGTCTGTCTTGACAAGTTTTTACAAGAAACTACCCCACCACTTTTCTAAAATCTTATATGTAAGACAAAAAAAAAAAAATTAAAGGGCCAATCGGAAAAAAAATTGATTTTTCTTGGCCAATCACAGAAATTTACATATCTTTTATTGTTGGTCGCTATGAGCACGTGGGTAACAAACCCACGCTGGTTTGTTTACGTTCTTAAAGAAATTGATTTAAACAATATTTTACTAAAATAATATAAAAATATCAATTAAAATCATAGTGTATGATTGTAATCATTATTTTTTTATTTATAAATTAATTAAAAATGAATAAATTTTATCTTAGAAAAAAATTTGCGCGCGTAAGTTTAGATGATTAGAATACCGCCATCTATGAGTAAAAAATGTAACCAACATTGTATTTTAATTATCGGCTATAAAATCCCTGCCGTTTAAAATTCATTGATATTCATTTAAATGATAGAAATATAAATTATAATTACCTGTTTTTTAAAAGATAAAACACTAGAGTAAAAATCAATGTATCTAATCATTAGTTGTGGTACAATTAAACTTCGTAAAAAATATACTCTGGTAGTCAGCAAGTTGGCATAAATGACTGAAAATGACCGTAAGTTGTCGTTAAATTGTCATCAATTTATTACACTCAGCATGGTTGCAACATTAGGTTAATGACAACTTATCATCAATTAAAATAATAATTAATTATCAAATGTAAACAATTATTTTCTAGGTTCTAAAAATTTAAACAATAATTTAACATCTTTTGAAAAAAATAATTGCAAGAAAAAAAGTTGAAATGCATCAAAGTCAATTTTATTAATTAATTTCAATATCAATTTCTACATTCCAAAAGCATGCAAGTAATTATTTTTTCAAAACGCGGGAAATTTAAAATCGATCGTTAATGGTGGTGGTAAATTCAACTTGGTGTCATCAAAATGTGATAACGAGTACTTGGTCGATGTGAACGTATCATCAGTTTTGACTACTAGAATGCATGTAAATTATTTGATAATTCAATTAAAATAATAATAATTAATTATAAAAAGGTAAACAATTACTTAATATCTTTAAAAATAAAAAGAAAAGGGGGAAAAAAATAGAATAACATCAAGATTAATTTTATTAATTTTTTAAAAATCCAATTATTTAAAATTATTACATTTTCCAGAGCGCACAAGTAATTATCGTTGTTCAATTTACAGAGATATTCGCAAAAATTATTGTTCAATAATTTTTTATTTTTCAACGCGGGAACTTTGAAATCATCTGAATCAATTACAATTTTTTCACTTCCAATTAAATCTTTGATCCATAATTTTTTCTCCAAACCTTTTACATAAATATATTTGTAATTATAAGTGACATGTTCAATTGTTTTTTTTAGCTTCAAATATTGCGTTATTCCAGCATCCCAGTTAATCCCATGATGATTATATGTTACCCAGGTATTTAATCGTTGACACTGATTTGATAATAATGTCCGATCACAAGGTGGTTTGAATAACGTACATGACATTTCTTCAACACCATCAATTTTATGTTGGACTGTAATTGAAGCAAGTTCTTTTACAATAAACTGATTGTGTGAGCCTTTAAATCCTTGCACATCTATTATCATTTTCATTTTGATAGCTCATATCTCGACAACAGACAATGAATCACTGAATAATTAAAAAATTCAGCACAGCTATTTGTTATTATCCCCTAACACACTATTTTTTAAATTAATTATATTTTAATTTCATTGGTTAATTTTAATACTGCGCAGTAGAAAGTTTCAGAAAATTTATTTTTAGACTGATGACTCATCCATGTGCAGGAGAAAACTTGTTTTCTTTGTTTGATTTTATAACTGCGCAGTAGAAAGTTCGAGAAAATATATTTTTAGACTGACGACTCATTCATCTGCAAGAAAAAACTTGTTTTCTTTGTTTGATTTTCAAACTGCGTAGTAGGTGACGTCATACCATTTGTCGCGCCATCTAGCGTTTTAGGTTATGTTGACACGTTATTCTAGGGGATTTCACTACTTTTTGTTTGGTAATGTTGGTACTTTTGGGGCGACATCTATTTTTTACGGCGTCATTTATGATGTCACAGGTTGTTCTGGAACTTTCTACTGCGCAGTTGATGAGCCGTTTCCCACCTATAAAAGAGGCGCGTGAGACCATACTCAACAAAAAAAGAAGTACGAGTCTCTGAATGAAGTACGAATCTCTGCTGAAATATCCTCTGACGTTCACTGTGTTGAAGTTCTCTGTGAAGTTCTCTACGGTTTTTAAATAATTTTTTACAAAAAAATTATAAACAATTTTTTAGTCTAAGTGAAGTGCACAGACATTACTTTTTAGTGCAACTGATACTCATTAGTTTTAATTTTTTTGTGCAACTGACACTTATTAGTTTTTAATTTTTTGTGCAACTGACTCTTATTAGTTTTTAATTTTTTGTGCAACTGACACTTATTGATTTTTTTTTTTTTAGTGCGAAAGACACATTCTTTGTTTTTTTGTGAACTATTGATAAAAAAACATTGTTTAAAAAATGGCGTGATTAGTTGATGCACCTCACGGTTTGGTGAATTCTGTTGCACAATCATACAATGATTTACAGTTAGAGTCAGTGAATGAAGAACATTGTCAGAGGTGCTATCAGGTGTGTGTTGAGACAATTGAATATTTCAAGACTATTTTGGCAGATCCATAATCGAGTGTCCAAATTAAGAGAAGCGTTCAAGCAAGTATAGTGCTCTTGTGCTGGTATGGAGATCGATTCGCTTAACTCAGCGGCATCGCTACAGGTGGTGATTTGAGGATGCGTCATCGACTCATCGAGTGGCAAGATCTCGATAACGCTTTTTCGAACAACATTTGAATTGAATGTGTCAAAAATCTTGCTCACACAGATTTGAGAGAATTTTTGAACGATTCTCGAGACTTGGTCTTTGAAAAAATCCAAGAAACGTTGGGTGATGTTGCTGGGGTGAAAATCGACGTCGAACTTGTGTGTAAATTTAGAAATGAGAAAATTAATGACATCGGTGATGAAACTAAATCTTTCAACACCACAAGCCGTGAAATTACACCCACAACATCTCTCACTGATTGGTATGCTGACCATGTCAACGAGAACTTATCAAAAAAGGTTGAAGAGTTCAATCAAAAGGACTCGGGGTGGAGATTACTTGAGATCCATAGCTTGGTTATCACAATGTCCAGGTATACACCTCTACAAGCTGGAGCATCTACTTTTGTCAGACTACCCAGAGACATTCAATTCAAACGCACAGTCTTGAACATCGAGAACCACGACGAGTACTGCTTTCTCTGGTGTGTTGTGGCGGCAACACATGAAGCTCACACCGGACATCCGGAGAGGACAACATCGTACCTTCATTACAGCAGCGTACTTGACTATGAAGGTATTGATTTTCCAATTGCCCCAAAAGATATTCCGAAATTTGAAAAATTAAATAATTTGTCAATCAATGTATACGGTATTGAGTCAGAATTTAAAGGTTTTGGGGATGAAAAAAGTACTATAATACTATTATAATTAAGTGAAAATTGTAAATCTGATGTAAGAAAATTCATCTTCTAATGGTGCAGGCAAACGTAAATTTAAATATGTCCAATGAGGATGGTTTTAAAAATTATAAGCCTGTTTATCATTTCGCCTCATTTAAAAATCTATCGTGATTAGTTAAAAATCAAATTTCTAAGGCGCCTGTAAATTGTATTTCTGTGATAGATGTTTAAATCACTTTAAAACAGAAACATCTTTTAATAGTCACAATGATGACTGTTTTAAATTAAATTAAGTCCGTATGAAATTTCCTATTAATGAAAACAAAATATTAAAATTTAAAACTTATCGTAATAAAGATCCGGAACCATTTGTTCTCTACGCAGACTTAGAGTGTACACTAGAGCCTCAGGGGGATGATATTCAAAATCATGTTCCACACAGCATTGCATTTATCGTCACTGTTATTATGACAATAATTTGTCAAAATTTGAAATTAATCGATCATCTGAGTGCGTAAAGTGGTTTGTCAATAAATTTGAAAATTTTGCATTTGAAGTCGAGCAGTATTTAAAAAATCCTGTACCCATGAAACCACTTGACAAACAGCAACAGAAGAGTCATGATCGGTCAACTGTTGGTCATATTTGCGAAAAAACAATAGCCTCTGATAAAGAGAAGTGCTCTGATCATTGCCATTTTACAGGTAACTATCGCGGACCTGCACACATTTCATGCAATTTAAACTATCGGAAATCTCATGTAATACCGGTTGTATTTCACAATTTATCTGGGGATGATTCTCATTTTTTAATTAAATCATTAGCAACAGTTTTTGAAGGTAAAGTTACATTATTGCCAATTAATAAGGAGCGATATATCTCGTTTACAAAGTCCATTAATAATATATCCGTATCTTTACGCTTTATAGATTCATTTAGATTCATGGCATCAAGTTTAGAAAAATTAGCATCTTATCTCGATGATGACAATAAACAAATCACAAAACTTCATTACTCAAATCCGGAAAAATTTCAATTAGTTACTCGCAAGGGTGTATTCCCATATGAATACATGACAAACATTGATAAGCTTAATGACAAACAGTTGCCCGATCAAAACTCATTTTTTTCAAAATTATCCAATACTAGTATAACTGACGATAATTATGCATTTGCTCAATTTGTCTGGAATAAATTTAACATTAGTACATTAGGCGAGTACTCTGATCTATATCTCAAGACTGATGTACTACTCTTGGCCGATGTATTTGAAAATTCCAGACAAAGTTGTTCAAATAATTATAACTTAGACCCGTTGCACTATTATACAGCGCCTGGATTAGCTTTCGATGCAATGCTTAAATACACAAATGTGGAACTAGAACTATTGACTGACCCCGAAATAGTACTTTTCATCGAGAAAGGTATACGAGGTGGAGTGTCTCAGTGTACTAATAGGTATGTGAAGGCCAACAATCGGTACATGGGTGATGAATTTGACGTTAAAAAACCCGAGTCATACTTGATGTATTTTGTTCAAATCTCCCGCGCTCTCATGATAATTCTCACGGCGGATGAGTGATCGATACTATAGTCGATACTACAGTCGATCGCCTATCCATTATAGGCGGCTCCGCTAGTCGCATTCTCATAGCAACGACCGCTCGAGTGGGGATGAAGAAGACGGAAGTTTTTTCTCACTCTTACTTTTGCTCTCTCTCTCTCAGATATATTGCTTAAAGTGTTCTCATGGCTGACGCCTCGTGCATTCTTTAATCTCAGTGCTTTTTTGTAATCTTTTGCGTTCTCATCACTTTTACTTGTGAATTTTGAGTTAAATAATCTATAGTAATTATTTCTTGCATTATTTTGCTCTCATTTGCGTAAATTCAGTGATTCTCAATTAATTCTCAGCAACACGTGTACCCGCAGTATTCGCGCCTAGCCGACATCTTGACCGCGTGTACGTGTTATTAAATTCTCATAAAATAAATTAAAAATAGACGCTCTCAGTGCTAATCTCATTAATTATAATTTCTCAGCAGTGTATATATTGTAAATAAAATATTCATAGTTAATATTTATAATATCTCAGTGTTAAATAAATTTATTCATCATCCGCCAATTCACACACACCAGATCCTCTCATCCTTATAATTAACTAAGTATTAATTATTTAAACATTTTATGGTCCTTCGAGCCGGATCTGTGTGAATTGGTTGAATAAATTTATTTAAAAACTTTCTCAGTGACGAAAGAGTGCAGTTCATATCAGTGCATAGTTTCGCTTCAACACAGGTGCATTGCTGAGTACCCTGGACGTGGTACTGCACTTGTGGAAAATAATTAAGGGACACCACCGTGCAAATTAATTATTGTGAAGTGAAGTGTACGTGAAATTTCTCATCTTGCTGCGTATCTCAAGGCATCTCATTTAAATCTCATCTAGCAGCTTATCATCAGTGCTATCTCAGCTATATCTCATCGGCACACAGTTCTCAGCATCTCATCTTTAAGCAGAAAATTACTGTCAGTTCGTTCTGTTTCTCATTAACATTTTTTTGCATTTTTTCTTTGTGTCTCATCTGCATTTTTTACAGATATGGCTACCGTGGCTAACAAAATTGTGCTTCAGATGCACCGTATCTCAGTTTTCACTGCCGTTGCTGCATCGGCAGAAGCAGGGGTCATTGACTCCCTCTCATTGCGTGCAGCCAACGCAAAGTTGGATCTGCTCTCTCAGCACTGGAGCAAATTTGCTGAAGACCACGAGAAATTGCTCTCATCAAAGACCGATGTGACGGTCGAACACAAATATTCTACCGACGGTTCATTTGAGAAGGCTCTCAAACTGTTCCAGGGAGCCCAAGATGCTCTCCTCCATCGCATCCATGAGCTGGAATCAGCATTACCGTCACAAGGTAGTATCCTAGCCAACTCAAGTCTCATCGTGCCTGCTGGAAGTCGGCTTAATGTCCCGACTATCCCTGTGCCCAAATTCTCAGGAAAATACCAGGATTGGAAGCATTTTCATGACATGTTTGTGTCTCTCATCGGGGAAAATACATCTCTCACATCTGTTGAGAAGATGTATCATCTCAAGTCGGCATTGGAGGGTGATGCCGCCCGTCTCATCTTAAACATCAAGGTCACTGGTGACTCTTTTGCATCTGCCTGGGACGCTGTCGTACAGCAGTATGATAATAAGCGTCTTCTCATCACAGGACAGCTTGAAAAGCTGTTCAGCATTAGACCAGCTGACAGCAACTCGGCAAAGCAACTAAAGGCAATCATCAACACTGCTAACGAGGCAGTGCAAGCTCTTAAGGCACTAGGATCCCCTACAGAGCATTGGGACCAGATCCTCGTCCATCTCATCGTCCAAAAATTGGACATCTCATTACGTGAGGCCTGGGAAGTCAATCTTGGCACATCAACTGACTTCCCACCTACGAAGACTTGCGCACGTTTCTCACCGGTCGTGCTAGAGCTCGTGAAGCCATGGAGTGTGGCGTTTCACCACGCAAGCCTCAGCACGATTCACGTGGCAACCAGAACAATAAGTCACGCATCTCATCAGCTCAGGTTCACGTTGCTACGCAAGGTCAATCTCAGCAATCTCAAGGTCAATCTCATCAATCTCAGATGCAGTCTCATCCACCACCACGCACGCAGCAATCTCAGCTTCAAAAATCTCAACCAAACCAGTCTCAGTCTCATTCATCAGCAGTAAAACATACACTCTCATTCAAATCTGATTATTGCCATTGCTGTGAAGGCAATCATCTCATCGTTGGATGCCCAAGGTTCCAAGCAATGTCACCTGATGAAAGATTCCAGCTTGCAGCCCATTACCATCTTTGTCGCAACTGCCTTGGCGACCACAGCTTCGAAAATTGCCAGTCCAAGGCTCGTCGTCGCTGCAAGGAGTGCGACGAACCTCACCACTCCATGCTACACTACTCTCGTCTCATGAGGATTACCAAGAAGCCTCCTGCAGTCTCATCAGAAACACCTCAGATCTCATCACCACCCGCATCTCAACCAGAATCTCAGCCTCAACAGTCTCAACAATAACAATTTTGCCATTCTCAAGCAGCAGCTTTCATCTCATCTGCCATCAGTCGCGCTCCAGATCACCAATCAGTGATCTCTCGGCCGACAGTGCTGTTGGCAACCGCATATGCTCTCATCTCTCATCATTCAGGCTCGTCTCATCGTATCAGAGTTCTCATTGATCCTGGATCAGAGCTTACTCTGATTTCTCAGGCTGCTGTTCGCACTTGCAGTCTCATCTCTCAGCCTTGTCATATACCTCTACAAGGAGTTTGCAACATCTCATCTGGAAATACAGAAGGCATGGTCTCATTCACACTGCATTCAACCATCTCATCCGAACAAGCAACTCTCAATGTACACATTCTCAAGAAAATAACAGCGCAGATACCATCAGTCTCAATCTCATCAAATCGATGGTCTCATATTCAAGATCTAGAACTCACCGACCCAGAATTTTATAAATCTGGCAAAATTGACCTTCTCATCGGCGCGGATTTCTATGGTCATATCATACGACCAGGTCTCAGATCAGGAAGTTCATCAGAACCGATTGCAATGAAAACAATACTCGGTTGGACTATCCTGGGTCCTGTTCATCAACAATCTCATCAATCACCTAGCTTGTCTCATCATCTCATCTCAAATTCTCAACTGCATGACTCTCTCACAAAGTTCTGGGAACTTGAAGAGGTTCCAGAGTCTTGCACTGAAACTCTCACCGTCGAGGAAGCTGAATGTAAAGCTCACTTCCTAGCTACTCATTCTCGTGACGCTTCAGGACGATATATCGTCCGTCTACCATTCAAATCAACATCTCAGAAGCTAGGTGAATCTCGTCATATAGCGCAGCGCTGTCTCAACCGTCTCATCAAGCGTCTATCTCAAAACCCAGAACTTCAAGGTCAATACACTGCCTTTCTCAACGAGTATGAATCACTTGGACACATGACTCGAGTCTCATCATCATCGCCTGAACCCTCTCATGTATATTATTTACCTCATCATTGTGTTGTTCGCGAAGACAGCGAAACTACCAAGTTGAGAGTCGTATTCAACGGTTCAAGCAAAACTTCATCTGGCAGTTCTCTCAATGATCATCTTCATATTGGCCCAAGTTTGCAATCTAAGATCTGTGACGTATTGTTATACCTCAGAAGTCATAGATACATCTTTTTGACGGACATTGTGAAGATGTTTCGGCAAATTCTCATCCACCTTGAGGACAGGGACTATCAGCGCATTCTCTAGACTGAGAATGGTCTCACCGTGACATATCAACTCAACACTGTCACATATGGCACTCGACCAGCACCATATCTCGCTGGCCAAGCTCTCAAACAACTTCTCATCGATGAAGGGTCTCAATATCCACTAGCAGTGGAACCCTTCCAGAAAGGCAGCTACGTCGACGACATCGGCGGTGGTGCTGACAATCTCAGCGACCTTAACGACATTGCAAATCATGTCGAAGCATTTTGCAACTCAGGTTGCTTTCCATTAGCTAAATAGAAGAGCAATCATCCTCAGTTCAGCAAAATCTCATCATCACTCAGTCCAGATGATTCTCATTCATTCTCAGATTCACTCTCAAAAATATTGGGCCTCTCATGGAATTGTCAAGACGATGTTCTCACCTTTACTGGCAAAACTTCTCAGACACTCAGCATTACTAAACGCACAATCACCTCAGAGGCTGCTCAATTATTTGACCCTCTAGGTTTAATCTCACCAGTCATCGTCAAGGCAAAAATTCTCATCCAGGACCTTTGGCTTCAAAAGGTCGACTGGGACGATGCACTCTCACCAGAAATAGTTCACAGATGGAAAACGTTCCGCGATGAACTACCTCAACTCTCTCATATCAGAATTCCTCGATGGATTAATCTCATTCCAAATTCATCAAGCATCGAGATTCACGGGTTTTCTGACGCCTCTCAAGCTGCAATGTCTGCAGTGCTATATCTCAGAGTCTGTCAACCTGGCGAACAGACAATCATCTCTCTCATCTGCTCCAAAACCAAGGTCTCACCTCTCAAACGACTTACGATTCCTCGACTTGAACTCTCAGCTGCATTATTGCTCTCAAAACTTGCATCTCATGTCTCATCAACGCTTCAACTATCTCATGTTCCAACCTATCTTTGGACTGATTCATCCACAACACTAGCTTGGGTGACCAGTGAACCTACCAAATGGAAGGAATTCGTCAAGAATAGAGTTGAAGCTATCCAGCAAAATTCTCCAGACGCACAATGGAGATGCATCTCAGGAAAGCTAAACCCTGCTGACTGTGCTTCCAGGGGTCTCACAGCATCTCAACTTCTCAATCATCAGCTGTGGTGGTCAGGACCTAGCTGGCTCGCTGATCCCCCCACTCAATGGCCATCTCATCATATTCTCAGTTCATCAGCAGATGAAACAGAGCAAGTAAGCTTAGAAATGCGACATTGCAAGTCTCATGTCTCAACTAGTCCAACTCTCATGCCACTATCATCTCTCATCCACTCATGGACTACTCTCACAGCTCTACTACGGCGTACTGCAACCGCATTCAGAGCAGTCTCATGATTTAAAAGAGTACCTGGTTCGTCACTCAGCATCTCACCTCTCACTCCTGCTGAATTACAATCAGCTCTCATTCATTGGATTAAATCCACGCAGCAGGAATATTTCTCATCAGAAATCTCAGCATTTTCTCAAGGCAAGACTCTCAAGAAATCTCACTGTTTCACTCGTCTCACCGCATTCATCAACCAAGCTGGCGTCATTCGAGTCGGTGGACGTCTTCAAAATTCAGCATTGGATGCTGACAGCAAGCATCCAGCAATCCTTCCCAAGGATTGTATTCTTTCACGTCTCATCATCTCAGACTCTCATCTACGCACGTTTCATGGAGGCACCCAACTCACTTTATCTCATGTTCGCAAGAAGTGTTGGATTATTGGTGGACGAACCCCAATTAAAAACTTCATTCATCGCTGTCTCACCTGTGCGCGTATGCGGGGAGTCAGATCTCAACAACTCATGGGTCAACTTCCTTCTCATCGAGTCTCACCATCTCTCGTCTTCGAGAACACTGGAGTCGACTACGCAGGTCCAGTGTCTCTAAAATTCTATCAAGGACGCGGTACCAGATGCTACAAAGGCTGGATCGCTGTCTTTGTGTGTCTCGCATCATCAGCCGTTCATTTGGAGGTTGTCACGGACTACTCCAGTGAGGGCTTTCTCAAGGCATTCCACCGTTTCACTAGTCGACGGGGAATTTGCCGCACACTTCGAAGTGACTGTGGGACAAACTTCAAAGGTGCTGATCTCATTCTCAAACAACTTCTCACCGGTGCTCTCAAGGAATCATCTCATCTACAGCAGCTTCTCACCAATGACGGAACCCAGTGGTCATTCAATCTACCTGGTGCTCCTCATATGGGAGGAAAATGGGAAGCTGCAGTAAAATCAATAAAGTATCATCTTCAGCGAACCATTGCTGATACACTTCTCACCTATGAAGACTTCTCAACCTTTCTCATACAAGTTGAAGCTGTTCTCAATTCTCGTCCTCTCAGCGCACTCTCAGAGGATCCGAAAGATCTCACTGCTCTCACACCCGGACATTTCATTCGTGGTGCAGCCATCAACACCATTCCGGAACCTAATCTCACTTCAATCTCATCCTCAAGGCTCTCACATCTGCAGCATATCCAAGAACGCTTGCAGCATTTCTGGGATCGATGGTCCACAGAATGCCTACAATCTCATCAATCTATCTCAAAATGGAATACATCTCATCACGACATACGAATTGGATCACTTGTCTTGCTCTCAGACGAGCGGTATCCACCAACAAAATGGCCGCTCGCTCGTGTCATCCAACTACATCCCGGTGCAGATGGTCTCATCAGAGTGGTCACTCTCAAAACTTCATCTTCAACTCTCAAAAGGCCAATCAGCAAGCTAGTGCTATTGCCAGTCTCATCGACCACAGATGATTCTCATAAATTGTCTCACTTCTCCAACCAGTAGGAGAAGGCGGGGAGAATGTTCAAATCTCCCGCGCTCTCATGATAATTCTCACGGTGGATAAGTGATCGATACTATAGTCGATACTACAGTCGATCGCCTATCCATTATAGGCGGCTCCGCTAGTCGCATTCTCATAGCAACGACCGCTCGAGTGGGGATGGAGAAGACGGAAGTTTTTTCTCACTCTTACTTTTGCTCTCTCTCTCAGATATATTGCTTAAAGTGTTCTCATGGCTGACGCCTCGTGCATTCTTTAATCTCAGTGCTTTTTTGTAATCTTTTGCGTTCTTATCACTTTTACTTGTGAATTTTAAGTTAAATAATCTATAGTAATTATTTCTTGCATTATTTTGCTCTCATTTGCGTTAATTCAGTGATTCTCAATTAATTCTCAGCAACACGTGTACCGGCAGTATTCGCGCCTAGCCGACATCTTGACCGCGTGTACGTGTTATTAAATTCTCATAAAATAAATTAAAAATAGACGCTCTCAGTGCTAATCTCATTAATTATAATTTTTCAGCAGTGTATATATTGTAAATAAAATATTCATAGTTAATATTTATAAAATCTCAGTGTTAAATAAATTTATTCATCATCCGCCAATTCACACACACTAGATCCTCTCATCCTTATAATTAATTAAGTATTAATTATTTGAACATATTTTGACGTCAATAATTTGTATGGCACGGCAATGAGTATGCCACTACCTAAAGGCTCATTTGCGTGGGTAGATGGAAATGATTTAAATAATGTAAATAATTTTGTAAATATCAATGACACTGTAGGATGTAACGGGTAAAACTGGGGTTTATTTTAAAGTACAATTTAAAGGTTAATAATTTGTTGATAAGATGAAAATGATGAACCCGATAGAACCAGAAAAGATACCTCAGAAATGAATTTATTTATTAGCCAGTATTATTTAATAAACAATACTTTAAATCAAATAAAATAAAATCAAATTTGAATTACAACACAAACTACCCCTTTTTGCTCGGTTTAGCTCGCCGGAATCCAGGGTTGAAAAAGGGGTCTTCCAATAAAGACAGACAATATTAATAATAAATGACTTTAATTTTATTAAACAAAATCAATCATTCTTTACATAGGCTTCGAGCCTTTGTTCTACTACCTTTTTACAATAATTTAACTTAATAATTAGTCGCGGTTTTGATATTGTTTATTCATACAATTTACACAGTTCAATGCTATTCATGGTTTACACGGTTTGCACGGTTTGCACGGTTTTATTGCTATTCAAGCAATTCTATTCACGCTTTGCACGTTTTGCACGGTTTGCACGGTTTACACGGTTTACACGGTTTACACGGTTTGCACGGTTTGCACGGTTTACACAATATAACACACACATACATCAAAAGTTCGCGGTCTACAACGCGGTATTACCCCTCCCGGGTGCTTCAGGGGTGTCTGGTCGACTTCCCCGTCGGCCCTGCACGAGTTCCCCTTCCCTGAGGGTAAACGGATGGTCTCCGTCTAACCCCCACCTAAGCGGCTAGTTTCACCTACCACCCCTTGGCTGAAGGCCTCAGAGTGGGGACCCTTATATCTCCCCGAGAATCAAAATTCGCTTACCTTGGTCCGGTCGGACTCGGGGTAGTCGAAGTTCCAGATGTTGTCCAGGGAATGGTCTTCTCTAGAGAACGTCTCGGGAGACTAAGTTGCCAATACCGGCCCTCCCGAGCGCTCTTATTACCTGGGCCATCCGTCACACACACGGAAAAGGATACTTTCCGTCGCCCTCTAGCGTCGCTTGTTAAACTACGGTGATCGAGAAATTTATTCTAAGTCCAACCCGAACAAAATCAATGGGAAATAAAAATTACAAAATAATATCTCACAAGATTGAATTTCTTCTAAGTTTTTGTGCAGCAATCTCAGAAGAAATGTCAAATATAACTTAAACGAAATATAAAAAAACGATTTAGAACGAAAAAGAATGTGTTTAAGCCTTTGAGTTAACATCTGATACGGCGAAATTAGCCGTGCGGCTTACACACTCGCGAGCGAATGGAAAGAGAATGAAAGAATACGCGATTAAAATACTAAGTTCAATTAAACTCTCTCACATTATTTTTACATATTCCGTCTCATTTGGTATTTCTTTCAATCTCTTGAATCTTTTAAACGATTCATATCGAATTATTTTTCACATTTTATTTCTTTCCCTCTGACTCCCGTTGGCTCGAGACTTAGAATAATTTCCACTTCGGCGCGTATTTTACTTTCATAACATACACTCGTATAATCATAATATCACACAAAAAATATTAATAATAATACACAGCCATAGTAAATAATAAATCAAATAGTTATAGTGATAGTTTTTAGTATATTCAATAGAAATTAAGGAAAATAGTTATAAATACAATGATCGTAAGTAGTTAAGTAATATAAACATAGGTTTTTAAACACAAATAGCACCATAGTTTTTAGTTTTAGTCGTAATTACAAATAATAATACTAGTTATAAGTCAAAATAGTAATACTCTAGTGAGTAAGTCATAGTAATAAGAAGTAGTATAAGTACTAAAATAGTAATATAAGCAATAGTCTAGTAATAAGAAAATAAACAAAAAAAACAATCACAGCAACAAACTGGTCCGTACTACTGGCCTACCATCACAAGGATATATTTTAGAAGTAGACTTGCACTATCCACAAGAGCTACATGAGCTACACAAAGATTTACCATTGTGCCCTGAGCACTTTTTACCGCCGGATAGCAAGTCTACCAAATTATGTACAACTTTGCATGATAAAAATAAATGTATAATTCATTGTGAAAATTTAAAACAATGTTTAGATTTAGGAATGCATCTAAAAAAAATTCATCGCGTACTCAAATTTGAGCAATCCCCATGGCTCAAGACATACATCGACAAGCATCCAGACTATAGGAAGGCTGCCCAAAATGAGTTTGAGAAGAATTTTTTCAAACTCATGAATAACGCAGTCTTCGGTAAGACTATGAAAAATGTTAGGAAACACAAAGATGTTCAATTAGTTACTAGATGGTCTGGTCGATATGGTGCATCAGATTTCATTTGCAAACCTAACTTCCATAGTCTTACTATCTTTAACAACGACATGGTTATAGTGGAAATGAAAACATCCCAGGTATATTTTGATAAACCCATTTACACTGGGTTCGCGATTTTAGATTTATCAAAAACATTTATCTATGATTTCTACTTTAACTATGTCAAACAGAACTTCACGAACCAACAATCCAAGTTGAGGTACACGGACACTGACTACCCCCTCAAAATTCGTACAATATGCCAATAGCAAACAAAAAAGTCCCAGGTCTGATGAAAGATGAGAATAATGGAAAAATTGAGACTCATTTCACCGGACTTAGGGTCAAACTATATGCATACAAAATTATGAATGATAGCAACACTAAAAAACGAGCAAAGGGGATCAAAGGTCTGACGTTACGAACTATCACGTTTGATGATTTCGATAGATGTCTTCACGATCACATTAACTTGATGAAAAAACAGTACTTAATCAAAAGTTCCAAACATGACGTGACGACAGTAGCACAGTACAAAATTGCCTTTAGCTGGACAGATGACAAACGACAACTTTTGGACAACTCAACTGACACATCGCCGTGGGGATTCAAACCAAATGATGACAACGATGAAAATGTTATAGCTATTAAAAAAAAAAAACTTTTGTAAAAAAAAAAAAAAAAATTTGAAAAAAAAAAGAAAAAAAAAAATGAAAAAATTTGAAAAAAAAATTCGTTTTTTTAGTATGTAAAAAAAAGTATGTAAAAATTAGTCTTAAGGATATGTGAGTAAATAAACAAGACATTTATATACAAATGAAAAAATTGTTTTTTATTTTATAGATATAAGTGTATTTTTATAAGTTTATTTACAGATCAGATTTTTCAATCCAGCTGTTGTGGGAGCTATCGAAGCCGAGCCACTTTACGTACGATTCATTTCCGCGTTTTTTTATAATTTTCTCCACTAGTTATACATTTGGATATTCGACTTAGCTGAGTTCTTCTGCATAAAATCCACCTTCAATTGGCTTATCCTGATAGTCAACGAGCTTATACGTTGTTGGATTTGTTTTCTGCACTGTCTTAATTGTAAAAATTTTAGTCGTCCAGTTGGGTATGTAACCTTTCTCAAACACATGCTTGTACTTGCTGATTCGAACTTTATCTCCAGCTTTGAATTTATTTTTTCGTGCTTGTTGCTGTGCTTGAAGAGGTTTGTATATTCTTTCCAGCAGTTCTTTTTCATTAGCAGCAGTTACATCAGCAGGTTTCATTTTAATTGTCCGGTGTTTGGTAGCATTGTAAGTATCCAATAAGTCTTCTAGTATATCAATCCATTTATAGGTACCACGTGTAGAGAATTCACGCCACATTTCATTTTTGAGTGTCCTGTTATATCATTTACATATGGATGCCTTCAAGTTGCTGAATGTCGAGTACATGTTGATGTTTTTACGTTTCATGAGTTCTTGAAATTCTTTATTATAAAATTCATTGCCTTGGTCAACGAGTAGATTTTTCGGAACACGACCCAGTTGAAATATAGATTTCATTGCACTGGTGACATCACTGCCACTTTTACTCTTAATCGGTACAGCCCAAGCATACTTTGAAAAAATATCTATGACAGTTAGCAGATATTTGCTTCCTTTGTTTACTGTCGCATAAGGAATCATTTCAACTAAGTCAGCTTGCCAAATTTCATCAAGTGCTCGTATGTCAACATGACGACGTTGATAATTTCTGCGTGCTGGGCTGTGCAGCTTATACGCTATTACTGATTTCTTGTCCTCCTCCATTGTTGACAAAAATTCTAGCTTCCAATTCTTTTATTCGCTGGGTATTTCTACTGATTAAGTCTTTTGTAACTTTAAACGTTTAATTTTAACTTTTAATTCTTAATTTTCTTTTTTTAATAGCTTCACAGCAGAGTCGAGTGTTACCACTTGAGAGGGTAAATGCGAAATGATCTCAGACTGATCATTCCTTATACTATCATACATTAAAGACAGCTCGTGATATACAAGATCACGTGTAAATTTTACAGTTGCTGCATCCTTATCTTCAGCAGGTTTGCCAACATGATACAGTCTCTTGCTCTAAACACCATACTATCCGTCAACAGTTACTTGAAATCCTCGTCCAGGTGGTCCTGGTGGTCCACTGATTACAGCACCAATTGGTAGTGAACGTGTAAATATATCGATACTCATTTTTTTTTGCTCTTTCCACTTCAACGGTCAGCAAATAAGTGGCATAAATTTGACACAGCAGATACTAATAAATAATCCCCGCTTCTCGTAGTTCTTTGACAATTGGTATGATTTCATTGGTGTGACTTGGATTTCCAGCTGCTTGAGATGCCATGAGTGAACGCAGACGGTCAACTAGTTCATGTGGATCATCCCAGTAGACATAATCTATACGTGCTTTTTTCTTTTTCGCAATCATAAAATTCGGTAATCCTTTACCTCTTGATAAGTTTGCATTTTTATCAAGAAAATCGGCAATATAATTATTATACTTGATTGTCGAGTCTTAATAAAAACTACCATCTGCTTTATAATTTTTTCTATGAGTATTTGTCTTTTGATAATTTCTAGATATTCATTTTTATCATTCTGCGAGACTTTTGAATCATCTGGCGATTTTTTAAATAATAATTTCAATAAACCAGGAGTCACAGAGTAATTTTTATTTTTTATATTAATCTCATTATCGTCGAAAGTTATTTCAGAATCACCAATATAAAAATCATTAAAACGTCGACGAATACCATATCTCATACCAATATCTTTACTCCTTCTATACACTTTAGCTAAATATGATTTTATTTCGCCACTCACTGGCTTAGAGGGGGTACTCGATGCAGCAGGAAATACTTGTGTTCCTTCCAGGGTCCCACTTCTATCTTCAGAGATAATACTATCATAATTACTGGCTTCATCAAACTCTGTATTATTATTCACCGTTGAATTATCATCTTTAAATTCTTCTTTGACTTTTTCCTCGATTTGTTGTTTGACTTTATGCTTAGACGACTCGACTAGACTCTGCAGAAGTGTAACAATAGGCTCAAACATTTCACCCATTGCCTTCTCAGCTGTGTCTTTACCCAACTGGGTTTCATAAGCCTCTCCCTCCACCAACGACTTTAACTGCTCACCGTCAATGTTGAACTTGGTGTCAAGTACACCACGCTTATTACCCTTGCCGGAGACGTGCAAGGTAACACATTTAGAGGCGTTGAACTTAATGCCAACTCTTTTAGCGGCAACACTGACAGTCAGCAGCATCTGCTCCATATCCTCCACACTACCAGCAACAAAGCAATAGTCGTCGGCATACGCTCTCGAAGCGACCCGCTTAGAATTCAACATATAGCCCCGATTAAGCTCTTCTATCGCTGAGATATCTGATGCAAGACATCTCTCTGCTTTGAAAGCTCCTAATTCTTCATGTTGATGGGTTAAAGTTCACTTAATCTCTGATGACTATTTACCAAGTACAACTTAATTTATACTAATAAAACAGTCAAATCCTTTTCTATATCTACCACTTTTTAGTTCACTGTCTTTGTCAATCACGACAAAACCATATTTATCATCGACATCATTCCAACATGCAGAACACAAGTCTTTGAATAAATTGTATGACATGTCAGTATTTACATGATCATCATACACATGCTTCGAATTCATTTCATCTTGTCGAAAGAGAACTATAAAATTTGCATTGTCACGTATCAAATGCTTAGGAATATGTGTATAAGTCTGACAGAGATGAAAACTGTCAACATTTTATGTCGACCCATACAAAAGTATGCTCTGATATGATCTTGTTTTTCACAAGCAACATCATCAAATATCATTAATGAGTTTGGTTTTGCATCTTCAGGTTTCAGTACTTCTTCATGCTCGTTGAATGTAAAAAATCCAATACCTTCTATTGGTTTAAGTAGTGATTTTAAAAATTTATACTTCGGTTGGTTCAGAGATTTTGAGTAGAGATAAATATCATCAAATCTCAAGCCATTGGGGTGTATGATGAGTGAGAGCAGAGCATTTGTTTTTTCCACAATTTGATGGACCAAAAAATATAGCGCGTACACTGTTTGGCAGTAAAGCGCCGTGTCTCTTAACTTTTTTCACTCCGGTACCTTGAACAATTTGATCAAAATTTATTACTGGTAACTTGGCTGCTTGACTTCTAAACTCCATGTTGTCAGTTTGCGATCACAACAACAACTCACTCAGCGATCTATAAGTATCAGGTTTTATATCAATATAAGTCAGTCATGATGCTGCTAGTATGGAGAGCACATCTGTAAAGCCCAGTGGTCGACGTTTTATAAACAGTTTAATTAATAAGCTACTAGTTGAACTACACATACCTGGATACCAGTACTGTGGACCAGGTACAAAACTACTCAAAAGATTAGCTCGTGGTGATCCCGGAATTAATCCTCTGGACGTTGCGTGTAAAGAACACGATATCGCATACTCGTATAATCGCGAAAATTTGGCGCACGTCACGAGGCTGATCAAATACTTGCTGAGAAGGCGTGGCAACGTTATTAAGCAAAAGACGCTGGTATTGGTGAAAAAGCTGCTGCGTGGAGTGCAAATAAAATCATGAAGATGGAAAAAAGGTTCGGAATGGGTTTGAAGAAGAGAACAGCTGGCAAGAAAAAGCCTAGTAAGAAAAAGCCTACTTAGAAAAAAACTGGCAAGAGAAAGACTAGCAAGAGGAAGACTAGCAAGAGAAAGACTAGTGTAAAGAAACAAGTAGCACTAAGACAAGTTGTCACAGCTGCCAAAAATTCCATGACTCCTGGAGGTGATCCAATTAAAACAGCGTTGAAAGGAACTCATCAGGCTGTTAAAAAATCTGGTGGGAAAACAAATATTCGGCTACCACGAATTCTACCGGTTATATCAAAAGTTGGTGGTGTACTACCATTTTTAATGCCACTTTTTGCCGGCCTGAGTGCAACAGGAGCTTTGGCTGGGGGTGCTGCTTGTATAGCTAGAGCTGTAAATGATGCAAGTGCTGCTAAAAATCGATTAGAAGAGAGCAAACGTCATAATTTGAAAATGGAGCAAATATCCATGGGTAAAGGTTTATACTTGAGACCTTACAGACGTGGTATGGGTTTATATTTGAGACCATATCCAGTAGGCCGAGGATGCAAGTCAAAAAACAAGTAGAGCTACGCTATCGACCACTTACAAACATTGACATACTGAAATACGCTAAAGTTCTAAAAATTCCAAACTTTCGCGGTGTTTTTATGAGAAATGAATTACCTAAAGCTGGTCCGACAAAAAACGAATCAGCTATCATAAATCTTGATGATAAATTTGAACCTGGTACTCATTGGGTTGCATACAAGAAAATTGATGATAAAGTTGTTTACTTTGACAGTTTTGGTAATTTACAACCATCACAAGATCTTATGGAGTATCTTGATGTTGGTAGCGTAAAATATAATCACAGAAGATATCAGGATTTTGATACAATTATATGCGGACACTTATGTCTCAAATTTCTCACAAGACAACTACAAATTGATGTGACTTTGTGTAGAGCACATCAGTCATGGCTGAGTCATTCACATTAACGTTAACGGGATCTACATCCGTGTTGGAGGCCAACTACTTTCCTCCAATTGAATTATCACCAAATCAAAATTATGTCCTGGGACTTGTAGAGTTATTAACATTTAATTCAATACCTAATATTGATGTTGGCGCTAATAAATTCTATTTCTCTTATCCTGTGGATTATATTGATATCGAAAAAATTGATACAAATGATAAAAATAATGTTGATGAGTGTTCAATCGAGACCCATTTCGCTACCACCTGCGAACGCCGAGCCTCACCAATAGGTCGGCAGCACTATCGCTATTTGAACGTACGCGCGAGATCTTGGCCAATGAGAAAATTCCACCGTTCAAAAATTAGTTCCAACTTTGAATAAAAGAGTTGTGACGTGAAACACTCTCATTGGCTTAAGATCTCAACTCGCTACGTGGATTTTCGCTATTGGTTGAAAGTTAGTTAGCGTCTGTTATTAATTTTCTAATTGGTCTTTCGCTCTGACATCACAAGAAAACCATTGAGGACGGCTTTTTCCGCCATTAATTGATCATTCCACAACGTGCTTTTACTTCGATAACCTCGTGCTTGAACCCGCTTAATAATTACTTTTATTGTGTTAATTAACACTAAATCGCTCTGCTAATTTCTCTCTTTATTTAGTCAGTAAATTAAGGCTGCTATTTACTGAGAGTAAATTGATTAATAATCAATTATAATTATATTATAAATAATTACCGCTAATAAAAATTGCTTTGACCACGTGTCAATTTATACGTGAAACTTTACTGTGAGTTGCATTCGCTATCGCGTATATTAATTTGAGTTGAATTCGCTATTTATAATTATTTCTCACAATAATTTTTGTACAAAGTGTAAATAAAACTATAATTTATTTATATATAAAATCCTGTGTAATTTTTGACTGTTTAACAACCTCGTCATAACCAGATCCACATTGTATATTCGCGCATTTTTCAATGAGAAAAAAATAGTCAAGAAAAAAAGAGCTAAAAGAAATGTAGCAATTATTACAAAGTTTGATGACAATGTCTCATCAGTAACTAAAGATAATACAATGAGTGAAAATATAGAAACTGGAAAATATGAAACTGTTGGTGAAAGAGTCTTGACAATACCAACAGGAAGTTACGAAATCACTGACATTGAAAGGTACATTCAAAAGAAACTACGAAGACTCAGCATCAGCATAAGAGCCAATAATAATTAATTGAGAAGTGAAATTAAATGTGATCAATTTGTAGATTTTACACCCCAAGATTTGATTGACCGGCTATTGGGATTTACGAACCGAAAGCTGACACCACATAAAACTCACTCATCTGATTTACCAGTGAAGATATTAAAACTCAATGCTCTGAGAGTTGAGTGCAACATTACATCAGGCGCTCACATAAATGAGCACAAAGTTCACACTATTCATGAATTTTTTCCGAGTGTACCACCAGAATATAAGATTGTTGAATTGCCATCTCACGTCATTTATCTACCGATCACCGTACAATCAATACAAAATCTCAGACTGAAAATTGTCGATCAAGACGGAAAACTGGCTAATTTCAGAGGTGAAACGATAACCATAAGACTACATATAAAGTCTATAAAATAATGGGTATCGTGTATGAGACAAAAAATGGTGCTGGCTATAGAAAGATAGCAGCATGGTCGAGCAACATCAGTCGCCAAGTGCCTCACAAGGCGTTAACACATCAGAACGCTCAGTTTCTACAGAGCCTAGAACTAAAATTACGTGGAAAATTAAGAAAATAAAAATTTATTTTCGTTGTTTGATGTGAACACGACCATGGCGGAATTCTTTAATATTCAACGACAAATTATTTTTGATGAGTCAATTGCGCACTATGAAGCGCATGCTCATCTTCCGTACGCTTCATCAACATTCAACAACAGCGATGAAATAAGAATTGCTGTTCAACACTAAGATTTGTGTCTACTTCCAAGTAAGAGTACACTACATGTGTACGGAAATCACTAAATGTGTACGGATCGTAATAAAAATGTTGGTATCACAAGTCTCATGAAAGGATACACATCACTGAGTCCTGCTCAGCAAAATACACTCGAGAACTCAGGCTGGATTGTGGATGAAGCTGTACACAAATTACACAATGACAATGGCTACTTTGTTGTATCTATACCACTGAGTCTTTCGCTCGGATTCGCTGAAGATTACCATAAAGTTGTCATCAATGCAAAGCCTGAATTAATATTAATAAGATCAAATGCTGATTTGAATGCCTACATTGTGGCCACACCTGCTGCTGGAGCTCATGCTGAAGCTGTTAAAATTACGCTGCAAAAAATCGAGTGGATTGTACCATATGTGACTATGGCTGATAAACAAAAAATTGAAGTTTTGAATTATATCACAAGTGATCCAGCTATCTCAATCAGTTTCCGTGCTTGGGAGCTGTACGAGTATCCTTTATTGCCAAATGCTTCGAAGCACATTTGGGCAGTAAAAACTTCTACGCAGCTCGAAAAACCACGTTTTGTGATACTTAGATTTCAAACAGCAAGAAAAAATGACGCTACTAAGAATACCAGCGTATTTGATCATTGCAACATCAGAGATATAAAATTATTTTTAAACTCTCAGAGTTATCCTTATGGGAATTTAAACCTCAACATTGCAAATAATGAATATGCTCTGTTGTATGACATGTATATAAATTTCCAAATTTCTTACTACAACAAAGAACCTGAACCACTGCTAACGAAGAAGAAATTTTTGGAACAAGCACCTCTGTACGTTATCGATTGTTCGAAACAAAACGAATCGATAAAATCTGGACCAGTGGACATTCGTCTGGAATTTGAATCCGCAAACCAATTCTCTGCACAGACATCAGCTTACTGCCTTATAATACATGATCGCATAGTCGAGTATAATCCTATAAGCAGCATCATACGGAAGCTAATATGAAGACTGTTAAATTTGATCCAACGCCAGCTGTACATCACATGTATGTATGGAGATTTCCACACGAGCAAGGAAGAAGAGCCCATTTGCCAAGCAGCAAGAGATCGAGAACGATTTAAACATAGAATTAATAAATTAAATATAATTATTGAACCTGTATTAATTAATAAACTTACATCTATAAATAAATAAACTTTGTTTTCTATTGATATATAGAGATTTTCATTACTTATAACCTAACATATACATTTAAGTCTTACTGTTTAATCAAGACCCAATTCGCTACCACCTGTGAACGCCGAGCCTCACCAATAGGTCAGCAGCACTATCGCTATTTGAAATTACGCGCGAGATCTTGGCCAAAGAGAAAATTCCAGCATTTAAATAAATTAGTTCCAACTTTGAATAAAAGAGTTGCGACGTGAAACACTCTCATTGGCTCTAGATCTCAACACGCTACGTAGATTTTCGCTATCGGCTGAAAGTTCGTCAGCGTGTTTTATTAATTTCACCATTGGTCCACCGCTCTGACGTCACAAAAGAAACCGTTGTGGGTCTTCTTTTCCGACATTTTTTCTACTGTATACTCAACGTGCTTTGCTACAGTTAACCTCGTGCTTCCGAAATCGCTTTTGTAATTAATTATCTTTTGTTAATTAAAACTGAATCGCTACGCTAAATTATCCTCGATATTTAGTCGGTAGATCAAGGCTGCTATTTATCTAGAATAAATAAATTGTTCTTACGCTAATAATTAATAGTAAATTAATTATCATAAAGTACACCGCTACTGCCCACGTGTCATTTCATACGTGAATTATATATCGAGTTGCATTCGCTATCGCGTATTATTTATCTAGTCGCATTCGCTATTAAGTAAAAATTTCTAATAATTTTTTGAGTGTAAATAAGTGCAAATAAATCTATAATTTATTTCTTATAAAATCCTGTGTAATTTTTAATTGTTTAATAACCTCGCCTAAACTAGATCCTTTTTGCGCATTCGCTTACTTTAGACTTACATAACCTTAAATATACTATAAATATTTTTCTTAACCTAAAATATACATTTTAATCCTACATCAACTATAGTCTTGTTTCTCAACTTAAAACTATACATTTTGGTCGTACATAACCTCAAATACATAATAAACTATAGTATTTTTTTCTTAACCTAAAAATATACATTCTAGTCGTACATAACCTCGAATACATCATAAACTATAGTATTTTTTTTTCTTAACCTAAAAAAATATACACTCTAGCCGTACATGACCTCAAATACATAATACATTATAGATATTTTTCTTAACCTAAAACAATGCATTACAGTTAGAGCAATCTTTTTTAAATGGATATGCAAAGCTATCGGGGATATCATCGTTGAATATATAATGATTCCGACACCTTTGATAGCCCGTTAATTTTTCATTCACTTTTAATTCTTCTGGTAGTTTGTGCCAAACGAAATCGATTAGCTGAGCTGCATTTTCGAAGATAAATGTATCATCAAGACATGCTATATCACGATCATCCATACACAGTAAATCCTTCAATTGATTGAAGATCTGAACTGCCTTTTTGTAGGTTGGTTGAATTCCATAAAAATGCCAGAACCATCTCTTAAACTCTTGGACATTTTGAAATGCGCATAAAGTATCCAATTTCTTGAAATGATAAGCGTAATATGGACATTGATGTTTCAAGAAATCATTCTTTTGATAGAGTGAGAAAAATCTCATTTTTTCCAAGTCAATAATTAGAACAGCAGTGTCAATTAGATCTTCAAGCCATTTTTTCTTCATTTACCTTGTACGTAAAAGTATCGTACATGTTTGACCATAATTTCAAGAATTTCTTTCAAAAATTCAAATGATAGCAAACCAGTTATCCATGATATTAAATGTTGATGTCCACAGTGATCAACAATTTTCTACATCACAGCAACATCGACTTGATCCAAAGGTGGTTTAAACGACCAATGTTCACATCTTGCAAGCCCATATGTACCCACTTTATCATATATATCAGCAGCACACAGTTCTTTCACCACAAACTTGCCATCAGACATCTCGAAACCCACAAAATTAACGATTAGGTCCATGCTGTTTGTTAGCATTAAACAATAGTTTGGTTAGCATAAACGTAGTTTTATGGCAAGCCTGTTCGTATTCGCGGCAATTTTTGAAGCTGAGAAATAATTTTTTCCAATGCTTCACTTGTAAATCGATTTCATTCTTTTGTTCGGCCAATTTTTTTAATTTTTCTCGTTCTTCATTATGACGATCAAAGTCCTAAACATTGTCGTCATCCATTACATCCTCGAAGTTGATCTGTGCATCATGAAAGCATACATCCGTACACACATGGGGTCTGAAAAAGCAGTTTAATTAATTAGTGATTATAATTAAACGACTATAAAGCAGGTTACTGAAAAAAAAAAAATAATTATTACATACCTTGACGAACGACCCATCGTAATTATTTATTTGCTATACGGTTTTCCAGTTTCACCAACTTTTCCGTAGTTTTTAATAATCTTCTGGATAAAATTCTCCTGTCGTGGCAGCTTATACACGATGCTTCTAATCGAACACTGTGAATTATTTCCGTGTTTTTCGCGAACGCAATTATATCGTCAATAAATTTACCGATAGACTCAGGAGAAGGCACGTCACCATAAAACGCTCCAATTAGATCTTCAAAACTTTCGGCAAAAGGGTAATTATTGCGAAGAAAAATCTTTTCACTTTCAGTTAATTCAATCATAAATACACGCTCTGGCACGCAAAGTGTTCACTTCAACTCTTCTTAGCGTAGACTGACTGGATGCGAGCTCTCGAGCTCAGCGCTCAGACCAATATCTCCCACCCCAAACTATAAAACAAGTTCGAACTTGTCGAATGACGTCACAAACAAAGGAAAACCAGTTCAAACCTGTTAGATGACGTCATACACAAAGGAAAACAAGTCCAGGCTTGTTAGATGATGCAATATTCAAGAAAAGAGTGGGGGAACTGAACCAATAGATGGCGTGCTCATCGCAAGCTTGTCGCACGTACCCTTACACACCCCAGTTTCAATATATAAAACCTGATGGAGATGTAGATGTACTCCGTGATGACGCTCAAGGCTGATAGACTGGAAATCGTCAGCCTTGAGCGCCATCACGAAGTCTTTTTTGTTTCAAAATTTCCCGATCAGAACAGACTTCAAGTGACATCTAGTCGAAAACGAGCTCAATTTAACCAGCAGAGCTAGATTATGAGCTGAAAATAGCCTCCATAACCTCAAAAAGTACCCGAAAATGAGCTCAAGAATGATTTATAGTGGGTAAAACAGAGCTCACTGATTGCTAATACGAGATTGCCGACTGCCAAATCAGAGTTTGCCGACCGCCAATCCGAGTACTGACGGTAAAACAGGCATTCCCGACCGCCAGTATATCTACAACAGTTGACAGGTTACCCTCCGTCGGTAACTCGGCCCGGACTAGAACCTACAATTTGTGTTATCGGGGGGGGGGGGACTCCCCCCGATCAACTTCTATTTATAATACCTATTATGTATATCTATATATAATGCAATAAATATACAGTAGGCTTTAATTATAAGTTACATCGGACGTTCGACTCACTTACATCAATTTCATTTTTTCCGGTATGTAAGAGTATAGACAGCAATATAGCTTATAACCAGAGTATACAGTATATATATGAGAGTGTTTCAAAAAAACCAACAATTTTTTTTTTTTTTTTTTAGTATACAAAAATTGAAAGTACAACTAAAAATTAAAATTTCGGCACCAATCCGGACTCTTAAGAATATTATTTAGGTTCGCCTCAATTCATTTTTCTATTTTCCATTTGAATATCACGGAAAAAAAACTTTTTTTTTCTAGAATTTTCTAACTCTCAAACTAATTAACAGATTTTTACGCAAATGTTATTTAAGCCTTAATTGAAATTTTTAGTAAATTTTGAGTTTTTTTTACTTTTCTGAAATTATTATCAATAAAGTTTTTCGAAATTCCGCATAATTCACAACTTATTCTCATTTCAATGTTAAGTCTTAAAAAAATTGATTCCTGGTTAATTTTAAGAGCTTGACATTGAAATGAAAATAACTTGTCAAGAATGCGGAGTTCAAAAAACTTTTTTCTAATAATTTGTGAGGAATAAAATTATCTACAAAAAGTTCCAATGACGTTTTTGATAAGACTGATAAATTTGCCGGAAAAGTAAAAATATTTCAAAATTTACAATAAATTTGACTTAAGCCTTGAATAACTATTGAACAGTGGGATTTATCAAAAAATGATACAAGACTTTTTTTTAGAGCGTTCAATTCATACAAAAACATCCAATAGACATAGAGATCCGTCGATTGGTTTGTAAGCTAGAAAATTCGAAAAAAAAAAAAAAATTTTATCCCGTGTTATTTAAATGGAAAATAGAAAAATGGATTGAGTCAAACCTTAATATCACTATTAAGAGTCCGGATTGGTTCCAAAATTTTTAATTTCAGTTATACTCTCAATTCTTGTACACCATAAAAAAAAAAAATTGGTTATTTTTTTAGAACACCCTAATATATATATATATATATATATATATATATATATATATATATATATATATATATATATATATATATATATATATATATATATATATATATATATATATATATATATATATATATATATATATTAGATAATGTGACAATTTTAATTTTAATATTAATAAACTTTTATTTTATCAACCATCAATTAAAATTAAATCCTCATTACTCTCGAAAAAGTTCAAGAGTTTTGCCATTAACTTGAAAACATAAATCATTAAAATTTAACCTGATCGTGTTTGAGAAACAAGTTATATCTGCAATAATGTGCGAATTATTATATTATCATAAATTAATGCTATGAAATGTGGCGGATAAGAATTTATGTGTTATCATAGATACAGCCATGACTTTCTCATAACTACAAATGGTCAATGGACGAGCGGAGCAGACTACAATCTATCGATCACAAAAGTCGAGCAGCATCGGGGAGAGACATGAATTGGATGGGTGACCCATCTCGGAAAAAAAAATGATTTTATTAAATTTTATAAAGTCTCACAAAATATTATAAAATGTTAGTACTAAAATTTTATGAAATTTTATAAAAACATTTTTTCCCGGAAACGATCGTAGTCATAAAATGCAATCGGAAAAAAAGGAATGCTCGATGAGATACAAGACAAAAAATATAGTGATAGTTTCGAATTTTTCCACTATGTGAAGGGTGCATCGGAAAGTAAACTCATGTACTACAATCAGTACCGAAATACAAGCAATTATCGATAATAATTAAAAACGATATTTTCGTTAATTCACCGTGGCCCGTGTCAGCCGTGCCGTAATAAAGTCTCAGCTAGTCGGATGCTGAATGGCTTTCTATGCTAATGAGCAATCAGAAAGTCAGCTAAAGGCTCGAGAAGATTAATAATTAAATACTAAAAAAATTCATGAAAATTAATATGTATAAAAATAATTAATTTGCGGTGGCCCGTGACAATCGTGCCTTAATTAAGTCTGAGCTAGACGGATGCTGAATGGCTGTCTATGCCAATAAATATTCAGAAACTTACTTCAAATCTCGAAATGATTAGAAATTAAAACTAGCATTATTTATAATAATTTAGATTGACTTAATTAATCACATTGCCGTGGCCTGTGTCAGCCGTGCCATGATAAAGTCTAAGCTGAACGGATGCTGAATGGCTTTCTATGCTAATGAGCAATCGGAAGGTCAGCTTAAGGCTCGAGAAGATTAATAATTAAATACTAAAAAAATTCATGATAATTAATAGATATAAAAATAATTAATTTGCCGTGGCCCGTGTCAGCCGTGCCATAATAAAGTCTCAGCTGAACGGATGCTGAATGGCTTTCCATGCTAATGAGCAATAGGAGTCTCACATGAAGGCTGAAAATGATAAGAAACTGTTATGTCCAAAAAGTAGCTGGTACTGTGATATTTGGACAAATTATTATTATTATTATTTTCGGCCCTAGTCTTTCGACCAATAGACCGGGATCACACTGAGTTATTATCTGGAAGGTTTGTTTGAAATGAAGATGTTGAATATACGAATTAAACTACTATATATTATACAATTTACAACTTTGATGATGTGAATACAATGAATTTGATATTTAAAACATTAGGTGGCTAGTCAGCCGACTCCAATTTACAATAAAATGGTTGCGATAAAATTCGTTTTGAATACTAGAGAGGACTATAGAATTTTGAATACAATACATTTTTAAAATATTTCCACGTGTTGGAAATGTTTCTATATTTTGGCTTAACATGAACTTAAAGATTACAATACCTGGAGTCTTGGAATTTGAAGTATTTTTCTGGTACACACTGAGTTTACTGTATTATTCGCGATTACATTTGATTTTGGCGTTAACTTAATATTTCTAACCCGATTGACACGATTTTTACTGAACACTAGTAATATCATTAATAAAGAAAAGTGTGAGAACACTTGCAAATAAAAACTAGTACGGAACTAGTGTAAGTGTGAGAATACTTGTATTTGAATTTCCTCATTCTTACGGATCGAGGACTGAGAACTTAAGACACTGAACAATTGAGCAATTACAATTAACTGAGCGAAAAGAGAGTGATTGATGGGTGTCAACACTTTTTATAATTTTCGTCAGGTCCTGATTGGTGTATTGTTTGGGGAAAAACTGTGTCCAATCGGAACATAGTTCTTTGGGTCCTTTCCCTTTCCCTAGGATTTTCCTCTAGGGTAGTGGTAATGGCACACCCCGATGCAGGCCTATGTGTGTGCGTATCCACACATACACCTACATGCACAATATTTTACGCATATTTTAATTTATTTAATATAATAGAAATTTATATCTTATTTTATAAATTTTCCTTTTGATAAATTTACTTTTATTTATTTATATGAATTTTACTTATTTAAATTTTATAAATTTGCTTTTTATTCACATAAAATTCTATATTTATTCGCATGAATCTTTTTACGTAAATTCTACTAATTAATTTATTTGTTCATATAAAATTTCATTTTTATCTTATAGTTTTTACTTCTTTAAATTTTAGTAAATTATTTAATCTTTTCTATAAAATTTTGTATTTATTCCTAAAATTTTATGTATTTGAATTTAATTAATTAGTTTAAAAGTTTTATATTTATTCTTACTATTTTTAGCTATTTGAATTTGAATTTATATATTTATATTTATTCTTAGTATTTTTATCTATTTGAATTTTAGTTTATATCAAATTTTATATTTATTAAATTCCCTTAATGACTATTTCGTCATTTAAAAACAATTTTGTCTATTTGTTCTATGATCCCGAGATGTCTCGTTGAAAGTGCACTCAAAAATGTAAGGCTTATAAGATTGGGTACTTCGTTTATTTTATTTCTTTAAACATGAGTCACTGTTAAAATTTCATTATTTTTTCCTATTTAAATATTTCAAATACGTCTCTGTTGATAATTTTTTAATTGCTTTCTAAAAAATTATGAGCAGCTGGCCTTTGGGCCTTTTTCTATTGTGACCCGAGGGGTCATTATAAATGCATTTGGTTGTTTGCTCTAGCATTTCAATGTGCGTCAGAGCAAACAAGTTCACTAATCTTAAAACATTTTCACAACTAAAATGTCTTATCGCTCTAGAGTTATTAAAGAAAAAAAAAATTTGGTCGCCATGTAATTTTTATAATAAAAAAAAAATAAAATTTAATATCAAAAGTTCAGCGTCTGAGCTGGATGTAACAAAACTAAATACGAGTATTATTTGTAATTATTTTAATTGATATAATTAACGTCAATCCAAATAGATTTCTCCCACTATAAATTCCGTGTCTGTGGCGCCTCCTGGTGGCTAGACGCCTGTACTAAATTTCTATTAACAGTAATAAATAAATAATAAATGAAATAATTATTTAAGAAATATAAACTTATATTCAAAAAATTCTAAAAAAATCAAAGAATTCTTTGAAAAAAAAATGGTTAACCGTTATAATGGAAGGTATGTGCAAGTTGATTATTAATATTTAATTTTTGACAACAGCATTGCAAAATAGATTTTTTTAGTTATTTAAATTATAATAATTTGGTATTTTTTTTTATTTCATCAAAGTTTCAATTGAATATACAATTACGTTTTAACATTTCGTTTATAATCATTAAAATAAATAGCAACCTAACCCTAAAAATATTAACGCAGCAAATTTATTCTTCTCATTTTCTCACTTTTCTTACAAAAAAATTATAACGAGTATAAATATTTTTTTCAGACTTTAATAGTCAAGTTCATAATGCCTCAATGGAAAGTGGAGGACTCAATTTCGCGGAGGATGATTTAGAACCTTTAAGCCCCTATAATTATGGTGATTTTGAAGAGCTTACTGTAATTATGGGACGGCCGCAAAATTATCCTCTAAATTCAGTGATTTAACCAATTGATATTGAAGAGATCCACCTGCCACCTGGACCACCACCACCATTATTACCTCTACCATTAGTACTACCGTTACCAGCTTCCAGTACATTTCATGTTCAATTTCCTGTGCCATCTCCAGTTTTCGCGAATGTCTATATTTCAAACCCGTTTTACCCCACCTATCACCAGCCATCCCAATCCTTGACACTTTCAAACCTATCTGTTCCACCACCAAAATATCTTGTTTTTAAGCATGTGGAAGCAATATAAAAAAAAAACTTGAAGAATTGCGATCTCCACCCTCAATTATTTCGTCAAACCAGTTCAAAACGATTAAGAACGAAGAAAAAACGGTAAGTTTCGTAACTGATAATGTACCTTTGATTAATTCTAATGTTTTTTACGATACTGGTCATCCATTAAACACTGCAGATACACGAATTTTAGATAATAGTTCACCGATTTTCGATAAGAGAAAATCGGTTGATCTTATTAAATCATCAAGTATCTGTAGTAATAATGGTTGTAAGTTGTAAGGTTCCAATATACCAATCAAATGGTTCTGTCTTTTGTGAAAAGCCTTATGAAATCATTCTTGGTTCCATAAATCAAAGTAACGAAAAGTTTGGTGAGTCCGTTGGTGAACAATGTACAGCAATGGCTGTTTCCGCCATTGCAATTAATATTTTCAAACTAATTGAGACTTGGAAGTCAAGTGACATTGATAAAATCCTCGATATTGGTAACGAACATTATAAGACCAGTATTGCAAGTCGTCTAAATCCACCACTTGCTATGGATATTAATCACCGAGGAGATGAAATGTATTTATCAACATCAGAAGTTCTTTGGCAAATAATTATAACTTCTACGTTATCATTCAAATTCAAAATTGTTGATACATATGATGGTCATCTGACGAATGATAACAGTGAACCTTTCTTGCCGTTAAGAGAACGGTTAAATATACTTTATGATCGAAATTTGAGTGCCGTTTTAACGATGAATTTAAAATCTATTGCTATCATATCCCGAAATGGTTTATATTTCGTTTTCGATTCTCACTCTAGAGATGAATTCGGCCACTTTTGCTGTAATGGTAAATCATGTGTATGTTGTTCTCATACTATACAAGAGGTATATGATATTATAGATTTAAATTTAGGTACCTTAAATACTGCAGATGATATTATTAATAATTTATTCAATATGTCTATAATTGAGATGGATGCAGATGAAAATTTCGATCTTATGGACTGTTCAGAAGCCCTGCCATCTTTATCACAAGATTTTGATGATGATGGGCACAGTTTCACGCAATTAACATCGAATTTCTTTGATGGCATAGATTATGCTACCCAATCAACGTCTAATCTCTCTGATGACATAAATTATACCGCCCAATCAGAGCCGAATCTCTATGATGACATAAATTATATCAGCCAATCAGAACCAAATCTCTATGATGGTATAGATTATACCGGCCAATCTTTTTTTTTTTCGACTTCGAATTCGAATTTCGAACATGCGCCAAGTGATCTCGATTCATCTTCAGATGATAAATTGGACGGCGTTAAAGAAGAGTATCCACGAAAATCGAAATTTAATCCAGTTCATCCGAACACAAAAGTTATTCTTGATTATGGCTACGTTCAAGAAACACTTAATGAAGAATTATATGAGCATCGTTTAGCTTCAAACGATGATGACTGTAAGGCATTAAACTGTCATGCATCATACATTGGACCAATCATGAACCGATTACGGTCGACCTTGGTTTATGAATGTAGCTCATGCCGGTTTATATTTAAAATTGAAAGTGAGCGACAAGATGACAGTGTTTTGGATACTAATAGTGTTATAATATTAGGTTGTTATGGCAGTGGTATAGGCTTTTACGAATTAGAAAGTCTACTCTTGGCAGCTGATTTACCATGTTTTGACGCTCATGTCTACGCTGAGCAAAAAAAAGTAGTAGGTCTGTATATAAGTAAAACTGCGGTCAAATCAACAGAAAAAGCTGCTACTAAAGCAAGAGAATTAGCAACAAAAGAAGGACGTGTAACCGAAAAAGATAGCATAGCATGCACTCGTATTTGTGTTGATGGTTCCTGGGGTAAATGGTCATTCGCAACTAGTCGATTTGATTCTCCGTCGGGCTTTACTGTTGTCATAGACAATTATACAAAGCAAGTTATTGATTTTGGTATTTCAAATCAAAGATGTGCCTCATGTGCCTATGGTTTAAAAAGAAAATCATACTTGTTGGCGGAATTACGATGCAACCAAAAGTTCATCTAGTATGGAACCATCGATAATACTAAGTTTATTTCAAACAAGCGTTGAAAAATATAATTTAATATACAAGACCATGATTTCAGACGGTGACAGTAGTGCTTACAAAGCTATTACAGAACAGAATGTTTATGGCGACTATGATATAAATGTTGATAAAGTTCAATGTACGAATCATTTATATCGTAGTTTATCGAATAAACTTGTTACACTTTCAAAAATAACTTAGATAAATAAGCTCACTCATTTACAGAATGCTTTGGCTACTTCTGGTGCAAAGCTAGTGCTGCTATACGTGAAGCCGCAGATCATTGGAGATCTGCTGATCTCAGTCATACTCTAAAAGTAGAAAACATACTTCATGACTTAGAAAATATTCCTTACCATATATTAGGACAGCATAGTAATTGTTCTGAGCACTATTGCCAACTTTCAAGTGATAATCAAGCACAAAAAACTTTTGTCCCTGAATTAATGAGGTTAAATTTATGGAACATGGTTTTAAGTTGTTTTTTACGATGTTTTGCAGTTCCTGCAGACATTTTATTGAATGGATATAACAATTTAGCTGAATCTTTAAACAGTGTGATTGCTAGTAAGAATTATCACAAAGGTGTCAATTCATATAATAGTGGTGAATATACGTTGCGTGCTTGTTATGCTGTTATTCAATTTAATAGTAAAACTGCAATGTGTGACGTGCATAAAGTTATGAATAAACACATCCCCGAAAGATTGCAGAGAATGCAGAAAAGACGTAAAGTTTTAAATGAAAAGTATATGAAACGTTATGCCGAGAAGGGGAGGAATCGTCATTCACGTCAAATGTTCGAACGTAATGATTGTTATTATGGACCTAACGCCGATATTCCTGTCTTAACTCTTGAACAATATAAAAATAAACTTGCGAAGCATAAGGGGAAATTGGCAGCTTATCAAAAGGATCGTATTGATTTAGAACGCCTTACGGTTAAACAGGCTGACTCGACAGATTGGCATCAATTACGGCGAACATTACTGACGGCGTCAAATTTTAAACTTGCTTGTTTCTGTAAATTATTAAAAACAAAAATGGAAGCAGTTTATAAAATATTACATTCACCATTGACAAATTCGACTCCAGCAATGACTTATGGCAAAAATAGTGAAGCAGCTGCACTTGCCGAGCTGAGTACATATTTAAAAGTTCCTATTGAAAAGTGTGGAATTTTTATTGACAGCACTCCACTTGGATTTGGTGCAACACCAGACGGTTTAGTCAGTTCTGACGGCATTGTTGACATAAAATGCCTTTTTACAATTAAAGATATGACAGTTTTAGATGCCGTAGATCAAAATATTTCATGGTGTAAAAAGCATTTCAAAAAAGGTAAACCAAATTAATTACTGCCAAGCAGTCCTTGGGTTTAACCAAATTCAAGGACAACTTCATATTACGCAAAAAGCGTATTGTTGGTTATCAATTTGGACACTCAAAAGTGCACACCACTTGAAAATTGATTAAGATGCGGAATGCTGTACAAAAAAAAATGTTTCCAAAATTAGAAAATTTGTATTGGAATCACTTAGTGCCTGAACAGATAAGTCCCAAATTACTTTTTACTTTGAAAAATTCAACTAATGAGCCTCAACAGAATGAGCAAGAACCAAATGTACTCTATCACAAAATCGATAACAAGTTACAAGAATTTTTTGGTACTAATAGACTGTCTAAACGAAATTCGTATCTTCCGATAAGTCGTTTAAAACAATACCAAACACATGATTCATTGAATCAACCAAACACATTTTCTCAAAATATGAATATTAATGATAAAGATGATGAGTTAATATCGAATACCAATCTATTTCCGACAAATTTAGATGATATATTTCTTGAAATTAACTTTACTGATTTTTAAACAGAACCGAAACAGTACAAATCGGTTATAATAGCAAAAATAACTTTATTGGAAATGGTGTATTCCTTCCCAGACAGCACTCAAGGCGGAATGACTTTACGACGTCTTTTTGAAGGCGTCCTCAAGAAGTCTTACAGTTGAACTCTAATTTCAAAGAAAAAGTGGCGTCCATTAACTCGGAAATTCCAAGATATTTCCGCTTCCCTGTAGACTAGCTGTCCAAGTTAATGGAGTTTGACTGTACAATGACTTTTTAACCGTGTCATTTCTAAGAACTCTAAATTAAGAGTTCTTATAGACTCCATAAATAAGAAGTCAGTTTTGTGACCTCTAAATGTATTATTTTTTTTAATTTCTGTATGAAGTCAAAATTAGGAGCTCCTTAAGACGTCATGGTAAATTTATACTAAACTCTTATTAGTGAAGTCAAAAAAAAAATCGGTCTGTCGGTTGACCCTGTGGGACGGCCCCAAAACATCCCGCCTATTTCGAGCTCAAGGAGCTCCTTGAGCTCGAAATATTGTTATGGATACATTGTCGAGCTCTTCGATTTTGAAATTACATATGTATGCGTTTATTTTCGAAAATTAACGTTTTTTACCATTTTTTCTACAACGATATCTCTCGAACAAATAAACCGATTGAGACGTTTAAGGTGGCAATCGACGCGTTTTATTGAGTTCTACAACTGATAAAATTTTGAAATTGATTTATCGAGTCGTTTTTGAGAAATTTTCAAAATACTAAAAAAAAATTTTTTTTTAATTCTTTCGTTAACGGTTTCTCTCGAACAAATAAACCAATTTCGATTTTTGAGGCAGCATTCGACGTGGCTTACAAAGTTTGAGAGCTGATTAGATTTCGGGATCAATCCATTCAGCGAATTAAAAGTTATTCAAAAAAAATATTTTTGAAATATCTCCGAACGTACCCGACCAATTAAGCCCAAATTTTCAGTGTTTATAGTAAATAAAAATCCGCATCGAATCACACCTTAAAGTTTAAAATCAGTTCATCCGTTCAAAAGTTACAGAATATTTATATACGTGCGTACGTACGTACGTACATACATACATACATACATACACTCGGACATCATCGTGAAATTAGTCAGAATAGCTTCCTAGGACCTCAAAACGTCGACATCTGTTGGAATTTCGATTTTCACGAATCGAAATAAAACCAATAACTTCCCGAATTTTTTAAAATTTGCAATTTTCTTAGCGGGAGGTTAAAAACTCTGTAAAAACTCGTTTTGGAGATGTCTTACTGAGTTCGCTAGGTGGCTCATTCGACATCTTGAGAACTTCTTAAAGACTTCTTTAAGATGTTGCATGAAACGTCCAAACACGTCATTTTGCTATCTGGGTTATCTCCGATAAATAATTGTACATTATAAAGATAGAACAAAAAATTATGAATGCATTAAAAAAGAGCTCTCAGTAATGAGAAAAAACATCCAATATAGAAGTGGTGGTTGACACTAGACGACTTACATGAAATTTAATTTAATCTTTTCAGAAGTATAATCACAAGCAGTGAAGAAATAATGAAAGTAAATGAGCATATTTATATGAACATATTTATTTATTCTTTGTTATTATTTAACATTTTTCGAGTAATTGATTGCAGTGATGTACTTTGATATTTACACATGAATTTATGTGTATTTGTTTATATATATATATATATATATATATATATATATATATATACTAGCAGATCCCGCCCGCTTCGCGGGCAATAAATATTGTATTACTAATATAAATTATCATATGTATATATATATTAAAAAGAGGAGGTGTTTGTGCTTATAGTACGATTTAAAGTAGAAACTAACTATTGCGAACGAATAGTGTTTGTATGTGGTAGTAGTCATGTCTCCCATGGTGCAAGGAGGTGGTTGTGAGTTGAAAACTATGAGGGTGGGAAAGATATGGGGGTTAAAATAATATGAACTTGGAAAATGTATCTATGATTGATTGTGAATATTCTAGATTGTTCTAGGAATTTCAAGAATAATCTAGACATTTCGGGAATAATCTTGAAATCTCAGTTCTAACATATAAATTGATTTTCCAAATTATTCGAAAATTGATTCTAATTAATCTGGAATGCTTCAAAATGAATTTGGTTGATTTAAATTACTCAAGTATAATTTTAATCAGTCAAGAATATCGATTATAGATCGAAATAGATTATAGATTGTTCTAAAAATTTCGAGGCACATCTAGAATGCTCCAAACCGCACTTAGTTGATTTAAATCACTCAACATTCATTCTTAATAGTCTAGAATGTTGTAGATTGTTTCAAATATTTGGATAATCATTCGGAAAGCTCTAAATTATAATTAGTTGTTTCAAATCTCATAAAAATGATTCTAACTGGTCTAGAATGTTTCGCAAGGTTCCGAAAATAACATTCTAGAAACTTCGAATATATATATATATATATAGGTATGTATTTACATTACTGTAAATGTAAATACATTAAATTAAATTACTCAAAAATGATTTCATTAATGTTGGATGCTTCCGATTGTATTAAAAGTTTGGAAAACGTCATAAAAATTGAAATATATATCTTAAAGTCGTAAGTTTATACGAAAATAATTGGAATAGCCCGATCGAAGAATAGCTAAAAACTATCGGAATTAATTTGAAAGATTGAATTTGATGATGATCATTATAATTATTATAAGTATTTTCAGTACTTTTTAAAATATTAAGGCAAAAGCCTCATCTATATCCGCTCACTTTTCATTGGAGTGAGATTAAATCACTCAATATAAATTGATAAATAAAATGAAATATCATATTGTTAGTTTTTTTCTAGTTTTAAGTATCAAAATAAAAATTTAGATTGAAAAATAATGTTGATAATTAATTATTATTAATTTTTTAAGCAAGGTTCTTGAGTGTATTCGTAGTCGCTCACTTAAAGTTGTCATGTACCATTACTCGATCAACACATGGCTCTATACTCGCTCAGAGTCAATATCGATTAAACTATGATAAGTTTATTGATTTGGAAAATAATTTATGAATTATGAAACTTTATTTTTCCATAATATAAAATTTCATGAATTTCAGAAATATATATAATAAGATAGAGTTCTAACAATTCGTAAAAAATTTGACGAATCATAAATTCAATCTAAGGAATGAACGTTAAAGCGAAAAATGCCCGGCAGAGCGTGATTTTGAAAACAATCACTTAATTTGAATTTATAATCTATTATAAAAAAATTTGATACATGATATTTTAACGTATTTAAATTCACAAATAATTTGTCATCAATACTAATTTTTCCAGTTGAAATTTTTTTTTTATAGAAATTATAAAAAACGCATTAAACAGTTAAAGTGAGCGACTAATGATACTAAGCGTATATAGGGACTTTTACTTTAATTAGAAAATTGAATAAAATTATTTCATGTCAAAAAAAGGACAGATTCATGTTTATTATGTTATTTTGTTTTATTTGAATAAAAAAGAACAATCGATAATCGATGAAATTTATTAAAACAAAATTTATAAAAATATACTTTTTATCATCGAAATCATAATAATATATAGTTTAAAACCTTCTTCAAAACACGCAGAATTTTGTGGTGTAAATTTCATGTCAAAATATTCAGTATTTTTTACGTGATGCGCGTTCAAAAAAAAGACCCGTCATTTTATAGATATGTATATATATATATATATATATATATATATATATACATATATATATATATATATATTGAGACAATGTGAATTGTCTTCGTCGTCCTCAGCCTTGCGGTTCCCAATTTTCTCCGTCTCGTTGCCGCCTAAATTCAGTACGTCATAGTGCCATGGTCACATGACTTAATTTTCACGTCGACGCATGTCCGTAGGGGTGAAGTGGGGATAGTTCAGAGAAGAGTCCCAGACCCTCAATTATCGGTCAATCACTTCGATCCTGGATCACTTAGCGTTTAGACGTGTTTTCTAGTATTAATAAGCGACTCTCATTTCTTATTAATTATATTGCTGTACGTTCAATTATTATTCTGGCAATTTTACTTGCAATATTATTCTAATAAAATATTATAAACTTATTAAAATTACTCTAAAGCAAGTTTGAATAAAATAAATCATATTGTGCGTTACCACGAATTATTCGCGGTATTAAGTATTCTACTCTACTAAATATTAAATATTGTGTATAACTGCGTCATTCCACTGGGAGAAACCATTGTATATTCTGTACCTACGAGGACATTACATTCATTGTAAATTGCGCAGTATTCATTGTAAGTAACTGAATATTATTATAATTGGCAATAAACTTGCATTTTCTAGTTAATTCCTATCATTCTATTTTGCACTCACACTCTTTATTTTCCTACTCTGCTGGTAAGAATTATTAACTAGTCTATTAAGAATATTATTATTACTTAAGAACTGATAAGTTTATTTTATTATAAGGAACCTATTGTTAATTAATAAGCCGTGAGGTAGGTTGCTGATCTTTTCATAACGTTGCCGAGTTTGAATAAGTGCGGGTCCTTGCTTTGCAAGAACCCTCGCCCATTGCTCTGTCCAAGTAAATAAAAATTTATTAGAGGCCATCCTAAGCCAGGGTTCAACCCGCGAATTCTGGTGGCTGCTGGTAAAAATCGCGAAGGAGAAAAGCGATTTGTCTCAACTGGCGCTCGAACAGGGACTTTGCAGTAGTTCAAGCGAGCAATAGAAAATTTTATTAATTTTTCTCACGGCTTCATTGTAAAAATTTCCATAAAACTTTTCTGTGATAATTTCAAAAATTTCTTACCAGTATAAAATCTGAAATTCTCTACATTCATCGTTTCATTTCATTTTTTCATTTATCATCCGCATTAAAATTTTATAAAATATTTAATTGCTTCTTTTACTTATTACTTAATGATTTATTCTATTTATTTAATCTCTTTATTTTAAATTATTCATTTTAAAATATTTATCATTGTAATATTGTGTGCCGGTATCGTTCCTATAAGAATTTCGTTATATTTTGACCTTGAGCGTATACTAGCTACACGCGTCGTAACCCGAGACGCTAGTATTTACTTCTTTACAGTTTATGATTCTTTGCTTACGCACAAAGACAACTCGAAGTAAATAATAAAATAAATACTTAAAATATTAAAATAATACTTTGGGTCGAATATTTTCTAAACGAAGAGATTTATTACTTTCGTCACAATACAAAAGATTACTATATTCGTTTCCGGTTTAAAATAAAATATCTTTTGCTCGACAAAATTGTCTCTAAATAAACTAAGCACTTAAGTAAATTATCGATACATTCTTTGCAGTAATAAATAAAATTTTATGAGTCATTGAAAATTTCAATAACCAAAATAAGTCATTAAAGTAATACACAAAATTTATTAGTCATCAAGAATCTTAATAACTTAAGTAAATTATTAATTTATAAATAAATAATCTTCACAGTTTTAAGAAGATTTGTAAAATAATAATTCCTGATTAAATAAATTAATTTATAATCCGACAAGATTATTATCAGTTCGGATTAAGTAAAATTTATCGATAATAAAATTTAATAAATCATTATTTTAAAAAGAAATTACTGAGACCGTTTTCCCGCCAAAATGACGCTACCGAGAACACCGATCTCGCAACCATCTCTCCCAGTTACCTCAGCCAATAATTTTGACAATCTTATACACTTTCCTACTACATCGAGCGCGGTGGACGATCTTGTTGACCTTACGCAGAACGATGAAATACATAACAGTACCCTTTGTACGCAAAATCAATCGGTAAATAATAATAACACTGTTTGTACTGCGAATTCGGGCAGTAACGTGAATATCCACCCTCACAACGTTAGCGGGGTTGTGCCAATTTCGGAACCTCAAAATACGACCTCCGTTGCCGTATTGCAAAATGTGGTTTCGGGCCTTCAGACAGAAATTGAAGCTTTGCGGGCAGAACGTCAGCATTTGCTGCGTATATCGAGCACGGTCTTGCGACCCCCAGGTGCTCAATTGCCACCCCCATCTTTTCGACCCGACACATCAAGTATGTGGATGCCGAGAGAGTTATTCCCTGCTGCCACTGTGACGTCACAAGCAGCAAATCCCCTCTCTACTCGCCCAGTCATCACACATCCACATGCACCCATTTCGGCAACGCAAGCGAACGGACAGCAGTTCGCCATGCCTGGCTTGCCTGCGCGTGAACCGTACGCGCACCCAGTGGTCCCACCACCAATTCATACGTTACCAATGCATATGAATGTTCAGCCAACACTCCCGTACACGTACACACATCCACTCAGCAGTAATAACGTACCTGTATACACCAATACACACTCACAAGCCCAATCATATCCACATGCACAGCCGTCAGCCTGGTATAATACTTATACAATTCCAGCGGGAACTTCAAATATGAATGGGTCTAATTCTATGAGACTGTACGATATCACTCGTCTTGTCAAATCCTGGAATATTTCGTTTCCGTCTCGTGACCGATCGTCTCCAATCGACGCAAAGAAATATTTGAAAATAATTGAACAGCGGATGATCAGCAATGAGATCTCTCTCGACAATTTTCAGGCAGTCGTCACCAACACACTCAACGGCGACGTACTCGAATGGTACTATCAAAATGAAGGTTTATTTCATACCTGGACAACCTTCAAAGATTATTTTAAAATTTGGCAGGTTCAACAAACAGATGAGTCAGTACTGCAGGAGATCTACTCGACCAAACAACGCAACGACGAGACAGGAGTTGCATTTATTAATCGTATGCAAGGTGCATTCTCGAAATTAGAAGATCCGTTACCGCAGACTAAACAAATTAGAATTATAATCTCGCGATTTAATTCTCAGTTTTTACAAAAGTTCGCGGATACAAAAATTATGACGTATGCAGAATTATATACACAGGTCAGTGCTTGGCAGCCAACGGCTGATGCACTGAATCCTCATTTTAAAATTCACAAAGACAGTAATAGTAGAATTAAGGCTCGTAATCAATTAAATTCAATCAAAGCTTCAGAACTAAATTCATTAAACAGTATAGAAACTTTACAGTCATCATCAAATAATAATTTGTCTAATAATAATTTCCATAGAAACAATAATTTTAATAGAAATAATAACTTTAATAGAAATAATAATTTCAATAGAGACAGTAATTTTAATAAAAATAAAATTCCTGGTAATTTTCAAAATTCACAAAACCCGAATTCACAAACTTCAAAACCAAATTCGGAGCCTTCTGCTTTATTAAATAATTTTGAGTCTTTAATGAAAACTATTTTAGAAAATTTAGATCAGAACACTGTCAATACGTCACCAGTAAAAGTTAATTCAACTCCGGTATCAAATCATAATGCAACAAAAACTCCTGTCTGTGGTCGTTGTGGGAAAATTGGTCATGTCGCTGAGGTTTGCTGTGGGCCAGTAACGGATGAGTTACGTATCAAGGCAGGGTTGCCTCTTCGTTCTCGACCATCTACTCCAAAAAACGCGTGAGCGCCCTGGTAGACACCAATCACGTTACCAAGGCTCCAGTATCAAACAATAACTCGGATAAGCCCATTGTAAATACCGATGATAAACCTAATTCCTCCAAATTAAATCCTGACGCTTCTGAATTCGTTATCAGCCGTGGAAATTTCTTCCTCAATTATCCTATTGCTGCTGATACCCCAGATATGATCGGTAACGTCTCAGAAAATCTCGACATTGATTTAATTGATTTTACATCGCCTCTGGATCAAATTACGACTAGACCAGCGGAATCAAAGACCGATAAATTGACAGATGCAGAGTCCAATTGGGAAACGAGCTCGGAAGCCTCACAACAAATTAAAAATAGTAAAAAATCAAAAGCTAAGAATTCGGTAAAAATTTTAAAATCAAAACTAAAAAATTCTACAACCCCGTCGCGTAAAATTAAAAATAAAACAAATAAAACCCAATTTAAATCACCAATTCAAAATTCATTACTGGACTATGACACTGAAGAACAGCAGCTTGCGACAAAGCTTGAAAATGGCTCGGAGACATACGATACTTCTCTCTGTAATCTAAGGGAGGATCCTAGTCCTTTATATGACTCAGAGATTGATGAGTATCAGTCTGATTCGAGTGAAAATATTGCTTATGCTCCAAAATTCACTATCCAAATAAATTCGGACAATAAACAAAGTACATTACTGTCAATGCTCAGTAATGATAATAAATTCAGCAATATGACTTTTTCAGCCAGTCTTAAAGCTCCGTCAACCGTAAGCCGGATGATTGCCAATATTTCTATCGGTAAATATGAACTTGAAGCATTACTAGACAGTGGGAGTGAGCGCAGCTATATCTCTGAGATTGCTTATGAACAAATCAAAGAATATCAACTGCAAGATCTTACACCTGATCCCACTAGTACTCATGGAGTAACTATGGCCAACTCCAAGTCCACGCAAACACGTGGTGGAGCCCCATTTAAAATTCAACTTGACGGTCACGATATCATCACTTGGTTAAGTGTTTTATCTGACTTGTCTACTCCAGTAATTCTTGGTCTTGATTTCTGGCAATTAGCAGATATTCAAGTAAATTCCAAGGAGAGTACTTGGAAATTAAATTCCAGTAATGTCACTCATTCATTTTTCTCTCGATCTGGATTTACTAACCAAGCATCATTGAATGTACTGTCGTCAGCTGAACGTGCTGATCTTGAAAAATTCCTAGCGAAAGAATTTGAGAAAAATAAACAAGTCCAATTGGGTTTAACACATGTAGTTCAACATCGTATCGAATTGACAGATGATACTCCAGTACGTACAAAGCCGTACCGTAGAAGTCCACCAGTAATGAAAGCCATGCACGACAGAGTAGATGAGTTGCTTGCGAAGGGTTACATTCAGCCTTCCAATAGTGCTTGGGCGTGCTCACCAGTGATGGTACCGAAGAAAAATAATACTTGGCGTATGTGCATTGACTATCGACCATTAAACAGAGTAACGAAAAAGTCTGCTTATCCGTTACCGATCATGCACCGTATTTTATCGAGTCTTCAAGGTGCTAAAGTAATTTCAGTACTCGATGTCAGCGATGCTTTTCATCATGTCTTGGTCGAGCCAAATAGCCGTCAATATACAGCATTTTGCGTGGATGGACGAGGTTTATTTGAGTGGATTCGGATGCCATTCGGTCTGACAAACGCACCCAGTACCTATCAAGAAGTTTCCGATACTGTACGTCGGGAAATTATCGAATCATTAAAATCACAGTTTCCTCATATTTCAGCTGAAAATAAAATTTTTGCATATCTCGACGACTGGATAATAATCAGCGATGACTTAAAAGAACATAAAATTCTTCTTCAAGCAGTTTTCGAAGGATTCCGCAAGGCTGGAATAAAAATGAACGACGAAAAAAGTCATTTTGGTTGCTCGGAAGTTCATTTTCTAGGCTTTATAATTAATGAAGATGGTCTGAAACCTGATCCAGCTCGATTGGAACCAATCGCCGATTACAAACGACCTACCAACCGTAAGGAACTGCGAAGATTTAATGGGTTAGTTAATTGGTACCATAAACATCTTAAAAATGTTGCACAAGTTCAAGGTCCTTTGAACGAACTGACAAGTACCCGAGTTCCATGGGAATGGACAGAGATTGAAGAAAAAGCTTTCGTGGAAACGAAAGAAGCTCTGTTAAAAGCCGCAACATTGTCACTGCCACGTCCGGACTTATCCTATCGTCTATATACCGATGCCAGCAACACTGGGTTAGCTTCAGTTTTAACTCAGTATGATCCAGAACATGATCGGGAAAATTTAATTATCTGTTTAAGTCGGCCATTAAATAAAGCGGAAATGAATTACACCACAACTGAAAAAGAGTGCCTCGCTGTCGTTTGGTCCTTACGGAAATTACGAGGCTACATTGAAGGTTTACCAGTCACAGTCTATACTGATCATTCCGCATTGAAATGGCTTCATTCGTTAAAAGATCCAGCAGGTAGATTGGCCAGGTGGGCAATTGACATTTCTGCTTATGACATTGAAGTTGTTCATTATCGGGGTACGCAAAATGAAGCTCCGGACGCACTTTCGCGTCGATATGAAGAACCAGAGACGGCTGATGTACTTATTCCAGATTCAAACCCTTCATCACTGTGTATAATTGCGCAAAATTCTGCTTGGTACAATGAAAAAGTCCGAGTTGTTCAAAAATATCCTGAAAATTATCGTGAATGGAAATATGAGAACGATAAGTTATATTTTTATCGTCCATTAGCTGTCAAGGAAATACTTGGTGAATTAAATCCTTGGAAAATCGTCCTAACTGAACAAGAAATCCGTCCAGCCATCGAGAAAGCTCACTGTGAAGCCCAATCAGGTCATCTTGGGATCGACAAAACCTATCAACGAATACGAGATAATTTTTACTGGCCAGGAATGTTTAAAGATATCTCATCGTACGTTTCATCTTGTGAGACTTGCATAATGACCAAAAGTGACCAGACAAAACCGCAAGGATACATCGGAACGAGACCACCAACTCAGCCTTGGTCTATCATCTCAATTGATACAATTGGCCCATACACCCGTTCAACTATGGGAAATCAATACGCTCTTGTCATTGAAGATCTATACACCCGTTACCTTGATATTTTTCCTTTAAAACAACAATCTGGTAAAATTATAAAACACCACCTGACGACTGTATTTAATCACTGGGGTCCTCCTTGTCAAATTATTTCAGATAATGGCAAAGAATTTATAAACAAAGACATAATTAATCTAATCAGTCAATATAATATAAAATTCACACCAACTCCTATCGGTCATCCCTGCGCAAATCCTGTTGAACGTTGTAATCGTACAATTAAACCCATGATTGTCGCGTTTACGAGTAAAAATCGAAAAGACTGGGACGAACATCTTGATGATTTAAAATTCGCGTACAATACTTCAGTACACACTGCTTTGGGTGTATCCCCATTTTATTTAAATCACGGACGTGACGCACGACTGATTAACGATACTGATCCTCTTGAAAATCTAGACGTATCTGACGTTACCGTTTGGCAAGCCCGAATGGACCGTGCGGTTGAACTGAGGCATTTTGTTGAGCAAAATATGTTGAAAGCTCGGGAACGCACGCGAAAACAACACGAGCAAAAATTCTCTGACATTCCTATAGATTTAAAAATCGGTGACCAAGTTTATTATTTAAATAAAGAATTAAGCAAAAAAGTTGATGGTTACAGTGCTAAATTAGCACCAAAATATTCGGGACCCGCGATTGTCTCAAAAATTTTAAGTCCTCTAGTAGTTGAACTACAAGACAATGCCGTTAACGACATTGGCACATATTATTACAATGATTTAAAAATTCCGAGACGGTCTCGAAGACGTAACTAATTATTATCGATATATTTCAGATCATTCATCATGAAAGTAAAAATCCATGGAAAGTCAGGATCAGATACTGAAGCCTCATCTCATGAGTCCGAGGCCGAAGTATCTGATGCTGAAATGTCATCCAGTCATGCAGTCATACACTCATCTGACTCATTATCATCTTCATTACATACTGCATCAACATCTGCACTTGAATTACCACCTACTACTGAAATAACGACACCAACTTCATCACCGGCTGCACCTGTAATTTCAACAACCATCGCAGCATCACCGACATGGTCTACTGGGTCAGCTACATCAGCTGGACCCCGATTTGCGTTGCCGCCATGGCAAACGACAACTGGCCTTGACTTTGGTCGTCCATCATCTGTACTATACGTGTCAAGCCCAACTGCAACACCAACTTCAGTAATGCTCGAGACTTTAACTAAATTCATGATGGACGAATTTAGTAAACTTCATGCTCGTATTGACCGTGCGATAAGTCATCGCCCTGCGGTCACGTCACTACCATCTGGGGTATCAAGGTTTGATGTTCAGTGGATGGAACGTATCGACGAGCGACTTGAAGATCTTCAGATAGTGGTGCAAACCAACACTGACCAGGTTGCAGAATTAAAGACACAGTTAGAGTCTTTAAAAGTACCTTCAACTACTACAGAATCCACTGATATCACCATCCTCACGGCTAAACTTCAACAGTTATCGGAGCAAGTCCAGCAAAGCCATAAGATGATTGCAGAAATTAAGCTGCCAAGCCCAGAGGAATTTGTGCAGAAATTTCAGGCAGTTAATGTACAATCCAAACTGACTGTCACCGAAATTAGTTGCCAGACCGCAACTACATCAGCTACAACTTCTACTCCAGTCAAAGTAGAATACGATATGGGTATTACACCAAACAACAAAGCAGTACTACCATTACTGGCTCAACAAGCCTCTGCTTGCGGTCCGAATCCAGGACTGAAGATTCGTGAGGGTGCCTATCAACGTCCACCGCCGGAGAACGCCAGATTTCCACCATCATCGTTGCTTGCTTGACGAATGGCCCGCCAAGAGTTAACTGAGAAGGAAGTGATGACTATGCAAGCGTCTGGTGCTATTCCTAAGGGCATTAAGACCAAAATTCAAATGGTAACTTTTACAAACTCGTTACCGTATTCCCAGACAGCTCCAGCTCCAAAATATGAAGTGCCATTGCAACCGAAAGAGGCATACAAACAATTTTTGTCTGGCCTACAATCAGCTCCAACACCAAGCTCTACTGTAGCTGCCACCGATTCAACACAACAGGTTGTAATCCACAACGGTCTTCATTTTATGAACTTCGACAGCTTCTGTAAGGCCATTGAGAAGATTTGTGTCACCGTCAAGCCTCGCATATGCCACACCGAGCTCAGAGAATCCTGGACGCAAACGGTAACGACCCAAGCTCAGTCGTTATTTATTTCAAATGCGTGCCAAAATTGTCGGCAACGGGACCATAAGATTGCCGAATGCCAGCTACCATGGCGACCTGACATGTGCCACGTATGCTACCAAGACCAAGTAACAACGGCAACGTGCTTCCGTCCATATGATAAAAATTATAAAGACTATATTCGGGGACGTTGCCAAGGCTGTGGTATTCCAACTCAGTTATATGATCCGCACTGTAACAACTGCAATCGCAGATACCCGGGGTACAAGGATTGGATCTCAACAAAATATACTCCAGAGGACATCGAGCGATTCCATCGAAGCCATCTGCGATCCATGAAGAAACCCGAATAAATTTAATTATTTTTTTTTACGCTACCGATTTAGATGTACATCTAAATAAACACACATATTCAATCATATTCATCTCATTGATTCATTTAATTATCATTGCCAATTGTAATAATTTTCATTTACAGCTCAGAATCCTAAGGCATTTGGCAGACAACAGTATAAATTATTTTTTTTTGCAGCACAGAAGCTGTTATATTCAAAAATTTATTATTTTTTTTGTACCTAGTATTAAGTGTAAATAATTATAATGTATTTTTATTCTATACTTTATTTTTTTGTTGTAAGTCGTACAGATTTCCTGATCCAGGTCGAGGTCCCAGGATCGAGGTGAACCTGAGATTGGGGCTGGGTTGGAAGATATTTTTCATATCCCTAACGGCTTGCGATCGATTTATTTGGCAAGTTAATTAAAATTTTACTGGCAATCTACTTGCATCACTGGCGAGTAACTCGCAATCACTAAAAATCGAATCAAAATTTTTCTGGCAATCTACTTGCAATTCTCTAAGCGATCTGATCGCAACATTCTACATAATTTTTCTGGAAATTATTTTTATAAATATTATTAAGTCTTAATTATTACAGTCGGGCAACCCAGACGGAAATCCAAAAGGGTAACCTTGGCTTGGTGGGGGGGATTGAGACAATGTGAATTGTCTTCGTCGTCCTCAGCCTTGCGGTTCCCAATTTTCTCCGTCTCGTTGCCGCCTAAATTCAGTACGTCATAGTGCCATGGTCACATGACTTAATTTTCACGTCGACGCATGTCCGTAGGGGTGAAGTGGGGATAGTTCAGAGAAGAGTCCCAGACCCTCAATTATCGGTCAATCACTTCGATCCTGGATCACTTAGCGTTTAGACGTGTTTTCTAGTATTAATAAGCGACTCTCATTTCTTATTAATTATATTGCTGTACGTTCAATTATTATTCTGGCAATTTTACTTGCAATATTATTCTAATAAAATATTATAAACTTATTAAAATTACTCTAAAGCAAGTTTGAATAAAATAAATCATATTGTGCGTTACCACGAATTATTCGCGGTATTAAGTATTCTACTCTACTAAATATTAAATATTGTGTATAACTGCGTCATTCCACTGGGAGAAACCATTGTATATTCTGTACCTACGAGGACATTACATTCATTGTAAATTGCGCAGTATTCATTGTAAGTAACTGAATATTATTATAATTGGCAATAAACTTGCATTTTCTAGTTAATTCCTATCATTCTATTTTGCACTCACACTCTTTATTTTCCTACTCTGCTGGTAAGAATTATTAACTAGTCTATTAAGAATATTATTATTACTTAAGAACTGATAAGTTTATTTTATTATAAGGAACCTATTGTTAATTAATAAGCCGTGAGGTAGGTTGCTGATCTTTTCATAACGTTGCCGAGTTTGAATAAGTGCGGGTCCTTGCTTTGCAAGAACCCTCGCCCATTGCTCTGTCCAAGTAAATAAAAATTTGTTAGAGGCCAGCCTAAGCCAGGGTTCAACCCGCGAATTCTGGTGGCCGCTGGTAAAAATCGCGAAAGAGAAAAGCGATTTGTCTCAATATATATATTATAACGGGTTTCTCACCACCGGGGATCTACCGGAGTGAAATCGGAACACACTAAAGATTTTGGCAACCTTGTTCGATTATTAAGTAGTTGGGCGCCAGGTGATTTTTTAATCACCAAATAACAATTATCAAAACCTCGACTCAGGGTGGCGGATCGAAAAAAGGTCAGGCACTTAGATGACGATGAATAATTGATCAGAATTCACAAAGTAGTCGTATATTAAATAACAAAAGGATTGATCGGTTTGACAAAAATTATCTGTTACAAAAGAAAAAAAGGCCATTCGGCAGCCGAAATGGAAGGTAGATTTTTCAATTAATCTATATAAAAAGTTTTATATATACACATCTTGTGATACATGTTAGTGTATAGTCATGATATAAAATTAGGCTCGCTTTTCTAAGAGTCAGGGTAAAAAAAGACAACGATTATTTTCGATAGAGAACTTCAGATAGTTGATTTGACAAAACACTATATAGGTAATGTACCAAACTAACCATCATGTAAACAATGTATAGATAATTTAATTAGTATGAGATCATAATTATATTTACTATTACGATAGCAAGACCAGTTATAATTATAGGGCGTACAGGTACTATTGAAACATAATAAATAACAAAAGGAATACTTTTAAAATATAAAATAGCTGTGAAATTTACAGGTTATTTTATTCACAATAAAATACAACTGACAAAATTGTATTATAATGGGAAATGCATAAGTTATATGGAATAAACACCATATTTTCAACATTTTTTGATACCATTAGAATTTTCAAGGCTATCCAATAAGTAGAAAAAATGGTCAAAACATGAAGTTTAAAAAAAAATTAAAGCTTACTAAACAAGCTTTAAAATACTTTTTACTGAAATTGTCTATTAGTTTTAGTTTTAATGTTATATGAACTTTAACAGTGAATAAAAACTGATTTTTTCGAAAAATCGTGAAAATTTCAAACAGCCATTACTTCAAAACTAATCGACCGATTAAGCTCATCTTCGGATTTGATTAAGATAATCGCCTATAGAATATGTGTAAAAAATTTCATTAAGATCCGATAAGAACTGTGGGTGCTATCGTAATGACAAGACCAATGATAATCATAGGGATTAGAGGTACATTTAATACATCATAAATAATAAAAGAATTACTTTTAAAATATAAAATAGCAGTGAAATTCACAGTTAGTTTTGTGCACAATAAAATACAACTGACAAAACTGGTTTACAATGGGACAAGCATAAGTTAGGTGGAATGAAAACGATATTTTCAACATTTTTTGATTCCATTAAAACTTTCAAAGTTATCAAATTATTTGAAGAAATGGTCAAAATATAAAGTTTAAGGTCATAAATTGAAGCTTATTAGTCAAGCTTTAAAACACTTTTTATAGAAATCATTTATGAGTTTTAGTTTTAAAGTTATATGGACTGTAAAAGTGATTAAAAACTGATTTTTTTGGAAAATCGTGGAAATTTCAAACAGTCATAACTTCTAAACTAATTGACCGATTTAGCCCATCTTCGAACTTAACCGTGGTAATTACACATAGAACAAGTGTAGAAAATTTCATTAGGATCCGATAAGAATTGTAGGCGTAATCATGATGACAAAATTGGTTATATTACATATATATATATATATATATATATATATATATATATATATATATATATATATATATATATATATATATATATATATATATATATATATATATATATATATATATATATACATACATACATAAATTATTTAACGAATGGTATTTTTGAACTCTACTCAACTAATTATGATAGTTTATGACGAAATTCCTTGAAAAATCGACCATAAGGACAAATACAATAGTTAGATTTTTAAAAAAATCTACCTAAAAAGAGCCATCCGGCCTTACCCGGAATGGAAAGGTAGATTTCTTATAGATGTGAATACAATAAAGCGACAATAGTGTAATTCATACTTTTTTTGTAAGCTTAAACATGAATTTTAAGGAAATGGGGTATGCATTATTATTTAGAAGTTATTAGATGACTAAGCTGCAAAAATAAGCTTTTTGTATTTTTTGTGAAATTTTTGATATCATCAAATTGTTAGGAAAGATGTTTCAAAAAATCCAGTATTGCAGTGAAAATTAAAGCTAATCGTTCAAATTTTAAGATACTTTTTAGAGAATCGAGTTATCATTTTCGGTTCAAAAGTTATTTAAGGATAAAGCCAGAAAATTCATTTTTATGAAAATCAAAAAAAATTTTAAACACTCACAACTTCCAAACTAATCAACCGATTGGGCTCATCTTCGAACTTGATCAAGGTAATCGTCCAATAAATAAGTGTATAAAATTTCATTAAGATCCGTTAAGAATAGTAGGTGCTATCGTGATGACAAGGCGCGTTATATTGTATATATATATATATATATATATATATATATATATATTAGGGTGCTCCGTTTGAATCGAACATTTTTTTTTCTTCACTCCCCATCGAAAATCTTGTTCTATATGTTGAAATAAAAATATTGTCCAATTTCGAGCTCTCAATATTATTATTAACCACTGGAACAACGTCATCGAAGTTTTTTCATGCTAAAAGCACGTAAATTTAGTTTTTCTCCTTTTCAATGAATAAAACTCAGCTCTACATTTATGCATCGTATCGGTCCAAAGTTTTTCTTGAAGAGAATTGTATGCTGTATAAAAAAGCTAGTATCTGCTTAGCTCTGAGTTCAACTCTAGCTCTCCTGTGAGTCTTTAATGTCAAATTTTATATCAAATTGATAGATTTTTGCAGTTAACTCATGAACGGTCGAGTTTAGAGAAAAAAAGTGCATAACCTTTTTTTGTAGGGAATTTAGTTTTCTATAAAAAAGTTTAAGAGACTTATATCTGTAAAACTAATATTTTAGAAAATACATGAACTTGAAGTTATTTAAATTTCAAATTTTAGCAAAATTTCGAGATTAATTGTTTTATAATTGAATAATATTCATATTTTTAGTAGTTTTTCGTCTAATTTTATTTATTACTTAGCAAAGAAAAAAAAATTTTTAAGACATTCACAATTAGATATTTACAGTCTATTTATGATTGAGCAGTGCTTATTAGTTTTTAAACTATCGCTATAGCTGTATAATAAGCGCTTCTCAATCATTAAAAGACTGACATAAAAATCATATTTTATATTGTAAAATCATTAGACAGCCAAAAATGTATGTAAGTAAGCTATCATTTTCGTTTCAATTGTTGATTATTTTGATTTAATAATTAATATACGAACAGGAATTTATGAAAGATAAGGATTAATACATGAATGTAAAAAATATAAAAAATACCCTGAAATATATTTATCCAAATGAGTTTAAAAACCTGTAACGTTCCAGATAATTTATATAATTTAAATAAACTTAAATAAGAATAAGCTTCCACCTGAGGTGGGCTTATATGCTCTTGGCCCCTTTTCAAGTACGACTAATAGCACGTGTAGTAGTAGTAGATGGTAGTAGAAAACCAAGATGGTAGTAGTAGCAGTTGTAGGCACGTCCGTCCACGGCGGTTGCTGCGAGCCAAGAGACCGACAGCTTGTTGTCTCTGGGCCTCGTACCTCTCTACTCAGGTTAGCCAACCCCTAAAACCAGAAGTCGAAAACTCGACCGTAGCGACCCCGGCGTATCAGTGACTGTATTTTCTTTCATATTGACAGTTGTTGAAGAAGGAGGTCGGATCTTTTGACGCGAGTCGAAATTAAATTTAAACGTTGTGTGGAATGCTTCCACCCCGTTACAAACCCATTTTATTTCGAATTCATTCCAAAAATAGACTGTAAATATTTAATTGTGAATGTCTTAAAAATTTTTTTTTCTTTGCTAAGTAATAAATAAAATTAGACGAAAAACTACTAAAAATATGAATATTATTCAATTATAAAACAATTAATCTCGAAATTTTGCTAAAATTTAAAATTTTAATAACTTCAAGTTCATGTATTTTCTAAAATAATAGTTTTACAGATATAAGTCTTTAGAACTTTTTTATAGAAAACTAAATTCCCTACAAAAAAGGTCATGCACTTTTTTCTTTAAACTCGACCGTTCATGAGTTAACAGCAAAAATCCATCAATTTGATATAAAATTTGACATTAAAGACTCACAGGAGAGCTAGAGTTAAACTCAGAGCTAAGCAGATACTAGCTTTTGAGGTCGATTTCTTCAGAAATCGGCCTATTGCAGAGACCCTCATGATCGAATTATCGAAAAATTTTGCCACCATATATCTTATTTTACTTCGTAGAGTCAAAAAATACCATCCGCTCAAAAATTTATATATGTATGCATGTATGTATATATATATATATATATATATATATATATATATATATATATATATATATATATATATATATATATATATATGTTTAATTCGGTCTTCGGGGACTTCAAGATGGCGGTTATGTATTATATGTATATGGATGCTATTTACCATCCTGATGTGTGTATTGTTATTAGTTTTGCTATAACTTGCGTATTTTTTATTATATTTTTAAATTTATGTATATATCTGACTTTGAAGACCGTATCTGATACATATCAGTCTTTGAGGACATTTATCAAAGATAGTTAGACTTTGAGGACATTGATTATTTTAAATCAATCCTTACTTTTTTCTGACTTTTCTGTTCAAACTATTGGACTTATTACAAAATATCGTAGTTTAAATATTTTGTTCATAGAGCATTTCATTTTATGTTCCAAATTAGATTAACTTTTTCGGTATTCAGATCAAATGATGAGTTCTATACTACCAAAACTGAAAACTTTTTTATCTAATCTTATTTAAACGGAAAATTAAGAATTGCCATCAGGAAGTACTTCCTGTCGGTAATAAAAGTTATAACCTTAACAGGTTCTTCTCTCAATCCTACCAACACTTCTGAAAGGTCCTCAGAAGTGCTGATAATTTCAATTCCTAGTAAAAAGAAATTTCAGTCCTGAAATTCAATAAATAAAGAATTGTTGATTTTTCTGAATCAGTCTAGTAGTTATCAGTCGTTATACCATGATATATTAAGTCGATGGGATATTCGACTTATTTATTTACATTAATGCTTAATTTCCAGTGAATTATAACATAGTATCTTCTATTCCCGATCTGTAAAGTTAAATTTTTTTCAACTTTAGGAATTTTGGGCCATGTGTTAGGTTTAGAAAACCTAAATCTAGTTTTTGATTTTGGCGACATGAAAACTGAATATATTAGACGTCAGGGGCTTTTAGTTAAATATGTGTTATTTTGAGGACTTCGAACTATATATCGCATAGTTTGAGGACTTTGACAAAGACTCCTGACTTCGGGGACTTTTCACTACACATCTCTGACTTTGAGGACTTGGAACTATATATCGCATACTTTGAGGACTTTAAGAAATATTCTTGACTTTGGGGACTTTTCACGATACATCTCTGGCTTTGAGGACTTGAAACTATATATCACATAGTTTGAGGACTTTGATAAATACTCTTGAGTTCAGAGACTTTTCACGATACATCTCTGGCTTTGAGGACTTGAAACTATATATCACATAGTTTGAGGACTTTAAGAAATATTCCTGACTTTGGGGACCTTTCACGATACATTTCTGGTTTTGAGGACTTGAAACTATATATCACAGTTTGAGGACTTTGATAAATACTCTTGAGTTCAGAGACTTTTCACGATACATCTCTGGCTTTAAGGACTTGAAACTATATATCGCATAGTTTGAGGACTTTAAGAAATATTCCTGACTTTGGGGACTTTTCACGATACATCTCTGGCTTTGAGGACTTGAAACTATATATCGCATAGTTTGAGGACTTTAAGAAATATTCCTGACTTTGGGGACTATTCACGATACACCTCTGGTTTTGAGGACTTGAAACTATATATCACATAGTTTGAGGACTTTGATAAATACTCTTGAGTTCAGAGACTTTTCACGATACATCTCTGGCTTTGAGGACTTGAAACTATATATCGCATAGTTTGAGGACTTTAAAAAATATTCCTGACTTTGGGGACTATTCACGATACATCTCTGGTTTTGAGGACTTGAAACTATATATCACATAGTTTGAGGACTTTGATAAATACTCTTGAGTTCAGAGACTTTTCACGATACATCTCTGGCTTTAAGGACTTGAAACTATATATCGCATAGTTTGAGGACTTTAAGAAATATTCCTGACTTTGGGGACTATTCACGATACATCTCTGGTTTTGAGGACTCGAAACTATATATCACATAGTTTGAAGACTTCGATAAATACTCTTGAGTTCAGGGACTTTTCAGTACATATCTCTGGCTTTGAGGACTTGAAACTACACTCATCCAAAAAATTAAAGGAACAAGAAAATTTTATAAAATTTTTAGCGATTTTTGGAAGTCTGTATTTTCGTGAAAAATGATCGTATCGAAAAAATAAAAAAAGCTACCGAAAAACGAAAAAAAAAAAAAAAAAATCCCGAATAAAACGTAAAAATGAAAAGATATCGTTTCAAGTTCCTAAAAGGTTGGATATTCAATTTCAAGTCCTTAAAGTCAGAGATATGTAGTGAAAATTTCCCAAAGTCAGGAATATTTCTTAAAGTCCTTAAACTATGTGGTATATAGTTTCAAGTCCTCAAAGTCAGAGATGTATGGTAAAATGTCATACATATATTATATTTATCAGGGTGTTTAAAAAAAAAAACAATTTTTTTTTTCCTATGGTATCCAAAAATCGAAAGTATAACTAAAAATTAAAATTTCGGTACCAATCCGGGCTCTCAATAATGATAATAATGTTTGCCTCAATCCATTTTTCTATTTTCCATTTAAATAACATGGGAAAAATTTTTTTGTTTTTTTTTTAGAATTTTCTAGCTCACAAACTAATTGACGCATTTTCATGCTCAATTACTGATTTTATAGGAAATTGAACGCTCTACAAAAAAAGTTTCTTATCATTTTTTGATAAATCCCATTGTTCAAGAGTTATTTAAGCTTCAAGTCAAATTTGTAGTAAATTTTGAGATTTTTGTACTTTTCCGGCGAAACTATCAGTCTTATCGACAAATGTTATACGAACTTTTTGTAGGTAATTTTATTCTTTACAAATTATTACGAATGACATTTTTCGAAATTCCACAATGTTCGCAAGTTATTTTCATTTTAATGTCAAGCTCTTAAAATCAATCAAAAATCTATTTTTTTAAGAGCTTGACATTGAAATGCAAATAACTAGCGAACAATGCAGAATTTTGAAAAATGTTATCCGTAATAATTTGTAAGAAATAAAATTACCTACAAAAAGTTCAGATGACATTTGTCGATAAAACTGATAGTTTCGCCGGAAAAGTACAAAAATCTCAAAATTTACTATAAATTTGACTTGAAACTTGAATAACTTTCGAACAATGGGGTTTATCAAAAAATAATAAAAAAATTTTTTTGTAGAGCGTTCGATTTCATACGAAAATATTGATTTGGCATAAAAATTAAACTTTTTTAATTTTAGGAATTTTGAGCCATGTGTATTAGGTTTTAAAAACTTAAGTGTAATATTTGGTTTTGGGGACGTGAAAATTGAATATACTGGACTTTAGGGACTTTCAGCTAAATATCTGTTATTGTGAGGACTTAAACCTATATATCACGTAGTTTAAGGACTTAAAGAGAATAAAATATAAATTGAATTGTATGTTAAAAAAAGTTAATTAATCCTTCATAGGCAGTAGTTTTAGCGAAGTAATATATAAATAGAACTCGTAAACAGATACGAGTAACAATGAACTAATGAACAAATTTTTAGGTTATCTGTCATGACAGCTCTAAATTATTTACATTTAACTCAATAAAAAGATTTATTGCAAGTTTTGTGTCTGCATATTCGTTGGAAGATTGTACTACAAATAGCGTATTATAAATGTTTATGAATAATTAAACTCGATTTCCTTGAATAGGTTTAAATCAATTTTCATCCAAATCGATTTCATTTGTGATATTCATTTGAAAATTATTAGCAGGTACTACTTTTTTTTTCATCAGGTTTCTAAACGAAATTCCAAAAATATAGGCTGTAGAAATAAATTTAAAAAAAGAGTAGATAAGAAGTAAAATTAAAAAACAAGAGATGAATTGACTTTATATTTTAATGCCTGAACTTTGTTCTATTGATGAATTTATATTGAAAAAGTATATAGGCGTTTTGCGATTTGAGAAAAGATTATACCTGGAAAAATGTTAGTTTTCTTAAATCAAGATTTCTAGTAGACGAAGTGAGTCTCTAAATTCTAATAGTGTCTGAAAATTAGCTGGAAATATTAAGAAAAATAATCTCAGCGAATTCAAAATCTTTAAAGATTTCATTTGATGTGTTTTGAATCTGCATTTTTAATAAACTAGACCCCCATAGCTAATCTGAAGTTCCTTGTGAATAAAAGGATTTATTATTTATTCGAACACAAAATAAAATTTAATAATTGTACTATCTATCTGCTTGATTTTTTATGATTCTCCAGTTGTTACGGTAACCTTAAATGATCTGATTTTGGATTTAATTTAATTTTTGTCACAATATGACACATAGGTAATTCAAATTTTACATGACGTTTCTCTTAATGTTCACAGATATTTTCTGGTTACCATTATTTTTTTTCAATTGCGTTTACTATCATTTCTAAAAAAAAATTTATCTAGTCACATTCAAACTGTGTGGCAAAATTCATGTTCACTAACTCTTTTCTAACCCTTCAGTTCTTTGGTGAAGTGCTGTTATCGGCAGGTCTATACAAAGGCATGGGCCTAATTAATAACTAGTTAGTACGAGTGTAGTTTTTATTCATGAGAATCAAGCATTAATCCTGACGCAAAGTTTGACTTATAGTTTTAAAATCTGAAAAATAACACGATTCATTACCGTAATAGCCACTTTGGCATGAAATTGACAGTAATTTGACAATTGAAATTACCAGAAATTTGCTGCCCGAATTTGCCGACGATTTGACAGCAAAAGTTTGAAGGAAAAATTTACGGATAATTTCTCGTTTATTTAGAGATAACTTTTTTTTTACTAGAAAAAAAAAAGTTATAAATGTTCATACTTACTATTCTAAAAGATGAGCAAATTGATGAATATTAATCTGTACAATTTGAGAGTAAAAAAATACTTTTCAATTTTTCAAGTCATATTAACGATCAATTGATATGAAAATCGAAGAAAACTCTTTTCTAGTCAACTTTTCAAATTAATTTGCATTTTAATTCGGGTAGTAAATTTACGTCAAATTGTATCGTAAGTTGCATACAAATTGTCATCAAAAACGGAAAAATTGACGGAAACTATTGGTAAGTAAACTTTTGCTAAGCAAACTATGCTATTAGGGTAGTCTATCAAATATCTAATGAATGATAACTCATGAATGGCATTAATAATTGCGAATTTGAAATGTGAAAAATTGTAAATTCTAGTAAAAAGATAGTCTCATAGCAATTTTGATGTATAGCTAACGAAAATCTTCCCTTTTTCAACGTAACGTCAAGATGATTGTAAGCGATTGATGTGCAAATTAAATGACGCCAACTTGTTATCAATTTTAAAGAACTGCTGCTCTAAATAATTCTTTTGCAAACAGCTTGTTTGTAAATTTATATGCTTCCTTGCTTCAGAATGTAACAATGAAATTATTTTGACCTACAATCAAAGTTGAGGTCTTATTATTGTCAATAGTTTGACGACATTATTTCAAAGGATTATTCTATTCGATATTAAAGTTACTTCAACGGAAATTTGTTTTAGTCTGTCGTTAAGTTTAAATCAACTTTCAAGTACAAATGACCTTAACTTCAACTGTAGGTCGTCATAATTTACTGTTGCAATCTAAAAGAAATAGGAACAGAAATTCATCAACAAACAACTTGCAGCTAAACATTTCAGAGCAGCAGTTACTTTCAAATCTTTCTCTTGAAATTTTGCTGATAATTTGCCGTCCGATATCTGCAGTGCACTTCAGGCTAGTCGAGTTTTCAAATTAATGACAATTTGCAGCCAAAGTAGCCATATGGGTATCTAAATAGCTAGGGATACGGTTCCATACCTAAAGGTCTTCGAAAATTTGAACTTTTATACTTTGAACTTGACAATTTGAACTTTGGCAATTTGAACTTTTGTAAATTTGAACTTTGGTAAATTTCAACTTTAGCGATTTGAACTTCCCTTTTTCTCAGGTTTTGTGTGCGTGGAAATATAAATTATGTAAACCTATACGCTTGAAATAGTATGGTGCCTTTCTTCAGGGGTTTTGTGTGCGTGGACATATAAAATATTCAAATTTTCAAAAGTTCAAATTCACAAACCTGAGAAAAAAGGCAAGTTCAAATCGTCAACGTTTAAATCACCAAAGTTCAAATTTACCAAAGGTCAAATTTACAAAAGTTCAAATTTACAAAAGTTCAAATTGCCGAAGTTCAAATTGTCAAGTTCAAATTTTGGTAAAGTTCAATTTTCAAAAATCATTAGGTCGGTTACCAGGGATACTCAGCAAAAGTTTGCTGCCAATTCGCCTGCTAATATCAATCGTAGATTTCTGGCCAACTGAATTCAGAGTTTGCTAAATTAATTTGTTTTGAATTTGAAGGTAAGTATACGCCAAATTTCATTATTTAGATTCGTGACTACCATATAAGTGCACCATTCAGCGTCAATAAACCAAAAATTCATTGCTTATTTCGCTTGGCTATTCAAGTGGCTATTGGAGTATTTCTTTTTTACCAACAGACGATACATCAAAATCTCGTATGAATATCCAGATAGCTACCCCGATAGCCAAGCTGGCAGCAAGCTAGTGACAATTTATTGCGACAACTTGTCGTCAAGTTAGCCACGAAGTGGCATTCCATAATTTGACGGCAACCTGTTGCCAACTTTCTAAGAAAAGTGGAAGCAAAAGTTGGCATTCCATTATCCGTCGAAACGTTATCTTCAATTTTCTCACAGAGTTGACAACAAGTTGCAGCAGCAGATTGTCTTCAACTTTCTGGCAACATTGGTAACAACTTGCAGTCACTAGTTACAATAGCTATCGATAAGTTCTCGTTAAGTTACATGGATCATAAGTGTTTGTAAATCTATATTGTCACAACCTGACGTCAAGATGATTGCAAATGTTTGATTTGCACATTAAATAACATCAACTTGCACTTAATATGAAAATAACTTTTACTCTTGAATTTGTTTACAAGCAAGACGATGACAAATTTCTGTGTCGACAAGCCTTCAGATCACGGGAGTAAATTAACGTCAACCTGCAGTCAAAGTGAGGTCTTATTGTACTTAATAGTATGCCAGCCTAAAGCTTATGTAAACTTGACAGCAGATAAAGAAAATTCTGCCGAGCAAACCTGCCCAAGTAGTCAGGATAGCTCAACAGAAGTTTGCTTTCATTTCACTACCTAACGGCGAATATACGTTAACATATGTCGTTCAGTTTTTTAACTACAATCTGAGAGCAACATATAGAGCAAATTGACAGAAAGTTGAACTCACTGCTTGCTGTCAAATTCAGAACACAGATTTCGGTCAAGTTGATTTACGAAGATGACAACAGTTTGCGGCTAAAGTACTTTAATAGCCACTTTAGCTTGAAATTGACGGTAATTTGGTGTTGAAATTACCTGAAATATGCTGCCCGAATTCGCTGACAATTTCACAACAAAAGTTGAAAATAAAAATTTGCGGTTAATTTTTTTCTAGTTAAAAGTAACTCTTTACGAAAAAAAAAGTCGTTTATGTTCATTCTTACCATTTCAGAAGATAAGCAAATGTATACATATAATTGTCTACAATTTGACGGTAAAAATATACTTAACAATTTTTTAAGTCAAGTTAATGATAAATTGACATGAAATTTACCCGAAATTTAACGACAACTTTTTTCTAGTCAACTTTTGAAGTGAATTTGCATTCTAATTCGGACAGTAAATTTACGTACAAATTGTCGTAAAAAAATGGAAAAGTTTTATGTTGACGGAAATTTGACGAAAAATTTAAGGAACTTGTGGAAAGTAAACTTTTGCTGAAGCAAACTGCGCTATTAGGATAGCTATCTGAGTTGGCTACCTTGGAAATTCCATCAGAGCTAAGCATAAGTTTTGGCGATCGGTGAGACATCTTAAGGATTAATGAGACAATAACTTTACTGGCTACAGTGACTTCAAGTTAACAAACTCTTATAACTCCAAGTTATAATTTGATTAAATCGTTTCCGGTTATAACAACCACCATTTTGGCGTCACGACTTTTGCCTCTTCAGTTTTTGATCAAAACTCTTGGCCATTATTTTTAAATCCCAAGTTGTTAATCATTATTTAAAACATGTATAGACTTATACGTGAATCTGAATTCAAATTTCGCATTACTACGAAAAATGACTGGCAAAAAATGAAAAAAAGAAAATTTAAAGACAGAAGTTCTGATGATTCAATTGAAGGTTACTTAGAATGCTCGAGTGGTAAATTTTGTCTTTATTCAATTGATGTAGTGTGCTCTATAAAATATATGTTTCATTAAATACTAATTTTCGTAAAATGTTTATTTCTGTTGTTGTTTGAAGTAAGCTGAATAAACTTTGATCAATTTTAGACGATATTTCTTATTAATTTTCAGATGATTCACTACTGCTAAATGAAATAAAAAATAATCTAACTGCAAATATTCCTAAAGTGAACTTGGAACGAATTTCTAATGATTATTCAACACAACCTAAAGCTAAAAAAATAAAAATCATAGAAGATAAACAAATATTGGAGAAAATAAATATATTAAGCCTTTGCAAATTATCAAAAGAAGTCATTGCAACAGACTCTTTGACAAACGAGAAAGATAAATTAATATCCAGTACTCCAAACACTTCTACTTTTCATGAATCGGATTCGGAGTCATTGAATACAACTTCTAAAATGCCAAAAAAATTGTCTCTAATTTCTCCAATAAATCCTCCTAATACAACGTCATTTATAAAAATATTTAATGATAACGCTTTCAAAACTCAAAATTGTTCTAATTTACTTGAGGGTGATAAGTTTGCTACAGAAAATAATGATATGATTGATGAAAATCAAAACTGTATAGAAAAAATGTCTAATTCAAAAGATCCGTTCATGATTAATTGTGGGAATTCGACTAACAATTTTTCAGCTAAAATCAACCAGACAAACTTTCTAGGTATATAACAAGACTGCTACATTAAATAAAATTTGAGTTTAAATGCGTTTGTACAGTTTATCTATGTAGTATTTATATTATTTACATCATCAATCGTTCCTATCAACTAACTATATACATTTTTGTTTAACTGTAATGGTTCACAGAGATTAATGATTAGAAAATTTTATGGTTCCTAGTTCTCATAATTGATTAGTTGTGTATATTAAAGTTGATTAAAGAATTCTAATGCATCACTCATTTTATTTTTAATGAAATGTTTATGAATCATTGAATCAGAAAATTTTTAAATTTATTCAGATGTAATTTATTAAAAATATGATTAATTTGTATCGATATCATTCGAATCGATTAGTTAATAATTAGCTGGTAACAATATAATATGATTTAATTAGTTACTGCTAATTCAAATAAATTTACAGAAAAACATTATTTGTCACGGTCGTTAATTATGAGATATACTAAAATACGTTAATTAAATAAATTCAAAAATCCTGCTTTTAATTAATTTATAAAAGTTTAAATTTTTCGTCAGTAAAAATAAAATGCTTTGGAGCTTTTCGAGTTTAGATTGAGAGAGAAATATATTTATTAGTTTGCATTATTTTCTGATTGAAATTTTTTTTGTATTACATTGGTTTGAATTTATATTGTAGATATCGTAGAAAGTTCTGAATGGGACCGAGAGACTTGTCAAAGGTATTTTTTAATTTCTTATATGCAGGAAATGAGTAAAGTTTGATTTTATATGAAATGATAATTACCTAAGAATATTTTATCGTAGGATGTTTCAAGATTCAGAAATTTTAGATTTATCTGATAAACACATGCGCTGTTGGAAAATGGTTCAAGAAGAATTTGATTCAGGCAGGTTAGAAAGTGAGCATTGTGTACAATTAGAACAAAACGAGTTAGATGAGAGACATGAATTGAATGAAATAAATGAATTAGAAGAAGTTGATCAATCGAATGAGAACGAGTATCAGATATGTGAGTATGAATTTGAGACTGCATCAAATAATTCAAATAACACTGCTACGACATCTGAGCAGTTGGACTCGGACTCAGATAAATTACAGGATAGAATACACGAATTAAAAGCAAGAAAACAGGAGATACTAAAAGAAATCCATGAGAAATGCAACGGTAACTTATTTGCTATACGCACTCTCATATTTGTAGTAAAAATAATTGGAGCAATTTTTCCTGTTCAATATTTATAACTGTATTCTATAAATTATAATATTCATTATTTACAGATTCAGATCCAGATTACATCCCTGAAAAAGAAAATAATTCCTCTGCCAGTGAAAGTTCTAACGTCATTTTAACAGATAACCGAGAAGAAACAGAAACTGCGCTAGTGCAAAATGCTACAATAGTTATCGAGGAAAACATTATTGCCAAAGGTTTTGATGTTTCCTTACCACTGCCGCAAGCGACAACTTCTGGAGTTACTACACCAACAGTTTATGTCGATGCCTCAAAATCTGGCCCTAAGAAACACGCTTGTCTTTTTTGCGGAAAGTTATACTTCAAAATTGCTCGACATCTCGAAGTTCATAAGGATGAAGAAGAAGTTAAAAAATTTCTCTGTTTAAAACCAAATGATCAAGTAAGACTTGATTTGATTAAGAAACTTCGACATGCCGGAGATTATAAGCATAATATTAATATTAATCCTGACGCTGAAAATCATGAACGAATTGTCATTCGACGTCCAAAAGTCGGAGTTACGAAAAATCCTTCAGATTTTGCTTACTGTCCAAGTTGTCAGGTATCTGTTAGTAAAAATACACTTTCTGCACATTTCGCTCATTTTACTGGACGAACTGGGAAAACTCGGCGAGTTATTAAAAAAATGTCTAAGATTTATGAAAATGACTTCCATCCTGAAACAAGTAAGAAACTTCGCTCTCTTCTTGTTTGCATGCACGTAGACGAAGTTTCAAAAACTATCAAATTTGATGATTTATTAATAAAATTCGGCAATACACTTTGCGAAAAATACAAATTAGCGCAACACGATGAAATGATACGTAATAGACTTCGTCTTCTAGCTAGATTATTGGTAACGGTAAAAAAAGTTGAAATAGCACAAATCAATGATCAAAAAGCTAAAAAACTTCGAGTTTCTAAACCTAGTATCACAGATATGATTTCCTCATTTGATCCAGAAAAGGTCCAAATTTGTCTCAAAGCAGTTAACATCATCGCAGGAATTGATACTAAAACTTATAATGCAAGAGCTCCATCTGTTGCTTCGTTAATTGGAACTCTATTAAAACAGCTGGGAGATTTTTTGATAGCTGAAAATATTATGGATAAGCAAAAAAATAAAAATGATGACGTGAAAGACTTTTTACATGTTATTAACCGGAAATGGGCAGATGTTATAAACAAAAATGTCGAAGAAGCACAATCAAAACAAAAAAGAAAGAAGAAAGAAGAATTACCGTCGACAGATGACATAAATAAATTAATGGACCATTTAGTTAAGTTACAATCACAAGCTTATGACGAGCTGGTAAAAAAATTCTCTGCTGAAAGCTACGATCTCTTAGCTAAGACAACACTTATACGAGTGCAATTATTTAATAGGCGAAGACCGGGAGAAACGGAAAGGATCTTACCGGAAGATTTTGAAATGTACGATAGACTTAGCGAGGACACTCATAAAGATATAATGAAAACTTTGTCTGATAAAGCTAGAGAATTTTGCAAGAAATATGTTAGATTTTCGATCAGAGGCAAAAAAAATCGGCAAGTTTCCGTTATACTAGATGAAGTGATGTTTGATTCAATTAATTTATTGATCAAGAACCGTCTTAGTGCTGGTATTCACCCACGAAATCCTTTTGTTTTTGGACTACCAGGTTTTTCATCAGAAAAACATAAGTATTTAAGAGCCTGCACATTAATGCGTAAATTTTCTGAAGATTGCAAAGCTGAGTTTCCCAAAAAATTACGTGCAACTAAACTACGGAAGCATATTGCGACATATCTTGTCAATCACAATATTAACAATGTGGAGCGCTCAAAAATTGCTAGTCATCTTGGACACAGTATGGGGGTTCATGAAAATTATTATCATTTGATTAATGTTGCCGAGGAAATTTGCCAATTGCCACAAGTACTGGAGGATGCTTGTGGGCTAAATGATAATAACATGAGTAATGATAAAAATAGTGCTGAATCTTCTGATAATGATTCAGATTCAGATTCTAATTCTGAATCTGATTTGAGTGATGCAGAGCGTGAGAAAGAAAGTTGTTCACTGGCATTAGAGTCAGAAAAACTTGACAATAATGAAGGTATTTTCAGTTAATTTGTTTTTGTAATTCTATGTTTTTATCGTTATTTTAAATTAATAAATCAAATTATATTTTTCAAAAATTTCAAAATCTAGAGTCAAATCTAGAAATAAGTATTCCATGCCGAAGGATGGTTTGGAGCAATTCGGAAATAACTGCGTTGAAGGAGCATTTCGGGGACAAAATTAAGAGCCGTACCTATCCCAATTCTAAGGAAATGAATGCTGTTCGGATGACTGATCCACGACTCAAGAAACGTGAAGTTCCAGCTATTCGATCATGGTTCAGCAACTTTTATAAAAAATTGAAGAAAAATAGTCAATAGTTATTATTTTCTCAATAATTGTTGCTGGTTGACAACAATCGATAAAATAATTTTCTATTGCTTGTTGCTTAAAGTTCTATTAACTTTAAATTTACTTTTTGTACTTTCGTCAGAGATTTAAAAAATTAATCATAAATTTTGAAGTTTGTGTACTCTTCACAAAAATACTTTACTATTGCAATAATTTATGCCAAAAAGTATTTGTGTTCATTACTTTGTATGATCATCCGAGTGTTTTGTACTTTTTTAAATGATAATCTTAATTCAAATATACTGTTCCTATGTTTATTTGAAAATATATTTTACTCTTATTTTACCAAATCGTTTTACATGAGTTAATCAGTATAATGCAGGTGTATAATTTCAAAATAATTTCTTAACACCATGATTACTTTAATTCTGTGATCTAAGATATAAACAAGCTTGACAGATGTTACTTGATAATAGTAATCTCTTAATTTATTTCTGATGAAAATGACCTAGTGTTCATAGTGTTAAAAAAAAAGAAATTTGATTTTTTCATCTCAAAGTTCCAGACGTAATGAGTGTACTTTTTCTTACTTATCTAGAATTATGATCATTGATACTTTATTATTAATTTTTTTTTTTTTTTTTCATTTTTTATTTTAATTTTAATTTAAATGATAATTATTATGCACTCTTTTCTTGCTATTCTTTCACGTTGCCTAATAATTTAAAGCTAATAATTAAAAAAAAAAGAATATATTTGAGTACATAACGTTTTTTATCAGTAAAGTTCAAAGTGTAAACACGACTATAATACATCAAGTGTTCTCCTTTATTCAAAAACATATTTTAGAAATTAATTAACAATGATGAATAATCATTACTGATCAATTGTCAATTATAAACTTATAAATTTTTGAACACACTTAAAAATTTTACATAGATAACCAAATATTTATTTGAATCCGACTGATGAATAACTTGAATCAAAAAATTATTGAGCAACGCAGATTATTAAAGCTTTCTTGAGAAAATTGATAAAAATTATATGCATAATAAAAAAAACTCCAATATTTTTATGCAATATATTAGTCAAAAGTAAGATTTGCAACATAAATTAATGTCCTCAAAGTCCGACTTAAATAGTATGAACGGTATATTCATGAGAAACTAGCTTTATGAAAAAGGTTTAAGAAACTTGAGAACTTGCTTTATAAAGTATTGTTTAAAAAAATCGATGAATTGAAACATATGATATTAAGACATCAATAATTATAGTAGACAAATAAGTGAAAATTTTCAACATCAAATAATAATTTGACAAAAGAAAATAAATTCTTTCCATTTGAAATGCTGAAATACAGTCCGAAGATATACGATTTGGATTTTCCTTGAAATTTGATACTAATTTTTAAATCGAAGCTCATAGTGTTAAAAATTTCCAAAAAAATTTCCACCCTGGTTGAGCATTGTACAGACAAAATTCTGAAACTGATTTTCATAACAGATAATAAATCTACATATAAAATAAGACACAACAGTTTACAAAAAAAATATTCAATATTAAATATTGAATAACACAAGCATAAAAACGGAACAGGAATTTTCAGTAAAGTTAGTATGAATTTATTTTCTTAAAATTAGTTCAATGGTCAGCTTCTCAAGAGTGTTCACCCTGATTGAGAAATCTAATTTGGAATGATTTGAGATGACATAACTCTTAATCACTTTGAATTATTTCAAATATTCTCAATTAATTTGCTTGTAACCATAACTTTTGAATTTAAAATTATTTGAAATGATTTGAATGCCCGAATCGTTTAAAATTAATTTAAATAAGGAAATAATATCAAAATTTCTAGTATGATTCAAAATAATTCAAAGTTAAGATTTCTAAACTATTTTGAATTATTTTTAATTATGACTTCATAATTTAACACCATATGAATTCGTTGAGATTTGTCAAGTAATTTCAAATTAGGTTCCTTAATTACTGCAATCAATTGATCATTAGTCTTATCAACTTGATCACTTCGAACTGAAAAGCTAGGAAATAGAATTGACACAAAACCTTTTTACTAACTTGAGTTAGTTATTAAACTGATCTCATAAAAACTAAAAGAAAAAAAAAACCAAACAGAAAGAATTTTTTTATTTGTTGATTTCTTACAACAAAAAAGACATGTCTGAAAAAATCTTGATTTTAAAATAATTTGAAGATGCCGTAAATGTTATTCTTGATATGTCCATAAAAAATTAATACAATGGTCCTCAAAATCCATGATAAATAAAAAATCTTGAAAGCACTTTGAGGACGGTCCTCAAAAACCGAATTATTCATGAAAAACTTTGAGGACGGTCCTCAAAGTCAAGAAATGTCCTCAAAACCGGATATGTATATGATAAATTGTCCCCAATGACCCTATTATACATACATATATATATATGTATATATATATATATATATATATATATATATATATATATATATATATATACAATATAACGCGCCTTGTCATCACGATAGCGCCCGAAATTTTTAACGGATCTTAATGAATAGTCTAGTCGAGAAGATGAAAACCTGCGAAAAATAGTTACAAGTCTCCTAAAAATATGGTTGATGGCTTAAACGATCCGGAATGGCGTCCAGAAAAAGGCGTTTTTTGGATTTTTTTAGCAAAAGAAAATTACAATTGTTATTAACAAAAAACCGTTAAAAAAATTAGACGTCCAGCTTTTTGGCAAAATCTCAAAAAGTATAAGTGATAGCTCAAATATTAAAAAAGTTTCTGAAAGAGCAGAAAATTTTAGTAAAAAAGTTCTCGACTCCCCGAATTGTTGCTCCAATATTTATAATTTTTATTTAACGTTGAAAATTGGCTTTTGCGCGGCAGTTGAGGCATGCGCGCGCCGCCGCTCTAGTGAGCGTAGTTGTTAAATAATTTTTTTATGCAATTTAATATTAATTAAAAAATTTGAAAAAATTCTGGTGTCATCTAGACACTTCAAAGAATACGATTCCGTGGTATTAATAGTTGTATCACCATTTTTCAAAAAGTTATTCGATTGTTAATTAACATTTTTTTTACGGGTATGTGTTGTGATAAAAGGCGGTGTAAAAGTTTAAATAATTAATCTATAAATTTTTTGTTTCTTGGAGCCCTCTTTATAAGCATACTCAACAAGATGACGTGAAAAAAGTTTATAAAATATTTTTATTTCATTAGTTATTAATTTTTAAAGTAAGAAAAAAATGAAAAATTTAAATAATGTATGTTAAATAATTTTTTTCTTCGAATCTTAAGCTATTACTGATTTCATATCCTTGTTAAGCATTATATAATTATTTTTTAAATTTTTTCATGCCATTTGTTTATAAATTTTTTATAAACAAATGGATTAATTAAATATTTTTGAAAAATTTTTCACCATATTGTTTGCGTATGCAAATAATGATTTAAAAAAAAAAAAATTTTTCTTAAAAACAATATCTTATTGTTTATAATCGTTTTTTTCATATTTTCATTATTTAAATAAATAATTAAGGAATCGTTTGTTTCTTAAAAATCATAATTTGCATTTCTAAATATAATGGCAAAAAAAATTTTTTTTTTGTCAGCAATTTATTTATTTATTTATTAAACAATTTGTTATAAACAATTTTTTTTTTTCATTGTAATTTTTTTCTTGAACATAAAAAAATGACAAAAACAGCAACCTGCAACAATATGGTTAAAAAAATTTTTTTCGATTTTTTAAAAAACTTTTGGATTTTGTAGCACGACAAAGTCCAAGCACTGACTCGATTTGTCAACAAACAAATTGCTGTAACTTTGCAATTATTGCAGATACAGTTTTCGACCTTCAAGTCGTTTTGATACAGTATGAGTTAAGCTTTCTTATCGATCTTTAACCTAACGTTTATCTGCTATAGTTCTCTAACTACACGCATTTATTTATAGAAATTAGTATTTTTTATTTCTTACAATGCTTATATCTCATAAACAAATAATGTTATGACAAATATGCTTCAGAACTTTTTTGTTACCTGATTATTAAACTATTCAAATATATTTTTTTTATATTTTTAACCTTATTTGTTTATGAAATTTTTAAATTTATTTAAATTATTCGCTATTTTTACTCTTATTTTTTAAATGTCTAAAGTACATAGTGATTGAAACTATCAATTTTTACTGTTTATTATATTGTTTAAGTCAACCTCACAATTTAATTTATTATTATTCTTATTGAAGTATAGAATATGGTTATTGGTTTGAAATTATCAACTATTTGATGTGTGCCAAATGAAAACTTCATATCTATGGATAATAAAAATCATTTTTCTGATGAATGTCGCTTATTATTCTCACGATTTATCCCCAATGTTCTGCTTTCGATTTGTTTCCAAAAAAAAATAAGAGTAAAAATAGCGAATAATTTAAATAAATTTAAAAATTTCATAAACAAATAAGGTTAAAAATATAAAAAAAATATATTTGAATAGTTTAATAATCAGGTAACAAAAAAGTTCTGAAGCATATTTGTCATAACATTATTTGTTTATGAGATATAAGCATTGTAAGAAATAAAAAATACTAATTTCTATAAATAAATGCGTGTAGTTAGAGAACTATAGCAGATAAACGTTAGGTTAAAGATTGATAAGAAAGCTTAACTCATACTGTATCAAAACGACTTGAAGGTCGAAAACTGTGTCTGCAATAATTGCAAAGTTACAGCAATTTGTTTGTTGACAAATCGAGTCAGTGCTTGGACTTTGTCGTGCTACAAAATCCAAAAGTTTTTTAAAAAATCGAAAAAAATTTTTTTAACCATATTGTTGCAGGTTGCTGTTTTTGTCATTTTTTTATGTTCTAGAAAAAATTACAATGAAAAAAAATTGTTTATAACAAATTGTTTAATAAATAAATAAATAAATTGCTGACAAAAAAAAATTTTTTTTGCCATTATATTTAGAAATGCAAATTATGATTTTTAAGAAACAAACGATTCCTTAATTATTTATTTAAATAATGAAAATATGAAAAAAACGATTATAAACAATAAGATATTGTTTTTAAGAAAAATTTTTTTTTTTTTAAATCATTATTTGCATACGCAAACAATATGGTGAAAAAAATTTTTCAAAAATATTTAATTAATCCATTTGTTTATAAAAAATTTATAAACAAATGGCATGAAAAAATTTAAAAAATAATTATATAATGCTTAACAAGGATATGAAATCAGTCATAGCTTAAGATTCGAAGAAAAAATTATTTAACATACATTATTTAAATTTTTCATTTTTTTCTTACTTTAAAAATTAATAACTAATGAAATAAAAATATTTTATAAACTTTTTTCACGTCATCTTGTTGAGTATGCTTATAAAGAGGGCTCCAAGAAACAAAAAATTTATAGATTAATTATTTAAACTTTTACACCGCCTTTTATCACAACACATACCCGTAAAAAAAATGTTAATTAACAATCGAATAACTTTTTGAAAAATGGTGATACAACTATTAATACCACGGAATCGTATTCTTTGAAGTGTCTAGATGACACCAGAATTTTTTCGAATTTTTTAATTAATATTAAATTGCATAAAAAAATTATTTAACAACTACGCTCACTAGAGCGGCGGCGCGCGCACGCCTCAACTGCCGCGCAAAAGCCAATTTTCAACGTTAAATAAAAATTATAAATATTGGAGCTACAATTCGGGGAGTCGAGAACTTTTCTACTAAAATTTTCTGCTCTTTCAGAAACTTTTTTAATATTTGAGCTATCACTTATACTTTTTGAGATTTTGCCAAAAAGCTGAACGTCTAATTTTTTTAACGGTTTTTTGTTAATAACAATTGTAATTTTCTTTTGCTAAAAAAATCCAAAAAACGCCTTTTTCTGGACGCCATTCCGGATCGTTTAAGCCATCAACCATATTTTTAGGAGACTTGTAATTATTTTTCGCAGGTTTTCATCTTCTCGACTAGACTAGAAATTTTATACACTTATTTATTGGACGATTACCTTAATCAAGTTCGAAGATGAGCCCAATCGGTCGATTAGTTTGGAAGTTGTGGGTGTTGGAAATTTTTTTTGATTTTCATAAAAATGAATTTTCTGGCTTTATCCTTAAATAACTTTTGAACCGAAAATGATAACTCAATTCTGTAAAAAGTATCTTATGATTTGAACGATTAGCTTTAATTTTTACTGCAATACTTGATTGTTTGGAACATCTTTTCTAACAATTTGATGAAATCAAAAATTTCACAAAAAATACAAAAAACTTATTTTTGCAGCTTAGTCGTCTAATAACTTCTTAACAATAAGGCATAACCCATTTCCTTAAAATTCATGTTTAAGCTTACAAAAAAAGTATTAATTACACTATTGTAGCTTTATTGTATTTACTTCTATAAGAAATCTACCTTTCCATTCCGGGTAAGGCTGGATGGCTCTTTTTTATAAAGCATACAATTCTCTTCAAGAAAAACGTTGGACTGATACGATGCATAAATGTAGGGCTGAGTTTTATTCCTTGAAAAGGAGAAAAGCTAAATTTACGTGCTTTTAGCATGGAAAAACTTCGACGACGTTGTTCCAGTGGTTAATAATAATATTAAGAGCTCAAAATTGGACAAAATTTTTATTTTAACATATAGAGCAAGATTTCCGATGGGGAGTGAAGAGAAAAAAATGTTCGTTTCAAACGGAGCACCCTTATATATATATATATATATATACATTCATACATACATATATAAATTTTTGAGCAGATGGTATTTTTCGACTTTACGAAGTAAAATAAGATATATGGTAGCAAAATTTTTTGAAAATTCGATCATGAGGGTCTCCGTACAACTCGATTAAACACAATACAGAAAAACGTAGTTGATCGAAAAGTTCAGTGCGTTGCTCAAACAAAAAAAAACAGTCAGTTGTCGAAATAGAAATACACTTATTTTATTTTACAAACACACACGACGTAGTTCTTAACTAAGTACTCGACCGGTGACGTCAGAGTATTTTACATAGCAGTACTCGGCTGCCGCAACGAATGAGAAAGAGATAATCCGCAATTCTCAGAAATACTCGAACGGAATAAAATAAAATAAAATAATATTTTTGTATTTCGGTAACGTGTTCAAATAGCACTACCATATAATCAGTACACGTAATTAATTATTAACTTAATTATTATTTACACCAATCGCATTTCACTTGTTCATTAACAAAATCAGTTCACTCGTACACTTGTGCAGTTTGCCGATGCTTCGGCTTGTTTACAAAATTAATCGAATGATTGTTCACGCAATAATCAGTCGTTGGTCACTTCGAATTGTTCGGGATGGCGTATATCGAATTGTTCAAGAAACACAATCAACAATTGTTCGGTTGGTCGAGTCGAATTGGTTAAATACAAAAACGCGGCCGTTCAGTGCGACGTCTATCCCGGATCTCTCGTAAAAACCATGCGGTCGATCTATTGCTCGGTCGAAGTCGAAATTCTCGATTCTAGATATCACTAGAATTTGCTCATCCGGTAACTATTGACGATTTCAACTAAATTCAAACCACGAGTCGATGTCGAATTTTTCATCATGTTACAATATATATGGGGTATTCCGCGCCAAATCGACCACTTTTAACCCCGACTCCTTTCGATTTGGTTAAAAATTTGTTTTCCTTTTCTACCCCATTAAAATCATTTTTCAGGAAATTTTCAAATTTTTTTACCCAACCAAAAAAAAGTTATGTGTTTTTCAAAAATAAGGCTTTTATTTTTTTAAATAGCTATTACTTCTTCGAAAATTGACTAATGGGGACGTTTTTTTTTTTCAAAATTTCTGTTTTTAAATATACTTTTCAGAAAAGAATAGAAGAAAATTTTAAGATAATAAACTGTCACGATTGGAGATCGTGATGGGCGTAGGTACGATATTCGTATAAAATATATTGAATAAAAGGGTACTTACATTGATAAAGGACCGATCCTATGACCTGGGCTCACGTGACCAAATGCTCAATTTATCCTATTTTATATTTAAATCGCGCCTACACCATATTGTTTAAGACAATATCGATAAACCCAAAACGATTTCCAATTTATTATGTGACTGATTAAATCACAATCAAACGTCGAGTGGTAAACGTAAGACTGTGTACCCCCTACTGTGAACTATCGGTCTGAGCGGCTAGACAGGTAGAAAAATAAGGGATAAAGGAAGGTGGGTTGCCGAAAAGCCTCGTGAAGCTAGTATCTCGTTATTAAAGTAAAATTGTCTGAGAAATAATGTTTTTCTAATGTTTTATGTTAACGAGTATTTTATTTATTAAGGACTCAATATTCTCGAAATACAAAAGGGTTACAAATGTCAATATTTAGAATAGTAAGTATAAAAAGTAAATGTTTCATGCATATGGTTTACAAATTTTTCAGAGTATATTAATATACAAATACCAACAATGGTTACAATGTTTTAAAACTTACCCTAAACAGGTTTTGGTGAGGTGTCAGGACTGTCAGCAGTAACACAGGACACTTATTCACAACGCGTTCTCGCGGTTAATTAATGTGATTCTAATTTATCGAATTTTTTATTTATTTAGTATGCTTTGTCGTATCGATTTCAATGTTTATGCGTTTCTAAGTCTGTAGATTAAAGTAAAATAAAAGTCTTCGCGCTTCTCGCGGAAAAATAATTAAAATGTATTCAAGTTCTTCGCGTCTTTGCGGTAATATAAAATATAAATTTGTTATCGAATCTTCGCGTATTTCCGCGGTAAAAATATTTCCCAAAATATTATTCAAAATCTTCGCATTTATCGCGGTAATATATTCTTTGATTCTTCACGTTTTCGTGATATATTTTAATGTAAAAATAAAATGAAGTTAAAAGCATTATAGTAAGGTGAAGATAATCAATGCTGTACCGGTGCTAAACGGTTGATATTAGTTCACGACTTACAACGATCAAGGACCAATCGTACGATCTGGGCTCACGTGATCGGATGCTATACACTAATATCGCGATGATTATGCCTCTGAAGCTAGTAGAAAATAATATACCGATTATACGAGTGCTTACGACGATCAAGGACCGATCCAATGATCTGGGCTCACGTGACCGAATGCTCAATCGGGATATCAATCCTCTAGCCACGAACACCGTCGAGTGTCCGGAGTTCGGTATGGTTCAGAGTTTGATTCCCAAAAGAACTGATGAGCTAAAGTCCATGGTCTTTTTATATAATCCTCACATATGAAAAGTGGTGGTAACCAGTTTCCCATACGAGAAGACTTGGACTCGCCCGAAAGTTCTAGGCCCATGCACACGTGTGATCCCTGGGAAATAGACTTTGACTATTAAGTAGGCTGATGACCTGGCGCCACTCTGTCGCCGAGTATGCTCGTGCAGGAAGCCATAAATTTGGAGGCTTCCATTAGCTTTCTCTAATTTCCAAGAATCACATTCAGGTGCGCATGAATTGGGTGGTCTATAGTTTTAAGATGAAAAATCAAAGAAAAGACCACCGCGTCTATACTCAGATTAGTTAAATGGGAACGGATACATAAATTTTAAAAGTTCGTTAAATGAAAACTGATAAAATCTGTAGAATAAGAGAAACTTATAGTACATGTATCCCATTAGTACCTTCCCTACGTGGGACAGTACGACTTAATTGTCAACGCTCAGGTAGGTATATTTGTCCCGTTCGACTGCTGGCGTCAGTAAGTCGGCGTCATAAAAAAAAAAAAAGGGTCTAAGTGCAATAGGTCTTGGGCTCTCACGCACTAGGCGGATAGATATTCTTTTATACGATCTACACTACTGATGGTTATTCTGTTAATTATTATATATAAAAAAAACTAAAGGTCTATTCGCAACGCATCGTTTTGTGTTACCGCCTGTGACTTACTACATTCTGACTATGTCGTCATATTTCTTGAGAAAAATAGTTTTCTCATGTACCTTTTTCAAAAAAAAAAGAATTATTTTTAACGACTTGTAAGGATACGAGTTGAACGTATCAGCCGTGACACCTCCCCAGCTAAAACTAGTCATTGTCCCTGAGGACTTACAATTTATACGTTAGTTTAAATATATACTTAAAATTAAGATCAGTTCAAAGAGTGTCCTTGCAGGTCGGTAGTAATAAAGATTGGAAGATAGGGAAAGGTTTTCTATGGCAAATGATCTCACAAGTGGATGAAAGTTGTATGGGCAAAGAAAAGGAGACTGGAAAGGCCAATCCGGTGAGCTGATATCTTACGAAGTATGGTTCTTGCTGTTGATTGGTGCTCATTCGGGGTGGTGGTGTTTTGTTTTTGAGTCGCCATCTTGGTATCTTGTATATAAAAAGGCGACTAGTGATACTCTTAGCATCAGTTTTTTTTTGAGTTTATCCAACGATTTCTCAAGATGAGCTACACTCCAGTCGATGCTACCGTAGTCGAAGACTTCGACACCTGGGTAACAGTGGAAGATCTCATTTTCCACTGTTTCTCGTTGATCTCTTCCGAGGATGTGGAGTGGGTTGTATTTGCGGCCCCAGACGTCATGCCTATGGTTAACGGTGAACCGTTGACCTTTCTCGAGGTAAGCTGTTCAATTTTAAGCTATGGTTATTTACTATTTTTAGTTTCTTTCGTACCTTTCAAGGAAAATATGTATTTTTTTTTCTAGTGGTTTCTGCAGTTAAATGAAGAAGAGGCGAGGTACTTATTGTCCCTGGCGGCCCCTGCGACATCCTTCGACTTGTTCCCGATTTATTCAAGAGTGAGAGAGAGGCGGTTAAGCCAGCTTCACAATGACTTCTTACAGTACTCCGGTCCGGAGTTGGACTTGTTGTTTGGGCGTGATTGGGGACTACCACCCTCGTTTTTAATTGCGTCAGGTGATCCCTTGACGTTGGTCGATGGGTGTCGTCTGGCCTCGGGTAGGTGGTTGGAGAAGGGAACTATCATAAGATTGGATTGAACCTCCTGTATGTTATCAGAGGAATAAATTTTAAAAATGAATATTAATGTTATTGGTTCACTTGAACTGACCCTTTTTCCTTAACTTAAGCCTAGAGTAGTGTTAGTATTATCATTCTAATATTTAGTAATAGTTAAGTGCATGTATATATATATACATACATATATATTTTTGTAAGTACGAGTAAGTAAGTAAATGAGTTTATACCTGACGAGTTCGAGCAATACGGCAAGGGCTACCGTCCTTGGGTAGAGCCGGGTTGCTCGAGGTGCCAGGCTTACAATTAATATTTTATGGCTAAGAAAAAGGAAAAATTTTTAAAACTATATAAAAAAAATTGTCCTTCTTAAGATTTCTATCGTCGTTTTCGGATTCGTTGACAAATTTTCTGTAGGTGGGGTTTTTACCCGTTTCCTTAATTTTTCCTTGGTTGGGGGTGGTAGATGAAGTCTAGGTGGGTCGTCGAGGATCTTCTGGTCGTACAGTTCTCTTCAAATCTTTGCAGTGAATAGTTCTCTTAAAAACGATCCTAAAATGAAACGTTTTGCCCTGAGTGTTGGTGATGTTCCAGTCGTAGTTGACTTGGTGTCCGACGACGAGGAAGAGGGGTTCCAACCTAATGGTGGTGATTTGTCTGATGCGGAGACGGTGGTTGATGAGGCCCTGCCTCCCCAGCTAGATCGTGAGGGTGGTGCTGCAGCTCCTCCGCTGCTGATGGAGCTGGATGAGGATCCTGAGGATGTGGAAGGAAGTGAGGGGGAGGAAGAAGAGGATCAGGAGGGAGTCGAGAGGGGTGAAGTGAGTGACGCGGAAGATGAAGGACAAATCGTGCGTGTTGATGGTGGGGAGGAGATGGTGGTTGCTGTTGACGATGATGAATCGTCTTCCGAGTCGGAGGACGATGATGACATCTTCGTCGTCTCTGTAACGTCTGACGATTCGGGTGTTGTTTCCGAGTTCCTGGGCTCCGCTGTGGACTGGGTGGACGCAGTGGAGTACGACGGTGCCTCGAGCAACGGTGATGAAGCGACCCCGTCAAGAACAGCCTCTATATGTAGTGAGAGGTATGGGTTCGGTGCTGATTGGGCTGGCGATCTCATTCCTGGCGATTTCGGTTTGGATTCGCCTCGGTCTCCAGAGAATCCCGTGGATCGCGGAGTTGCATCGACGAGTTCAGCTGATCAGCCCTCTCCTCCAGTTGTGCTGCCAGGGGTGATGAAGTGCCACGCGGTAGCGGATAGAAGACCGAAGAACAGAGGGCAACGGACAGATATCGTTGTGCTGTGACCAACCTCGAGGGTCTAGAGCTGCTGCGCCTGGGGTTCATCCGTCTGGAATGGGTGTGTGACGACCCATTCACGGAGTTGCCATTCCTGGACCCGCTGCTGGTGCTTCTTCATCCGTTGGCTCCGGAGGAAACGGAGTGGGCGTATCACGTCCTACCTTAGCGGGATAGGGGTCAGAGGACCAACATCTCTTTTCTCCTGGTAAGTTTAGCTGGGATATACGTGAGTCTTCCCAAAAGAAATTTTACATAAAAATGAAAAATATTCGATTAATTAATCTTCCTTTTATTTGTTTTAGCAATTCTGCTATATGGACGAGCAGGATTTGCAGGTGATTCTGGCGGAGGCCCCTGCTAGGGTAGTCCGCGTAATAATGAGATTTGTGGAGCGGTACCGACAAGACGGCCCACCACGGTTCCTGGATGCTGAAGAAGAGTCCGAGGAGATGAATTTTTATTTTTAATCTTATTATTAGCGTGTGTGTTTTTTTATATGAATTATTATTATTATTATTACTATTATTATTACTATTATTATTATTATTATTATTATTATTATTATTATTTTTTTTTTTTTTATGTATTTTATGTTAAATAAAACCAATAGAGTACATATTTTGTGATTATTAAGATAATCCCTTCCCTTTTCCTTTTATTTTACTATTTAATATAGATACATTTTTCCTTATAAATTTTACTCTATTTATTTCATTATCATTATTATTATTATTATTGATATATATTTTTCTCTATATTTTTTTTTTCTTTTCTTTTTTCTTTTTATTTTAAATTAAAAATTACGATTATTACTAGGTTGATTTAATTTTAATTTATGCATGTTTAAAATGACTTAGGATCTTTAATTAGTCTGTCGCTATTAGTTTGTTTATCACGTCACTTACTTTGAAATGACGGTGTTATACTTTCTCTTTTTATGTGTATCCGTCCTTTCCTTCCATTGTTTATCCTTTTGTCGGTGATGGTTGTCGCGTAGTTGGTTTTGGACGGTTGGGAAACGTAACCCTTTCCATTTCTTTCGTAGGTGTCTCGTGTCGTATCTTCCGTTGTTATCTAGGGGTGTCGTAATTCACCTCGTCAGGTTGGTTATAGTGTTTAAAGGTGATTGGCATCGAGTAAGCTGCTTCAGGTATGATCGTCTGTAATTCTTCTCTTTCTATAGGTGTGTATTTCGTATACAGTCTCTTCTTGAAGTACACATGGCGATAAAAAGGTAAGTAGTTGTGACAGCCAGAGCGGCGAAGAGTCCATATAAAATGTAGGAATGGTCAACTCGTGTTGTTGTCACTTTTTGCGTATTTTGTATCTCTTTTGTTATACTCGAGAGTGTATAGTCATAGGATAATTGTCCTATGTTAGCAGAGGTGTAAGCGACGTTACCTGGGTCGTTGAGACTCATTTGTAGTGGTAGAAAGGTCCGGATTTCAGGTATAAGGTGTCCGATATTTAACTTCACTTTAGGAGAACTGTCGAATATTTAGAGGGTTTCAATATCATGAAGCCCAGTAAGTTTAATGTAATTTGTTCTTATAACACATCCCGAGGATAAATTAATTATTCCGGTTCCAGAGAGTCTTGAATGGATCGTTGGTTGTCCTTTACAGGTAATTTGGAGAGGCTCTTCAGTAGGCAATGAATAAAGCCATCCAGATGATGTGGTCAATGCTTTCCAGTAGGGATTATAGGTTCTACTTATCCTGATGTCGCAATTGTAGAAGGGTTGATATGTTGTCTTTAGGAAGAGTGACATCTCACAAGGTGGTTCAATATTCGCTTCGTAAAGGGGATATCTCGGTGTACAAATGTATAATTTCTCCAAATTGTAGCAGGAGTCTAAGTCCGTATAATTGATGAGATTGTACCAGTTCTTATCTTCGGAGATTATCAAATAGTCGGTTCGTGGTTGTATGTAAGCTGATCCGTCTGTATTATTACCAAAAGTCTGTCACACTGGATATGGGTGTAGCTTGAATGCATAATAAGGTTTGGATCCAAGGATTGGAATCTCCAAGGTGATTATAAGTCTGTTTCCTAGAGTCTGTATTTTGGTTTTGGAAATCGTAGAAAGTTCTTTCATGTTAACCCTTTCTGATTGTGTAGGAAGGGTTAAGGAACTACGATGGTTGAACATTTCTTTCGTTGCTGCGTGAATTCCTTTTGGTCCAATCATGTTTGGAAACGGGTATCCGGCTTGTGCGGCCTGTAGTCCCCTTTTTAATGCTTTCAAGTTGTCCAGGAAGTCTGTGAAAACTGAATGAGTAAATACACTCCAAAAGTTTAACACCTCTACGTATTCGTTACTTGTGACAACTTTATGTACTGGGTCTTCGAGAGGCTCTATTTGTTTTAATCGTGCTGCTAGACCTAAGGAGCTGAGTATACCTGCTTTGGTGTTCTGTAAGCTGTTGTAGTATTGCGTGTTTACTAATGGTACATGATTTTCTAAGATTAAGGTCTCGTTGAGGATTCCTTCGGGATCCTTAGACTTTTGAAAATTGAAGGTTTCCATTTTTTTCATATAATATTTTATCAAAGATTCTTCAGCAGCAGGTAAGGGCGGTTGTATATCACCTATTTGACCGTTCAACATTCCAGCGGACTCGAGTACTTCTATGTGAGTAGAGTCTATGTCAAAGCTAAGTTGCTTATAATCTTCCATTTTTATGTGAGAGTTGCAGATCTCGGGATCGATGACCTTTTTGCAGCGGGTCCAGAGCTGGTCGATACCTAGTTCTTCAATAGAAGGTTTGGTCTCTGTGAATTCGTCTATATTTAATATGGTTGTGAGTTTCCAGTCAGTTTCTATCCATCGAATTTCTTTCAGTAACTCGTAGTAAAGTCCAGTATTAAGATTTAAGGTCTTAATGTGGTGTTTTGTTGTAACTGATCCAGGTATAAAGGCTATTGTAAGTGCGATGACCCATGCCATTAGTACGTTTCTGTCCATGTTTGCTTGCTTGATCGTCTCGTTTCTTTTCCTCTCCCCCCTAAACAGAATTATTTAATTGAAAGACAAGAGTTGTCGTTTATAAAATTTAATTAGATGTATTGGCATTAATATTTTGATAGTTGTTGGGTATGTCGTAAATGACTTTATTCTGCTCGGTGGGTCGTGTTAAGTTTTGAGTTTCTGCATCTCTCTCGGATTGCGTTTCTTCGGGTATCTTCGGGCGTAAATGTAATAGTAAGCTGGTAATTGAGTCCCAAAAGGCTCTGATTATCCATATACTCCAACCATAGACAGAGTGTATAGCATAACCGTGTACCAGCGTATCGATAGCAAATTTAATGATTTTGAAAGTAATATAGACACCAAACATTGTCACACTGAAAGTACCAACAGTGTTGAAAAAACTATAGACCTTACCCCATGCTTTGGTTAGTGTGTTCATAATAATTTCTTCGTCAAGTATATGATTAATTTTTATTGTTTTGTCTGCAATGTATTGGCATGTCACGTCACGTGCTATCGTATTTAAAACAGCTGATCGTTCTACAGGGAACATCATGTGATTTTTAAGATTTTCAAGATCACTATCTGAGTAAATACCTCCTGTGGCGAGTCCCTTTGCAGTGGTATATACCCAGGTATGATTCGTTTGAGCGGCCAATGTTTCTGGCTGTACAACTATGGAAAGCTTTGGGTTTAATTCATACCATTGGTCTTCGAGTCTGTACATCGGTGCGAGTAATGGGTTACAGTCTATTTGAGTACCTGTTTTAACAATTATATGCGTTCGAGGTAACATGAAATATGAGTCGTTGCCTCGAGAGACGGGAAGTTCTTGGTAACATGCGTCAGTATCTCTTCTTTTAACTTCTACGGCGATACATTTAGCGATTCTTATGACTTCCCCTGCAACATGAGCGATGTATCCCGGTCCTTTCATGAATTGATATGCGAACTCGTCTGGAGCAATTGAAGCTATTGTTAAGGCGTTTTGAAGAACTTTCTTTTCTATTTCACATTCTTGCTCAATGATATTATTATAGAGCACTATTAATTCTGATTTGAGATGTTGTTCAAAGTAGACAAACTTGGCGTTGACATAAGTAAAGAGATCCATGTTATGCGGTTCTATTCTTTGGCTTCGGGTAAAGAATTCACTCATCTCGAAGTCGAGTATGTATAATTTTGGATGTATTGTTTTAATGAGTTTAGCGCCACAGGTCGAGAAGAACCGTTTTGTCGTTAGTGCGAAGGTCACTCCATCGGTGTTTACAGTATACAGCTCTTCGGATCCTTGGGTATGGCCTTTAGCTTTACTCGCTATACCCTCATTCAGTATACCAAAGCGATGTGAGTTACAGTAATCCTCAGGTAGTAAATTCCAAAAGGTATTCCCTCCGTCAATATCCATGCATTTACCTGACTGATATTTACATCTTACTCCTGATCGCAAGATGACTTGATTTTTATCGAGGCTAACTGAAGTTTGATAGTCTTGAATTGTGAACTTGATGTAACCAGTGACAGTAACATAGCTCCATGATCCCCATGCATCTGAATACCATCCTCTTTGGCAAACTCCATTAGTAGAATATGAACCTTGGAACGTAACTGGTCGTATGACGGATGAATTACTTTTCAATTCTGAGTGTGTGCCATGAAAATGAAAAATCCCTGATTCATGGATCATTTTGCATTGTTCGTGGGTGATCTCATGAATGTATTCTATGTCACCGTTTGATACTCCAAACATGAAATTAAGATCTCCGCAATATCGGACGATCCTTCGTACTTCGAGTTTGCATTGGATGACCTTAATGGATGAAAACTCGGTGGTTTGTAATAATTGAACTCTGGTTTCTCGAATTTCAGGTTTGGGTGGAGGTAGTCGGCAGTCTTTTATGTCTAAGAGAGATAGTGTGGTGATGTTGGTAAAAGGTGTTCCACAGTCGTAAGCTACGAACCCAAGGGTCGCAGGTATAGTGAGACTGACCCAAATGAATAGAGTTTTGGGTTCCATGTTTACCTGTATGAAGATTTTATGCTACTGAAACAGTCTTAAACAAATTTAGTAAACAATGTGATTTATTAGTCGGAATCAGTGTCGCTGTCATAATCGCGTGTCCTGCAAATTTTTAGTTTGTCAACATGCTTAAGTGAACGTTTCCCATTTTTATCTTCGATAATGGCAGTGTTATTATCTAATACTTCCGTTATTAAAAATGGTCCCTTATAATGAGAGTCGAATTTCCCTTTTCTAGGATCTTTAATAGCATATACTCTATCACCAGGTTTAAATGTACAAGGGTTCAAATGAGAATCGTAGTATTTCTTTGATCGATGCTTTGATTTGATAAGAGATTCTGTAGCGAAGTTTTTCATATCACTCATGCGTGTGATTAAGTCGTGCAAATATCCACCATAAGTTTCAGTTTTTTCTGCAGGAAAAGAGCTTGGTATTCGAGCCTTTTTCCCATAGATTAATTCAAAAGGGGTGAAGTTAGTAGATTCATGCACAGAAGTATTGTAAGAAAACATAGCAAAAGGTACAAGTTTATCCCAATCTTGGTACTCGTTGACATAATGTTTGATAAACTCAGTCAATACGATATGGCTTCGTTCAAGTGACCTATTGGTCTGCGGGTGGTATCCCGAGGTAGTAACGTGTTTAATTTTAAAGGTCTTTGCTAAGTGATGAAAAACTTGACCTACAAAAGATCGACCTTGGTCGCTTAGAATTATACGAGGGGCTCCGAATTGTAATATAAATCCCCGAGTTAGAGCGTCAGCTATAGTATCGGCTTTAATATCTGGAATTGGTACGGCCGCACAAAATTTCGTGAGGTTGTCTTGAATGGTTAATATGTGCTGATTTCCACTAGGAGTCATAGGTAAAGGACCTACGGTGTCAATGAAGATTTTATCGAAGGATTCCGCGGGTGTATCGGTTATAATCATCGGCTCGCGAGTTTTTATACGAGTCAATTTTTGTTCTTGATAGCTAGTACATGTTTTGACAAAGTCGGTTACGTCGTCTTTAAGATTAGGCCAGTAGAACCTTTCTCTTATGCGTCTGTATGTCTTGGTAATACCTTTATGACCCCCGTTGAGGTTTTCATGGTATTCTGAAATAATGTCGGGTCGAATTTCTTCGTCAGGTATAACTACGTTACCTCTACACAGAGTAATAACACAATTACATTTACCTAAGCTCTCCTCAAGTAATTCACTTATAGTGGAGTGGCTTAGATTATCTAACATGTCTCCGGTTTTAGAAATTCTAAGAGTTTTTAAATCGTATTTTTCTATTATAGATTTAGCAGTTTTTAAAACTTCTTTAAGATCTGAAATTGAAAATGATTCAAAATGTTTATTTTTAATTACAGCACTGAGTATCTTATGAGATCCTTTTGGCGTGACTAAAATTTGATAAAGTTTAGGCTTTTTAAATTTTATATCTTGTGTGTCAATTTGATCAGTATCAATTAACAATCGAGAAATAGGGGTTGTGAATTCGCAATCGGCGGAAATAAAATGTAAGTAATTATCTCTGTGGTAAGTAAGATTTTCATTAGTTGTATGGATTTTAATTTTATTCGGTTCTCTTAAATGTATATCAGGGTAAAAAAGTTCGTTAGTCAAACCAGAAATAAGTGGTTTGTCATTTCGTCTCAAGTTTATTTGTACTGGTGCATCATCGGAATCGTCTGAGTCGTTTAGGTCGTTTACCTGCTCCTCAGGTATTCTCGGCATTTGTAGATTTCTTCGTCTAGTTGTATGTGTGTGTTGTTCGTCTGTACTTGAGTTTGAGTCGAGATCTGTATTAGGTGTTGACCTTCCGACGGGGTGTTGAAAAGTTATCATAGATGATTTTCGGCGTTTAGATGCATCGTTCCTTGGTTCATCGATTTGTTGTGATTCTTCATCGGTACCTGCACTTGGATTATCCCACCAGTATTGATCATTATCTGATGAGGGTCCAGGAGATACTTCAATAATTCTTTTATCTTTAGTGAGTTTGTTTTGGGTTACAGGTGTTGGCGATTCGTCTGCAGATGAAGCGTTCTCCACGTCAAATGCAAATCGTAATTTATTTGTACGATTTTTAGGAGGTAAAGGAGGTGGTTCTGGGTCTTGATTTCGAGGTGATGCGCGTTTACGTACTAAACTAGGAAATGCGCTATTCCTGGCTTGCGCTGCAGGTGGTAGTTCCGGTGGAGGTTCTTTAAGTTTAGGTGGTCGTCCCAGCTTACGTTTTTCGGTAACAGGTGGAAGGGGTCGTGATATCGAAGGTTTAGGAATCGGTGGTTTAAGGACTGGTTGATTTACCTCTGTTCTTTTTAAATGGCGTGCTTTTACAGCTTCGGTAATTGAAGATGGAGGTGGAGGAGGTTTCCTGGTTCTAGTTGCTCTCTCGTATGCTGCAGCCGATGTGGCTTGTCTGCTTTGATTTTCAGTAATTACTTTTCTGGCCTGTGAAGATGTAGGTAGTAGTAAAGGACATGCTTTTACCTCAGGTAAGATGGGATTTCGAGATAACTCGTCGGCGTTCTCATCGAGTCTACCTGGCTTGTAATGAAAGGTATATTCATATTCTCGAAGTCTTGCTCTCCACCTTAGTAAACTTGAACAGGTGGTTTGACAGAGTCAATCCATTTAAGAGGTTCATGATCACAAACTAGTGTGAATTGCCGACCATATAAATACGGTCTAAAATGTAGAATTCCCGTAATAACAGCAAGACATTCTTTTTCTGTAGTAGTATAGTTTCGGTCAGCTGGTTTTAGCAGTTTAGATAGGTATGCTATCGGTCTATCTTCTCCGATTTTTCCTTGGCTCAATACACCACCAATAGCGTAATCAGAGGCGTCCGTTGTTAAAATGAATGGTTCGTTAAAATCAGGATATTGTAAAACAGGTGAGGTGCATAATGCGTTTTTCAAAACATCAAAACTATGTTGTTGCTCCTCTGTCCAGTTGAATGGGACATCTTTCTTTAGTAATTCAGAGAGCGGTTTGGCTCTACCTGAAAAGTTTTCAATGAAACGTCTATAATAAGGTACTGGAAATTTCTCTACCGCTTCGGTTTTCTTCGGATCTGGTCGGACACCGTCGTCGCTTATGATATGTCCGAGATATGCAACTTCCGTACTCAAAAACTCACATTTATCGGGTTGTAATTTAAAGTTTGCGTTGGTCAATCTATTAAAAACTCTTCGTATTCTCACATCGTGTTCTTCTAATGTAGCTGCATGTATAATAATGTCGTCCATGTAAACGATTGCCACTGGTCCAATTAACCCTACCAGTGTTCTATCCATGACACGTTGAAATGTGGCTGGTGCATTTTTAAGTCCGAAAGGCATGCTGTTGAAGTGATAATGCCCCCGAGGAGTTGAGAAAGCTGTTTTTTCACAATCCTTTGGGTCCATTTTAATTTGATGAAACCCGTTCGCTAAGTCAATTACTGTAAAGTATTTTGCTCCACTTAAAGTGTCCAGAATTTCTGTTATATTAGGTAGAGGGTAGGCATCACTAATGGTTTTGGCGTTTAATACTCGATAATCTATAACAAGTCTCCATCGTTTGTTTCCCTTGGAGTCCGGCTTTTTCGGTACAATCCAGAGAGGAGAGCTATACGGTGAGTTTGACTCACTGACAACTCCGTCATTACATAGTTTTTCTACCTGCCTGATCATCTCTTCCTTGTGTACTGGAGGGTACCGATACTGTCGTACAGATACAGGTACGTCATCTGTGGTGTGAATAGCGTGAGTAATAATGGATGTGGTTGAGAGTGGGTCTCCAGGTAGTTGAAAGAGATTAGGATAATCTTTTACTAATTTTTCTATTTGATCTTTTTCTTCGCCGTTCAAATGGTTTATTCGTAAACTCTCGATGATTCTCTCTACTCTGTCTCTCGTGTCTACGGGTATGTCGCTCTCAGGATCTGAGCTAAAGAAATCTTCTGAATTTTCTTCACTTTCATATAGAAATATTTCTTGTGGTGGTATAGTAACTTTCATATCATCTTCATAAGCGTTTATTACATATACATAGCAAGTTCCGTTATAATTAGTAACTAGATTCTCACCTATGTATATGTGTTCATTATTAGTTTGAATACGCGGTAGGTATCCCGTGATTAGATCTGTTTTCTTTAATTTTAAGGGTACGACCGCTTGAGTGCGAGCTTGTATAGTAAATGTAGCTGGCTCGTCGTCCCATTGTGGAATATCTACAGGTATAAATTTTTCTCGTTTTCGAGGCTCGGGCAATGCAGGCTTCTCGAAAGGTACAGGTGTGATGGGTTTAGACATGGCGACAATTGTATTATAATGGAATGAAATTTGTACTCTTTCGTCTTCGAAAAAGTCTACTCCCAAAATTCCATCGGTTGGAATAGGTAACGGATCACGAAGTACTTGAAATTTTTGTGATTATCCAAAGAAGGTAAGCTCAGTAGAACCCACTGTGTCTACTTTATCAAAAGTTATACCGGTTACAGTTAATGATTCATGAGCAGCTATAATGCTGCGTGGTTTCAAGACAGATAATTTTATAACATTAATATCAGCGCCCGTATCAACCGAAAAGCGTGCTTGGCCGTTCTTTAATTCTGGTGCACGTAAAACAACTACTGGGCCTCGTCCATTTCCTCCTGCCCAGTATATGCTTCTGTTGCGGTCATGAATTTGACCCCTGAAGATTGACGCGATGATAGGGCCTCGCTCGTCGGTGCGTCTGTCCGGCGATTGCCCTGGTAGTTTAAAGGCTCGTTACAGCTAGTAGAAGGTACTGGAGACATTGACTTGTCTCTCTGTGCGTTCGTGTATGAGTTATTCTTAAAATACATATCAGGGTGGTAATGACTCTGATATGGCATAGGTTGAGGATAATATCCCGGCATATATGGGGGATATTGATAAGGTGGTGCGTATGGCATCGGTGGTGGAGGGTATTGTGGATAATATCTCCCCGGCGATCGGTTTCTGTCGTAATTGTTTCTATCATGGCTAGATCTGTCATAGTTATTTTTATCATAATTATTTCTGTCATAATTGTTCCTGTTGTCGTAATTATTTCTATTAAATGAATTTTGACTTTCACGAGGTCTAGAAAATTCTCGGTTAGAATTGAATTTATTTTTATCATTGTTAATAGGACGCGATACATCGTCTCTATTTATTTTAAAAGGTATAGAACCCCTTTTTTCTTCATCTTCAAATCTAATAATGCGAGGTGTACGAGGGATTATGGTTGTCTCATTTTCTTCGGCTTGAGCAAGCCTCAGGTAGTTAGAATTTCGGGCAGTGTTGCCTTTTAAATCTTTTTCTATGCGTAACGTGATTTTATACGCATCTTCTAAATTTTGAGGGTTTTGGACGGAAACCCCATAGATTAAATCGTCCGGTAGCCCGCGTTTAAATGCTTCTAGAGCTAACCCGTTTAATAGTTTTTCCATACCAGTGACTTCGGCGGCAACATTAAAATTATCTTTTAAAATTGCTAAAGCGTTAGTAACAAGAACTTTGATTCTATTGTAATAACTAAGGACTGATTCGCCCCGGCGTAATTTAACAGCTTGAATATCTGCGCAATATTGAGAGTAACTCTTCTTACTAGAAAAATATTCTTTCAACGCGGCTTTTAATTGAGCTAAGTCTTCAAAGTTTTTCCCGGCAACGGCATCTCGAGCTAAATCTTTAAGTTTTGAAATTACTCCTTTAATAAAGGGAGCTAGAAGGTCCGCAGGTATAATGTCCGCACCATTTTGGACATCTTCTAAAAATGTTTTTAACGGCATATTTTTACCGTCAAACTGGGGACTTTGTAAAAATGCTTGCTGTAGCATCATTGTCTCTCCCATGGTAGTTAATATAGCATCAGTTATATTCTGATGGGTAGTGAGGTTACGGATTGCTTCGTCAGCCATATTTAAGAATTTATGAAAGTGTTTATCAAAAGAAAAATGAACTGAATTTAATATATATATATTTTCTTTCCAATAATGATTTTATCTCTATACATAAAAAAAATAAGACAAGATGAGTCTTTTTATAAAAATGTCTTCCTCGTTTGAATATCTCTTTTCAAAAGATTATTATCTTGTATGAAAGTTTTAACTTTTATTTTTAATTATGTATTTTCTCAAATGCAAGACAATTTTGAATTTAACAACAAAATGATCAGCGAGATCCCACTTCTGACACCAAAATTGTCACGATTGGAGATCGTGATGGGCGTAGGTACGATATTCGTATAAAATGTATTGAATAAAAGGGTACTTACATTGATCAAGGACCGATCCTATGACCTGGGCTCACGTGACCAAATGCTCAATTTATCCTATTTTATATTGAAATCGCACCTACATCATATTGTTTAAGACAATATTGATAAACCCAAAACGATTTCCAATTTATTATGTGACTGATTAAATCACAATCAAACGTCGAGTGGTAAACGTAAGACTGTGTACCCCCTACTGTGAACTATCGGTCTGAGCGGCTAGACAGGTAGAAAAATAAGGGATAAAGGAAGGTGGGTTGCCGAAAAGCCTCGTGAAGCTAGTATCTCGTTATTAAAGTAAAATTGTCTGAGAAATAATGTTTTTCTAATGTTTTATGTTAACGAGTATTTTATTTATTAAGGACTCAATATTCTCGAAATACAAAAGGGTTACAAATGTCAATATTTAGAATAGTAAGTATAAAAAGTAAATGTTTCATGCATATGGTTTACAAATTTTTCAGAGTATATTAATATACAAATACCAACAATGGTTACAATGTTTTAAAACTTACCCTAAACAGGTTTTGGTGAGGTGTCAGGACTGTCAGCAGTAACACAGGACACTTATTCACAACGCGTTCTCGCGGTTAATTAATGTGATTCTAATTTATCGAATTTTTTATTTATTTAGTATGCTTTGTCGTATCGATTTCAATGTTTATGCGTTTCTAAGTCTGTAGATTAAAGTAAAATAAAAGTCTTCGCGCTTCTCGCGGAAAAATAATTAAAATGTATTCAAGTTCTTCGCGTCTTTGCGGTAATATAAAATATAAATTTGTTATCGAATCTTCGCGTATTTCCGCGGTAAAAATATTTCCCAAAATATTATTCAAAATCTTCGCATTTATCGCGGTAATATATTCTTTGATTCTTCACGTTTTCGTGATATATTTTAATGTAAAAATAAAATGAAGTTAAAAGCATTATAGTAAGGTGAAGATAATCAATGCTGTACCGGTGCTAAACGGTTGATATTAGTTCACGACTTACAACGATCAAGGACCAATCGTACGATCTGGGCTCACGTGATCGGATGCTATACACTAATATCGCGATGATTATGCCTCTGAAGCTAGTAGAAAATAATATACCGATTATACGAGTGCTTACGACGATCAAGGACCGATCCAATGATCTGGGCTCACGTGACCGAATGCTCAATCGGGATATCAATCCTCTAGCCACGAACACCGTCGAGTGTCCGGAGTTCGGTATGGTTCAGAGTTTGATTCCCAAAAGAACTGATGAGCTAAAGTCCATGGTCTTTTTATATAATCCTCACATATGAAAAGTGGTGGTAACCAGTTTCCCATACGAGAAGACTTGGACTCGCCCGAAAGTTCTAGGCCCATGCACACGTGTGATCCCTGGGAAATAGACTTTGACTATTAAGTAGGCTGATGACCTGGCGCCACTCTGTCGCCGAGTATGCTCGTGCAGGAAGCCATAAATTTGGAGGCTTCCATTAGCTTTCTCTAATTTCCAAGAATCACATTCAGGTGCGCATGAATTGGGTGGTCTATAGTTTTAAGATGAAAAATCAAAGAAAAGACCACCGCGTCTATACTCAGATTAGTTAAATGGGAACGGATACATAAATTTTAAAAGTTCGTTAAATGAAAACTGATAAAATCTGTAGAATAAGAGAAACTTATAGTACATGTATCCCATTAGTACCTTCCCTACGTGGGACAGTACGACTTAATTGTCAACGCTCAGGTAGGTATATTTGTCCCGTTCGACTGCTGGCGTCAGTAAGTCGGCGTCATAAAAAAAAAAGGGTCTAAGTGCAATAGGTCTTGGGCTCTCACGCACTAGGCGGATAGATATTCTTTTATGCGATCTACACTACTGATGGTTATTCTGTTAATTATTATATATAAAAAAAACTAAAGGTCTATTCGCAACGCATCGTTTTGTGTTACCGCCTGTGTCTTACTACATTCTGACTATGTCGTCATATTTCTTGAGAAAAATAGTTTTCTCATGTACCTTTTTCAAAAAAAAAAGAATTATTTTTAACGACTTGTAAGGATACGAGTTGAACGTATCAGCCGTGACAAAACTCTATGAAATTTTCGGCTTTTTTGAGAAAAACCGCCATTTTGTTAAACTTCGTCATTTTTTATTTTTTTTTTTAATTTTTCAAAAACAACTTCAATTAATTTTACAATTTTTCCCGCCAATCCGAGAGTGGGCCGACTTTTCCTTCTATTTTTATTTATCGATTGAAAAAAAAATTTTAGCCCAGTTGGGCTTATTTTACAAAACGTTACTCTGAAAATTTTCGAGAGTTTATCAACGGCTTCAAAGTTTGAAAAATTGAGACGAAAAAATTAATTGAAGCTGGTAATCCTCGAGAGAATTCGGATTTCTTTAAAAAAAGTGAGAAAAAAATAGAAGATACCTATAAATAATTGCATTGTAATTTTTTTTTTCAAAACTACACCTGAAAACAAAGAAAATGAAAAAAAAAAAAAATTGCCCTCTAGTTTATTTTTGACCAAGTCACGGATTTCGAAAAATGAATCTAATAGTGCAAGAGCCCGTTAACCCCAGACCTTCTTTATTTTATAAAAGCTGAAAGTTTGTCAGCGCATGCTCCCAACACAGGTAAGAACGATTGACCATTATGAAGTTTGGGTTATAGTGGCTTAGGCAGGTAAACGGTACTAAAGGTGTGTAAAATACCGATCTAAATTCATCAAATAATAAAGTGCGATTTTTTGATATTATCTTCAGAATATTATTAAAATTCACGTTATTCATTGCCAGACACTTAACATCGTGGCAACCCCTTGCCAGACACCCTTAACGTTCATGAAATTATAGTTTAACTTACGTTATAGTATAAAAGCTGATTTTTATATAAAATACTTGGGTAATAAGTAGATGATCTTTCCTCATTAGCCAGACATTTTTTATAGTTCCAATCCCTTGCCAGACAAGCATGTAGAGTAGCTGTAGGAGCGAGCGCGAGGCAGTATGTATATGAGTGGGTGCGAGTGAGATGGCGAGTTAAGTCTACCGCGATCCCTTACTGCGCAGTTGTTATTTCTACTGCGCATGTATTGTTTAGTACTCAGTACATGTTTACATCAGCTTGAATAATATAATATAGTATGATGCGTAGATTATATGTTTACAATTTGTTTATGCAACTTTTTAAATTAGAGTGATTTTGTATTAAAAATAAGTCATGGGTAATACATTAATTTGTGTTATTTGCAACAAAAGTAGTGGCAAAATAACAATATTTTCTGATAAGACATTGAAAAAATGTGAATTAATTCTAAAATTGCGAAAAAAACATAACCTTAAGTATAATGACATCATTTTTCCACGGGAATACACAGAGCGTGTAATTTCAATTAATTTTTTATAATTTGAGTTGATCTTAGATTCATTGGCTCGATTAATATCATATAGCGTATCAATTAAAGAAAAGTCAAATTCACATACATCTATTTGATTATATGTAACAGCTTTACTAGAAAATTTAATAGGAATATGAGAACTTGAACTTCTATTTTAATAAATTGATAATCCGTAAATATGTCTATCGACTACAAACTCTGAATCTAAGACCTATTATTAGCCTTGGTTCTGTGTTATTCGACTACGTTACATAATTCCATATAAAAACAAACTAAAAATTGTTTATATTTTTGGGGTTTTTATTATTTTTGAGTAATTGATTATATTTTTTTTTTTTTTTATGTACATGAATTTATACATTATCGCTACAAACAATAAGTAATCAACTACTCTAATATGCCTAATATTATGCTAACTTTGATTTGTTTTTTATTATTTAGGTTGATGTAAGGTTTATTAGGTCGCTCTTTTTTTATCTAACGTATTGATGAAACAAATTTTTTTGGCAGAAAAGTATCCTTTTTTGTTATTAATTGTATTTCTGTCACTCTCCACATTATAACGATGTAATTTATGACACGATAATACTTAATATTTTGCTGATCTCTGTTATTGGTTAGCTCCAATATTGATTGAGATTTTTATTCCAGCTACTGTTCTATCTTAGGGGCGTGAACAATGTACCCTTTAATTTGTGTTTTTTCTATTCTATGACACTACACAGAGAAAAGGTGTAAGAAAAAGAAATACAATTTACAAGAATAAAGATCAAAATGCATGGGAAATTACAATAATTAAACTCGAAGCCGTCAATTTACCAGATTTTTCTGTAAATTTAACATAATTTTGTTTCAAATACAAAATTCGTCACAACTACAATTGTAATTTTCTTTACATTGCGATAATTTTTTGTAGGAGGAGAGGAATGTCGAGTAAATATTATTATGCAGCATAGCAATAGTTACATTGCTTTATAGTTTGTGTGAGCAGGCACATGAGAGCAGCGTGACATAAACTAAAGAGCAATGTAACCATTACGATGCTACATATGAATATTTACTTGAGATTGCTCTTTGTGTATTTCTAATTGTAACTTTTGCCTCATTTTTTTCTCTTTTTATGTCTTATAAATCTTTATCACATTTCTCGATAATTCCGACGTCCACTTCCACGATGGTGCGTCCTGGAAACTGTCAATTTATTATCTTAATTATATTACAGCAGATTAATGTAATATTAATAATCTTCAAATGGTATAATATTACGTAAAAACTCTGCCTAACAGGCTAACGGATGCGGAATAGGTACATGTTTCTAAACTGTCTAATTTTTATCGCGTTTCATTCCAATTCTCAGGTTAAGTTCTAATTGAAATCCAAAGCTCTAGAATATTAATGATAAAAGCTACTCTAATTCCATAATATTCAACTTACACGGAGAAAAATGTCAAGTAAATATACCTCTGCAGCACAGTAATAATTACATTACTCTATAGTTTGTGTCCTACCGCTCTTATACACAAACTATAGAGTAATGTAATTATTACTGTGCTGCATAGGCATATTTACTTGAAATTTCTCGCCGTGTAAGAAATCTTGATTCCCGTTAATAAGAAATACCCTAATAAAAACTCCGATTGAAATTCCATCGGATTTCAGTTAGCCTATCGGAACGAGTTCGAAGCGCCCTAATAAAACTGATTAAAATTCAAGTGATTTTAATTGGAGATTTCTGATTGAATCCAGTACCAAATTTCCAATCGGAGTTTTCAATTGGGATGCCTTATTTACAGATACAACTTTTTTTCCATTATATCTGCACCGAAATTTAAATTTTCAGGTGCAAATCTGATGAAAAATTATACACACACCACGGAGGAAGGTATGACATCCCAATCCGTGTGTTTGCCACCCTCGCCTTCGGCTCGAGTAGGCAATTATACAGGTAGGTTGGAATGTCCAATTTTCCTCCCTTGGTGTGTAATATACTAATTCTTATTCGTGCAGTGGACAAGATGTCATTGCAGAAAAATTGGGAAATCGATATCAACAGAAAAAATAAATGAAAATAATATTTGGAAAATTGTGTCTATATCGAGTATTTTGCTGTATTAGTGAAATATTTCTTGAAATAAAGTTTTTTAATTTTAGTCATAAACTTGCAATCATAATTCAACTATTATGTATTAAAGCATCACTATGTCATTGAACCCCAATAGAAATAGTACACGGAGAGAAAATAATAGTTCTGATTCCTATGCTAGAATAGTAACCATTACTATGTTACATGGAAATGAAAATTTTTGTAAAAATCCTGTGTGAATTCGCTGGAAAAAATCTTTAGAAACGTGGCAAAAATATAAGGGATAGTTCATTCGATGCGAAGCCAAATTTTGAGCAAGATGATTCTTTATTTTATTGTTTTATTCATCAAAATGTTAATTTTTTGTTGACAAAAAGCATAAATGAAATAAAGAGCCTTAGCTTTTTGTTAATAACTCAATAACTATAAACAACATCGAAAACCTAAAAAAGGATCTTTCCAAGAATTCGATTTTCGACGTTAAAAAAAAATTATTGTTTATGGAGCTAGAGTTCCAGGAGTCGAGACCTTTTTCAGAAACGTTCCCCTCTATAAAGATTGTGTTTTTTTCGATATTGCCTATAGTTATTGAGTTGTAACATAGTAATTGTTACCATTCCAGTGTGGGAATCAGAACTATTTTTTCCTCTCCGTCTACACAATGTATATGTTTATTCGGTTTTTTCATGTATACATTTTTATATTTTTGTATAAATGAAGTATATTTATGTATCTTGTTAGGCTGTTCCTAAAATTTTTTTTCTCTTATTTTTAAATTTGCGTCAATGCAATTATTTCTTAAATTCATTGCATTGCGTGTATACAAATGCAATGAAAATGAGTGAAGAACGATGGGTATTAATCCTATCCGCTAGAGTGTTACCGCCTTTTTTTTGAAAATTTTAAAAATCAACCGCAATATAAGTTGGCTAATTTCGATGGTAACCATTATCTATGAAATCTATGTTACCAACAAAGGATATAATGAAAAAATTATGAATCCTAAATAGCAAATATAATTTTAATCTATTTGTAAATAGATATAAATTTTAATAACATACGTAAAATTACCTTATAAAAAATTGATTATGAAAATATCAATTATGATAACAATAGTAATGATGATGATGATGATGATGATGATGATGATGATGATGATGATGATGATGATGATGATAATAATAATGCCCACGGTGCATGTTGTGCGGCCGGTGGGGGTTTTATTTACCCCGTGGCGCATCGTGGGCAATGTAGGCTGGCCTTGCATCTGCTGGCCTACCAATCGCACAACGACCTTTGCATTGGGCTAACTCCCCAATGCAAAGTATACTGAATTCAAGATAATCCTGAACACAGAAGTGCTCCCCACAACCGGCCCTTCTCGGATGACGGCTACCCAGTAGCTTGGTGGAGCACCGAGATCCCGAATGATGACGACCTTGGCGAACAACGGACTGCATTTAGGTGGACGGAGGAATTACGAGCCGATCTCTTGATGTGCTATAATAACAGTGAACCGAAGCGGAGAGACTACATGGCTAGGATGCATGCACTTTGGTGCGATATGCACCCTAACCATAGCTAATTCTCACAACAACATCTACGTGATTATGCCTCTCATCTACGGAGGACACGAAGATCACTGTTAACTAACAGACGGTTATCTCACCGTCTGTTTTCTCCAGCACAGCTACATCAGAAGAGACGCCGTTCTTCCGAAGACGCCGACGATGATTTTGACACACGACAAGTATGTGTCTCGAGGGAGACACACTACCCTAAAGACCAACTTGACACGGAAAACCACAAACTGTCTGCTCGGATTCAGGAAGATTCTACATTGCTCACCATCAATCAAGCTGACTATAATGCTGCTTCCTCACTCTTACCTCCAGCAAGAAGAAAAACTTCTTCTCCTGAGGCTAAGATGAGAGGGCGCATTGAACAGCTTTCACTGAAGATTGATAATCTCCGGAAACATGTCTCCCGCATTCAGTGTGTGATTGACCTTGTAAATGCTCGTGAAGCATTTACACAAAAAGTCCGCAGTATTGCGGGTCAACTACGATACCAGCATCACACACTGAAGAAGGCGAATCTTCTAAACATCAAAGAAGGTTTCCTTAACAGGTTGCGGGCTCTAGTGACTGCCAAAAAGTCACTAGAGAAAAAGCTGAAGCGGCTTACCGATAACTCTTTGTTTCGGTTAAGTCCTTCAGTTCTATGACTTTTGATCCTCGGACAAAATATCCCCGACAAAATATCCCCGACAAAATATCCTTGAGAAAAAATATACTTGGACAAAATATACTTGGACAAAATATCCATCGGACAAAATATTCTCAAGACAAAATATATTTAGACGAAATATCCTCATGACAAAATATCTTTAAATAAAATATCATGGCACCAAAATAAACAAATAATATAATATGATTGAAAAAAATAATTTTTTATTAATTAATTACTGGAATTATCACAACATCACAATAACTTTAATTCTTTATATCCCTTAAAAAAAACTATATATCTTTTATCTAATAAATCATTAATAACTTATGTAGATAATTATTATACATCGTTGTATCAGGTAACAATATCAAAATAAATTTGTCATATAATATAATATTAGATTGTATAAATAAATTACAGTTCATGATGTAGCTAATCACCATATAAATATGAATTAATTACTAGAATTATCACAAAGTCACATAAACTTAAATTATTGTCACAATTCCGCCAAAACTAACGATTCATCATTTATTAATTAAGTCATTCTTAATTTATTAATATAATTATTCTTTATCATATTTTTATAAACTTTGAACTTGTTAATCTCAAAATTATTTTGATAAACATTATAGTATAATATTCATTATTGTAACAGTAATCATTTGAAAATCATTTAAAATAAAAAAAAAACCTTAATTTTATCACTGCCCTGGTGGAAATTTTTGGGATTTTGGGCTGAAAAATTCTTTAGAACTCTAGAACTGAGCTGTTTAGACTAAAGTCCGAAAAATTTCCACCAGGATAAACATAAATAATAATTTTAAATATTCCAAAACATCAAATAAACTAAATAATAAATTCGAAATATGTCAATATATTTATAAAATATAGAGATAATGGCAATACTAACATCTGCTTTAATTATCAACATTGATTGAAATTATTTTTGCGACATTTCTCAAGTATTGTAATTTATTATCAGGATCATAATTCGAGACGACTGTTATCAATCGAGCATTATAATCACGATAAGCTTTAACTTGAGTAATAGTCTTCAATCCTGAATCGATCTGAGAAATAAAAGCTTCACTTCTCGATTGTTCGTCTTTTAATTTATTAATTAACAATCCAACAGAAGCATGACACACACCTACTCGACGGTTAAAACCATTGTGCCATCCTTCTATTGGATTGTTAGATCGTAAAAGATTGTCAATTATAGAACGATAACAATTCCACATTTTTATGTCGAATAACGGCTTATTCCTTTTTTTCTTACTATGACGTAATTCACCAATCCAAACTGTTTAAAGTAGGATAATAAAGGCTCCAATAAATCACTGTTGCGATCATAAAAATCACTACCAACAATCATCTCGAATCCAGCTATCACATCGCCTGGTGGAATATACGCCAATGCCGATAGCAAACGCAAGTTAAATGAAAATGTAACGTCCGTGTTGTAACGAGCTTGTAACCCACAAGACTGAATTTTACGCCAAAAACATTGATTAAAATGGAAATTACAGCCAGAAACTTTAACACCAGCATATATTTCCTTAAAAGCCTCAATAAATGAGATCTCAAAGTCAATCATAATTAGACTAGGAGAAAAATTGGGTAAAGCGTGTCGCAAAACCGTCAAAGCTTGGACGTATATATTTTTTGACTTATTTGGTAATAACATATACACAAGCGGGATAGATTTACCCGCCATGAAGCCGTGAACAGTGTATAGTTGTGAAAAAATGCTTGGTACGACACTGAAAGTCCCGTCACTCAACCACTGATGGCATCTACTCAAAACATTCAAATTTTTTGCTGTTGTAAAAATCAAGAATCTATTCTTCGAACCACCATTATCATGTAGCAAAAATAACTCTCCTGTGTAAGTATGCTTAAGTTCGTTATTCAACACCAAATCATGACGTGAAGATGTAGCTGAAAGCTGAGGGTTATCTTTTGCTCTAATCCGATTAACTGTTCGGCTCATAGAAGAAAGATTAGGCAACAAAGCCGAAACAGGTGATAAGACTCCCCGCAGTGCTTGAGTAACAATAGTAGCCGGTTTAGCTTCACCTTTTCTTGCTTTTTTAGCGATCTTAGATTTTACAATCTTGGCCTGTACTGCAGCAATGTCACCCGCATGCTCGTGCTTAGGTATTACACCAACAATATTTCCTATACAACAATAGAAATGAAAACTTAAGTTAAAATAATAAGCTTTAATTATAAAAAAAAAAAAAATTATATGAATAAATAATTACCAGTTTTTATTTCTGAATCAGTATGGATTAATACATTACAATTTACATTTGAAGCACAACGCCATGATACGCAAGTTTTGTTGACGGATTTTTTAGAATATAAAAATCCTTCGTGAAGCAACAAATTTTTTTTTTTTTGCGATGGAACAAATGTCAATGGCATCGTATACAATGTATAAAAAATTTGATGTCAATAAATGAATTAAAAATGAAGCAATAAGAAATGATATGCAAATAATACGCGAAAAATTAAACACAGTAATAATGTAATTAAACGTAATGGAGCAACTAATATAATGAACATACAATCATAAACAACGTAACACAACTACAAAGTCAACTATATTAATAAACATACAATGATGAAAAACGTGACACTACTACAGCGCCAACTATAGTGATAAATTAAAAATATTTTGACAGACTATAACTAGATAGCGCCACAATATATTCGAAATTCTCAGCGCCAATTTTAAATATTTAAATGTTATATGTTATATGCGCAAATAGAATAATATATACAAATCGAGTGCCCTTCCACATGTAATATGTACGTGTGATCCATACATTTACAATAGTACTGTACCATCTTTTAAAATAAAATCTAGCTAATACTTTTTTGAAAATTTTCTCGATGAAAGTTTCTGAAAGTGTCTGGAAAATGTCTGGGCAGTGCTTGGGACGACGCTTTCGGAACACTTTCAAGAAGATATCTGTCAAAATCACAAACTTCACATGATAAAAAATTTCAATTTATAATAATATAATTTTTTTTTTTTTTTTCATATCTTTGTCTTAAAAGGTACAAGTTAAAAAATGATAAAAAATAAAGGAATTTTTTTCAAAAAATGTAATAATATTTAGTTACAAGGATATTTCGGCTAAGGATATATTGTCTAAAGATATTATGTCGTGGGGATATTTTGCCGTAGGGATATTTTGTTTGAGGATATTTTGTCGTGAAGATATTTTGTCTGGGGATATTTTGGCAAGGATATTTTGTCGGGGATATTTTGTCCACGGATCAAAACGCCGACTACCAAGTCCTTCACGCTTTCTGACACCTAAGACATCTGTTTCTGGCGATCCCCCATCCATCGAGCGAGTAGAAGCTTTCTGGTCCGAGTTGTACGGTGATCAACCGAACGTGAATCGCGACACTCCAGCTCTCAACGACTTCGACGCATTTTGTCGACAACATCGCAACGGCAATGCTGATAAAGAAAGCCCTGAAGTCAGCGTGGAAGAAGTTCGTTCAGCTCTGAAGAATGGTAAGAACTGGGCTGCTCCGGGTCCAGATGGCATAAACTTGTTTTGGTGGAAGAAACTAACTTCTACCCATAGTCATCTGGCCCGGATTTTTACAGCGTTCATCAGAGGTAATGAACCAATTCCATGCTGGCTTGTAGAAGGGCAAACCGTGCTCATCCCGAAGAAAGGAGACTTGTCTGACCCAAAAAACTACAGGCCTATCACCTGTTTGAATGCAGTTTATAAGATTTTCACCAAAATCTTGAATAATCGCATTCTGAAGGATATAGACCCTGTATGGCAGCAGATATACGAACAACGAGGCAGTAAGAGAGGCCTGTCAGGCTGCAAAGAGATCCTGTTAGTGGATCGATGCATCATTCAAGACGCGATCTACTATCAGCGCAACCTGTCAATGGCCTGGATTGACTACCGCAAGGCATTCGACTCAACATCTCATGAGCTTGTTCTCTTTTTGCTCAAATGCCTTGGGGTCAATCGCGATACAGTGGGATGCATTCAGCGTACGATGCAGCTTTGGCGAACACGGTTCCACATTTCATGTGGTAACGACAAACGTGTAACCGAAGTTGTACAGTACAAACGAGGAGTCTTTCAGGGAGATTCTCTGAGCCCTCTGCTGTTTTGCATCTCACTGTTGCCAATATCTGTTGCGCTACGCCGCACCCGTGGATACTCAGTGGGTCCACCAAATGATCGAAAATACTCGATCACCCACTTACTCTACATGGATGATTTGAAGGTGTATGCTCCTGATGAGGAACACCTTCAGGCATCGTTGAATATCGTAGGAGAGTATACACGGAATGTCGGCATGGCTTTCGGGTTGGACAAGTGCGCGGTCGTTAATCTGGTAAAGGGTAAGTGTTCCGATGTGCGTGAAGATATCGAGTTAGCAGATGGGAGCGTCATAGACCATCTTGACGCCGGAGAGTCGTACAAATATCTAGGGATTGACGGGAGTCCTATGCAGGACGTCTCGAAAATCAAAACGACTCTTTGCAGCGAGTATGTGCGGAGGCTCCGGAAAATCTGGTCATCAGAACTTTCCGGGAAAAACAAAGTCTCTGCAACGAACATGCTTGCTGTCCCGGTACTTCTGTACTCTTTCGGTGTCCTGAAATGGGCCCGAAAAGAGCTCAGAGATCTCGATATCAAGACACGCAAAGTAATGAATATGCATCGGAGCATGCACCTTAAGTCTTCAGTCACCAGATTATACCTTTCCCGGCACATCGGAGGGAGAGGTTTACAGAGCTTGGAGTGTCTGCACGATCGTTTGGTTTTGGGTATAACATACGAGGTTGTCGATTTCACAGCAGATGAAGACGACTTCCTTATGCAAATTGTTCATAGTCATGAAAATAGGCATAAAGGAGCGTTTTTATATAAGGCAGCAATGTACGCGGCAAAATCCCTCGGTCTTGGAAGAGTAAACCCGCTTATTGAACTCCCCAAGGAGGAATTTAAGACGGTCACCAGGAATGCTGAGCAACAAAAACTGCTTAGTACGCATATGGACAAGTCCATGCACAGCGTGTTCTTCAAACACGTGCGTGATCATGGCTTGTCCACACAGCTGACGTTTTCCTTCCTTAAGTCAGCTGGCCTGATGTCCGAGACCGAAGGATATATTTTTGCCTGCCAAGATGGTGTTATTAACACTCTCGAATACCGTGCTGAAGTGCTCCAGACGCAGCTACCCGACACTTTGTGTAGGGTTTGTAAACAGCATCCAGAGACGCTTATGCATCTTTTGTCAGCATGTCCTGTGCTGGCAAGAAATGCATACATCCAGCGCCATAATGCTGCTCTGCGAGTACTTTATTACCATCTAAGACACACGCACGGTACCGACAAAACACCAGTGCTGCCTTATCTGCCAGGAGAGATTCCGCAAGTTGTTGAGAATGAGCGTTGCCGTATTTATTGGAACGTGCCATTCGCAACAACGCGGAAAATCGACCATAATAAACCTGATATTGTGCTCTTCGATAAAACCGCTCGTAACATTTATGTTATTGAGTTCTCAGCTCCGGCTGAGTATAACATCACGGTAAAAGAGGAGCACAAACACGAGATATATCAGGATCTCCTGTTTGAAATTGGCAAACTTTACCCAGGCTATCGTGTCAAGCTTGTCGTACTCATTGTTGGCGTCCTAGGAGGGATGAAACAGTCTTTTGTGTCTGCATTGGCTAAAATCCCAACTTGTTTATCGCAAGTTAAGTTTTTGGCATCGCGGATGCAAAAGGCTGGGATACTCGGATCCCTCCGTCTCCTAAGGCAACGAAACTTGGCCTGCTGCGCATGCTGATCATCTTGTTGATGAAGCATCGCAGCAGTAACGATTTGGCGCTCAGGTGAGGCCCTCGGTAGAGTCGGACTACCGGGGATAACCCCCTGAGCATTTAACTAAAAAAAGAAATAATAATAATAATAATAATAATAATAATAATAATAATAATAATGCCCACGGTGCATGTTGTGCGGCCGGCGGGGGTTTTATGTACCCCGTGGCGCATCGTGGGCAATGTAGGCTGGCCTTTCATCTGCTGGCCTACCAATCGCACAACGACCTTTGCATTGGGCTAACTCCCCAATGCAAAGTATACTGAGTTTAAGATAATCCTGAACACGGAAGTGCTCCCCACAACCGGCCCTTCTCGGATGAGGGCTACCCACTAGCTGGACGGAGCACCGAGATTCCGAACGATGACGACCTTGGCGAACAATGGACTGCATTTAGGTGGACGGAGGAATTACGAGCCGATCTTCTGATGTGCTATAATAACAGTGAACCGGAGCGGAGAGTCTACATGGCTAGGATGCATGCACTTTGGTGCGATATGCATCCTAACCATAGCCAATTCTCACAACAACATCTACGTGATTATGCCTCTCATCTCCGGAGGACACGAAGATCACTGTTAACTAACAGACGGTTATCTCACCGTCTGTCTTTTCCAGCACAGCTACATCAGGAGAGACGCCGTTCTTCCGAAGACACCAACAATGAATTTGACACACGGCAAGTATGTGTCTCTAGAAAGACACATTACCCAAAACATCTACTTGACACGGAAAACCACGAACTGTCTGCTCGGATTCAGGAAGATTCGACTTTGCTCACCATCAATCAAGCTGTCTATGATGCTGCTTTCTCACTTTTACCTCCAGCGAGAAGAAATATTTCTTCTCCTGAGGCTAAGATGAGAGGGCGCATTGGACAGCTTTCACTGAAGATTGATGATCTCCGGAAACATGTCTCCCGCATTCAGTGTGTGATTGACTTTTCAGATGCTCGTAAAGCATTTACACCAAAAGTCCGCCGTATTGCGGCTCAATTACGATATCAGCATCACACACTGAATAAGGCGAATCTTCTTAACATCAAAGAAGGTTCCCTTAATAGGTTGCGGGCTCTAGTGACTGCTAAAAAGTCACTAGAGAAAAAGCTGAAGCGGCTTACCGATAACTCTTTGTTTCGGTTAAGTCCTTCACGCTTCCTGACACCTAAGACCTCTGTTTCTGGTGATCCCCCATCCATCGAGCGAGTAGAAGCTTTCTGGTCCGAGTTGTACGGTGATCAACCGAACGTGGATCGTGACACTCCAGCTCTCAACGACTTCGAGGCATTTTGTCGACAACACCGCAACGGCAATGCTGATGAAGAGAGCCCTGAAGTCAGCGTGGAAGAAGTTCGTTCAGCTCTGAATAATGGTAAGAACTGGGCTGCTCCGGGTCCAGATGGCATAAACTTGATTTGGTGGAAGAAACTAACTTCTACCCATAGTCATCTGGCCCGGATTTTTACAGCGTTCATCAGAGGTAATGAACCAATTCCATGCTGGCTTGTAGAAGGGCGAACCGTGCTCATCCCGAAGAAAGAAGACTTGTCTGACCTGAAAAACTACAGGCCTATCACCTGCTTGAATGCGGTTTATAAGATTTTCACCAAAATCTTGAAAAATCGCATTCTTCAGGAGATAGACCCTGTATGGCAGCAGATATACGAACAACGTGACAGTAAAAGGGGCCTGTCAGGTTGCAAAGAGAATCTGTTAGTGGATCGATGCGTCATTCAAGATGCGATCTACTATCAGCGCAACCTGTCAATGGCCTGGATTGACTACCGCAAGGCATTCGACTCAACATCTCATGAGCTTGTTCTCTTTTTGCTCAAATGCCTTGGGGTCAATCGCGATACAGTGGGATGCATTCAGCGTACGATGCAGCTTTGGCGAACACGGTTCCACATTTTATGTGGTAACGACAAACGTGTAACCGAAGTTGTACAGTACAAACGAGGAGTCTTTCAGGGAGATTCTCTGAGCCCTCTACTGTTTTGCATCTCACTGCTGCCAATATCTGTTGCGCTACGCCGCACCCGTGGATACTCAGTGGGTCCACCAAATGATCGAAAATACTCGATCACCCACTTACTCTACATAGATGATCTGAAGGTGTATGCTCCTGATGAGGAACACCTTCAGACATCCTTGAATATCGTAGGAGAGTATACACGGGATGTCGGCATGGCTCTCGGGTTGGACAAGTGCGCGGTCGTTAATCTGGTGAAGGGTAAGTGTTCCGATGTGCGTGAAGATATCGAATTAGTAGATGGGAGCGTCATAAACCATCTTGACGCCGGAGAGTCGTACAAATATCTAGGGATTGACGGGAGTCCTATGCAGGACGTCTCGAAAATTAAAACGACTCTCTGCAGCGAGTATGTGCGGAGACTCCGGAAAATCTGGTCATCAGAACTTTCCGGGAAAAACAAAGTCTCTGCAACGAACATGCTTGCTGTCCCGGTACTTCTGTACTCTTTCGGTGTCCTGAAATGGGCCCGAAAAAAGCTTAGAGATCTCGATATCAAGACACGCAAAGTAATGAATATGCATCGGAGCATGCACCCTAAGTCTTCAGTCACCAGATTATACCTTTCCCGGCACATCGGAGGGAGAGGTTTACAGAGCTTGCAGTGTCTGCACGATCGTTTGGTTTTGGGTATAACATACGAGGTTGTCAATTTCACAGCAGATGAAGACGACTTCTTTGTGCAAATTGTTCATAGTCATGAGAATAGGGATAAGGAAGCGTTTTTATATAAGGCAGCAATGTACGCAGCAAAATCCCTCGGTCTTGGAAGAGTGAACCCGCTTATTGAACTCCCTAAGGAGGAATTTAAGACGGTCGTCAGGAACGCTGAGCAACAAAAACTGCTTAGTACGCTCATGGACAAGTCGATGCACAGCGTGTTCTTTAAATCCGTGCGTGATCATGGCTTGTCCACACAGCTGAAGTTTTCCTTCCTGAAGTCAGCTGGCCTGATGTCCGAGACCGAAGGATACATTTTTGCCTGCCAAGATGGTGTTATTAACACTCTCGAATACCGTGCTAAAGTACTCCAGATGCAGCTACCCGACACATTGTGTAGGGTGTGTAATCAACATCCTGAGACGCTTATGCATCTTTTGTCAGCATGTCCTGTGCTGGCAAGAAATGCATACGTCCAGCGTCACAATGCTGCTCTGCGAGTCCTTTATTACCATCTAAGACACACGCACGGTATCGATAAAACAACAGTGCTGCCTTATCTGCCAGGAGAGATTCCGCAAGTTGTTGAGAATGAGCGTTGCCGTATTTATTGAAACGTGCCATTCGCAACAACGCGGAAAATCGATCATAATAAACCTGATATTGTGCTCTTCGATAAAACCGCTCGTAACATTTATGTTATTGAGTTCTCAGCTCCGGCTGAGTATAACATCACGGTAAAAGAGGAGCACAAACACGAGATATATCAGGATCTCCTGTTTGAAATTGGCAAACTTTACCCAGGCTACCGTGTCAAGCTTGTCGTACTCATTGTTGGCGTCCTAGGAGGGATGAAACAGTCTTTTGTGTCTGCATTGGCTAAAATCCCAACTTGTTTATCGCAAGTTGAGTTTTTGGCATCGCGGATGCAAAATGCTGTAATTCTCGGATCCCTCCGTCTACTTAGACAACGAAACTTGGCCTGCTGCGCATGCTAATCATCTTGTTGATGAAGCATCGCAGCAGTAACGATTTGGCGCTCAGGTGAGGCCCTCGGTAGAGTCGGACTACCGGGGATAACCCCTGAGCATTTAACTAAAAAAGAAATAATAATAATAATAATAATAATAATAATAATAATAATAATAATAATAATAATAATAATAATAATAATAATAATAATAATAATAATAATAATAATAATAATAATAATAATAATAATAATAATAATAATAATAATAATAATAATAATAATAATAATAATAATAATAATAATAATAATAATAATAATAATAATAATAATAATAATAATAATAATAATAATAATAATAATAATAATAATAATAATAATAATAATAATAATAATAATAATAATAATAATAATAATAATAATAATAATAATAATAATAATAATAATAATAATAATAATAATAATAATAATAATAATAATAATAATAATAATAATAATAATAATAATAATAATAATAATAATAATAATAATAATAATAATATTTTACGTTCTGGCTCTAATTAAATTTAAATAAAAATTTTGGAAATTTTTTTTTTGAAGTCTCGAATTATTTATTCGCCACGGTGGGCGAATAAACGGTTCGACACTTCTTAGAATTATAAATAAATGATAAATTAATAAATCGTTACTTTGTTGGCGATATTATTTTATTCATCACCAACAATGTAACGGAAATCTCTTGCGATAAGAGAGTCACCATGGCTCGCGGATAGTCTAAACAGATGACGATGCATGAGACCCGGGCCACGATGATTCTCTCATAGGAAACCTGAGATGCAACGTTAACACTTTTGATAATGTATAATACCAAGGAGCGACAGAATCAAGGCAGTCGATCACAAGATCTAGTAGAGCTAAGAACTCTACATATACCTGCTGGCTTGATCCTGTCACTCGGACTTTGAGGCAAAAATATATATCCGTACTTTACCAAATACGCACTCCTTATTATAAACTTTGGGCGCTGTCACCGGCAGCCTAATAATCTCATACCTTCTATTGGGCGCTGCTACCGGCAGCCTAATACTCTCACCTGTTTTGGGCGCTGATACCGGCAGCCTAAGCACTTCCATTCCGCATCCCAAAAATTCATGCCGAGAAGCCGAAGGTCAGGCAAAAAGGCCCAGTTCCGCCGGATCATTCGAACGATCCACGAGGATCTCGGTCGTTCAGTTCACCAACGTTCCCGCCTAGAGATCGTTGCCGAGGAAGTCCTCCTCGATCCGGTAACGTTGGTCGTTCCAAAACCGGTTTACGAGTTACCAAGTTCTGTTATCGCGTCTAGTGAAGTTAATGACCCGTCGAGCTCTTGCGGAATTGTTCATCAGCTGGAATCACTCGTCCTTAAGGAGGACCCGGGCCTTTCAGGCTCGTCTTGTTCAGAGGAACCATCCAGGGAGAACCCGGCCTTCTGGACCGGCATCAACGAAGGTTGGCGGTTGATTCCAGTGGACGTTCCATCCGTCCATCCACCCAGCGGAAGCATCCCATTCCACGACCCTCGTTACGGGTATTATTTCGAGGCCTATTTCAAGGCCACCGGCAGGGACGAGTACGCACCGGCGGAAGAGAAGAAACTACGTAAGAAAGGGATTATTTGGGCCGACTTATGGGGCCCATAATCTCCACCATGGTAAATCATTAAACTTTTTTTTTTGAATAAAATATAAGAAGGTCAACAGCTGACGCACCTGGGGTCTATTGACACCCTAATGACGTCAACCTGGTCAATTAAAAAATATTCTGTCTGAATAATAATAAGCCAGAATGTAACATTGGTGCTGTGACCTGGATGCTGTTGAGTTTCTTCTATTTTATTTTATTTTAATTTATACAAAGTGTTGCTACGGAAATTTTGATAAAAAGTGAACGCGAGTGTTTTTTTTATCAAAAGTGTTGAATGTTTTCTCAGAAAATTTATCATTTAAATCTTCGCGGTCACTTCTTATAAACGGGAACGATTTTTGGAGTTATTAAATTATTTCCTGTGGAATTTTATTTTATTATTTAAATTGATAAATAAACGACGTATTAACGTATGAAAGTGATCTTATTTTCCGTCGGATCAGGATATCAGTAATGAATTTGAATTCTTGCTGTCGGGAAACGCCCATGAATATTTTGTGATTGTTAGTGCTTTATTTTACGGACTTTGTTATAAAACGTTACTGAGTTATTTAATAAATATGATTTGTTTGGAATTCTCAATTGTGGGTTAAGAATCAAAAATTCGTCAAAGCTATCGGGTCTGCACAAAAGTGTGTGAAATTGATTATTTTCAATTGAAAAAGTTAATCCGTTTTTTTTCCTTTTTTTTTTCTTTCCAAATCAATTGTTCTTTTTAATTAATTAAAATCATTTTAATCTTATTAATTAATTTATTCTCCTACTGTTTAGTAACAATTGCGATTGCTTTGACAATTTTTTTTTTTGATCTCATAAATATTCAATAATTAACGTGACAATTGAGAAAGCTTAAACAATCAATATTTTCGCAAAATGGATAAACGTAGACCTACGACAGAGGAGGAACTCCTCGAACTGTCAGAAAAACTAAACGAACAGTGTAGAATGCACGATGATCGGGAAGCAGATCTTGAGGCCCGGGAACGGCTACTTAATGACCGATTAAGTGACCTTTCGGAGCGAGACCAAGCAAATATTGAAAAAGAGACGAAACTGCGCGATATTGAAGCAGAATTACGGAAATTAGAAATTTCTTTCGGAGAACGCGAACTTAAGTTGAAGTCACGCGAGTTAGTAAATCAGGGTGAACCCAATGAGCTCAAGGTCGAGTTTGAACGTAGGTTACAAGAATTGAAAGAGCGTGAAGCAGAATCTAGTCAGCTTCTTGAGCAGGCTAAAATAATTCAAACGGAGCGATTAAACAAACGCGAAGCTACGTTAGACAACCGGGAGCGTGAGTTAACGGAGAAACTGGAAAAACGGGAACGCGATCTGGTTGAGCGAGAAAACGCTGTCGCTGCTCGGGAAAATGAGTTGCAAAGCGATTCTAAACTATTACAAACCTCGGCTTTGGAGCTCAAGCAATTGAAAACGGTCGCCGTGACTAGGGCACCAAGTGTCATCCAGGAACTCAAGGAGGAAATGTCGCAATTGAGAAACAGTGGGCCGAACGAATTCACATGCAACGCAAACATTACAATCAAGGACGCGTTGTCCTACGTACCTACATTTGACGGTACGGGCGCCGCAGTTTCAGACTTTATAAGATCGTGTAGTCGAGCTTGTTCCATGCTAGCACCGAGTGCCGAATTTATGTTTTTGACACTTGTTCGGCAAAAATTTAAAGGCGACGCTCGGATCAGCGTGGAAAACATGGAATACAGCAATATGAAAGAGTTCGAGAACCTCTTGCGCACTGTCTTCGATCGTCACCGTTCTGCAAACCAATGCAAGGCCGAGTTAGAAAATATTATCATGCGACCCAAAGAAAATATGGTTTCTTACGTAATCCGCGCTCGTACGATTTATCGCGACATTTTGCACGCGGAAACAACCAAAAGGGGTACACTAACCGAAGCAGAAAAATTAAAAATTGAGAAAGACGCGATTTCGGCTTTCCTCAATGGTATTCCACCCCTACTGCAGGTCCAATGCTTACTCAAGCCACACGATACGCTGGAGCAAACATACGCGTCGTCGATAGCCGCGTTTAAAAATCAGGAAGACAACGCGAAGCGTTTTCAAACACCGGTTGCGGTCACAATAGCTCATATACAAAGTAATCAACCTGACAGGTCTAAGCCACCTAGGCCAGAGCGCCAGGTGGAAAAAAATAGAGATCTTCGCTGTAACTATTGCGATAAACGCGGTCATTTCGAAAGAGATTGCTTGCAGAAAAAAGGATCGAGTAACAACAGTAATAATAAATTTAATAACGATAATAAATTTAATAACAAATACAATAACGTTGACCGGAGAAATCGGAATGACGGTAATAAAAACAAACCTTGCGGTAACGGAAGAAAACCCGAGAAAGACCGGGACGAGTGCCCATGCTGCGGGCAAGTGAATCACAGTTTGGCAAACTGTTTTGAATTTGCAGCGCTTATGCGAACGCGTTATGGGCCGTCGGGAAACTCCAAACTCCCGGGGAAGAACGACGACGGGTCCCACGGGAGTCCGAAACAAGTTCAAAGCCCGCCGAAAAATCCTTTCAACGTCGCGCACCAGTCAACGTCGCGACAGTCGTAGTTAATTTAAGAAAAACCGAGGTACCGGCAATTTTGGTCAAAAGCGATGATATAAAAAACTATTTAACGATTATGCTTGATTCGGGTTCGGAGGTAAATATTATAAAAATTGGTGCGTTAAATAAACCGCAAGATATCGACGAAGAACATAAATTGGCGCTATTGGGCATAAATAAAGACCCAGTATATACGGTTGGTAAAATCCACATAGAATTATTCGGTTACGGTATCGAATTTAATGTGGTGGAATACGACTTCCCCACAGTTCATCTCGCTATTTTGGGTGCGAAATTCTTTAACGAGTATGGCGCTAGATTCTTCTTCGATCGCAAATAATTTACGTTTTACGATGTTGAAATCCCGTTCTTTGAAACGGAAATTGAAAAATTGCCTCCAAGATCTGTTACCGTGATTAAAATTAAAACTACTCCCGATTCATCTGACTATGGCTATGTACCTCGAATATACTGTGCATCCGAACTCGAAATCGGAGGCAAATTTGAAACTAATAATAACGGTAGTACGCTCTTACGGGCTTACAATAATTCTGATACTGAGATTTCAATTCCCAGGCCTGTGGTCGATTTACAATCTTCCTTGTAGCGGGATGAAAGCGATATTACCACTAAATTAAAATCAATAAATTTAATTAATGATTTTCCATGCGAGACTCAATCAACTGCTATTGATGCAGATAATTTTATTGAGCCTATCAGGGCTATTCGTGACTCACGATTATCCAAAGACATTGGGTCGGGAATCTGGGAGGAATTAAAAGGTTCAGGGGTCGTAAAATCAAGGGTATTTAAGATCTTTGAAAATAATAAAACGCTGGAGCGGGCACAAGAGGTGACCAACTCCGTGCACGTTACCGAAGATTTGTCGGATCGGCAGCGCATGGAAATCAAAAATCTGATTTTTGCGAATCAAGATTTATTTTATTTATCTGGAGAGAATCTCGGGTCTACAAACGAGATTTTACATTGTATAATAACTACGGATGACCATCCAGTATTTAAGAAACACTATCGCTTTCCTCCCATACATAAGGAGGAGATCTCGAGACAGGTCAGAGAATTGGAAGAAAAGGGTATTATTAGACTCTCAGAATCAGGTTATTGTTCCCCGATTTGGATCGTTCCTAAAAAGGAAGATTCTTTCGGTAATAAGAAATGGCGTATGGTAATCGACTTTCGTGATTTAAACGAAAAAACTTTTACAGTCGTTTACCCTACTCCAAATATTGTCGAAATAATTGACCAAATAGGTGATGCAGAGTATTTTTCAACCTTTGATCTAGCGAGTGGTTTCCACCAAATCAAAATTCACCCAGACGATATACACAAGACAGCTTTTTCTACGCCAAACCAGCATTATGAATTTGTTAGAATGCCGTTTGGGCTGAAAAATGCCCCTCCGACATTTCAAAGATTAATGAATAAGGTTTTGGTGGGACTGCTTGGCAGGGGTGTCTTCGTGTATATGGATGACATAGTCGTTTACTCTAAAACATTTGAAGACCACGTCGCGAAAATCAAAGAGTTGTTTGTTTGTCTCCGTAAAGCGGGTTTGCAACTGCAACCCGATAAATGTAATTTATTTTTGAAAGAAATTAATTATTTGGGGCATATAATATCAGGAAACGGTGTTAAACCGGACCCTAAGAAAACCGACGCGGTCGAAAAATTCGCGATACCTACGAATGTCAAAAAAGTTCGTGAATTTTTGGGTTTAACCGGGTATTATAGGAGATTCATTGACAACTACGCGAAAATAAGTAAGCCACTAACATCCCTACTGCAAAAAGATGCAGTATTCGCTTGGGGTCAGAGTCAATCGGAAGCGTTTGAGACGCTGAAAAAGAAACTTGTAGAGTCGCCGATTTTACAATTTCCGGATTTCTCGCGAGAGTTTATCATCACGACTGATGCTTGCGATTACGGAATCGGGGCGTGTTTAAGCCAAGGAGAAATAAATAAAGACAAACCTGTGTCTTACGCGTCTCGCTTATTAAATTCAGCCGAACGTAACTATTCGACCATTGAAAAGGAAATGCTCGCGATAGTCTACGCGGTGAATAAATTCCGGCCGTACATTTACGGGAGTCAATTCACGTTAGTAACTGACCATAGACCCCTCACATGGGTTAATTCGGTATCATCACCAAACTCGCGAATAGTGAGGTGGCGATTAAGCATGGAAGACTACATGTATAAGGTAGTTTACAAGCCGGGTCGCGTAAATTTAAACGTTGATTCTCTCTCTCGAAATCCGGTTGACGAACCAGAGGAGTTTATTCCTGAAGCACGGGTCGGCCCGATACGGAAATTTGATCCAGATAAAACGGCAACGACTCCAGATGAAACCAGCGAAGATGACTCTACCCCAGGGGCAAAACGGACGCGGAAGCAGTACAATCTTAGACGCAAAGTACGCGTTTTTAACGATCCGGAAAATAATGACACCGAGCCGGAGCACGGGACTCCTCCAGTCCGATTTGTATTTAGACCCCGCGAATGGCCTTCAGCCCCACCTGTACCAGAACCAAATCAATCGTCCGCAAATGATCATCAATCTGCGAACGATTCTAGCGACGGTGAGGAGGTAGTGGTTTCGGATAACGAAGATCGGAGTCGTCACCATATTATTCCCGACTCGGACGACGAACCAATGATAGAAGACGTGGACGCGGACGACGAAGCTAACGGTAACGAAGATGATATCCGAGAGGAGCGTCTCCAAACCGATGGAGAAACGTCGGAATCAGAAGACGATGACGTCCAAGGTCGTAAAGACGTTGATCAAGAAGACAGCGATGAGGGAGAGTATGCCCCGGTTCGTCCACGAGCTAGGCGAAAGCATACTACACCCATGATGCGAGAAATAGCTCCGAACGTTCGCGAAACGCGTGATCGGTTGTCAATGCAATCAGATAATGTATTTATATTTACTAATGTAAAAGGGAAACCTCGGGACGAAGGAAGCAAAGAACTTGCTGACATGTTGGAAATTCCCGCACAACTAACTTTCTGTAGAGCTACTGTAATACCCTACAAGGGAAAGAAACGCTGTATAATAGCAGCGCCTAAATACAGAGATACTGACCTCGTATCGGTCGAGGATATCCGAGAGACATTGGCTTCTGTATACAATATAGTAATGGAACTAGGTTTAGAGTCATTTAGTGTGGCAAAAACTAGTGAAATAGATGATCTAAATTGGCCGACAATCCAAGAGGAATTAATTGATGCATTTACGGACACTGAGGTTAAAATAACTATTTGTCTTAACCTCGTGCGTATCCCAAATGAGGATGAAAAATTAGACATTTTAGAGGAATACCACGGTTCAGCCGTGGGAGGTCAAAAAGGAATGACCAAAACGTATAAAAGAATTCGACAAAATTTTTTCTGGGCTAAAATTAAACAAGATGTCATCAATTATATTCAAAAATGCTTGGATTGTCAACTGAAAAAGTTAATTAGAGTTAAGACAAAGCAGCCAATGGTCCTCACGGATACCCCTGATGCTGGGTTTGACAAAATCGGTTTAGACATTATGTACCTAACGCATACTTCTGCGTCTGGAAATAAGTACATATTAACTATACAGGATCTCCTGACTAAGTTCTCGATGGCAATCGCTTTAGAGCAAGCAACAGCTGTAGATGTAGCACAAGCTTTAGTAAATCGTTGGTTTTGCTACTTCGGGCCTCCTAAGGCCATACTTACTGATCAAGGAACAAACTCCCTTTCGAGTTTATTAAAAAATATTGCTAAAAAGTATAAAATCAAACAATATCATACGTCTGCATATAGACCTCAGAGTAATGGGTCGGTGGAACGATCTCACCATGTATTACAAGAATACTTGAAAAATTATATAGGCGAGAATGAAGACTGGGATGAATGCCTAGACATAGCCTCATTTTCATATAATGTAAGCGAACATGAGGGTACAGGATTCACTCCATATCAACTAGTATTCGGGAAATTACCCCGTCTCCCTTCTCGCATACAAACTATTGAACGACCTATCAAGGTTCGTTTTTTTGAAGTCTCGAATTATTTATTCGCCACGGTGGGCGAATAAACGGTTCGACACTTCTTAGAATTATAAATAAATAATAAATTAATAAATCGTTACTTTGTTGGCGATATTATTTTATTCATCACCAACAATGTAACGGAAATCTCTTGCGATAAGAGAGTCACCATGGCTCGCGGATAGTCTAAACAGATGACGATGCATGAGACCCGGGCCACGACGATTCTCTCATAGGAAACCTGAGATGCAACGTTAACACTTTTGATAATGTATAATACCAAGGAGCGACAGAATCAAGGCAGTCGATCACAAGATCTAGTAGAGCTAAGAACTCTACATATACCTGCTGGCTTGATCCTGTCACTCGGACTTTGAGGCAAAAATATATATCCGTACTTTACCAAATACGCACTCCTTATTATAAACTTTGGGCGCTGTCACCGGCAGCCTAATAATCTCATACCTTCTATTGGGCGCTGCTACCGGCAGCCTAATACTCTCACCTGTTTTGGGCGCTGATACCGGCAGCCTAAGCACTTCCATTCCGCATCCCAAAAATTCATGCCGAGAAGCCGAAGGTCAGGCAAAAAGGCCCAGTTCCGCCGGATCATTCGAACGATCCACGAGGATCTCGGTCGTTCAGTTCACCAACGTTCCCGCCTAGAGATCGTTGCCGAGGAAGTCCTCCTCGATCCGGTAACGTTGGTCGTTCCAAAACCGGTTTACGAGTTACCAAGTTCTGTTATCGCGTCTAGTGAAGTTAATGACCCGTCGAGCTCTTGCGGAATTGTTCATCAGCTGGAATCACTCGTCCTTAAGGAGGACCCGGGCCTTTCAGGCTCGTCTTGTTCAGAGGAACCATCCAGGGAGAACCCGGCCTTCTGGACCGGCATCAACGAAGGTTGGCGGTTGATTCCAGTGGACGTTCCATCCGTCCATCCACCCAGCGGAAGCATCCCATTCCACGACCCTCGTTACGGGTATTATTCCGAGGCCTATTTCAAGGCCACCGGCAGGGACGAGTACGCACCGGCGGAAGAGAAGAAACTACGTAAGAAAGGGATTATTTGGGCCGACTTATGGGGCCCATAATCTCCACCATGGTAAATCATTAAACTTTTTTTTTTGAATAAAATATAAGAAGGTCAACAGCTGACGCACCTGGGGTCTATTGACACCCTAATGACGTCAACCTGGTCAATTAAAAAATATTCTGTCTGAATAATAATAAGCCAGAATGTAACAAATAATAATAATAATAATAATAATAATAATAATAATAATAATAATAATAATAATAATAATAATAATAATAATAATAATAATAATAATAATAATAATAATAATAATAATAATAATAATAATAATAATAATAATAATAATAATAATAATAATAATAATAATAATAATAATAATAATAATAATAATAATAATAATAATAATAATAATAATAATAATAATAATAATAATAATAATAATAATAATAATAATAATAATAATAATAATAATAATAATAATAATAATAATAATAATAATAATAATAATAATAATAATAATAATAATAATAATAATAATAATAATAATAATAATAATAATAATAATAATAATAATAATAATAATAATAATAATAATAATAATAATAATAATAATAATAATAATAATAATAATAATAATAATAATAATAATAATAATAATAATAATAATAATAATAATAATAATAATAATAATAATAATAATAATAATAATAATAATAATAATAATAATAATAATAATAATAATAATAATAATAATAATAATAATAATAATAATAATAATAATAATAATAATAATAATAATAATAATAATAATAATAATAATAATAATAATAATAATAATAATAATAATAATAATAATAATAATAATAATAATAATAATAATAATAATAATAATAATAATAATAATAATAATAATAATAATAATAATAATAATAATAATAATAATAATAATAATAATAATAATAATAATAATAATAATAATAATAATAATAATAATAATAATAATAATAATAATAATAATAATAATAATAATAATAATAATAATAATAATAATAATAATAATAATAATAATAATAATAATAATAATAATAATAATAATAATAATAATAATAATAATAATAATAATAATAATAATAATAATAATAATAATAATAATAATAATAATAATAATAATAATAATAATAATAATAATAATAATAATAATGATAATAATAATGATAATAATAATAATAATAATAATAATTATTATTATTATTATTATTATTATTATTATTATTATTATTATTATTATTATTATTAGAGGAACACCTGCAGACAGCCTAGAATATCGTAGGAGAGTATACACGGGATGTCGGCATGGCTTTCGGGTTGGACAAGTGCGCGGTCGTTAATCTGGTGAAGGGTAAGTGTTCCGATGTGCGTGAAGATATCAAGTTAGCAGATGGGAGCGTCATAGACCATCTTGACGCCGGAGAGTCGTACAAATATCTAGGGATTGACGGGAGTCCTATGCAGGACATCTCGAAAATCAAAACGACTCTCTGCAGCGAGTATGTACGGAGACTCCGGAAAATCTGGTCATCAGAACTTTCCGGAAAAAACAAAGTCTCTGCAACAAACATGCTTGCTGTCCCAGTACTTCTGTACTCTTTCGGTGTTCTTAAATGGGCCCGAAAAGAGCTCAGAGATCTCGATATCAAGACACGCAAAGTCATGAACATGCATCGAAGCATGCACCCTAAATCCTCAATCACCAGATTATACCTTTCCCGGCACATCGGAGGGAGAGGTTTACAGAGCTTGGAGTGTCTGCACGATCGTTTGGTTTTGGGTATAACATACGAGGTTGTCAATTTCACGACAGATGAAGACGACTTCCTTATGCAAATTGTTCACAGTCATGAAAATAGGCATAAGGGAGCGTTTTTATATAAGGCAGCAATGTACGCGGCAAAATCCCTCGGTCTTGGAAGAGTAAACCCGCTTATTGAACTCCCTAAGGAGGAATTTGAGACGGTCATCAGGAATGCTGAGCAACAAAAACTGCTTAGTACGCATATGGACGAGTCCGTCCACAGCGTGTTCTTTAAACACGTGCGTGATCATGGCTTGTCCACACAGCTGACGTTTTTCTTCCTTAAGTCAGCTGGCCTGATGTCCGAGACCGAAGGATATATTTTTGCCTGCCAAGATGGTGTTATTAACACTCTCGAATACCGTGCTAAAGTGCTCCAGACGCAGCTACCCGACACTTTGTGTAGGGTTTGTAAACAGCATCCGGAGACGCTTATGCATCTTTTGTCAGCATGCCCTGTGCTGGCAAGAAACGCATACATCCAGCGCCATAATGCTGCTCTGCGAGTACTTTATTACCATCTGAGACACACGCACGGTATCGACAAAACACCAGTGCTGCCTTATCTGACAGGAGAGATTCCGCAAGTTGTTGAGAATGAGCGTTGCCGTATTTATTGGAACGTGCCATTCGCAACAACGCGGAAAATCGACCATAATAAACCTGATATTGTGCTCTTCGATAAAACCGCTCGTAACATTAATGTTATTGAGTTCTCAGCTCCGGCTAAGTATAACATCACGGTAAAAGAGGAGCACAAACACGAGATATATCAGGATCTCCTGTTTGAAATTGGCAAACTTTACCCAGGCTATCGTGTCAAGCTTGTCGTACTCATTGTTGGCGTCCTAGGAGGGATGAAACAGTCTTTTGTGTTTGCATTGGCTAAAATCCCAACTTGTTTATCGCAAGTTGAGTTTTTGGCATCGCGGATGCAAAAGGCTGTGATACTCGGATCCCTCCGTCTCCTAAGGCAACGAAACTTGGCCTGCTGCGCATGCTGATCATCTTGTTGATGAAGCATCGCAGCAGTAACGATTTGGCGCTCAGGTGAGGCCCTCGGTAGAGTCAGACTACCGGGGATAACCCCCTGAGCATTTAACTAAAAAAAGAAATAATAATAATAATAATAATAATAATAATAATAATAATAATAATAATAATAATAATAATAATAATAATAATAATAATAATAATAATAATAATAATAATAATAATAATAATAATAATAATAATAATAATTATAATAATTATTATAATAATTATAATAATAATAATAATAATAATAATAATAATAATAATAATAATAATAATAATTGAATTTGAATTGAATTTGAATTGAAGTGAGATTTGACACTCTTTCGATGTGGAGCCGAGCACTCAGTTCTTTTGAACTATTGTACTCGGCCCCACTTGGTCAATCTCGTTAGATCGAAGGTTGGATGGGCAGATTTATAGCTTTTGAGAATCGTAAGAATCCGCCCATACCAACCTCTGATAAAATCGGCTGAGTGCCATCGCAGATCCCCAGGACGTCTTTCCTTACATCCTTTAAGGCTCCGCAATGGCTCAGCAGGTGAAGAGGAGTTTCGTCCTCTATATTGCATCTGGGGCATACCGAATCATCGGAGACGCCTATTATCTTCAGATGCTTCCTAGTAAACCAATGTCCTGTAACTAGCCCGACAATTATCCTCAGTTTGGATCTGTCGAGCTCTATTAGACTGGTACCTAGTTCCTTCGATGGCCCCTGAATTAGTGCCCTCGTATGTCGCATGCCTCCAGCCTCAAGCCACAGGTTCTGGAACCTATTACGGGTCCATTGAGTTAAGTGGTTTTTAATGAAGCACAGAGGCACCGGAATTGAACAGGCTGGCTCAGGATCCGTTTTACACGCTCCTGCTCTTGCCAGTTCGTTTGCAATGTCATTTCCTTTAATACCGCTATGACCCGGTACCCAGACGAGATTGACATCATTATCACTTGCTAATTTGCTAACAAGTGTAATGCAGTCCCGTACTAGCTTTGAAGTCACCATAGTGGATGTGATTGACTTAAGAGCTGCCCGGCTATCACTGCATATGTATATGTGTTTATTCCTGTGGTTCAGCTCTAAAATGTACTTAACACAGGCCCAAATCGCATATACTTCTGCTTGAAAAATAGAGGCAGTATGCCCCAGCCTGAGAGATATCTCAGTTTCGGGACCGCCGCTGTAAATTCCTGCTCCTGTTCCCTCCGACCTTTTGGACCCGTCCGTAAACCAGTCTAGCCCTTTGGGGGACAGGATATCTTTCCCCTCTTCCTTCCAATCCTGCCTGCTTGGAAAGAGGATCTTATAGTTGGATCTGAAGTGGTAGCTACGAGAGCCATAGTCCCCTCCTTGGGCCAGGACCTCCTCGAGATCTCTGTTCCGCAGAATGGACGCATGTCCCGTTCTAGCATTCGACCACAGGCCAACAAAATGAAGTCTAAGTGCTGTTTGCACAGCCAGAGATTCTACCGTTATGTTTGGAGGCACAACATTCAGAAGTGCCCCCATGGCTAGGGTAGGAGTCGTTTTAAACGCTCCTGTTATACCTAGCATCGCAAGTCGATAGACCTTATTTAGTGCTTTGATGTTGACGTCCCTTCGTATCGCAGGCCACCAAACAACAGAGGCGAAAGAAATTTGGGGTATCAAAATAGCCGTGTAAATCCACTTGACTAATTTTGGTTTTAGACCCCACGTTGTGCCAAACACCCTTCTACAGGCCCAAAAAGTGGCAGTAGCTTTTTGAGCCTGCTTTCTGATATGGCTTCTCCACGTGAGCTCACTATCCAGAGTTACTCCCAGGTGGCGTACCTCTTTTGAAAATTTCAGCTCAGTGTCAAAAATTGAAGGCGCTTTAATTTTCAGCTTCCTCTTTTTTGTAAAGAGCACCATCTCTGTCTTGCTAGGGTTAACCTTCAGAGATCTATCAGTGCACCATCTCTGTATAAGATCGAGTGCTCTCTGCATCTTCCATCTTATCTCTACTGGGCTACTGCTTCTGATCATCAGAGCGACATCATCCGCGTAGCCCACCACGTGTACTCCTAGCTTTTCCAGCCGTTCTAGGAGCTCGTTAATGACTAACAGCCACATGAGAGGAGAGGTCACGCCCCCCTGCGGGCAGCCCCTTCTAACACGAGCCCGTACCTTAGTGTCACTAAGTTCGGTTGTCACTATTCTTGACCGAAGCATATTATGGGCCCATTCTGTGATAGATTCCTCTATCCCAAAGCGTTCCGCCGCTTCGCAAATGGCTTCGAAGGGTGTATTATCAAACGCCCCTTCAATATCAATGAATACTCCCAGAACCGATTCCTTCTGTCTAAAAGCCCGCTCAACGTAGCTAACTACTTCGTGCAGAGCCGTTTCGACAGATTTGCCATCCTGGTATGCATGCTGCGAATGATGTACTGGCATTCGACTCAGCACTTCATCTCTAATGTGTCTGTCCACCATCCTTTCTAGGGTCTTTAGAAGGAAGGAAGTCAGACTTATGGGCCTGAAGGATTTCGCCAAGTCATAGCAGCTTTTCCCGGGTTTTGGTATAAAGACTACCCTGACTTCGCGCCAAGCCTCAGGCACATAACTTAGGGCTAGGCAGGCCCTAAAAATTTTTAGGAGGTGTTTGCGAAGTGATTCTCCCCCCTCTTGTAGCAGAGCCGGAAAAATCCCATCCACCCCTGGGCTTTTGTACTTCTCAAAGTTTCCAATTGCCCATTTAATTCTGCTGGGCGTTATCACCCTCGCAGCAGTCCTCCAGTCACCTTGTCTGGTGACTGTAAAGCTTCTCTCTCTTTGATTTTCCTCCTGTCCCGTCAATTCCGAGCCAGGAAAGTGCACCTCAAAGAGATGAGCTAATATTTCTTCGTGGTTTCCTGTTCCCTTCCCATCCGGGAGGGTCAGACCACCTAGCTTAACTGTAGGACCTGAAGTAAAGATCCTGCGGAGACGGGCCACCAATGGTAGGTCCTTGATCTCCCCACAAAATCTCCTCCAGGCCTCAGCTTTAGAGACCTTAATACACTTTTTGTATTGTACTTGGGCTGCTTTATATTCAGCCCAGTTTTGGTCTGATTTCGTTTTTAACGCTTTATTCAGTAGCTTCCTGGACCAGGAACGGAGCCTACTCAGCTTCGCATTCCACCATGTCACCCGCTTGCTACACTTCCTAGTTTTCAAAGGACATGCCATTTCGTAGGACTGGACAATAGCCGTCTGCAAATGCTCGACCGCCTGCTCAATCCTACTGGCGGTTCTTAGGTTCCCGCTAGGTTCCCCCAGCCTACTTACTAGCTCTTTCTTATAGATGAGCCAGTCCGTGGCCTTAGGGTTCCTATATGTACCCCCAGTCCCGCCATCTTTGATGCCTTTCAACGCAAAGCAAATTCGGCGGTGATCAGAGAGGGAATCCTCTTCGCTCACATGCCAATTCGCAACAGACTGTGCTATCTTTTGAGAGCCCAGCGTAATATCAATCACTTCTTGTCTCCGAGAAGTGACAAAAGTTGGCCTGGATCCTACATATAGGATCTCTAGGCATGTGGTGGAAAGGTACTCTAGCAGTGTGGAGCCTCTTTCATTAATGTCCGAGCTGCCCCAGACCGAATGGTGTGCATTTGCATCACAGCCTATCAGTAGTGGCAGCCCTCTGGACCTGCAGTATTCTATCAAGTCAGTGACTTCCTTGGTAGGTACATTAGCCTCCTCATATGGGAGATAGGCAGAGCCGACAATCAGCTCCGTCCTAGCTCCCTCTATGAAGATTTTTATGGACGCAACAGCTAGATCCCTGGTGCAGAGCTGGTGCAGCTTGAGCGCTGTGTGTTTCTTATTGATAAAGATACAGGCCCTAGGCCCCAGCACCGAGTCACCATGGACCAGGCAGCCGCCTCCTCTGTCTATCCCTAATACCTGCCCTTTGTGAACCCAAGGTTCTTGGATTAGGGATACATCTGTCTGCAACACAGCCAGGTCTCTGCTAAGTAATGCTGAGGCCGCTTTGCTATGTTGCAAATTTATTTGCAAGAAACAGGTCTGTCCTGCAGTTATAAGATCTGCATCACTGGCTGTTCTATCGCTTTTATTATGGGAAAAGGAATGGGAAGGGAACGGATGAGGAGGGGTGGGGGATGTTAGGTTGAGAGAGGAAGGGGACCCTTTAGTGTCCATCGTCTTCCTCTTTATCTGTCACGGCTACTACCACCTTCGGCGTGCCAGACAACTGGAGGGTTCCCGCCAGGGCCTGAGCGAGGGTAGCTTGTTTACCCTGCTTAGTCCCTGACAGACCCTCTTTAGCAACCGTCTTAGCCTTTGTGGGCCTTCCTCTGGATCCAGATCTTGCCGGAGGCATAGATCTTTCCCCATCAGAAGTTCCACTCACTGTCAGGCGAGACGGTTTAATAAGTGGCCCTACAATTGAGGTCCAAAGTGAACTGGAACGTTCCCCCTCCCCCTTCCCACCACTGAGAGACCCGACGGGTTCCTCTGCTGGAGGAGAGGCAGGTGGAACGACCACACTCTTTGGGGGAATGGGTACAGTGCCAGTTTCCTGAGCAGCGTTAGCCGCTTCAGTCCCCTGGCCCTGTTTCCCTTCCTTTGCCTTTGCTGAAGGCGCTGTTCCGGAAGTGGACTTCTTCACCGTGCTAGCAGCCCCACCCGAAGCGCCCCCACCCGCCCCACCTGCGTTTCTGGCTGAGGCCTCGTAAAAACGAGCCTTGCCCAGACCGAAGTGGGGAGAGTAGTTGCACCCCGAGAGCACCGCCAGCGACCGCTGGTCCACTCCCAGAACAAGGTGGACGGCTTTACCCACCACCCGACGATCCCAGACCCGCCACAGTTGAGTAGTGAGCCCAGGATTTTGTCGTGCCAGCCTGTTTAGGATGGCCTTGGTTTCCTCAGTGGTGCCGAGAACCGCCGTCAGCTTCTTGAGTCTAGGGAGTTTCTCATTCTCCAGTGCTTGAAGAACTAGTCCCTCCCCAACCTCAATAGCCGGGACAGCCCCCAGCAACCACTGTTTGGCCTTGTCATCAGCACAGGTGACCCACAGAGCTCTTTGATCCCACCGGCCTCCGTCAAAGCACGGGACAGGCTGTCCTGTGGGGACAGCATCCAACGCCCTGACTAACGCCTGTGTGACCAGATCACCCGTCGCCTGGCTCAGCAACGTGCCAGGGTAACCAGAAGGTACTATGGCTACCTTCCTGTCCGCCCTAACAGCGTCGCCGAAACCAGTCGACTTGTAGGTCACCTTGCCGCGCTTAACTACCTTTTTCACCTCTGGTGGAGTTTGGTCCTCCGGCCGGGGCCTTTTAGAGCACCCGGCTTCTGAAGAGCCATCCTCCACCGAGGTCATATCGATGGCGGAAGAAACTTCCCCGCTGCTTTGCCCCGAAAATTGTTCCCGTGCAGCCAATTTGGCTTTCCGGGCCCTCTTTTTCGCAGCTCCACTGCGGTTCTTTTTCTTCGCCCCATCTGTAAGAGCTCCAGGAGTCCTGGCGTTAGCTGAGCCTCCCGTGCCCTCCCCGACGTCCATATGGACATTAGAAAGATCAGAGTCCTCTTTCGAAGCCTCTGATCCAGAGTTTTTGTTAAGTGTTGTTTCCATTTTTGGTCCCACGAGTAATCAGGAAATAAAGGTCACCGCCAGCAGAGCCTGTTGACAAGCGGAAGGTGCATGGATACAATGGGGTTGCACCTGGTGCCCCAAGGTGCATCGTTCGCGACACAGTTCCCCTGTGCCATCCAGCCCTCGGCACGATCGCTTACACCTTGGCTTGGGAAGTTGGTCCGCGACATGGCCTTGGTCCCCCTGGGCCGGTTTTTACGCCAGCCGGGTTTCCTGTAGCACATGCTGGCCAAGGCAGCTGTGGCCTGCCCGCGACATCCCTCCCGCTGGAGGTCGTCATAAGCTGCCACAACTTTCCTTGGTCGTCCCCCTATCCGCCACCTGGGGACGCGCCCGGTTGGCACTCAACCATGTTGCCCGCTCTCTTTTACGGAGGTTAGACAACCCGGGCTAATAATAATAATAATAATAATAATAATAATAATAATAATAATTATAATAATTATAATAATAATAATAATAATAATAATAATAATAATAATAATAATAATTATAATAATTATAATAATAATAATAATAATAATAATAATAATAATAATAATAATAATTATAATAATAATAATAATAATAATAATAATAATAATAATAATAATAATAATAATAATAATAATAATAATAATAATAATAATAATAATAATAATAATAACCTACGGTGCATGTTGTGCGGCCAGCGGGGATTTTGTTTACCCCGTGGCGCATCGTGGGCTATGTAGGTCAGCCTACCATCTGCTGGCCTACTCATCGCACAACAACCTTCGCATTAGGTTAACTCCCTAATGTGAAGTATACCTGAGTTCAAGACTACTCTGAACCCAGAAGTGCTCCCCACAACCTGCCCTTCTCGGATGAGGGCAACCCACTAGCTGGGCGGAGCACCGAGATTCCGAACGATGACGACCTTGGCGACCAACGGACTGCATTAAGGTGGACGGAGGAATTACGAGCCGATCTCCTGATGTGCTATAATATCAGTGAACCGGAGCGGAGAGGCTACATGGCTAGGATGCATGCACTTTGGTGCGATATGCACCCTAACCATAGCCAATTCTCACAACAACATCTCCGTGATTATGCCTCTCATCTTCGGCGTACACGAAGATCACTGTTAACTAACAGACGGTTATCTCACCGTCTGTCTTTTCCAGCACAGCTACATCAGGAGAGACGTCGTTCTTCCGAAGACGCCGACAATGATTTTGACACACGACAAGTATGTGTCTCTAAGAAGACACACTACCCAAAACATCTACTTGACACGGAAAACCACGAACTGTCTGCTCGGATTCAGGAAGATTCTACATTGCTCACCATCAATCAAGCTGTCTATAATGCTGCTTCTTCACTCTTACCTCCAGCGAGGAGAAATATTTCTTCTCCTGAGGCTAAGATGAGAGGACGCATTGGGCAGCTTTCACTGAAGATTGATGATCTCCGGAAACATGTCTCCCGCATTCAGTGTGTGATTGACTTTGTAAACACTCGTAAAGCGTTTACACAAAAAGTCCGCCGTATTGCGGCTCAACTACGATACCAGCATCACACACTGAATAAGGCGAATCTTCTAAACATCAAAGAAGGTTCCCTTAACAGGTTGCGGGCTCTAATGACTGCCAAAAAGTCACTAGAGAAAAAGCTGAAGCGGCTTACCGATAACTCTTTGTTTCGGTTAAGTCCTTCACGCTTTCTGACACCTAAGACATCTGTTTCTGGCGATCCCCCATCCATCGAGCGAGTAGAAGCTTTCTGGTCCGAGTTGTACGGTGACCAACCGAACGTGAATCGTGACACTCCAGCTCTCAACGACTTCGAGGCATTTTGTCGACAACATCGTAACGACAATGCTGATGAAGAGAGCCCTGAAGTCAGCGTGGAAGAAGTTCGTTCAGCTCTGAATAATGGTAAGAACTGGGCTGCTCCGGGACCAGATGGCATTAACCTGTTTTGGTGGAAGAAACTAACTTCTACCCATAGTCATCTGGCCCGGATTTTTACAGCGTTCATCAGAGGTAATGAACCCATTCCATGCTGGCTTGTAGAAGGGCGAACCGTGCTCATCCCAAAGAAAGGAGACTTGTCTGACCCGAAAAACTACAGGCCTATCACCTGCTTGAATGCGGTTTATAAGATTTTCACCAAAATCTTGAATAATCGCATTCTTCAGGAGATAGACCCTGTATGGCAGCAGATATACGAACAACGTGGCAGTAAAAGGGGCCTGTCAGGTTGCAAAGAGAATCTGTTAGTGGATCGATGCGTCATTCAAGACGCGATCTACTATCAGCGCAACCTGTCAATGGCCTGGATTGACTACCGCAAGGCATTCGACTCAACATCTCATGAGCTTATTCTCTTTTTGCTCAAGTGCCTTGGGGTCAATCGCGATATAGTGGGATGCATTCAGCGTACGATGCAGCTTTGGCGAACACGGTTCCACATTTCATGTGGTAACGACAAACGTGTAACCGAAGTTGTACAGTACAAACGAGGAGTCTTTCAGGGAGATTCTCTGAGCCCTCTGCTGTTTTGCATCTCACTGCTGCCAATATCTGTTGCGCTACGCCGCACCCGTGGATACTCAGTGGGTCCACCAAATGATCAAAAATACTCGATCACCCACTTACTCTACATGGATGATCTGGAGGTGTATGCTCCTGATGAGGAACACCTTCAGACATCCTTGAATATCGTAGGAGAGTATACACGGGATGTCGGCATGGCTTTCGGGTTGGACAAGTGCGCGGTCGTTAATCTGGTGAAGGGTAAGTGTTCCGATGTGCGCGAAGATATCGAGTTAGTAGATGGGAGCGTCATAAACCATCTTGACGCCGGAGAGTCGTACAAATATTTAGGGATTGACGGGAGTCCTATGCAGGACGTCTCGAAAATCAAAACGACTCTCTGCAGCGAGTATGTGCGGAGACTCCGGAAAATCTGGTCATCAGAACTTTCCGGGAAAAGCAAAGTCTCTGCAACGAACATGCTTGCTGTCCCGGTACTTCTGTACTCTTTTGGTGTCCTGAAATGGGCCCGAAAAGAGCTCAGAGATCTCGATATCAAGACACGCAAAGTAATGAATATGCATCGGAGCATACACCCTAAGTCTTCTGTCACCAGATTATACCTTTCCCGGCACATCGGAGGGAGAGGTTTACAGAGCTTGGAGTGTCTGCACGATCGTTTGGTTTTGGGTATAACATACGAGGTTGTCAATTTCACAGCAGATGAAGACGACTTCCTTATGCAAATTGTTCATAGTCATGAAAATAGGCATAAGGGAGCGTTTTTATATAAGGCAGCAATGTACGCGGCAAAATCCCTCGGTCTTGGAAGAGTAAACCCGCTTATTGAACTCCCTAAGGAGGAATTTAAGACGGTCATCAGGAATGCTGAGCAACAAAAACTGCTTAGTACGCATATGGACAAGTCCATGCACAGCGTGTTCTTTAAACACGTGCGTGATCATGGCTTGTCCACACAGCTGACGTTTTCTTTCCTCAAGTCAGCTGGCCTGATGTCCGAGACCGAAGGATATATTTTTGCCTGCCAAGATGGTGTTATTAACACTCTCGAATACCGTGCTAAAGTGCTCCAGACGCAGCTACCCGACACTTTGTGTAGGGTTTGTAAACAGCATCCAGAGACGCTTATGCATCTTTTGTCAGCATGTCCTGTGCTGGCAAGAAATGCATACATCCAGCGCCATAATGCTGCTCTGCGAGTACTTTATTACCATCTTAGACACACGCACGGTATCGACAAAACACCAGTGCTGCCTTATCTGCCAGGAGATATTCTGCAAGTTGTTGAGAATGACCGTTGCCGTATTTATTGGAACGTGCCATTCGCAACAACGCGGAAAATCGATCATAATAAACCTGATATTGTGCTCTTCGATAAAACCGCTCGTAACATTTATGTTATTGAGTTCTCAGCTCCGGCTGAGTATAACATCACGGTAAAGAGGAGCACAAACACGAGATATATCAGGATCTCCTGTTTGAAATTGGCAAACTTTACCCAGGCTACCGTGTCAAGCTTGTCGTACTCATTGTTGGCGTCCTAGGAGGGATGAAACAGTCTTTTGTGTCTGCATTGGCTAAAATCCCAACTTGTTTATCGCAAGTTGAGTTTTTGGCATCGCGGATGCAAAAGGCTGTGATACTCGGATCCCTCCGTCTTCTAAGGCAACGAAACTTGGCCTGCTGCGCGTGCTGATCATCTTGTTGATGAAGCATCGCAGCAGTAACGATTTGGCGCTCAGGTGAGGCCCTCGGTAGAGTCGGACTACCGGGGATAACCCCCTGAGCATTTAACTAAAAAAAGAAATAATAATAATAATAATAATAATAATAATAATAATAATAATAATAATAATTAAATTAATAATAATAATAATAATGCCCACGGTGCATGTTGTGCGGCCAGCAGGGATAGTTTTTACCCTGTGGCGCATCGTGGGCTATGTAGGTCAGCCTACGATCTGCTGACTTACTAATCGCACAACAACCTTTGCATTAGGTTAACTCCCTAATGCAAAGTATACCTGAGTTCACGACAATTCTGAACCCAGAAGTGCTCCCCACAACCTGACTTTCTCGGATGAGGGCAACCCACTAGTTGGGCGGAGCACCGAGATTCCGAACGATGACGACCTTGGCGACCAACGGACTGCATTTAGGTGGACGGAGGAATTACGAGCTAATCTCCTGATGTGCTATAATATCAGTGAACCGGACCGGAGAGGCTACATGGCTAGAATGCATGCACTTTGGTGCGATATGCACCCTAACCATAGCCAATTTTCACAGCAACATCTCCGTGATTATGCCTCTCATCTCCGGCGTACACGAAGATCACTGTTGACAAACAGACGGTTATCTCACCGTCTGTCATTTCCAGCACTGCTACATCAGGAGAGACGCCGTTCTTCCGAAGACACCAACAATGAATTTGACATACGGCAAGTATGTGTCTCTAGAAAGACACACTACCCAAAACATCGACTTGACATGGAAAACCACGAACTGTCTGCTCGGATTCAGGAAGACTCTACTTTGCTCACCATCAGTCAAGCTGTCTATTATGCTGCTTCCTCACTCTTACCTCCAGCGAGGAGAAATATTTCTTTTTCTCAGGCTAAGATGAGAGGGCGCATTGGACAGCTTTCACTGAAGATTGATGATCTCCGGAAACATGTCTCCCGTATTCAGTGTGTGATTGACTTTGTAAATGCTTGTAAAGCATTTACACCAAAAGTCCGCCGTATTGCGGCTCAATTACGATATCAGCATCACACACTGAATAAGGCGAATCTTCTCAACATCAAAGAAGGTTCCCTTAATAGGTTGCAGGCTCTAGTGACTGCTAAAATGTCACTAGAGAAAAAGCTGAAGCGGCTTACCGATAACTCTTTGTTTCAGTTAAGTCCTTCACGCTTTCTGACACCTAAGACCTCTGTTTCTGGTGATCCCCCATCCATCGAGCGAGTAGAAGCTTTCTGGTCTGAGTTGTACGGTGATCAACCGAACGTGGACCGTGACACTCCAGCTCTCAACGACTTCGAGGCATTTTGTCGACAACACCGCAAGGGCAATGCTCATGAAGAGAGCCCTGAAGTCAGCGTGGAAGAAGTTCGCTCAGCTCTGAAGAATGGTAAGAACTGGGCTGCTCCGGGTCCAGATTGCATTAACTTGTTTTGGTGGAAGAAACTAACTTCTACCCATAGTCATCTGGCCCGGATTTTTACAGCGTTCATCAGAGGTAATGAACCAATTCCGTGCTGGCTTGTAGAAGGGCGAACCGTGCTCATCCCGAAGAAAGGAGACTTATCTGACCCGAAAAACTACAGGCCTATCACCTGTTTGAATGCGGTTTATAAGATTTTCACCAAAATCTTGAATAATCGCATTCTGCAGGAGGTAGACCCTGTATAGCAGCAGATATACGAACAACGAGGCAGTAAAAGGGGCCTGTCAGGTTGCAAAGAGAATCTGTTAGTAGATCGATGCGTCATTCAAGACGCGATCTACTATCAGCGCAACCTGTCAATGGCCTGGATTGACTACCGCAAGGCATTTGACTCAACATCTCATGAGCTTATTCTCTTTTTGCTCAAATGCCTTGGGGTCAATCGCGATACAGTGGGATGCATTCAGCGTACGATGCAGCTTTGGCGAACACGGTTCCACATTTCATGTGGTAACGACAAACGTGTAACCGAAGTTGGACAGTACAAACGAGGAGTCTTTCAGGGTGATTCTCTGAGCCCTCTGCTGTTTTGCATCTCACTGCTGCCAATATCTGTTGCGCTACGCCGCACCCGTGGATACTCAGTGGGTCCACCAAATGATCGAAAATACTCGATCACCCACTTACTCTACATGGATGATCTGTAGGTGTATGCTCCTGATGAGGAACACCTTCAGACATCCTTGAATATCGTAGGAGAGTATACACGGGATGTCGGCATGGCTTTGGGGTTGGACAAGTGCGTGGTCGTTAATCTGGTGAAGGGTAAGTGTTCCGATGTGCGTGAAGATATCGCGTTAGTAGATGGGAGCGTCATAGACCATCTTGACGCCGGAGAGTCGAACAAATATCTAGGGATTGACGGGAGTCCTATGCAGGACGTCTCGAAAATCAAAACTACTCTCTGCAACGAGTATGTGCGGAGACTCCGGAAAATCTGGTCATCAGAACTTTCCGGGAAAAACAAAGTCTCTGCAACGAACATGCTTGCTGTCCCGGTACTTCTGTACTCTTTCGGTGTCCTGAAATTGGCCCGAAAAGAGCTCAGAGATCTCGATATCATGACACGCGGAGTAATGAATATGCATCGGAGCATGCACCCTAAGTCTTCAGTCACCAGATTATACCTTTCCCGGCACATCGGAGGGAGAGGTTTACAGAGCTTGGAGTGTCTGCACGATCGTATGGTTTTGGGTATAACATACGAGGTTGTCAATTTCACAGCAGATGAAGATGACTTCCTTATGCAAATTGTTCACAGTCATGAAAATAGGCATAAGGGAGCGTTTTTATATAAGGCAGCAATGTACGCGGCAAAATCCCTCGGTCTTAGAAGAGTAAACCCGCTTATTGAACTCCCTAAGGAGGAATTTAAGACGGTCATCAGGAATGCTGAGCAACAAAAACTGCTTAGTACGCATATGGACAAGTCCATGCACAGCGTGTTCTTTAAACACGTGCGTGATCATGGCTTGTCCACACAGCTGACGTTTTCCTTCCTTAAGTCAGCTGGCCTGATGTCCGAGACCGAAGGATATATTTTTGCCTGCCAAGATGGTGTTATTAACACTCTCGAATACCGTGCTAAAGTGCTCCAGACGCAGCTACCCGACACTTTGTGTAGGTTTTGTAAACAACATCCAGAGACGCTCATGCATCTTTTGTCAGCATGCCCTGTGCTGGCAAGAAATGCATACATCCAGCGCCATAATGCAGCTCTGCGAGTTCTTTATTACCATCTTAGACACACGCACGGTATCGATAAAACACCAGTGCTGCCTTACCTGCCAGGAGATATTCTGCAAGTTGTTGAGAATGAGCGTTGCCGTATTTATTGGAACGTGCCATTCGCAACAACGCGGAAAATCGATCATAATAAACCTGATATTGTGCTCTTCGATAAAACCGCTCGTAACATTTATGTTATTGAGTTCTCAGCTCCAGCTGAGTATAACATCACGGTAAAAGAGGAGCACAAACACGAGATATATCAGGATCTCCTGTTTGAAATTGGAAAACTTTACCCAGGCTACCGTGTCAAGCTTGTCGTACTCATTGTTGGCGTTCTAGGAGGGATGAAACAGACTTTTGTGTCTGCATTGGCTAAAATCCCAACTTGTTTATCGCAAGTTGAGTTTTTGGCTTCGCGCATGCAAAAGGCTGTAATTCTCGGATCCCTTCGTTTACTTAGGCAACGGAACTTGGCCTGCTGCGCATGCTGATCATCTTGTTGATGAAGCATCGCAGCAGTAACGATTTGGTGCTCAGGTGAGGCCCTTGGTAGAGTCGGACTACCGGGGATAACCCCCTGAGCATTTAACAAAAAAATAATAATAATAATAATAATAATAATAATAATAATAATAATAATGATAATAATAATAATAATAATAATAATAATAATAATAATAATAACAATAATAATAATCATAATCATAATCATAATCATAATCATAATCATAATCATAATAATAATCATAATAATAATAATAATAATAATAATAATAATAATAATAATAATAATAATAACAATAATCATAATCATAATCATAATCATAATCATAATCATAATCATAATCATAATCATAATCACAATCATAATAATAATAATAATAATAATAATAATAATAATAATAATAATAATAATAAGTTATAGATAAAATTGAACGGAATATAGTATAGTGCCGGATAGCTCAACTGGTAGAGCACTCGGCGCGATACCGACATGGTCTGGGTTCGATTCCCAGTTCGGGCTATCTATAATTTTCTCTATTTATCTATAAATTGTCTTATTGAGAAGGTTTGCATGTTTTAGGTTTTCACTATATTTAAATGGTGGGTCCACCAACTGATCGAAAATATTCGATCACCCACTTACTCTACATGGATGATCCGAATGTGTATTCTCCTGATGAGGAACATTTTCAGACAGCCTTTAACATCGTAGGGATGTATACACGGGATGTCGGCATGGCTTTTGGGTTGGACAAGTGCGCGGTCGTTAATCTGGTGAAGGGTAAGTGTTCCGATGTGCGTGAAGATATCGAGTTAGCAGATGGGAGCGTCATAGACCATCTTGACGCCGGAGAGTCGTACAAATATCAAGGGATTGACGGGAGTCCTATGCAGGACGTCTCAAAAATCAAAACTACTCTCTGCAACGAGTATGTGCGGAGACTCCGGAAAATCTGGTCATCAGAACTTTCCGGGAAAAACAAAGTCTCTGCAACGAACATGCTTGCTGTCCCGGTACTTCTGTACTCTTTCGGTGTCCTGAAATGGGCCCGAAAAGAGCTCAGAGATCTCGATATCAAGACACGCAAAGTAATGAATATGCATCGGAGCATGCACCCTAAGTCTTCAGTCACCAGATTATACCTTTCCCGGCGCATCGGAGGGAGAGGTTTACAGAGCTTGGAGTGTCTGCACGATCGTATGGTTTTGGGTATAACATACGAGGTTGTCAATTTCACAGCAGATGAAGATGACTTTCTTATGCAAATTGTTCACAGTCATGAAAATAGGCATAAGGGAGCGTTTTTATATAAGGCAGCAATGTACGCGGCAAAATCCCTCGGTCTTGGAAGAGTAAACCCGCTTATTGAACTCCCTAAGGAGGAATTCAAGACGGTCATCAGGAATGCTGAGCAACAAAAACTGCTTAGTACATATATGGACAATTCCATGCACAGCGTGTTCTTTAAACACGTGCGTCATCATGGCTTGTCCACACAGCTGACGTTTTCCTTCCTTAAGTCAGCTGGCCTGATGTCCGAGACCGAAGGATATATTTTTGCCCGCCAAGATGGTGTTATTAACACTCTCGAATACCGTGCTAAAGTGCTCCAGACGCAGCTACCCGACACTTTGTGTAGGGTTTGTAAACAACATCCAGAGACGCTCATGCATCTTTTGTCAGCATGTCCTGTGCTGGCAAGAAATGTATACATCCAGCGCCATAATGCTGCTCTGCAAGTACTTTATTACCATCTTAGACACACGCACGGTATCGATAAAACACCAGTGCTGCCTTACCTGCCAGGAGATATTCCGCAAGTTGTTGAGAATGAGCGTTGCCGTATTTATTGGAACGTGCCATTCGCAACAACGCGGAAAATCGATCATAATAAACCTGATATTGTGCTCTTCGATAAAACCGCTCGTAACATTCATGTTATTGAGTTCTCAGCTCCAGCTGAGTATAACATCACGGTAAAAGAGGAGCACAAACACGAGATATATCAGGATCTCCTGTTTGAAATTGGCAAGCTTTACCCAGGCTACCATGTCAAGCTTGTCGTACGCATTGTTGGCGTCCTAGGAGGGATGAAACAGACTTTTGTGTCTGCATTGGCTGAAATCCCAACTCGTTTATCGCAAGTTGAGTTTTTGGCTTCGCGGATGCAAAAGGCTGTAATTCTCGGATCCCTCCGTTTACTTAGGCAACGGAACTTGGCCTGCCGCGCATGCTGATCATCTTGTTGATGAAGCATCGCAGCAGTAACGATTTGGCGCTCAGCTGAGGCCCTTGGTAGAGTCGGACTACCGGGGATAACCCCCTGAGCATTTAACTAAAAAAGAAATAATAATAATAGTAATAATAATAATAATAATAATAATAATAATAATAATAATAATAATAATCACTATGATATTAATCAATATTATTGTACAATTGACAATTTTGATTATTATTTACTTATAAAATTTCCAATTTATTTCAAATACATCAATAGATTCATTTTGGTTCGACTTTTATCATTTATTGAAAAAAAAAAATATTGATCGATCCTACATTATTTAAATTTTACCGCCATTAGAGAAATTTATTATGACGTCACGAGTACACATTTTGCGCCTGTAAAAATGTCAAACATGTGTACGATACTGGAATGTGTCTAGTTGCGAGTGTTAATTTTTTTCTAAAGAAATAATTAATTTAAGTGTTTAATAATAATATAAAAATACTGAAAAATTACAAAGTAAAAATTTTATTGAGCTTACCCTTTCTTTTATTTTTTAAATCCTGTCATTTTTTTATAATAATTTATTTAATATAAATACGAGTGGCATCATTGGGGCATAGTTAATTCCATAAAAATTAATTTTAGTGTTTATTTCGTTTATTGGAAAATAATTTTTTTCAAAGAATTCTTCGATTTTTTTAGAATTTTTTGAATATAAGTTTATATTTTTGAATAATTATTTCATTTATTATTTATTCATTACTGTTAATAAATATTCAGTACGGGTGCTAGCCACCAGGAGGCGCCACAAACACGCGATTTATAGTGGGAGAAACCTATTTGGATTGAAGTTAATTTAGTTACAGTGGCCCATGTCAGCCGTGCCATAATAAAGTCTAAGCTGAACTGATGCTGAATGGCTTTCTATGCTAATGAGCAGTAGGATTCCGACGCGAAGGCTAAAGATGAAAAGAAACTAAATACAAGTATTATTCATAATTATTTTAATTGATATCATTAATTTATTTGCTGTGTTTCGTGTCAGCCGTGGCCCGTGTCAGCCATGCCATAATAAAGTCTAAGCTGAACGGATGCTGTATGGCTTTCTATGTTAATGAGCAATAGAATTTTTACATGAAGGCTCAAGATGATGAGAAACTACGTACAAGGATTATTTATAATTATTTTAATTAATATAATTAATTTATTTACTATCGCACGTGTCAGCCATGCCTTATTAAGTCTAAGCTAGACGGATGCTGAATGGCTTTCTATGCTAATAAGAGATCGGAAAGTCGACTAAAGGTTCGAGAAGAATAATAATTAAAGTTTAAAAAAATTAATGATAATTAATAGATATAAAAATAATTAATTTGCCGTGGCCCGTGTCAGCCGTGCCATAATCAAGTCTACGCTTAACGGATGCTGAATGGCTTTCTATGCCAATAACTAATCAGAAACTTACCTGAAAGCTCCAAATGATTAGAAATTGAATACTAGTACTATTTATAATTATTTTGATTGACTTTATTAATTTAATTGTCGTGGCCCGGGTCAGCCGGGCTATAATATAATCTAAGCTCGAAGGTTGCTGAATGGCTATCTATGCTGATGAGCAGTAGGATTCCTACGTGAAGGCTCAAGATGATAAGAAACTAAATACGAGTATTATCTATAAGTATTTTAATTGATATCATTAATCTATTTACTGTGGCTCCTGTCAGCTGTGGCCCGTGTCGGCCGTGTCTAATTAAGTCTAAGCTAGACGGATGCTGAATGACTGTCTATGCCGATAAATAATCACAAACTTACCTGAAAGCTCATAATAATTAGAAATTAAATAGTAGTACTATTTAAAATAATTTTCATTTTCTAATTAATCTTATTGCCGTGGCCCGTGTCAGCCGTGCCATTATAAAGTCTAAGATGAACGGATGCTCAATGGCTTTCTATGCTAATGAGCAATAGAATTTTTACATGAAGGCTCTAGATGATAAGAAACTAAATACGAGTATAGTTCATAATTATTTCAATTGATATGATTAATTTATTTACTGTGGCCCGTGTCAGCCGTGCCATAATAAAGTCTAAGCTGAACGGATGCTGAAAGGCTTTTTATGCCGATGAATAATCCGAAACTTACCTGAAAGCTCGAAATAATTACAAATTAAATACTAGTATTATTTATAATAATTTCAATTGACTTAATTAATCTAATTGCCATGGCTTGTGTCAGCCGTGCCATAATAGAGCTTAAGCTAAACGGATGCTATATGACGGTCTATGCTGATAACTAATCACATAGTTACCTGAAAGCTCACAATAATTAGAAATTAAATAGTAGTACTATTTATAATAATTTTCATTGCCTAATTAATTTTATTGCCGTGGCCCGTGTCAGCCGTGGCCCGTGTCAGCCGTGTTATAATGAAATTTAAGCTCAACGGATGCTGAATGGCTTTCTATGCCAATAAATAATTAGAAACTTACCTAAAAGCTCGAAATAATTAGAAATTAAATACTAGTACTATTTATAATAATTTTGATTGCCTAATTAATCTAATTGCCGTGGCCCGTGTCAGCCGTGCTATCATAAAGTCTAAGCTAGAGGGATGCTGAATGGCTTTCTATGCTAATGAGCAGTAGGATTTCTACGTAAAGGCTAAAAATGATAAGAAACTAAATACGAGTATTATTCATAATTATTTCAATTGATATCATTAATTTATTTTCTGCGGCCCGTGTCACCCATGGCCCATGTCAGCCGTGCCATAATAAAGTCTAAGCTGAACGGATGCTGAATGGCTTTCTATGCTAATGAGCAATAGAATTTTTACATGAAGGCTCTAGATCATAAGAAACTACATACGATTATTATTTATAGTTATTTCAATTGATATAATTAATTTATTTACTCTGGCCCGTGTCAGCCGTGCCTAATTAAGTCAAAGCTAGACGGCTACTGAATAGCTTTCTATGCTAATGAGCAATCGGAAAGTCAGCTAAAGGCTCGAGAAGATTAATAATCAAAGACTAAAAAAATTCATGATAATTAATAGATATAAAAATAATTAATTTGCCGTGGCCCGTGTCAGCCGTGCCATTATAAAGTCTAAGCTGAACGGATGCTGAATGGCTTTTTATGCCGATAAATAATCCGAAACTTACCTGAAAGCTCCAAATGATTAGAAATTGAATACTAGTATCATTTATAATAATTTCAATTGACTTACTTAATCTAATTACCGTGGCCCATGTCAGCCGTGCCATGATAAAGTCTAAGCTGGAGGGATGCTGAATGACTTTCTATCCTAATGAGCAGTAGGATTCTTACATGAAGGCTCAAGATAGTAAGAAACTAAATACTAGTTTTAATTACAATAAATTTTATTGATATAAATAATTTAGTTGCCATGGCCCCTTTTACCTGTGTAGTTCCAAAAACCACATCATATTTCATGACTAGTTGATTCTAATTATACGCTGACGCCACTTAGCGTCTTTCTATATCAAATTTTCAAAGCTTTGGCTGTGGGCTACTGCGCATTCTTGTTCTCATATTATTTGGGCATTACCCTGTTATTTTCTAGGCTTTGACAGAATTGTTATATAATTCTTCTTTTTCATACAAGTTCTTATAATACTCTAATCCCTCTTATACTTTTGTGTCCAATATTCGGAAACCTTCAATTCTGCCAACCTCTACATGAAATAATCTCTACAAGCTCTTGTCTTATGTCCTGAAAGGTTACTAGGATCGCAGCTGACGCCACCTCCTGGACAGTGGGCAGTTCGTTGTCACGCGGAACCAATTTTGAATTTGAAGAGAGTGGATGAATTTATTGTTGACTGCGATGATGATGATTATGATTATTATTTAATGAAACAATGACGTTATGGATAAGGATAGATGTAATTGATGAAATAACTCTTATCTGAAGACTGAGTTTTATTAATAAGCGAGGATAAAATTAGATCAGTAATAACAGTTGTGTTCGTCAAAATTTTTCGGAGAGAAGTGAAATTACATCAGACGGCAGAGAGATTTCTGACCTCCTCTCTCCAACTTCTCCCCACTACTCTCATGTTCACACTCGTGTTCATACAATATACATATATATCTATGTTCCTTACTAAATATACTTATACATTTATACTTTCTACTCGTACAAGTTTGAGATATAAGCTTACACATATACGTTCTTCACTTTATCCATTCTACGATTTTATTTATTACTCCATCTATTTTCTCGTATTTGGATACAATCTTCTAGTTAAATATTCGAGACTCTCAGAGGTGTATTCCTTCATAATTATTATATATTTAATTATTTAGTACGATTGACATTATCATTTATTGTTAAACATTATTATAATTATTCTAATGTTATGTTTCCATGTTTTCATTAATAAATTTATTATACGAGTTACTCTTTACTTAATATTAACAATAATAGTTAAGTTCTGATGATATGATTTTCATTGGTAAATAACATTTATCCATTATATATTTCTTTTCTTACTTGTTGATAGTGCGCATTTGTTTATAACCATATTGACGGTTAACTATAGAACAAAGGCCTATTTATGATTTTTATGCGTGTGTTTTGTTTCGGTTTCAAGTATCGGGTGACAGAAAACGTTCCAAGACCACTCAAACTGTATTTATTTTTCTCTGAATACAAAATAAAGGTTTATCTATCTATTTATTTAAACTTTCTTATAATATAAATATACAACTTAAAGAGTATGTGCCACGACGATTTATTATATAAATTATTGACTCAATATTGATAAGACGCAATAATTGTTGTAAGGTATTAATATATAATTTCAAATAGAATTGAAATGCGCGCTTCTTATATATCTTAAGTTTACTAATTAATTAACAAGTGGAAGCACCTGAGGCCATTGAGGACATAACAGTTGGCACATTTTCGCCGACCCGACTTAACAAAATGCTCAGAACTTATGAGCACAAACAAAATCAGAGACTGGAAAACTAAAAACAGAGTTACGGTATGCCATGGTGTCGCTCAGTGTGTAGGTTTATGGAGAGAGGAAGTGATCCGGGTTACATCATTCCAAATTCATGTAGATGATCAGTGGATTTGAAATTTTTATTTAACAAAAATAATCTCAAATCTCTATTTAACAATAAACAAAATACTGTAGCATCGTACAAATAATTCTTCTTTATTACAAAATACTGAATCTAATAATAATAATAAAATTGATCTTAACAGAAGTAAATTGTCATCTAACTGATGCATATCAATACCTTATAAACAAATAGATTAATTAATTAAGTAACTGGAGCCAGCCGATAATCGATCAGTATTTGGTGAACTAGACCAATAATGATGGATCCGATGCTCTAGAACATTTACTTTGATAAAATCGTAAAACTAACATGCATGGGTCTCATATTCACGTTAATTAGAGGGCAATTCGTTCGATAACTCAGCATATTTCTTATAATTATTCCATAAAATAATATTAACAACAAATTGTGAACTTGACTCTAGACCGTAACAATATTCTGATAATTCTCTAAGATCTTACAACTTCTCCTTAATTTAAACGGTAGCATAATACCTCAAGACTTTGACTCGAACTTAATTAATTATCAATAATGATTCTAATTATTTCATACCTGATTACTGATGAATAAAATATCAAGTAACGTCTTATACTGGTTTAAATAATACTTCAGTAACAATAATCTGAATCGGCAGCTTTCTGCAATGCCATGATACTGTAGCGCCATTTCTGGACACGTCTGCTCGCTTCGAGCGACCAGAGTCAAATCCTTGAATCCCTACTCCCCAAACTCAAATATTGTTGCCAGTGTTACCAACTCTATACTTAACTCTATAACTCCAACTGAATATCAAATACTCAACCGGCAATAACTAAAGCGCACTCTATTGAGCATGGTGACGCGACCGATGATCCGACGACAAATGATCCGCGACAATACATCCGCGACATTTGATCCGTGCGATAATTTATCTGCTGACAATATATCCTTACGACAATTGATCCAAGTGACAATTTATCCCGCCAGAGGCCCCACACATCTAATCATAAACATGTTAATTTGTGCAATTGAATTATTAACGTATACACGTGTAACTAGTCGTACATCGAAAAAGTTGATATTATTCCTACCTATTTCTAATTAATATTAGTATTTATTTATTAAAATGGTCCTTGAATTTGTGCGATCACAACATGGTGTACCGATGCATATACATGAAGGATATTTGTATACAAAAAAAAGTACTAATAAAACAGGCGTGACTTGGCGTTGTTACGAATGCCAGCGTTTGTCATGTTCAGCCATTGTACATACAACAAGCGAAAAGCGCACAGGTAATTTAATTATGTTAATTTTTTTTTTTTTTTTTTTTTTTTTATATTAATTCACCATGTATGTAGGCCATCGGTCTGTCACATGGTATACAATTACAACTCAGCTCAATTTTTTTTTCTATGCCCGGTTTGTGCGGCTGTGGCCCGACTTATGCTTGTACTGTACTGCATCATTACAGTGATGCCCTACTACCTTAGTGCAACGGAGGTGCAATGGCGTAGAAAAACCACAGAGAAAACCTAGCCAGTACAGTTTCGGTTTGAGTAAAGCTCCAGTGGTCGATAAAATTCCCATTTTACCGATCACTGGATCTTCATCCCGCGCCTAACGGTCGGAGACCTTCGTTCGAGCCTAACGCGTGGCTAAACGGTCACCCAGCCAAGTTGTAACCATGCTCGATCCTACTTAACTTCGGTGATCGCCCGAGCCACGTGTGTGCCGAACGGCTGCCTCAGCCGCTTTAATTATGTTATTTATATCATTATTAATGTTATTATTATTTGTATTAATATCATTATTATAAATAGTATTCGCAATAAATAGTATTTAATTTCGAAACATTATAGGTGAAATCTATGGTGATATTCCTAAACATACTCATGCTGTCGATGTTGCTGAAGTTGCTTTAAAAAAAGTCAAGGAAACATTAAAAAAAAAAGCTACCCGAAGTAATACTTGTAATTCAATGACGATTGTCAATGTACTGTCTAAAATATCATCACCTGTAAAAGCTAAATTACCATCTATCAAATCTATGACACGTACAGTTCAGCGAGCGGAAAAAAAGTGATAACATCATTGAAGTGAATCCAAATTCCATTGAAGAATTAATCATTCCTGAAGAGTATAAGTTTACTGAAACTGGAAATTCTTTTTTATTATATGATAGTGGTGGAGGTCGTGATCGTTTTCTTATATACAGTACACCTGAATATTTAGAGTTGTTGGAGGATTGTGCGCTATGGTGTTGTGATGGGACTTTTAATGCTGTGCCATTATTATTTACACAGCTCTATACTATACATGGTATGTACTAAGGTAAATCGTAACCGTTGGTGTACATGTTAGTGCCAAACAAATCACAAAAAATGTATGATGCAGCGTTATCAGTGTTAAAAGATCGTAACCCAAATTTAAATCCACAACGGATTTTAATTGATTTCGAGCGTGCTTTTATGCTAGCAGTTGAAAAAAATTTTCCTCATTGTAAGCTATCTGGATGTCTATTCCATTTCACACAATGTGTGTGGAGGCACATACAATCATGTGGTTTACAAGTAAATTACAATACCGACCTGAATTTTTCATTGAATATTAAAATGCTCATGTCATCAGCATTTTTGCCTCCAGATGATGTAATTGCTGGATACGAAGAAATTACTACAACTAAATTTTTTGATGATAATGACGATGTATTAAATGAGTTCATGCAATATTTTGAACGAACGTGGATCGGTGAACGTCGACGTAATGGTAATAATCGTAAAAAGCCATTATTCTCAATTACCATGTGGAACTACTATCAAGTAGTCATTGAAGATGATTTGCGTTCGACCAACGGTGTTAAGGGTTGGCACCATTCGTTTAATAGAAAAGTCCGTGTCAATCATGAAATTTTCAGTGCGTTCATTCGTGTAATAAAATCTGAACAGGTTATGACGGAAACAAATATATTGCAAATTAATACTGGAGCAAATGTTATCACAAAACGTCGTAAAATATATGCTGATAAAGATGAACGGCTGAAAAAAATGGTTGAACTTTACGATTCTAAGCATAAATTGAAATATTTGAAAAATTTCGCTTCTGCGATTTCAATGAAATCATAATTGATGTTCTATAAATACTAAGAATCATGTGCTGTATGATTCGCAATTCGATAATTTTATGATTAATAACTATATAATTGATAGTGATAAATATTAATTAATTTTTTCTTTACATTGGATCTAACGATAAGGTAAAAATTAATAGTTACTGTGATCTCAACTAAATAAGTATTATTATCAAATGTTTTGTCATTAATTATGCTGTATAATTTGCAATTCTATAATTTTATGATTAATAACTATATAATTTATATTGATACATATTAATTAATTTTTTCTTTACGTTGGATCTAACGATAAGGTAAAAATTATATGTTACTGTGATCTAAATTAAATAAGTATTATTATCAAATGTTTTGTCATTAAAAATTAAATCATTTGTATTAATTAATGTTAATAAATGTGAATCAATATTTCCATAAAATTATTGTGATGAAGTAACATTTGATTATTTATATTATTATTATTAATAACGTTTATTGGTAATTCATTGTTAATTTACATATATGAGGTATCTTTCGATAAATTGTCTTAAAGTTTATTTGACCGTGGATATAATGTCGTGCAGACCAAATGTTGTGTGGATCAAACGTCGTCGGATCAAATGTCGCGGATCATATGTCTTTGGATCATTTGTTACGTAACCATTGAACATGGATATCCCAAAGTGGTTGTCCTCCTGGACTTGGCTTCGGTTGAGATCGCAGACCGAATTCCAAAATTTAAGTGACCAGCGGTTACCCTCAGCAGCCCACTGGTCAAAACTGTCCACTGAGGTATACCAACTAAACCCAAAACTCCGAAAATGACTAGAAATAGCGCCTTCCACAGCGATAAGGGTCACTAAATTATCACTGAGTCCTGACAATCATAACAACGAAAAACTGATCTCATGTACCTAATCCATAGTCCGTATTTTGGAGCGCTAGCATTTCAGCTAGACCTATGCAATCCACATGGAAGTCTCCTAGGGTCAGGCAAGCATCCTGAAATCAGATGCAACCGAGCGGCAATTGCTTGAGCCCTACTCCACGGTTGTTCTGACTTGTCCACATACTCAATATTCCAAAACTGTAAACCAAATCTCAAACTTTATCATTATCTCAAACCATATTCCATATTAACTTTCCATAATTCGAATTCTAATTCTTTACTTTAATTTTTCTTATCAAAAACTTATAACTGAAGCCAGACGTTACTCCATATTTAATTCTTAAACTATAACTTAAATCAAAAATCTGGGTCAAAAATCGTTAATACCTTTATCCTAAATTCTGAGTCTTGAGTTACTATGCTCGTGAATAAAAAAAAATCAGTTGGTGCTTGTGAAGTTCTCTTCGATCCAAGCCTCGTGCAAAAAAATAACGTCACAATATATATATAGTGCACGTATGTATAGTGCTCTCGCGCTCATACTCATAGTTGAGTAATTTTTGTGTTTAGGAAATGTTTGGTCATTACAATTTGTCTGACTGATTAAATATAACTTTGTAATATCTATCTGAACAACATATATAAAAATCAGACATTTAAATATAAGTTGAGTTCATTTATTTTTTGTAGAGCTTTAAAGCGTCTGACAAAAGTTCTGGCCCATGGAAAGCGTCTGACGTTTTGGATATTACTTCAGAGTAATATCCTACAAAATATATATAGAAATCAGAAATTAAAAAATAAGTTAAGTAACTCTGATTCTAGTTACCTTTCTCACCTGGTACCCGCGCAGGTGTCACCGGGCAAACTCCACAAACGTACAGGTATCAAAAAGTACATGAATGACTACATAGAACCGAAAGTTCTATTCTTTAGAAAATAAGTTGTGTCTTATTGCTCTGGGATCTTACTCTATATTTGAACAAATCGACTCGATTAACCGAACATATTATGATTTCGACTTTTTGAACAATTCGATATACGCCGTCAAAACCGATTCGAAGTGAACAACGACTAATTATTGTGTGAACAATATTTCGATTATTTCTGTGAACAAGCCGAAGCATCGGCAAACTGAACAAGTGTCCGAGTGGAACTGATTTCGTAAATGAGCTAGTGAAACGCGATTGGTGTAAATAATAATTAATTACGTGTACTAATTATATGATAGTGCAATTTGAACGCATTACCGAAGTATAAAATATTATTTTATTTTATTTTATTTCGTTCGAGTATTTCTGAGAATTGCGGATTATCTCTTTCTCATTCGTTGCGGCAGCCGAGTCTTGCCATGTAAAATACTCTGACGTCACCAGTCGAGTATTTAGTTAAGAACTACGTCGTGTGTGTTTGTGAAATAAAATAAGTGCATTTCTATTTCGACAACTGACTGTTTTTTTTGTGTGAGCAACGCACTGACTGTTTCGATCAACTACGTTTTTTTGTATTGTGTTTATATCGAGTCAAGCCGACCACGGCAATTTATTATTTCTTTTGTAACCGATTATGTTTGTCAAACCGATCAATTCTTTTGTTATTTAATATACGACTACTTTGTTAATTCTGATCAGTTATTTATCGTAATCTAAGTCCCTGAACTTTCCCCGATCCGCCACCCTGAGTCGACGTTTTGATAATTGATATTTGGTGATTAAAAAATCACCTGGCGCCCAACTAATTAATAATCGAACAAGGTTGCCAAAAATTTTAAGTGTATTTGGATTTTACTCCGGTAGATCCCCGGTGGTGAGAAACCCGTTATCATATATATATATATATATATATATATATATATATATATATATATATATATATATATATATATATATATATATATATATATATATGTATATATATATATATATATATATATATATATATATGTATGTATGTATATATATCTGTAGCGACCACGTCACTACTTATATTATTTGATATTCATAATTTCGGATAAGTCCGTCAATCATCGATCGTCATCGATCGCCGAATATTTTCCCCCACGCGGATACGATATTTGGTAGCAACAGTTCACACAGTACACGCGTACAATTAGAGAGATACACAGCAACTAGCTAACACTTACCTAATGCAACTAGCATTATCTTGTATTATATAATTTCAATAAAACTCATTATTTATTATTTTGTTAATACTAATAATTGGAGTCAGATAATTTATTTATCATAGTGATTAAGTTCCAAGAACCTCATCCCAGTCACTACATTGGTGACTGCCCGACGTGATTTTCAAGAGGACGCCATTTCGTGCACACATTCTACGTGGCAAATAGCACGTTGAGTGTAAAACACCGCGTCTACGCTGATAGCTGATCGCAACATATTAATACCGCGAGTTCTTTACAACAGTAAAGTGCGTGAATTAAGTGTTGTTTAAGCCTTTTATCACGGCTGGTGCATTGCGGGGCATTTTAGACATATGCTGCACTGGTTTATAATTTAAGGGACGACATCGGGTGCATATTAAATTTTGATAAAAGTTATGAATGTATTCCTGTGTTAAAATATAGTGAATAAAATTATCGTTGCGTTAATTTTCGCCCAGTGATAATTTTTCGTGCGACTAGGAGCGTCTCGAACATTCCTAAATGGTGAGTCAGCTTCGACGGACTAATCCGCTTACAGTGGTATTGAAATTTTCTGTTAGTTTTATTGTGTTAGTGTTTCTCATATATATCAACGATGTCAGATCCAGACGGCAAGAAAGACGATGTCTTTTTGGACGCCAAGCCAGTGATTATCAACTCTCTCAAAGCACCTCACTCCAACCCGAAGCGAGTGAGTTTATGGTTTGCGCAGCTCGAAGCTCAGTTTGCGATTCACGGCGTAGCAACTGAGAGAGAGAAATTCAACCACGCGGTTTCTCTCATCGACACAGAGTATGCATGTGAGGTTGAGACCCTCATCATCAATCCACCGACGACGACGCCATACTCCCAATTGAAAGCCACGCTCATTGCGTGTTATTCGAAGTCAGAAGAAGCCAAACTACGTCAGCTTCTAGATGGCGAAGCGATCGGTGACCGATCACCTTCGCAGTTCCTCCGCCATCTCAAATCGCTTTTGCCGACCATTGATGACGCAGACCTGAAGGCAAGATGGCTGGCAAACTTGCCCAAGAAGACACAAGAGCTTCTAGCCATCTCTCCGACCACGGCTACCATCGATGAGCTAGCCAAGACAGCCGACAAGCTACATGAGATGTTTCCGGTGACTCACACCGCTGCTGTCGCTTCATCATCATCTTCGCAGGAAACGATGGCGCTGCAGAAACAAGTGAGCGAATTATCTCGACAGGTAGCAGCGCTGACGTCAGCTTCCAACCAAAACCGCGGCAGATCTCCAGCCCGAAAGCCAAACCAACGCTCCCGAAGTAATTCGAAGCCACGCAAGCTTGGTAAGACAGGCTTCTACTATTACCACACTAAGTTTGGTATAACCGCGTACAAATGTACGCCAGGCTGCAAGTTCTCGGGAAACGTGAACGAAAGTCACTAGCGGCGGAAAGCGACTCTCGCGCATCTTCAAACCACCTCTTTGTTGTCGATCTAACCACGAATACTCAATCCCTCGTGGATTCTGGTTCAGATCTCTCTCTTTATCCATACAGGCGGATGAAATGCAAGCCTACGCCAGTAGGTTACCAACTTCATGCAGCAAATGGTTCGTTGATTAAAACATACGGATGTATCACTCTGTCACTAAACCTCGGATTACGTCGAGAATTTACGTGGAGATTCATCATGGCTGACGTCACGAAACCAATAATTGGCGCCGATTTTCTAAGTCATTTTAACATGTTAATTGACCTCAAACATAAACAATTACGTGATGGTTCCACTGGTCTTCAAACACGCGTGGATTCAATCCGATTGGATGCAAAATGCATCAAATTAATTGAAGGTGATACAGTTTACCATAAACTGTTATTAAACTACCCGGTTATAACTCACCCTAAAGGAATAACTTCAGCCAAGAAGCATTCTACGGTGCACCATATGAAAACGACATCAGGACCTTCAGTATCGTGTAAAGCGCGACACCTTGCGCCTAATATAATAAAAATTGCTCAAGAGGAATTTCGCAAGATGGTTCAACTGGATATCGCACGTCCATCGACCAGTCCTTGGAAATCTCCACTCCATCTTGTACCCAAGAAATCTGGAGATTGGCGACCATGTAGTGACTATCAACCACTCAATGTGCGTACGACACACAATAACTACCCGGTCAGACGACTCGACGATTTCACCGCAACGCTGCACGGTAAAAAGATATTCTCAGTGCTAGATTTGGTTAGAGCCTGTAACCAAATTCCCGTTACCGAAGAAGACATTGAAGGACAGCCATCATCACTCCTTTTGGCTTGTTCGAATTTCCATACATGCCGTTTGGACTTCAAAATGCCGCACAAACTTTCCAAAGTTTCATCGATGAGGCCACACGAGATCTACCATTTGTCTTCCCGTACATCAACGACGTCCTAGTAGCTTCAGAGAACGAAGAGCAACACCTCGAGTACTTAAAAATTTTATTTCAACGTTTACAAGACTACGTACTTCACATCAACAGAGCCAAATCGGTGTTGGGCCAGCATGAGGTAAAATTTTTAGGTCATCACATCAGCAATGAAGGTATCAAGCCGTTGCCTGACAGGGTAGACGCAATTACTAACCTAAAATTTTCTAGTACGATTTCTGTATTACGTGGTTTTCTAGGTACCATAAATTTCAACAGGAAATTAATCAGAAACGCTGCAGAAATCCTCGCACCGCTGAATAAACTGCTCGAGGGACCCAGAGTGAAACTTGATACGTCCATATCAACTTGATACATCGATATCAGATTTGATATGTCTTGATCTGACTTGATATGCTTGTATATAATTTTTTTCATACGTCTTGATATGACCTGATATAACTTGATAAGGGTATATATATTTTAATATGCTTGTCAAAAAAAATCTTGATCAGGTTTGATATTCCCTGATATGGGCACATATACTAGTTTTTTGGAGTTTTCCGTATACATATGGTTGGTAAAATATGTTAGAAATGACCAAATAACGTAACATTGTTCGGAAAATCCGATTTCATAATGATTCATAAAATCTTAGGAAGTCTGTTAAATATTTTAATTTATTGCATTTATAAATTGTATAAAGTAAACAAACTTTGTTGAAAAATTTTTCCTATAAGCTAACGAGATCAATTTTTAAAACTCTAAGAGAATTTCGAATTTTCGTAATGAATATTAATATCAAAAATTGAGATTTTAAATTGAAAAAAGCTTAATTACACGGAGAAAGATGTTGGCCTAAAACCTACCAATTTTTATTATGCTATCGACTAAACTTGAAACAGGAAGGGAAGTATCGAAGAAATTATTATGCTGTATCACAATATTTACTACGCACGAGAAACTTATCGATAAGATTTAATTACAATTGCTTTCATACATTATAATAATTATGATGCGGCATAATAATTTTTCGTATGAGCTTAATAATTTTTCGTACGAGCATAATAATCTTTTGTATGAGCATAATAATTTTTTGCATGCTTCTCTTTCTGTTTCAAGTTTGGTCGACAGCATAATAGAAATTGGTAGGTTTTGAGCCAACATTTTTCTCCGTGTAAGTTTAAAAATCCTTGACTTATTTTTTTTTTTACCAAAAGAAGTAGTTCTTGCCCCGTTACTGGTGGGTATACCGTTAATGGTCCCATTACTTTATAAACAATAACAATTTAATAAACTACAAGTGACCAAATCAATCATTTATCTGATGTCTTTAATTTTTTTAGTTTCAATTTTATCCAAATAGATATAATCAACCTTACGTTTTACGTTCGTGATTTGGCAGAGTGGTTAATAGATCAGACTTCGAATCAAAAGTACTCGGGTTCGAACCCATGACCTGGCTGGATTTTTTTTTCTTATTTTTTTTCATGACAATTATTGCACATACAACTTGACAAAGTTATACACAATTTTATAAAATTATTTATAAATTTAGTTCCCGAGATAACAATATTAATCTCACTATATATAGTCTGATATGTCCATATCAGAATATATTACATCTTATCTGTACATATATTTTCTGATATAGCCAATTTCCATATCAGGCCTGATATGAACCGCCGAAATCAAGCGATATCAGGCCATATCAGAAAATTTTTTCACGGGATTATAAAAGTTTAAATAATTAATCGATAAAATTTTTGTTTCTTGAAGCCCTTTTTATCAACATACTCAACAAGATGACATCCTGATAGATTATAAAATATTTTAATTTCATTGATTATTAATTGTTGAAGGAAAAAAAAATAAAAAATTTAAATAATGTATGTTAAATAATTTTTTTCAAATTTTAAGCTATAACTGATTCCATATCCTTGTTAGGCATTATATGATTACTATTCAAATTTTTTTATGTCGTTTGTTTGTATATTTGTTATAAACAAATGTATGATTAAAATATTTAGAAAAATTTTTTTTTCACCATATTGTTGGCGTAAGGAGATAATGATTAAAAAAAAAAAACTTTTGAATTCTCGCTTAAAAAATCGATGATTTTCAAAAATTTTGGGAAGTTAATGCTTTCACCCCGATTTTCGAAAATCAAATTTTCATCAGATGTCGACGTTTTGAGGTCCTAGGAAGCTATTCTGATTATTTTCAGAATGATGTCAGAGTGTGTGTGTGTGTGTGTGTGTACGGTCTATAACTTTTTAACTAATGAATCGATTTGGATGTTTAAGGCGGCGATTGAAAGAGCTTGTTCGCCGTCAACTTTCCTAAGAATTTCAGATCATTTCACCAAGTAGACTCAAAAATATTGGCGAATTACGAAAAAAAAAAAAATTTTTTTGTTATTAGTTTTTTATTGATTTCTATGAAACGAATTTAACGATCAATTTCAAAATCTAATTAGCTCAAGAACTCAATAAAACGCATTGAATGCCGCCTTAACCGTCTCAATAGGTAAATTTATTCGGGAGATATCGTTGGAGAAAGAAATGGTAATAAACGATTTTTTTCAATTATCTTCAAGATGGCTTAATCGATCGCTTTCAAATTTCGATCGGCTCTAGAATTCAATGAAACGCGCCTATTGCCACCTTAAACGTCAAAATCGGTTAATTAGTTCAAAAGATATCAGCGGTGAAAAGTTAAAAAAATATCATTCTATGTTTTTTTTTCCACATAAATCAAATTGTACTGTAAAAAATGTATCTAAAATCGTACAAAATCTTTCTCTTTATGGTCTCTTTTGATAATCATATAATGCCATCAAACTTGGTCTTTAGTTTTAATCATATTATTAACAAAAAAATTGAAAAAACACAGTTTTTAATGAATTTCTGGGATATTTTAAATATCATTGCTCTGACCTAAGCCAAAACTCATTTAAATCTTGATTTTAATCACTGACATTGATTTCTGCATCAACATATTTATTTTATTTAACATAATCGGGAATTAAAATTTAAAAACCTTTTAAAAAACCTTTTAAAAAACTTGTTCATTAATGATTTTCGATTCTTAAACTTTCAAACTTTAGCATGAAGCGTAACTCGTTAGAGTTTGAAAAACTCATAAAAAAACAATCGCATGCAATAAGATTTTCGAGCTCGAAGAGCTCGAAAATATAGTCGAATTAATATTTTCGATTTTCTTGAGCTCGAAAACAGCGGGAAGTTATGGGGCTGGCCCGCAGGGTCAACCGACAGACCGATTTTTTTCATAAAAAAGCATTTATTATTTTTATAAATAAATGCATGTTGTAAGAGAACTATAACAGATAAACGTTAGGTTTAAAATTTACAAGACAGCTTAACTCTTACTGTATGAAAACGACTTAAAGATCAAAAACTGTATCTTCAGTAGCTGCACAGTTGCAACAATTTGATTGTTGTCAAATCGAGTCAGTTCTTGGAGTTTGTCGTGCTCCAAAATTCAGATGTTTCTTAAAAAATTAAAAAATTTTTTTTTTGCTTTATTGTTGCAGGTTGTTGTTTCTGTAAATTTCTTATGTTCTAGAGAAAAATCGAAATAAAAAAAAAAAAAATGTTTATACTAAATGGTAAAACAAATAAGTGAATAAATTGTTGACAAAAAAATTTTTTTTCGTCATTATATTTGGAAATGCATATTATGATTGAAAAAAAAAGGATTTCATAATTCTGTATTTAAATAATCAAAATATGAAAAAAACGATTGCAAACAATAAGATATTGTTTCTGAAATACAGTAAAATTATAGTGAAAATAAATTTTTCAAAAACATATAAATAATCTATTTGTTGATAAAAAATTTATAACCTATAACGTTCCTCTCTATTTCACGCGTCCCACGGCGGAGTATGGTTGGCGTTCAATAACCGTTATGGCTGTCCGTTGGTTGGAAAAACTAACAATAAAATAAAACCGAACCAAAATGTCCTACCTGGAGATATTCTGAATCTCCCTGGACCCGCAGCTCTGCTCAGGCTGGGTTAGAAATCTCTATTGGGTGCCAGTTTGTGTGCCGTACGAACAAATTTTAACTCAAAATAACACAACGGAGAAATGAAAATAAAATAAATGACAGGGTAACGGTTTTAGATTTTAGGAAAAGGGGAGCAAGAAAAAGATAGTAGTAATTTAAATAAATAAAATTTAGATTAATACCGGGTTGATGATCATTTGTTTCAAATTTTATTTTAAATAATAACTTACTATTCAATTGCATCGCATATCCAAAATAACAATATCAAAATAAAATAATAATAGTATAATAATAGTAATAATAATATGCATAAATTTTGTATCACTTACTTGTGATAATTTAGAAAAATAATAATAACGCAGAGAATAATATTTGTCGTAGTAAAATAATAAAGAAAGATAACCAAATATTTATCTCGATCAATATTTGGTGATGCTAATGTTACGTCCGGAATGACATAACATAGAATTCAGTCCCTTATTTTAAGTCAAGACACTGAAGTCTTCTACTCGGGTAACAAGGACCACGTTATTCGGTGTCGAGCATGGATAGGATACGGGAAATGTATATGTTTCAGAATTATAATAGTAATAAAAAGTCAGGACTTACTGTGGTTGCTGATTTATTGAAAATTATTGATAACTGTACTCTACAATCGATGTTCTGGTGGCTGGACAACTTGGACCTTTCCCGGGAACTAGTGCTACTGGTTGGCAGCGGATGGTGCGAAGGCGGTTACGCGGCTGGTAGTCTTCTTGTTTGATCACACTATCACTGAATTTATTCTTTTCGCGATATTCGAGCCTTAACGAGCGATTTCACGAACGGAGTACTGAGCGAATAATTTTAACTGATTCCCTCGAAGAGGGCAAAATGCTGATTTGTTACTGACCGATGATGTTCCAATAACTAAAGTTTAGTTGAAAATGGAAGTAATTGAAAAAGGAAAAAAAATATGAAAGATGAAAATAATTATCGGTAATTCCCGGATAATCGATGAGCAAGGAGACGAGTCAGTTGTCTGGTCCCAGGGTTAAAATGTTACTTTAAATACCAAGAAGTTAACAAAGAAAGATTCGGTGATTATTGATATACTTGTTACAGCGCGTACAGATAACAATAGGTTAAGACTGAAGAATAAGAATGACGAGTAAGATCAAAACTATAAAAAAACTAGACGCTGTGGTAACTTGTGGGCCCCTTATATATGCTAGTGATTAGGTGGGTACTGACAAGAAGGGGGGTACACCTCTAAGTTTTTGTAAGGCTTCTCTAATTTAAATAAAAAAAAATGGAAGGTCCGAGTGCAATAATGGCTACCAGCGAGTAAAAGGCCCGGCCTTCTGATAAAATAGATAACGCTGCCCAAACCCCTTGGAGTAGGGAGGAAGAATAGAAATGGATGGGTTAAGGGTTACCATGGCTAGTACTTCTTCTTAGGAAGGCGGATGCGGCCGTGCTTAGGGAGGGAGTAGGGAGGAGGGACTGATAAGAGGAGTATTTCTCTAGTAGGGATGCTTAGTAACAAAGGGGAATATATGACTCAGGTGAACATTAACTTTTTAAGATGAGAGGTAACTGGGTCAGGGATGCAAGGGGCTAGTCTGGTAATGGAAGACAAGGAATTATGGCTGCGGACCGGCAGGCCTTGAAGTTACGAAAGACTTTTTGGATTGTAATCCGGGCTATCATAAAATTCGGCGCCGGCATGGCTGCCTCTTTGTTGATTAACTCGGCTGATAAGAGATACCGAAGCGGTATCATATTTACATAGATTCCAGCTATGACTTGTAATATTTTTGGATAATACAAAGGAATCGTAAAAATTATAATGTATCACATGTAATTTTTATATCACCGGATACAAGTAAGCCTCGACAAACATCGGGAAGCAACATGTTAGCTTATCACGAGCACAGAGACCAGCCGAAAGATTCTAACTATTATTATCATTTTTTTTGTTATACTGATTCTCGGAGAGCCGGCTATCGCCTCATATCACGGCATCATCTACATGATCTAATTAGATATTAATTTTTCTTGTCAATCTCTCATTATGTTGACATGTCAAGTGATTGCCTGGTTACAGTTTTCTGACCCACCACGAAACGTGGAAAGACGCCCGAAGGAAGCTTGCAATCGTGGAGATCTAGGAGCGAGCACGTCTCACTGAGGAGTTGAGACAAAGTGAACAACTCCAAAAAGAGGCATCTCAACTAAAGACGGCAACGACAAAGAAGAAGAAACCTTCACAGAATAAGGGAGAACTCATCAGTCCACCAAAAGGACCCGAGAGTCTATGGTCCAAGAAAAGACGGCTCTCTACAGTGAGGTCACGGCCGGAGGCAATACTACTCCTGGTGGCAATGAAGCCCAAAAGGGAAAACCTGTTGTCGTCACCAGAAGAAAGAGCAAGAGACCAGAAGAAAAAGGAAGAAAGTGAGATCGGTGAACACTCCAAAGAAACTCCGTTCACGACGGTGGAAGGAAAATGGAAGGAGAGGACGAGAAAAAAGGCAGAGAAGGCTGTGAGAGTGGGCAGTGAAGTGACGGGACCAGAACCGAGTGGAAAGGATGCAGGAGCAGGGACGCAGCGGACCATAGCATCCAAGGAGGCCAAGCAGCTGAAGAGGCGATAACGGGCGAAGGCAGTGTTGATCACACCAAGGGGGGTCGAGATCGTCTGGAGAAGTTTTGAGAGCACTGTGATGTAGAAAGGCGGACCATCAGGTCAAGACCTGTCCCAATCCACCTTGCTGCCATCTTTGTGTTACGGTAGGGAACGGGCGATCTTTCGATGACATAATCGGTTCGAGGCGTTCCACAACTCACAAAAATGGCTGAATTGCTGCAGGCGAATTCTACAGCGGTGCAGAACATCGCTGGATCTAGTTCTGGCATGGAGACAAGACCGCAGGATAGATATTGTTTTAGTTTCAGAACAATACCACTCAGCGTCTGGACCAAATTGGTTCTGTGACCCCTCGGGACAAGGGCCCTGTGGATTTCGGACCTAGGGTCTGATTCGTCCTAATGCTCGCGCGGTCCCACAGTATTAGGTCTGAAGGAAAAAGGGAGTGAGGTGTTTTACTGGTATGTCCCCCAAGGATACAGTTAGTTACTTACAATAACACCTAAAGTAATACATCCTTGGGGGAGGAGTACGGCAGACGGAGAGCAATATGCATATGGAGGGCAGAAGTTCTGCTTTCCATATAAATATTGTCCTCTATTGCGCGTAAAAGCATTTTTCCCTCACCCTCTTCCTACAAAAAAAAAAAAATACTACTGCAACAACGAGCTGTTCTCCGCGTTGCATGTGCGTACCACACAGTCTCAGAGGCCGCAATACTCGTAATATCAAGCGCGTCCGTGGGTGGCGAATAAAGAAACGGCTCTTACGATTACGCCTGTCAATATTCATACAGAGGCAACCTCTGTATGAATACCATGCAACCAATGTGTAAATGAGGTATAACCACCGTATAAATATATTATAACCAACGATTAAATACAGCAAAAATACTGTATGAGTAAAGTAAAATCATCATACAAATACAGTATAGCTAGAGTACAAATACGGTACAACCACACTACAAATACAGTATAACCCATATATAAATTTGGTATCAATACAATATATTGACGGTATCAGTACGGTAATAAAATTGTACAAGCATAGTATATTTGTACCGTATGCATACTGTAAAAATATTTATGTCTTAAAAAGACTGGAAAACACCGGAGAAATTTCGTTATGGGATATAGAAATATTCTATATATCTTCCGCGAGGGATATAGAAATATTCGAATTATCTCAAATATTAGGACCAAAAACTTTTTTGCAATTTTCAATTTGCGGTAAAAAAAAAGTCATTTATTCGAATATTCGGCTATATAATTTGGCTGAGAAATGATAGATTCTTTGATGTTTCTGCTTCTACAAATTTTAACACCATCGTCAAGATACTATTGATTCTCATCAATTTCAAAATGACCGAACTAAAACCTTATTCTTCGATAACATGATCATTTTCAATTAACTATGAAGTCGTAAGTCTATTGTGTCGATTAAATAATTTTTTATTTTTTTTATTAATGTAATGCCTAAAGAGATCGTAGGTTTTCTTTCGTGAGTTTTTACGTACAACTCATAAATTGTTTTATTAATCGAATCTTTTTTGCAGGATATTATCGGAAAATTATCTGTATTCGTTTTATTAACTAATATTTGCTGGCATCTCTCGTTAATATTCTTGCTATAATCAACTGTATAAACGGAATTTAATTGTCGATTTATGAATTCTTCACGACTCAGAATCATATTGATGATACACGTGTATAGTGGATCAAATAGTTCAGCAGTTTTTATAACTTTTACTGGTGAAATCCGCGAGTTAATCAGTATAGAAGTTGGTTTACTGGCAGCAATCATTTTTAAATCATGTACACGCAAATTCGATAACTGTTCAAAACGTAAATTTGTGATCACAACTAACATCATGGTAATTGCAGTATCAACGGTAGCACGGGCTGTTATTTTATATGAGTTGATTAATTTAAAATTATAAGTGTATTGAAAGATTATTTCGAATAACTTTTTTAAGCCAATTATATCAATATTGTCAGCCAACTCATTCAAAGTAGTACGACTATGTCGGGGAAATCCAAATTTAGAAGCTGATACAGTTAAGAATGGGTTTAATTTACGTATTGTTGAGTATATGATATTGATGTAACTCACCGTTAATTTTTTGCCATTTTTATTTGATGCTGTCTGAAGTTTTTTTAATGCCTCGATAATATTTTCGTTATTTAAATCATGAATATCGATATTTAGCATTTGTAATTTTTTCAAATGCGCTCGGCGAGTATTAATTGTCGAAATACGATATTTCATTACATTCTGGTAAGCCAAAATGTTAGAATCAATACATTGGTTAGATGCCAGGTCGTCAAATGAATTAGGATAAGATTGTCTAGCTACTTTGTCGATTTTTCTCATGATCAGAACGGTTACTGGCGATATGCCAAAATTTTAATATCTAAGTCAATCAGTTAGTAGTATTTAAGTCAAAATCAAATTCGATACTAATAAATACGGAACAAAAACATGATATTACTTGCCAATGAGTCATTTAAATAAAATTCTGCTATCAAATGCTATAGGCATAACAATGAATTCATCGTCTCGAATGTCGAAAAATCGAGTACATAAACCACATCATTGCAATAATCAGGTAACAAACAGTTTCGTTATTTTATGAAAGTTCAAAGTTCCTAAGTGCATGCCCCAAAATAGGTACGAACGATCCCTAACTATGAAGTTTGAATCGTGATGGCTTCGGCAGGTAACAGGTAGCAAAGGCGTATGGTATTGCACCTTAAATTTGTTAAAATGTAAAGCTCAGTTTTTATATATTTTATTCGGAATAATATGAAAAATCCCGTCGTCCATTGTCAGTACGGTTGCAACTACCTGCCAGACATCCTTAAACTATAAGAAATTGCAATTATGCTTACGTTACAGTATAAAGGTAGAATTTTATATCTGCCACTCGGGGAACTATCGACAGATGTTTCTTCAATTGTCAGACAGTTTTTGAAGTTTGCTTTTTTTGGTAACTTATAAATATTTTACAAAAATTTTCGTTAAGAAAATGATAATTATAATCAACACCAATCTATAGTAGCATACATCCAAAGGCTGCAATTTCAAGTGATTATTTTTAAAAGACAAAAGCTCTGAATAATACTCAGAATATTTATTGTGCAAGAACTGGCACGAAAAGAGCTATGATTGTGTCAAAATATTCTCGATCAACTGACTTTGAAACCCAGATTATTCTACAACAAACGATCAATAATAGAAAAAGGGCGAGAAATCAGAGATCACAATATAACTTGGTTAAATAATTTGATACATTGTTACGTTAGGGCTTACGTATACCTGCACTTATGGTGGTGTTACGTCCTGGATGACGAACGCTCGTTATTTAGTCCCTTAATTTTGAGTCAAAGCACTTAAGCCATTTACTCGGGTAGCGGGGACCTCGCTATTTAGTGTCGAGTATGTCAAAATACGGAAATAGGATGTACGAGGTGAATGGATGTGTCTTATTACTAGATGAATGAACAATTAATTTAACTTACAGTTGGTTTATTCAATATAATAAATTGTCAGAATACAAGATTTCCTCGATGTCCATCTCGCCCTTCTCTAGTGGGGGTGAACCTCGACACGGACTGGGGGTAGCTTCTGACGTCAGAGGCTACTGGCCTCAAGATGCCCACCGAACAAAAGGCTCGGTATTCAATAAAGAGTAGCTTACATTTGTAATTATTGCGGGGTAATCATTAAATAATCTGGAATTATTATTGATTCAATTGAATAAGTTATTTTTCTGGATTATTGTGAGATGTTTTGTTGGTCGATATTTTAATTAGTTATCGAGTTATTTAACCTACAATTTATCGATATAATTGTAAGTGTTAGAGAGAGAAGTGACAAAATACGTCAGGCGATACGTCACAAGAAGTAGCGGTATCCACAGGATGAGTCATGAGCCATGCGTGGAGAGAAAGTTCTAGATCTGAGTCAATGTATTAGTTGAGCCTTATTTTGGATGGCTAATTACGCATTATTAATTAGGTTTAAGGTATAGATGTTTATTGATTATTAATCCTTTCGTTATTATTTTTCGATTGATTACAGTCGCTTCGTTCTACTGATATTGGTTGAATGCTAACTTATTTCGAATTATTACGGGGTAATTATTAGATAATCTGGAAGTATTGTTGATTCAATTAGGTAAAGTATGTAACCGGATTATAATGATATTTTTAGTTTCTCATTATTTTAGTTAATTATCGAGTTATTGAAAGTAGAAATTAGCGATATATTCGTATGGGTTAGAGAGAGAAATGACGAGATACGTCACTCGGTACGTCACAAGAAGAACCTTGGGAGCGCGAGAAAGCAGGCCGTATCAATTCTGCTAATGGAAGAAAAAAAGGCAATCTCATGTTTTTAGGTGGGCTTATTTTTGATGGTTAATTACGAATTGTCCGTTAAGATTAAGATTTGAGAGTTTAATGATTAATAATCTATTTTTCCTTATGTATCGATGGGTTATGATTACTTGTCCCTATCGTTAGTGGTTTCGACGTTATGCCTGTTTTTGGGTTTAAATAAATAATAATTTACAATTATTATTAATCTCGTCGGTAAAAGGACGCTAGTGGATTGCCGTGAGAACTTAGGTTAATCATTATTTTATTTATTATTGGAGTTATCAAAAGTAGAAGTTACGCGCTTACGTATGTGTTAGTGGGACAAGGGTGAAGCGAAAGAGTTAGGTTCCTTGATCGGCCTCTGATGGTTAGTTAGTTAGTATATAGTTTTTTATCTAAACGTGAATTCTATTTTTCCTAATTTACCGATTGATTAGAATTTACTCCTGTTGTTATAGCTAGGTGGTCATGGATTTGATTATTCTTTGTTAGAGGTTAAGGAATTATTATTATGGTTACTTATTCTATCATGTTATGTTATGGTTGTACGGTGCTGCGTAGTTAGTTGATAAGTTGTTATCTTGTTTTCGTGTTAATACGTTGAGATATTGCGTTCTAGTTTGTCAATATTTATTTAAAATTTAAATAAAATTCAATATTTATTTGGATTAATAGATACTAGAACGACTCCAGAGGGCTTAGGTGAATTCAATGTAAAGTCAACGAAGCGTAGATGTAAAGGTTATCGTGGTGGTGACACTTGACCTTCTTAGAAAAAACGGAAGAGCCTCGTGTGGCATTATTGAAATATGGTACTGTTTAGGTTGCAAGCATTAGGGAGCTTATCACGGTTTAGGTAATTGCTCAATTCGTTAGTTAGTTCATTATTTCTTAATAAGTAATAAAAAGGGAAAATTATAGTATTTTTCGTTTACATCAACAAGTTCTTACTACTCATCTGACCTTTGATATGTTTAGTTTTTAATTTTTAAAGAATTTCATTTTTATATTTTTTTTTTTTTATTATACATCATTTTCGTACTTTCGCATGTTATGCCGTAACAGTGGAGTTGTGCAGCTTTTCGTGAGTCTGACCCTACTAGCTCAATATGAGACTCGACTTTCGTAGATTTTACCAAAACTGGCCTTATAAATTAAACTAATACTAGTACTTAGCCTAATTTAGAGTTCGGTGATGTAGTTTTGGATGCCCTTAAACTTGGCTGGCTGATGAACCTTTAGGATACCCCTCTTGCATCGTGAGTATTGTATTCAGCTGTGACTACTCTTATAGGAGTGAACTGGATACACAGAGGAATTCTCTCAACCTTGGTTCACTTAATTACTGTATAATTGATTAATTAATTAATCATTATCAGTATTGCCATGTCACGCACACACTGGTTACAATTGTCTGTTAACATACATCTAACTGTGCATGATATTTTTATTACTTCAACTGAATGCACAGGGCTTTTCTATCAGTATGCAACAATAATTGAATAAATTAATTAACACGATGATTCGTATTGCACTAAGTGGCTATGATATTTATCAACTAAACGCAATAAATATACAAAATAATTAATTTACTATCACATGAATTATAACTATCTGGTAATGCGACTGCACAATATGATCTGATAACGTGAGCAAAAGCCAGTGAAAAGCGTAAGGCATTGGCTGCACGTGCTTTTATAGGCAGCAACGCCATATTAAAGCACGTGACAACAAGTACCTGAATGCAAACGGTGGCGCTCAGTCCCGCATCGTAACAACGTTTATTCAACTCATGCGCGTTATTCACGCTTATCAAGCCTAAAATCCAAACCATAAATGGCCGTTTACCAACTGATGAAAAATTATTTGTCAAAACGCAATAGAGATGCCTACTATCCCGGCCATTTTGACGTAATAAAAATAAACCTAACTATCTTTTGGGCTCTATCTTAATATTGGGTAACTAAAAATCTCCGTTATTACCAATTAAGCAGCTAAGATCGTGATGCCGAATATTTTCAACGTGGAGTTTAAACTTTGACATTGAATTTGAATTTCCGTAAAATTGAATCAACATCCCTATAATTTTGTTATATTCTTAATATTATAAGTTTTTTTTTTCACCGTGTCCCTAAACAACTATTTAGACATCGCATTCTTGGCAATTAAGAAAACGTAAACAGCGCGAATGAGTCAAATAAAATTACGGGCGCAACATGTAGGATAACTCATAATCCGTCATCCGCGATGTGTTAGCAGGTGAGCCATTTCGATTGCCACCAGGACGTTCAAATCAGTTGATTCGTTCCAAAGATATCGTCGGACAAAAAAAGCTTACACACACACACACACACACACACACACACACACACACGGACTGACGTCCACCCGGGAATAGTCAGAATAGCTTCCTAGTACCTCAAAATGTCGACACCTGATGAAAACTCGATTTTCGAAAATCGGACCGAAACCAATAACTTCCCTTTCTTTGAAAATTTGCAATTTTCTTAGCGGAAAGTTAAAAAAATTGTTAATTGTGAAAACAAATTTGAAAAATTACAATTCCATCGTATGAGTTTCAATGGGTTAGGAGCATTATTTAAACTGGTCGATAAAATTTTTTGTTCATGAATAAATCCCGTAGACTGTTATGCTTGAATTCGAACCCTTCCTAGCTAAAGTCTTTGCTACTATCTACTGCGCTGACCCACGTACGTAATCGCGACCTTAACTTTGATTTCAAATAATAACTAATAAAGAAATTAAAAACCCTGATGTTCTCATTGACTCCATCATTGATATTCTGAACTAAGTATATTAATTGTCTTTTTTTAAATAACACTATATATATTTTACGATTCACTGTAGCCGATTATATTGGAGTAAAATAATACATTCATAAAACTGTTCTTTAGTTTGTTCGATATCATCATACTTTATGAGACCTTCTAATGGCTGAGCTAGAGCTATAATTTGTGTTCAACGCATAAAATATTAAATTTATGAAAACAATATACGGAAGGGGGGGGGACAAAACGGGGTAGGGTAGGCAGAACGGGATACCCCAAAAATTTTATAAAAAAAAAAAAATTTTTTTTTTTGTCTAATTACTATATATTCAAAGTATTTGCGCATTTTGAGCCCTACACATGACACCTGGGGCAAAATGGACCAGCGGAGAAATCGAAAAAATGATCCTCCCGTGAAAAAATTTTCTGATATGGCCTGATATGGCTTGATTTCGGCGGTTCATATCAGGCCTGATATGGAAATTGGCCATATCAGAAAATATATGTACAGATAAGATTTGATATGTTCTGATATGGACATATCAGACTATATATAGTGAGATTAACATTGTTATCTCGGGAACTAAATTTATAGATAATTTTATAAAATTGTGTATAACTTTGTGAAGTTGTATATGCAATAATTGTCATGAAAAGAAAAAAAAAAAAAAAAAGAAAAAAAAATCCAGCCAGGTCATGGGTTCGAACCCGAATACTTCTGATTCAAAGTCTGATCTATTACCCACTCTGCCAAATCATGAACTTGAAATGTAAGGTTGATTATATCTATTTGGATAAAATTGAAACTAAGAAAATTAAAGACGTTAAATAAATGATTGATTTGGTTACTTGTATTATATTCAATTGTTATTGTTTATAGAGTAACGGGACCATTAACGGTATACCTACCAGTAACGGGGCAAGAACTACTTCTTTTGGTAAAAAAAAAAAAAAGAAGTTAAAGATTTTCAAACTTATAAGTTTTAAAAAAGTATAAATAAAAGTTTAATTATAATTAAACTTTTTTCAATTTAAAATCTCAATTTTTTGTATTTAAATTCATTACGAATATTTGAAACTCTCTCAGAGATTTAAAAATTGATCTCGTTAGCTTATTGGAAAAATTTTTCAACAAAGTTTGTATGCTTTATACAATTTATAAATGCGGTAAATTAAAATATTTAACAGACTTCATAAGATTTTATGAATCATTATAAAATCGGTTTTTCCGAACAATGTTACGTTATTTGGTCATTTCTAAATTATTTTACCAAACGTATGTATACGGAAAACTCGAGAAAACTAGTATATGTGCCCATATCAGGGCATATCAAGCCATATCAAACCGGATCAAGATTTTTTTTGACAAGCATATTAAAATATATATACCCTTATCAAGTTATATCAGGTCATATCAAGACATATAAAAAAAATTATATACAAGCATATCAAGTCAGATCAAGACATATCAAATCTGATATCGATATATCAAGTTCATATGGACATATCAACTTGATATGGCTTGATATGGCCAATTTTTATATCAGACTATATCAGAATATATTAAAAATTATATATGGGCATATCAGATCATATCAGGTCAGATATGAATATATCAAATTTTTTGATATGGCCATATCAGGTTATATAAGGCTTGATCAGAAAATTTTTTCACGGGCTTTCAAATTTTTCTCGTCAAATTAAAAACAATGTAATATACTTCCGCATTTTAAGCTCTACCCATACCATTTGGTGCAAAATGGACGAGCCGAAAGTTCTGAAATATGATTCTTTCATATTTTTATCATCAAATAAAAAAGAAATTGATACGTTAATTTATTGTTCGGCTGATTTTCTGTAGTAGGGGCAAATTTGGCCACTAAAAATATTCGAAATTGATATTTTCATCTTTAATTGATAGCAATTCAATTTAAAAAGAAAAAAAAATTATCATTTTTTGGAGGGGGGCCTCTCTGTCACACAAAAAAAAATTTTTTCTGCCTTCGTATCTACCAATGATGTGAAATGTAATTTTTCTTCATGTATTTTGCTTAAAAAAAAATTTAATTTAATGAAATTTGATCAACTTTTAGAAATTTTTTTTTTTTGCTTTTTTTTAGTGATGAGCAAAATTTGTCTTGTTCTTGCATTCTTGGTCTTGGTCTTGCGATTTTGCAAGACCAAGATCAAGACCAAGATCATATAAACACTAGCAAGACCAAGACCAAGACCGAATGAACAAAAACAAGACTGAAACCGAGACCAAGAACCCAAGACCAAGACCAAAGTGCAAGACTAAACTAAAAATTATATTTTCTGTTGTAAATAGGATATATGAAAATGTTTGTCACAACTTCTATATATGATTTTGTCGGAAAAAAACATTTTGTGTGTTTAAAATTTCCAGTTTATTATACTAAATATAAACACCGAACACACAAAAAGGCATCGGTAAACTTTACCATTGTCTGAAAAAAAGGATTTCCAAGAATATTCTTGAAGTTACTATTCTTTTCCGAAGTCTGGTTAACCCATGGTTGATGTAGAGCTAAGCTACTTTTTTTTATATTTGTACTTTCTTCAAGTACTTTGTACTTTTTTTTCTTACCGTAAAAGGTCAATTTATGCGTTCAAGAATTGTAAGGGTAAGTTTTCGAGTTTTTGTTATTCTTACAACTATTCATACCATTTTCTTAAGCCGATATGATACGATCGTTAGCATCTAAGAAAATTTCAACATTTCAGTACTGTATATTTTTCTATCGATTTTTAAACATAAAATAAAGTGTATTCTTATGAAAAATGAGCAACGAAGAAAAAATATTATTAGAGCAATTTTAAAAAAGTCATAACAATAGTGTAGTGTGTGTGAATAGTGAAAAAATTAATAATTCTGAATAGGAATTAGTGAGGTCTAAGAAACTTGAAAAATGAAATAGGAGCAAATTTAATGGGTTTTTCGATGCTATTGATTCAAAAGACGATTTATTTGTATTATGTAAGCTCTGTGGAAAAAGTAAAAAAATCATAGAAATAAAAATGAAAAATTGAAGTACTTCCGGTCTTAAAAAACATTTGTCGGCAGTACATAAAAAAGAAGGTCTAAAACTATACCCTCAAGGGCAGACAACAGCAAGTATTGCCAATTTTTTCAAATCGGCTGAAACAGGGACAGTAAGTATTTTTATATTTATTAAATCAGTTTTATGCACAATTTTTAATTTTTAAATATCGAATCTTAAAGTTAAGATAAATGCATCAGTAACTGACCAATTGTATATAAAAGTAATAATATTATTATTAAATGAAAATAATATGGTCTCTGTTGAAATCAGGATATTTGGTAGGAGAAATCTAATAACATAAAGATGATTCAGTTTAATTCATGTGTGTATATTTAAAGTCAAAGAATTGCACGAATGCTTCATTAAAAATAATGGAGACAAAAAAAACACAAACTACAAGTACAATGGTTAACAATGGTCCACACAAGTGGTCAGCACGAATGTCAGAAGGACACTGTCTGTAGTCTTTATCTTTTAGTAAGAGCCATGTACTGAGGGTACATAAGGGTCATCAAAATGACCGAGTTACCATATTTCAGGTAACTCCGTACGCATCTCCGATGGTGTGTATCGTTGTTATATTCCAACACCCTTCCTCAACGATACCCCATTAAGAAATGATTATCGGTCTAATAATCCACACCTCTTCATCATAATCTTGAGTCTGACTTCTTTCAGTGGCTTTGTCATCAGGCCAGCTAACATATCTTCCGTTTGGCAATAGTTAAAAGACATGATCTTGTTTTCATATAGGTCATTGACATAATAATATGTAGTATCAATATGTTTTGTTCTGTGGCTGTATTTTGGGTTCTGGATCATCTTCAAACAACTTTGGTTATCTTAAAAAATTGTTATAGGCAATTAACTTTTATGGTTTAGATCATTTCATAAACGGATTATCCAAACTCCTTCTTGACATGTCTCAGCTAATGCAACGTATTCCGTTTCAGTCGAAGACAATGAGACGCAGGTTTGTTTTCTGCACCCCCAGCTGATAGCGCCTCCATATAATTGAAATATGTCATCGCTACCCAGGTTTAATCTCTTTCCTTTTGTTCCCTTCAGGTAGCAAAGAACCCTCTTTGTTTCAGTCCAGTCTGTAGGCGATGGATGCCTATTAAACTGGCTTAGTATTGTCACTGAGGATGCAATGTTTGGGCGAGTATTAACAGCAATATATAAGAGAGCCCCGACAAGTTTTTGATACCTGCTGCTGTCCGGCATCAGTCCATTTTCCGTCCTTGTTTTCACGTACCCTGTATCGAATAGTATCTTGGATAGTTTTGCATCTCGTAACCCAGTATCTCTTAAAACTTGTTCTATATTATTTTTTTTTTTAATTTAAAAAACCTTTCCGTCTCTTTCTATTTGTATTCCTAGGTAATGTTTTAGGTTACCAAGATCTTTTAACAAGAAATGCTTATTCAATTCTTCGACGATTGATTCAACTTGTTTATCTGTTTCTCTTGCGATAAGAAGATCATCGACGTAAACAACAATATAGATTGTTTCTTCTTCATTACTTTTTTATACAGGCACGGATCTGCAAGGCTTTGAATGAATCTATATAGTTGAAAAACTTCATTCAGATGATCGTTCCATACTCTTGCCGCTTGTTTTAAGCCGTATATACTCTTTATAAGTCTGCAAACCATACCTTCTTTACCTGGCACCGTGTATCCCTCTGGTTGTTGCATGAAGAAAATTTCCTTTAGTTCTCCGTTGAGGAATGCTGTTGTAGCATCATAATGTTTAACAGCCATATTTAATTGTCCAGCAATAGTTAAAACAGTTTGAAAGGTTATTTGTCGTACTACCGAAGCGAACACCTGATCGTAATCCGTACCATATTTTGGTGAGAAGCCACGTGTTACTAATCCGGCTTTGTATCTCTCCACTTGGCCTTAAGAATCCTTCTTAATTTTAAACACCCATCTGTTGCTAACAACGTCTCTGTCTTGTGGTGCTGGCACTATTTCCCATGTGTTTTTTTTCAGTAGGGAGTCTATTTCCTCATTCATGGCTTCTTGCCATATAACTTTATCTGGTCCGGATAGAGCTTCCTCTATCGTTCTAGGTTCTTCAGCGGTTAGTTTTGCTCTCGCTACAAACATATCTGGTGGCACAACTTTGTTACTTCTTTCGGATCGTCTAACTGGTTGCTTATTTCCAACGTTGTTCAACGAACTCTCATTCGGTACTTCAATACTGCGTATTTCTTCTTGTCCTCCTTGTAGAACTTCTTCTTCAACTTTATGCCATGAACGGTCGCCGATCTTGCGTATGCCATTATTTACTTTGTTGTTTGATGAATTGAAATATACCTTAATGTATCCTGCATCCTTCTTCTTTACACCGTTTTATTTTATACTCTTTCTCTCTTCATTCGTTTCTTTTATGTCTGTCACTATTAAACTAGGTACTTCACCATTGGAATCACCAAATTTTTCACTCAAGAATACGACATCCCGACTAATTATTATTTTGTCCGAGTTCTTATCTAAAAGGCAAAAAGCTTTTGATTCCTTCGAGTAACCCACGAAAATTAATTTTCTAGCCTTTTCATCGAGATTCCTCCTTTTTTCCTTAGGTATATGACTACACACCTCACATCCAAAAACCTTTAGATCACCAACATCTGGTACTTTTGGATACCATAATTCAAATGGCGTTTTTTACGTCACTTTTGTTGGTAGTCACTTTTGCAGGTAATTGGCAGTGCTAACTGCCTCACCCCAATACTTCGTCTGTATACCCGCATCTATTAACATGCATCTAGCCGTTTGCATGAGTGACCGGTTTTTCCTTTCGGCAACTCCATTTTGTTGCGGTGAGTATGCCACAGTTAATTGTGTCTCAATACCCTGGCTTCTTAGATAGCTTTGAAGTGCATTGTTTACATACTCTTTTCCCCGGCCCGAACGAATTATTTTTGGTTTCTTTGAGAATTGCGTTTTGGCGGTCTCCACGTAATTTATTATTGAGTCTGTTACCTGGTTTTTAGTTTCCATTAGATATATTTTAGTAAGCCTACTAAAGTCGTCTATTGTGGTCAAAACGTATCTCTTGTTACCTGGAGTGATTGTTTGCATAGGCCCACGAACATCGGTATGTACTAGATCAAGGGGTTCTTGGGTCTTGTTGTGCGACTCACTCGGAAAAAGTTTCCTGGTCATTTTTCCTTTCACACAGCACTCACAAACATCTGTAGCATTACTACAGTCTTTAATTATTATTCCCGTAGCTAGCGTTTTTTCCACTAAGCCTTTTATTGCACTTAAACTTGTATGTCGAAATCGTCTGTGCCATAAATGTGTACAACTTTCACTACAACTTTTATTCACTGTTATCTCTAAGGCTTTTTCAACTGTCATCAACTTCAAAAGAACTCCATAGGGTTTGACGATAGCCTTGAGTACTCCGTCCTTGTAAATATTGCAGCTTATACTATCTAGTATAATTTTATGACCGTTTTTTGCTAGCTTCTTTATGGAAATAAGATTTGAGCTGAGTCGAGGTACATACAGCACATTTTCGAGTCTAATTTCTTGAATTTTTTCATCACTCAAGATGCACTTAACGACGCAGTTTCCGGTTCCCTGTATTTCTCTTCTAACTTCTTCATCTGCTAGGCTTACGTACCCTTTTTTCTTGTAGTCAATAGAAATGAAGGAATCTTTACTACACGCCATATGGCTGGTCGCTCCTGAATCCAAAATCCAAACTTTTTCCTTTTCTTGATTCTCGACCTCGAGGCATTTATCCTTTTTTCCTTCAGTACCTTTATCCTCTCGTGACGATTCCATATGGGCTTGAACAATATTGCACAAATCCTCTGTATCTGTATCCGTAACTTGATTGGCCCTTGGTGACGCTTCCTTTCTTTTTTTTCACCGAAGGTAGTCTGGGCAATTCCTTTTCATGTGTCCGTTTTTCTTGCAGAAATAACAAAGAAATCCATTTGTGAAACCATTCATTTACACTCTCATGGCCACTTCATTTTCCGCGGTATACACAGTTTTTACGTCTCTTGTACTCATCAATAATTTTTCCTTTTACGAGGCTCAATGTAAGATCGTTCTCTGGTCTGCTTTCTAAACTGGTGATAAGCGTTCCGTATGAGTCCAGTAAACTGCCAAGCATCAATGCTGCAACCATATTTTCGCATGTTACGCCGTAACAGTTCACTAGATCCTGCATTTGAGAGATATGACTCTCAACATCACCGTCCTTCATTACTGTCATCCTGCAGATTCTTTTCAATAAAAATACTTTACTTGACAGCGTTGCCTTTTGGTGATAATTCTTTAATGCGTTTCACGCGTCTTTTGCCGTAACGAGGTTCCGAATGTGCGATAACTGATTATCATCAACAGACAATCCGATAAGCGCACGAACTTTTTCGTCTTTTTCAGTCCATTCCTCTGTGATTTCCTCAGGAGCTTCATCCCGAATCACTGACCACACTTTATTTTTCATTAATAACAGCTCCGTACGATATTTCCAAGTATCATAGTTGTCATTGGTAAGCTTCTCAACAAAAAAATTTTCTGCCATTTTTCACTCAAACTTCTTTCTTATCTTTTCACTCAAAAAATAAATATCTGAACCCAAAAAACAAATGTTATTCTCAATTTCACAACTTTACTTCTTGATTACTTTACTTTACAACTTCAGTTCTTTTACTTAACGAGTTAACTTCCCAATTTCACGACTCAAAAAGAAAACTGAGTTCTCAGAAGGAGACTTTATATTTATGTTATTGAATTCTCTGTGGGTCTGGGCCCATAACCTGTTGGAATCAGGATATTTGGTAAGAGAAATCCAATAACATAAAGATGATTTAGTTCAATTTATGTGTGTATATTTAGAGTCAAAGAATTGCACGAATGCTTTATCAAAAATAATTGAGACAAAAAAAACACAAACTACAAGTATAATGGTTAACAATGATCCGCACAAGTGGTCAGCACGAATGTCAGAAGGACATTGTCTGTAGTCTTTATCTTTCAGTAAGACCCATGTACTGAGGGTACAAAAGGGTCATAAAAATGACCGAGTTACCATATTTCAGGTAACTTCGTACGCATCTTCGATGTTGTGTGTATCGTTGTTATATTCCAACAGCCTCTAAATACTTTTTAACGATAATTGCACTGATAATACAAATAATTCATAGTTGCAATAAATATATCTCACTGTTTATAATCCTGAAAATAATTAATTAATATAACCGACAGTATGATTTTACGTAAGTAGTCATCTACTATAGTAGCATTTCACAAAGGTGCCTACTTTCTTTAATCAATAAAATAACATCTACTGGATTAATTTGGTTACCCTAGTAGAAATAATCGAGGGCCGCCTAGATTACAAACTAGGCCCTCGCTAGCGATATCGAGGCAAAACTAGAAATCGCGCCACCTACAACTCATGTGTAAGTTTTGCTCGAACCAATATCCGTGTACGTTATTATGTGTATATTTTATTGTATACAGTAAATAACCTATTAGAAAAATGAAAATTATGTTTATAAATATTATGAGCACTTGAAAAAATAATAAAGTTTAAATTAACTGTGTAATTATGTTGTTGATATCTCAGCGTATAAGTAAATAATTAATTTTAATAATGGATACAATTAAAAGACTTGATGTAATAACCAAACTCCGACTTTGGGCAATAACATCCAATATTGCAGATTGTCATTTAGACAATTTGTTAAAAATATTACAATGTAGTGTACTTCCAGAAAAATATGTGACATTGAATCGTTAAATAATAATGATAGTTAATTAATGATATTAGTGATGTGAATATAATATTAATTTCAATGCTACTATAATTAATAAACATTAAAATATTCAAATTTTTGAATATTTGAAAAGTAAATAAATTATGTGGTATTGTTTTTTATAATATTCGTTTCATAAAAAAGTTTGAATGAAAGAATATTAAATAAAAAATGTTTTTAAATTATTCAGACTATCAATAATTATTATATTTAAAATTAGTAATTTAATTGTTACAAATAATTTTGATTTTAATTTTTTTAAGTAATAATTTATAATAGTTTAGTTGTATTTAATCAATATATAAACTATAACTAGGGTAAACTGAATTTTCTATAAGTCATTAGAAGTTGTATAATAACTTTATAAATGTAGCAAGGCAAAAATATTCATGTAAATAATAGTTTAATTACTGATCAGGTACTGAATCCGTAAAAATATTAGTGTGATTAAGAAAAGAATTGAAAAATATTAAAAATGATAAAATTTAAATTATTTTCAATACTTCTGAATACTTTTAATTCCTTCTCTTATGGAGATTTAATATTGTGGATTGTTTTTAATTCTTTTTTTTTAGTCTGAAAGTGTTATAAAAAAGTGTGTTTACACTAGTGTTATGAAAAAATAGCTATTGCTCTAGTCAATGGCCGCATATTCATTACTATGAATTCTTGCGTATGAATGATAAAACTATCCATTTTTCGTGACTATTCTCTGATTGAAACTATTATTTTAGATAATGAAAGAAAATTTTAGCAAAATTTATGTTCATAGTTATTGTAAGTACATATATATTTTCTTGTAGTAATACTAGACGAAAAAAACATCTAACAATTTCCGCTTTTTTAATCAATAAGTTTAACAAAAAAGTTTAATTTACATTTAGAAGCTTTCAAAAATTATGTGTACATATTTTTTAAATCTAATAAGGCAATAGCTATAGTTATTAAATTAAAAAAAAAAAAAAAAAAAAAAAATAGTTCATGAAGAAATTTAAATTTCTTGGATAAAATTCAATTTGTTGCTTTTTCAAAATTACAATGCACCTTGTAAATTTTGTCCAATGCGTTCTAAAATTTTCACATTATCGGTAATTTGTTCTATAATTCCATACTGCCCTCATGTTATTATGAGATAGTAATTTTTTTTAGAAATTTTTGATGTCAAAAATACCGTCAAATTTTCTGCGTGTCTTAGTTAACCGGTCAACAACTTGAACACTGACGGTCATTTACTTACATAAAATAAATTTCATCATAATTTGAAATCTTAACTATTAATATATGATATTAATTTTTAATAATTTATTTTAAAGCTTATAATAGTAGATTCACAACAAATTGAATGGCTAAAAACTTTTAACCGGCCAACAACTGGTACATTTACACTGTTATTGATAGATCGACAAAAATCTAAAAATCAAGATATTCTGAAAAATAAATTCTTCATTGAGCAAATCTACTGTCATAAATATATCTTTGTTACCTTTTTTGCTCTACCTTGTATGGAAAAAATGTTTATCTGGAGGTTATATACCGATACATACTTTTCTTTCAGCTTTGTTGTGTGCAATGATATCGTGTTTGATGTTTTTTTTTTTTTTTTCCACACATATCCAATAAATTAAAGGACCAAGAATATTTTATAAAATTTTTAGCGATTTTTGGAAGACTGTATTTTCGTGAAAATGATCGTATTGAAAAAATGAAAAAAAGCCAATTAAAGCTTGAAATCTGTAGTTTGAAGATCTTCCAGCAAAATAATTTTTTGAGCCACGGTTTTTGCGAAATCATAAGAAATAGGTCGAGACAAAATTTTTCTAAATTTTTTAGCTTTGTTTTTCAGGTCTACGGGGCCGGAAAAATTTTTTTCGAAAAAACCAATTCAGAGCTCGTTTAGGAAATTTATTCAGCTACAATTAGCTTTGTTTGTTTCTCAGTACGACAAGATGCTGCTGAGATATCAGCCTTAAAATGAAAAAGAATCCTTTTGTCTTTGGTTATCGGTATGTCAAAAACTAATGGTCACACAGTAATCTAAAGGGAAGTTTGAGAAACTGGAATAAATACCCTACAATCTTCATTTTCGGTTTTTTTGAAAAAAAAAAATTTTTTCATCCTTAATATTAATTTGGAAAACCCACAAAAAATGGCCATTTTCTGGTTTTTTAGTCAACTCATCGCTACTTTGTAAATAACGATAAAAAAAATAATGTTGCCAAGTGATTTTACAGCTTACTGTACTCCCAAAAACCCTGGAAATTTTGAGATTGATCCATTGAACCGTTTGTCTGGACCGATTGCTCAAAGTTTTATTATAGTATATTGTACAACTAGTGCGGTAAGTTGTCGATTGCCCATGAGAGCAAAGTTGAGCGCACGAACGAAGTGAGTGCGCTCATTTGCTCGTGTGGGTAATCGGCAATACCGCACGAGTTGAACACAGTTTTTTCTATCATTCATGCGATATGAGTACTATTTTGGTGCTCGCTGTTTTGTTCTCCAAGTAGCTTTTTGCTGATTCAACTGTTGCCGCGACATTTTTGTGGGTTAAACGATGATCTACGTGCGACTAGAAGTAAATTTGCGTGCGACTAGTTTACTTGTCGCACTCAAATCTACTTATCGCACGCAGATAATCGTATAACGCACACAAATATTGTGGAAACAGTTGAATGGGCAAACAGCTATTTGGCGAACAAAAGAGTGTGCGCCAAGATAGCACTTATATCGCATGAATGATAAAAAACAATTAAAGGAACAATTTTTGTTCCTTAATTTGTGTTATCATTACCAAAATGAAAAAATTGATTTTTTTCGGACTTTCTTTCATTTTTACGTTAGTTATTCAGTGAATGTAAGGTAAAGAGAAAAAAAATTTTTTTCCGAAAAAACGAACGAAGAACAAGAAAACCTGGATAAAACGTAAAGAAAATCAAAAAATTCTTGCTTTTTCTTTATTTTTTCGGAAAAAAATTTTTTTTTTCTTTACTTTACATTTACTGAATAACTAACGTAAAAAATTCATAAATTTGTAATTAATTTCAAAAATTTGACGACTCGACTTGATGGCAATAAGTATGTAACGCTTCCTTTTGTTATAGTTTCATTCAATCTGCTGCTGGATAGGATAAAATTATTGTCAAATCAATTAGATTCTAAACATAAACGCACTGCAATAGATAAACAGCTTATCCTGGGTTTTCAAGCTGCGAGAAATAAAATACTCAAGCATTATAAAAAAACTAATTGGTTTTATTGCACAACGCTAATTTCAGAACCTAAACATAAAGTAGAAACATTCGATTTAACACCTTGGGGATAGGAGATTAAAAATGAAAGCCAAAAACGGTTTGAGAAGTTATTTGAAGAATATCGACTTCAACAGCCAGTGGGAGAATAAGCAATGGGCGTAAGTGAAGAGTGTCAGGAAGATGAAGACGCTATAGACTTTAATAAATTATATTCAGTTCCATCTTCTTTGTCAGCTTCCCAACTCTCTAGAGAAGAGTTAGAACAGTACTTGAGTCGGCCTAGAGCTTTGAATAACGAAGATATACTACATTGGTGGAAACGTTATGAGCTTCAATATCCTATTTTGGCAAAAATGGCTCGAGATTTTTTGTCAATTTCAGCTACATCTGTCCCAGCTAAGAGGTTACTTTCGAAAGCATCTCTTGTGATACGAAAACATCGCAATAGATTAAATAACGAGTCGGCGCGATGGCTATTGTGTATGGATTCTTGGTCATCAAATAAAAGATAATAAATATATGCGTATAAGTAATGTATATCACATATAATAATATCCCACCAAAAACAGATTCTCTGTTATAAGGTCGCGCCAAGTACACGTTCAACATTTATCTCTTACTGCATAAAACATAATTTTTTTTACAAAAAATACTGAAATCAAAAAAAAAATACCAAATAACTGGGATATCGTAAAGATAAAAAAATTTATTATTTTTAAAATATACAAATAAAAAAAAGTTGTTTGAATGTACTTGGTGTGCGCTAACGCAAAAAATATATATACTTTAGTGACGTCATACCTTTTAGTGATTTTATATTTAGATCGTATTTTGAATTGAATTTGGTTCAATAAACTTTAATAGTACATAACAATTTTACTTAAATAACTTCTTTTTATCTGTAGATTTTCAAAATAATGTATAATATAACTACGTTATACCTATGAAATGTTTTATATTCAAATAATATTTTGAATTGACTGTCCTCGATAGCGCACACCAAGTACATTCAAATAACTTTTTTTTTATTTGTATATTTTTAAAATAATTAAGTTTTTTATCTTGACGATATCCCAGTTACTTGGTATTTTTTTTTTTTTTTTTTTTTTTCAGTATTTTTTGTAAAAAAAAATTATGTTTGATGCCGTGAGAGATAAATGTTGAATGTGTACTTGGTGCGACCTTACAACAGTGAATCTGTTTTTGGTGGGATTTGATATTGTTTTTGTAGGATTAAAAATCGTTTTATATTTTTTCGAAAAAAGAGAACATAAGAATTTTTTGCATTAGAAGACCACCGTACTGATCGAACACGAAAATCGTCTATTTCTATCCATGCTGAACTTTTTTTTATCGTGGTTATAAAATGACTAGATTTTCCATCTCTTTCAGAATGAAAAATTTGAGGTTGATATTACCTAAAATTTGCTGCTCGAATTTGTCGACAATTTGACAGTGAAAGTTGGAAAGACAAATTTGCGGTTAATTTTTCCTAAATTTAAAGGTCACTTTTTACTAGAAAGAGTCGGTAATGTTTATTCTTACCATTACAGAAGGTAAGCAAAATGATACATAAAATTGTCTACAATTTGATGGTAAAAAAATAATTTACAATTTTTTAAGTCTAATTACCAATGAATTGATAAAAAAATTTTCCTGAAAATTGACGACAACTTTTTTCTAGTCAACGTTTGAACTGAATTTTGTATTCTTATGCGGGCAGTGAATTTACGTCAAATTGTATAGCATGTTGCATATAAATTGTATTCAAAAATGGAAAAGTCCGAAGCTGCCGTACACTGGTCGGAAAATTCAAGGAAACTTTTGCAAAGTAAACTTTTGCTGTAGCAAACTGTGCTATGAGGGTATTAATGGTAAAGAATTCGAAGAAAAATTTCCCTGATAGCCAAGTTGGCCGCAAAAGTTGGGATTTCCATAAGTTGATGGCAACTTTCTGAAAAAGTTGGTAGTGAAAAATGTCATTACATTAGAGGACAGAAAGTTGCTACAAGTTTTTCAAAAAGTTGTTGTTGAGGCAATAGATTGGCTCCAAATTTCTGGGAAACTTGTAGTCAACAGTTACAAAAGCTGAAATTTGTCGACAACTTGTCATCAAATTGCGTCAGAACTCATATACACCAACTATTTCATCAGAAACTCTGGCTATCAGGGTTTAAACAAAATTAATTATAAGTTTATTGTAGGTTAGTATTTTTTTTTTTTTTTCACCCAAGTGAATAATAAATAATCAAATGACAATTCACGATGACGTATATTGCGTGCTTGACATTCTTTATATTGTAGAAAGATTAAAATAAATGACAAAAAGTTTGCCGAGCAGATGTTTCTTCTAATTTAATAGCAAATATAAGTCAATTTCTGCTGTTCAGGTCTGTGATTACAATTTAAAGGCAACATACTGTACAAATTAACAGAAAGCTGCCCGCAAAAATTGCTTGTTCAACTTTTGCTAGTAATTTGCTGTCCGATTCTGGTAGTAAATTTCAACTTACCCCAATAGTACCGCCTCCTTAGCAGAGGTTTACTTTATAAAATTTTTATGTCTGAAAACTTTAGACTTTTCTGTTTTTGACGACAATTTGTATACAACTTGCTATACGATATGAGGTAAATTTACTACCCGAATCAGAATGCAAATTTACTCCAAAAGATGAAGAGAAGACAGTTGTCAATTTTCAGGAAAGTTTTTATATTAATTTATTGTAACATAGACTTGGAAAATTGTAAAGTATTTTTTTACCGTCAAATTCTAGACACTTTTATTTATCAATTTGTTTACCTTCTGAAAATTTTTAACTTTTTTCCTAGTAAAACCAGTTGCCTCTAAATTGAGAAAAAATTAACCGCAAATTTTTTTTTCCACTTGCTGTCAAATTGTCGACAAATTCGGGCTGCGAATTTCAGGTATTTTCAACTGTAAATTACTGTTAATTTCGCACTAAATCAGCAATTAGAGAAGTTGAATTTCTACGTTGACAACAAAAATGCCTATTAGGGTTAGTTAAATCAAATTAACTCATTATGTATATTATATTTTCAAGTTACTAATGATCCAACCTAATAATTGCTTGAAAATATATACAAAATAATTTTGAATATGCTGTAGCATGTATACTACTATAATATAATACTTGATATCTCGTATAGTATATGAAAGCAGTACTACCACTATGACAAATGTCGAAATGTAGACAATTGTGTAAAAAAATTCGTAAGATCACAATATGTGGGCGAGCATATTTCAATAAAGTATATTGTTATATATTAATGACTAATTGTTAAAAAAAGAACTAATTTAGTAACAAATGAAAAAAATATATAATAATTTATACTTTTGTAAGTTATTTATGGCTTAAATAAATATTTTATGGCAATTGAAAATTTGGAGCTACCAAAACGAGGTCGTTCTACAGAATAGAAACACGGCAGGCTCGCGCTACACACTCACACACATACATGTGTTTGAACGTGTACTTGGCGCGAGACACTGCCGTGTCTCTGGATATAAGTATTTAAACTAATAGGATACGGTAACATTTATTGATTATCGTAAAATTAAGCTTAATTAATTGTAGAGATTGATTTTTGATCATTTATAACTGATATCTATAAAAAGCTTTGACAAATTTCCAAAACAAAGTAAGTAATAAATAGCAGACTATTTGAGCAAGACCAAGATCAAGACTGAATACGCAAGACCAAGACTAAGACCAAGACTAAACACGCAAGACCAAGACCAAGACCAAGACTACAAGTATTTAAGCAAGACCAAGACCAAAACCGGAGAAGTAAGACCAAGACCGTTACCGAGACCGTCTTGGTCTTGGTCTTGCTTTGCTCATCACTATTTTAAGCAATACTTTTTAGCAATGTTTTATACATTTTGTATAATTTAGTAAAACATAGTAAATTTATTGCCGTCATGTTTCATCGAATCATAATTTTGAAGCGGGAATAAAATTTTTACAAAATCTAGATAATTTACAAGAATCTACTCAATTACGATCTACACAGACCAATTGACATTTTACTAGACTTGTTGAACAATAAAATTTTTTTTTTCCAATTATAAATATAGATATCATTTATTAAGTGCTATGAATAAACTTAAATGTTAAAATTTATTATCAAGAAATTTCGAGTACTAAATAAGATTTTGTACAAAAAAAAAAAAAAAGCCTAAAACATTCTTTCAATTTTTAAATAGACGAGGACCACGAGTTGAGTTTGCAACGCCAACGAATGATTTTGATACTGAAGAACCAGAGTTAAATGGAATAATGACAAAAGCAGCGGTAAGTCATGATAATCATATGAGTATTTATAAAATTAGAAATGACCTTCAAAAAACGGAACTACTTCGTACATCATCTGATACTCTTAAGCAGTACCTGAGCAGAGGAAAAAATCAGAATATTTATTCAGATTTTGATACCACTGCAAGAGATGATGATTTTGTAAATAACAGAGGAAGTGAAAAACCGTCTGGTTCCAGCCTAACAAGCCCCTCTGAAAGCCTTTTAGATTCAAATGAATCAACTGATTTGATGGCACTGAAAAGTTCGTCAGATTATGTGAATCCCAAACTTGACAGAGTTCAAACATCAACTTATGATATATTAGCTAATAAAACTTCAATATCTGACGAACATTGTGATCAAACGTTTTTTGCTTCAATTAGTAGAATTAGTAAAACAAACTCACATGTATTTGAGAATGTAGATCTTAAAAAGAATATGCATGCAGTTCAACGCTTTAATTCTATTCGATTTCCGGAGCATGTTAAGATGATAACTGATGAAAATCAGTTATCAGCTGAATGGTCATCACCTAATACAAGTAGGGGTAAAATTTCTGATAGTGTATCAAATAAATGTTCTGATAAGAACCTGCATGCATTTAATGTAGTTAGTCTTGATCCTAATCATGATCAGGTTTTTCAACCTAATCCTGCTAACAATAGCTGTAAAAATAGTCACGTAATACCGATTCGGACTTATTGCAAACTATGCAAAAATAGTTTAAAAACTTATCAGTCAAAAACGAAAGTGAGTGAACTAAAAGCTGACAGTCAATCTAATCAACCAAATGAAACCTTGTATCATTTGATTGGTGGATGTTTGCCTGGAGAATCAAATAAAATTTATGATTCTTCGAAAGTTCAACTACAACCTAGGGAACCTATTGATTGTCATGATACCTCAATGTACTTAAATCATTTAGAACAATTAGACGTATCATTCGATGATTCTGCTCCTGAATCTCAGTCTGAAGAATTTGCAAGTATTTCAAATTCATCAGATGGTAAATCACAATCTGAACAAGTAATGAATTTTTGGGATAGTTCAATGCAAATCTCTCATTTTGATGAATATTTCGATAATAATGTTAATAGTTCTGAACTCGAGCAATCAGAAACAAATTCAAATGGTTTGGACAAAGTTTCTAGAGACTCAGAAAGTATTTATAATTCTATTGATATTGGAGTCCAATCTACAAACTTTGTGGATCATAATAATGATTCTGTTGCCGGTTCAGTATCAGAAGATGAACCCAGTAATGACGCTTATTTTGAAGAATTTTAACTAATTCTGAGGACCCCTCAGATAGACTAAATCTCAATGAGGCTGCTGCGCTTGGTACACTGGCTTCTGGGACTGGATTTTCAGCTTTAGAAGAGCAATTAACCGCAATAGATGTTCCATGTATGTCAAATCCGACTTATCGAACATATCGAAGTAAAATTGGTGAAACAATAACCAAAGTATCAATGGAAGATATGGAAAAAGCTGGTATATTAGACTTCGAATTAGCAAGAGAAGCTGGAGATATTATTAAACGTAGAAATGGTCAACCCGATAGACCTTTTGTAACTGTTATTGTAGATAGTGCTTGGTCTAAACGATCATACAGAGGTGGAAGGTATGACGCTTTGTCAGGTACCGGTGTAATTATTGGCCAGCGCGGTGGCCGCATACTTTGGTGTGGCATAAGAAATAAATGTTGTACTGGATGTGAGCATAATTTAAAACATCCATGTGTCAAGAATTGGGATCGTGATCAGGGTTCAACTAGTATGGAGACAGATATAATAACAGAAGGTTTCAGAAATAGTACCAAAATGCATGGATTAATATATAGATCAGTTATTGGTGATGGTGATAGCAGCGTATATAAATCCATTGTAGACATTGATCCATATGCAGAGTATGGTTTTAGAGTAGAAAAAATTGAATGTAAAAATTATTTATTCCGTAATTTCTGTAGTCATATAGAAGAAACAGCAGGAAAAACAAAATTTCTTTGTGCTGTGAAAAAAGGATTAGTAACAAAAATACGGGAAGAAGTCAAAACCAGTGCTCTTAAAATGCGTGTTTATATAGAGCAAGCAATGGTACGCCGTAAAAACGAAAGTGGTCCTGTTGAAGAAAAAACAACACGTTTGTTAAGTCATATAAACAATGCGCCCTATCATATTTTCAGGCAACATATACATTGTGAAAAAAAACGTAAACGGGGAATTAATGGATATTTGTAAAAATATTCCTGATAATAACGTAGAATTATCAAAAAAAATTGGCAAGTTTGTTGAAATCGAGATACAAATTGCTCGATTAGGAATTAATGTCAGTAGTTGACTGGTGAATGAAATGAGTAATGTGCAGAATTATATAATTCAATTGCAAATAAATTTCATGGTGGTCGACGCATTAATAATAGTATGAGTAACTCTTTTGAATTGAGGGCGCTTTGCGCCGTAATACAGTTCAATAATAGAGTTGTACTTTCAAAAATTATTTCTGCTCGAAACAAACCAATTTCTAATATTGTTTTGAAAATGGAAAAGAGCAGACTCGATCAAATTGATTATACTGCAAGATATCGTGCAAATGGTAGACGAAAACATCGACGTTATTATGGAACAGACAAAGATTATGGACCATTTGCAAATTCAGAGGATGCTCCATTATTTGTTTTCAATACTAAAAAAGATAATCATCTAGCAAAATTAAAAGAACGTCCACAAAGACGAGAAGAAATCGAAAAGGACACTGTTGATCAAAGCACAAACGGTGATTGGTATATGTATCGGGCTGATATGATTACTGCATCACATTTTGGTAATATTTGTAACAAGAGAGAAACAACTTCTTGCGCTGGAATTGTTAAAAGCATACGATTTTCACCACAATTTAATACAGAGAGTATTTTATCTGGAAAAAGAAATGAAAAAACGGCAATCAAAGACTTGGAACAAAAAATAAATAAAAAAATCGAGCCTTGTGGTCTTTTTATAGGCAAAGACTTGGAATATTTAGGTGCATCGCCAGATGGTCTTATTAATGCTGATGGTATTGTAGAAATGAGATGTTTAGCATCAGCTAAGCATCTCACTTCCGATGAGGCAATAGAAACGAATTTAGAGCATAGTAGGATATTTGACAAAAAAGAAAAAAATAAAATGAATATATCACATAAATATTATTACCAAGTCCTGGGTCAATTGCACATAGCACTACGGAGTTATTGTATATTTTCTACATGGACTCCACTTGGATTAAAGTATGTGACTGTAATAAAAGACAATGAATTTTGGGAAAAAAAATGGAACCGAAATTGACCAGGTTCTTTTTTGACTGTTGATTACCGGAAATTGTGGACAGTAGATTAGCTAGGGAAATGACAATTACAGATCCTGATTACATTCTCCAAGCTCGAGAAGCTGCAAAAAAACAGCAAATTGAAAAGGAAGCCAAGAAAAACAATACAAAAGATTGCCAACCGTCTTCAAAACGAAGGAAATGTGTAACTCGAGCTGCTGCACATTCGAATACGTTAGTTCCAGCTGACTATTCTGACGCTAATGAGGAAGAATCAGATTTCTGGGTTCCTCTTGTCGATGAAACTTCTATTACTTTGACAAAAGAACAAATTCAGGCATTAGATATTGTACGGGCCAATATATCGGTTGAAGATGCTATAGATAATATTCGTACAAAAAATAGAGAATTGAATGATGATTCAATCGAACTATTCTTACAGATATTGAAGAATAATTTTAATTACCATACATTTCCTGTCTTATATTCTGTCATATCTAATCTCATAACACCATCAGAGACAGACCAAGACTTACAAATAATAGGTGGAAATAGATCAGGCCTTTAGACTTGTCTGCATTATGATGGGACTAATATATATATATATATATATATATATATATATATATATATATATATATATATATATATATATTTGGGTGATTCAAAAAAAGCGAATATTTTTTTTTAACTTCTGTAAAATATTAATTTAAATTTAGTTCCATTAAATATTTATTTTGCTGGGTCGGGATGGTGGAAGAAATAATAAATCACTTATTTGGTGTATTGTCCATATTTAATAAAAATATATCACAGATAATAGCGTCGAGTACATAATTGAGCACGAGATTATTCAACAGAGCACTTGATATGTATAATTTATTACAATACAATCTTGTATGAGAATCGAGCATGAGTTTATGTTATAGAGCCCAATTTTATGAACAAGATTTCATTTCAGTGCTATAAAAATTACACGGCACCTTACACGTGAATGTGATAGACATATGAGCGCAGAGAAATCAAAAGAATCATATGTAACAATTGATACTTCAAGTTATGACAATTAATTTATAATGTAAAATTCATAATGTAATTTATTATGAATATTTTATGTACTTTTGAACCGAGTAATTAAATAGAGACGAGTCGAGTGTCGAGTCTTGTCGGTAACTGAACTGAATTTGCAGTCACAAATAAAATTTGGTTTTTGATTTAGAGATTAACTGCATAACTGGATGGATTGAGTAATGACATCACCATACCAGTTAGCATCGAGTACACGTAAATAGTCGAGTGATGAGTAATAAGCAAAAGATAAGTAATGTAAACGTGATTTGAATATTTAGTATTTGTGACTGCAATCACGTGATATCGAGTATGCGTGTAGATGTATATATAACCGGTAGGTTAGCTTAGCACGCGGTCAACATAAAATTGATCACAGAGTTTATAAAGAGATAAATAGACTGACAAATATGAATGACAAAAATACCTGGTAATTCAGCGAGTATAATTAACGATATTCGTACTTGTGACGTCGAGTAATTAATGAGATGTAGCTTGATTATTTGATTGCGTTGTAATTGAATTGCACGTGGTTTTCTATAACATGTGTTGTAGAAAAGTGGCAGTTGCCGCGTAGCTGGTGATCGAGTTGAAATTCCGAGTAGCAGAGGGCGCGTCGATAGCAGCACCTCTGATAGAATAGAGCGTAGAGTTATCAACTGTTCTGGCGCGAACATTTGATAATTACGCAACAACTTCCGACATTGAGAAGTTGGTTCTCTGGTGGCTCTAGAAAATACTCACCAAGTTTGAGCTTTTAATATTAATAGGAAGATCCTCCTCATCACAGTTTTCCATTTTTTCTTTAGTACCTTATAAAAAACATCATATCTCATTATAAATAAATTTTTTAATTAAATCTTCATACATATTTTTGTAGAAAATTGGATAACCTACAAAAAAGATCTGATATGTGTAAGCGATTACTTTCACCATTTCAAAAATATCCGAGATCAAAGTTTAAAGAAATTACCAAAAAAAAAATTTTGGTTTTTTATTTTCTACCTCATTGAAAAATAATTATTGTCAAATGAGCATGACATAGTTTTGTAGGAAATTTAACGCTCTACAAAAAAAGTCTGATGTACTTAATTGATTACTCCAACCGTTCAAAAGATATTTGTATTCAAACCCCAATGCTTTCTAATTACAATAATTTTTTGATAACTTTTTTGAATTTATCCATTAAATTCATGGATTCTAGTATTATTCATAAGAATATCAGCTCATTATGATAGAGTTAAGCTATTCACTTCATATTTAACTTTTTTCCAAGTATATAATATTTTCTAATCAACTTTTACTAAATATTTCTTTTTTATTTATTTTTTCTTTAAAGTCGTGACTTACTATTTTTAACTGTTTCGTAAAAATTTAATTCTAAATTTTTTCCCAATAAAATTAATAATTGAATATATTCATTAAATATATATAAATTAATAATTAAATATATATATTAAGTATATTCAATTATTAATTTTATGGGGAAAAAATTTAAAATTAAATTTTTAAGAAACAGTTAAAAATAGTAAGTCACGATTTTAAGGGAAAAATAAATAAAAAAAAAAATATTTAATAAAAGCTGATTAGAAAATATTATATACTTGGAAAAAAGTTAAATATGAAGTGAATAGCTTAACTCTATTATAATGAGCTGATATTCTTATGAATAATTCTAGAATCCATGAATTTAATGGATAAATTTGAAAAAGTTATCAAAAAATTATTGTAATTAGAAAGCATTGGGGTTTGAATACAAATATCTTTTGAACGGTTGGAGTAATCGATTAAGTACATCAGACTTTCTTTGTAGAGCGTTAAATTTTCTACAAAACTATGTCATGCTCATTTGACAATAATTATTTTTCAATGAGGTAGAAAATAAAAAACCAAAATTTTTTTTTTGATAATTTCTTTAAACTTTGATCTTGGATATTTTTGGAATAGTGAAAGTAATCGCTTACACATATCAGATCTTTTTTGTAGATCATCCAATTTTCTACAAAAATATGTATGAAGATTTAATTAAAAAATTTATTCATAATGAGATATGATGTTTTTTATAAGGTACTAAAGAAAAAATGGAAAACTGTGATGAGGAGGGTCTTCCTATTAATATTAAGAGCTCAAACTTGATGAGTATTTTCTAGAGGTGCCAGAGAACCAACTTTTCAATGTCGGAAGTTAAAAAAAAAATATTCGCTTTTTTTGAATCACCCTAATATATATATATATATATATATATGTAGCGACGACTCTTTAGGTTTCGATTGAAGCAATCTCTGCCCAAATCACTACATACCAAAGAAAGCAACGTTGAGGATGATAATGGAGAGGAGCGATGGAAAAATGTATTTGTGGGGTGAGAGGCATTTCGTCTAAGTATACAATAGCTGAGACTCCTCAGTTAGGTGTGTCTATCGTATACCCCACCTAAGACGCCGAGTTGGAAGTTACATGTCGGAAATGTTATATATTGAAATAGGTGTAGGGACGAGGTATTGCGAGAGGCATGTTGTGCAAAGCCATCTCACAGAGTGAAGCCGAACCACCACATATATATATATATATATATATATATATATATATATATATATTAGGGTGGCCCAAAAAAACGGACTATTTTTTTTTTTTCGATCTCGTATAAAAATTTGTTGGTTTACGATGTTTTAAGAAGCCTCTCCAAAAATCAGCTCAATAAAAAATTTTCAAGAAGTCGCTCACGAATTTTGAAAATTTCAAAAATGATTGAAATTCGGATTTTTTTTTCAAAATTTTTTTTTTCTCGTGGCAGGATTAGTTTATATTCGTAAAATCATGACTACGCTGAAAATTTTACCCAAAAATTTAAATATTTAAACCTCGCTCAAGAATTTTGAATGTTTCCGAGTGCTGTCGTTTGAACGTTTTCGAGCGACCCTTGAATATTAATAATAAAGCTTCTCGATTTTTTCACCATTAATTTGCATCACAATGAATGAAAATATAACCCGAGAAATGAAAATAATAAGTTATTTATGTACTTTTTTATTTTTTAATTCAATTTTCAGGTTTTTTCGCTTATTTAAAACTTACCAAATTTTATTGTTTAAGACTGTCCTGTATATTTTTGGTTATGCAAAAGTTATATTTTAGTGGAATGACAATAATTGAGTTATAAAAAAATACAAAAACTAATTAAAAGTATTAATCACATATTATCAGTTAATATTCAAAATTCTTGAGCGCCGTTTAAATATTTAAATTTTGGGCTGAAATTTTCAGGATTGTCATAATTTTACAAATGTAAACTAATGCTGCCACGAGAAAGAAAAAATTTAGAAGTAAAAAATCCGAATTTGAATCATTTTTGATATTTTCAAAATTCGTGAGCGACCTTTTAAAAATTTTTTATCGAGCTGGTTTTTGGAGAGGCTTCTTAAAACATCGTAAACCAACAAATTTTCATGCGAGATCGAAAAAAAAAAATTAGTCGGTTTTTTTGGGCCACCCTAATATATATATATATATATATATATATATATATATATATATATATATATATATATATATATATATATATATATATATATATATATATATATATATATATATATATATATATATATATATATATATATATATATATATATATATTTATATCTATATATATATATATGTATGTGATTTCTACGTTTCGATGACTTTTTTGCACATCGTTTCTACATTTCGGTGATTTTTTTGCATTTCGGTGACGTCGCTGAAATGTATTTTATATGTTTTATACATTTCGGTGACGTCATAAAAATGTCATATATCATTAATATACAGTTAGTACTTTTTAGCGGATCACGAAAATGTTATTTTTACCCGTTTTAACGTATTAGTGAATCACCGAAATGTTGTTATCCATCGTTTATACAGTTTAGTGAATCATTAAAATGTAGTCATCATGTATTTTTCCAAAATATGTTATTTTCGTTATATAAGCAATGAAATAATTAAATACGAACTAAAAAACATTTTTTATGGCATGCTTATATTTGCAAAGTTTTATCAGTATGCATTATAAATATCTGTACAGAATGATACTAAATTCGGATCATAAGCTAATGGAAGTATAAGCGTATATTGATCTGAAGTTATGGATGAATCAAAAAACACGTATAAAAAATTATATTATTACTGATTAGTGATTAATCAATTGAATCTTATCTTTTGTTCATGAATATTTTAGATTTCAATGAACCGTGTTATTCATGTTACATATTGGCAATTATTTGTTTTTAATAATCAATTTTTTTAAGGGTTTTTTCAAATATAGATATGATAACGTTTGTTTGTTTATACATTTCGATGACTTTAAATAGGATTATACCTAAATTTCTGTGACTTTTAAGGATAGCACATCATTTATATTTTACTTCCCTCGAAAAAAATGAAGATTTTTAATAATTATGGAAGTTATTAATATCAGAACGACATTCAAGCATCGAATTTTAATCAGTTTTCAACGTTTTGAAATCCTAGACAGCCATTCTGAACTTTTCAAAAGTAATGCTCTAGTGTGTGTGAGTGTGTGTGTGCTGCGTTCAAAAGTTACTAACGACAACAGAACTCAAAAATCGCTATTTCCTCAATTTTTTCAATATAATTCAGAATGTAGATTTTCTTTTGGTCTGAAAATCATAGCGAGTTATTGTTTCCAAAGTCTTTTTCGATTTCTGTCAGAATCAACCTAAGTGATAAATTCTTTTCCTATCGATCGTTAAAGAAAAATGAACGATGTGCATGTTTTTTCCGCATATTTCATAATCTATTTGTCACAATAAAATAACCAAATTGAATAATCTTTCTAAATTTATTTAGTAATTGTTTGAGACAGATCGGTAACATAAATTTCTTCGTTGAAATCTATTAAAAATTTGTAAGATCCACGATTGTAAAAATCCGGTTCGAAAGGGTATTTTAGGGATAGAGGACTTCAAAAATATTCGAATAATTATGGGTACAAACTTGATGAGCTTTGAATTAGCGAGAAGTTTTAGACTGGCCCGAGGAGTCAACCATTTTCCAGATCGTTTATACGTATTTTATACTTTTTATTGTTCATAAAAACTTGTTTTTTTTTACCTATTTAGACATAATAGTAAGCCACCAAAATATTTTTTATCCAGCCTTTATACATTTCACTGAATCACTAAAATGTTAAAACAATATACTTTTATGGTCTAGGCTATGTTATTTCTTTGAGAAATAAACTAATTAAATATGAACCAACAACAATTTTATTGGTCACGTTAATATTTTGGAAATTATCTCCGCATGCATTATAAAATCTATTCTGAATAGTGTAAAATGAGAATCTATAGCTGTAAAGTTATTCCATTATGAATTATACATTAAATTGAGTCACTAAAATGTTGTAATACTATATTTCTTTAATCTATGCTGTTTTCTTTCTAGTAGCCATAAACTAATTCAATTCAAACCGAAAACAACTTTATACGGCATGTTGATGTTTGCAAAATTTTTTCCGCTTCTATTATGAATATCTGGTAGAAATAATAAGAAATTTAGATCTATAAGCTTTTAGCGGAATAAATAAAAAATTTATCCAACCAAGCTTATCAATGGAAAACTAAACAAATAGCTAAAAAATTAATTAATTACTTATCAATCTATGAACTAGTATCTTCTGTTTACAAATATTCATATTTTAATTAAGAACATATTTCTTGATTTCAGTCAGTGATCTTTATTTCCTGTAACAATCTTCTTGCCTATGGTTTTTTTCGAATATAGATCTAATGAAAGAATTTCAATATTTTTCAATATAATTTACGTAATTGATTCTACTACGAGATATCTACTTAATCGAAGCTATCATTCTCATCAACCTATTAAGTGCACATCTTTATCATATTTATGAGATAGATTTTAGGATTGATTAATTGATGTAAAATTTAATTAATTATTATTATATGCATAAACATGAATGCTCTTTCCGGATTGAGTTTTGAGTTTGATCTATTAATTACCAGTTGTGTAAACAAGTACAGAATATTACGGGGACCAATACGATTATTTTTAAGTCTTATATCATGCATTTCTGAATGAACTATAATAATTAACGTATTATTTATTTTGTGAAACAGAAATTAATCGGCAACATAATAAAACATAACCTTATTTATTCTTACGTTTCTATGACTTATTATCGCATTGTTACTACATTTCTGTGACTTTCATTGACATGTTGTATTTTTTTTATATATATATTTACTACTTTTAAGTGGTCACCGAATTTTTATTCTACCCGTTTCAACATAAGAGTGACCTACCAAAATGTGATTTATCCATGGTTTATGAATTTTAGTGAATCGCTACAATGTTACAATAATATATTTTCCAGACCTATGGTATTCTCTTCTCCTTCTATCTTGAAGATGTATCATGGACTCGATTATACAATTCTGTTGAAAATAAATTCCAAATGATCGTTTACATATAAATTATTTCATTCAAAGAATTGAGTTGAACCTAAAACTTATACATGATCGTGTTTTATATAATTAATGTGCTATCACAACGGTTGCAAAAATTTAAAAGATAAACTATTAAACCTTTACAAACTCATAGTTTGCGGAATTTTTAATCATAGAGTTTGGTTATTCATTAATCAGTTTGGTTAAATACATTTTATTTATGCTGCGAATTATGTATAGTACTTAATTTCATATCATTCGATACCGATATTAGTATATCATGGAAAAAAAAATTTGTCAATAATAACATATCAGATAACATATTATTTGGCTCATATTCAATAGGTTTATTGGTGATAGAAATATATTATTGTAGCATTTTAGTGATTCACTAAAATATATTAACTAGTCCTTTCGCCACTATTCTTATGGCCGTATGCAAAATCAGGTCGATAAGATTTCTCAACGTGTGTTTATGTAATTTGATGCGAGAAAACCGATTTTGATAATTAAAAAGTTGTACGTTGGTCCAGTTTTTTGCTATAAACAATTTAATTGTTTAAACTTAAATTACAAGAAAACTATTATTGATAACTCTTAAATAATTACAAAATTAGCTTTTTGGTATTAACATACATAAATAATGCCTGAATCATCTTTCATCTATCTCTATTATTTATTAAAATATAGCGTTTTAAAAAATACAAACTTTTTGCCAGGTCCGTTCAGCTAAAAATTGCGCGCGCATCCACAGCGTACGAAGCACGCATGCGTCTAAATTCAAATGTCGTTTCTTCTGCTTGCATTTATTATTTTAATAAAATGTATAATCATTCAATTAAAAAATAATATTAGTACTAAATAATAATAATAATTATAATTATAAAAATGGGTAATACTGATGATATCAATTTGATTATTACTGATCACATAAATTATAAATATTTAAAAATGTAAAATTTAACATCAATTATTATTATTTAGTACTAATATTATTTTTTAATTGAATGATTATAAATTTTATTAAAATAATAAATGCAAGCAGAAGAAACGACATTTGAATTTAGATGCATGCGCGCTTCGTACGCTGTGGATGCGCGCGCAATTTTTAGCTAAACGGACCTGGCAAAAAGTTTGTATTTTTTAAAACGCTATATCTTAATAAATAATAGAGATAGACGAAAGATGATTCCGGCATTATTTAAGTATTTTGATGCCAAAAAGCTAATTTTGTAATTATTTAAGAGTTATCAATTATAGTTTTTTTGTAATTTAAGGTTAAACAATTAAATTGTTTATAACAAAAAACTGGACCACCGTAAAACTTTTTAATTATCAAAATCAGGTTCCTCGCATCAAATTACATAAATACACGTTGAAAAATCTTATCGACCTGATTTTGCATACGGCCATAAGAATAGTGGCGAAAGGACTAAACGATGGATAAATTGCATTTTGGTAGCTCACTCCTATGTTGAAACGAGTAAAATAAAAAGTCGTCGACCACTTAAATGAAATAAATATATATGAAAAATATACAACATGATAACGAAAGTCACAGAAATGTAGTAACAATGCGATAAAAAGTCACGGAAACGTAAGAATAAATAAGGTTATCTTTTATCATCTTGCCGATTGATTTCTGTTTCACGATATAAAGAATACTTGAATTATTATAGTTTATTCAGAAATGCATGATGTAAGACTTAAAAATGTAATTTATCCATCGTTAATACATTTTAATGAATCACTAAAATGCTACAATAATATATTTCTATCACCAATAAACCTATTGAATATGAACCAAATAATATGTTATCTGATATGTTATTATTGAGAAATTTTTTTTTCCATGATATACTAATATCGGTTTCGAATGATATGAACTTAAGTACTATAAATAATTTTTAGCATAAATAAAATGTATGCAGCCAAACTTATTAATGAATAGCCAAACTCTATGATTAAAAATTCCGCAAGCAATGAGTTTGCAAAGGTTTAATAGTTTATCTTTTAAATTTTTAAGCACCGTTGTGATAGCACATTAATTATATAAAACACGATCATGTATAATTTTTAGGTTCAACTCAATTCTTTGAATGAAATAATTTATATGTAAACGATCATTTGGAATTTATTTTCAACAGAATTATATAATTGAGTACATAATACATCTTCAAGATAGAAGGAGAAGAGAATACCATAGGTCAGAAAAATATATTATTGTAACATTGTAGCGATTCACTAAAATGTATAAATCATGGATAAATCACATTTTGGTAGCTCACTCTTATGTTGAAACGGGTAGAATAAAAAGTCGGTGACCACTTAAAAGTAATAAATATATATATATAAAAAAAAATGCAACATGTCAATGAAAGTCACGGAAATGTAGTAACAATGCGATAATAAGTCATAGAAACGTAGGAATAAATAAGGTTATCTCTTTCTATGTTGCCGATTAATTTCTATTTCACAAAATAAATAATACGTTAATTATTGTAGTTCATTCAGAAATGCATGATATAAGACTTAAAAATAATCGTATTGGTCCCCGTAATATTCTGTATTTGTTTACACAACTGGTAATTTATAGATCAAACTCGAAACTCAATCTGGAAAGAGCATTCATGTTCATGCATATAATAATAATTAATTAAATTTTACATCAATTAATTAATCCTAAATCTATCTCAAAAATATGATAAAGATGTGCATTTAACAGATTGATGAGAAAGATAGCGTCGATTAAATAGATATCTCGTAGTAGAATCAATTACGGAAATTATATTGAAAAATATTGAAATTCTTTTAGTAGATCAATATTCGAAAAAAACCATAGGCAAGAAGATTGTTACAGAAAAAAAGATCACTGACTGAAATCAAGAAATATGTTATTAATTAAAAAATGAATAGTTGTAAACGGAAGATTATGGCTACTAGAAAGAAAACAGCATAGATTAAAAAAGTATAGTATTACAATATTTTAGTGACTAAATTGAATGTATAATTCATAATAGAATAGAATAACTTTACAGCTATAGATTCACATTTTACATTATTCAGAATAGATTTTTATACTGCATACAGAGCAAATTTTTAATATATCAACGTGACCAATAAAATTGTTGATGGTTCATATTTAATGAGATTATTGCGCAAAGAAATAGAATCGCCTAGATCATAAGAGTATATTATTCTAACATTTTGGTGACTCAGTGAAATGTATAAAGGCTGGATAAAACAGATTTTAGTGGCTCACTATTATGACTAAATGAGTATAAAAAAAAAGTTTTTTTGAATACTAAAAAGTATAAAATTCGTATAAGCAATCTGGAAAATGGTTAAGTCTGCAGGCCAGCCTTAAAACTTCTGACTTATACCAAGGTTTTGAAGTTCGTACCCATAATTATTCGAATATTTTTGAGCTCCTCGAGCTCTGAAAAACTCACTAAGCGAATTTTTGAAATTGTCGATCTTACAAATTTTTTTTAGATTTGAACGAAGAAATTTAATTATAGATCAGTTAAAACCCCAAACAATTACTAAATAAATTAATAAAGATTATTCATTCAGTTTATTTCATTTCAATTTTATTTGTAGGAAGTTAAAAATTCTGCACTAATAGTTTTAGAAGTAGGGATTGAATAAAATAGTATAATGTAACTTTAAGAATATTTATATGTAAAACAATTATCCATCATTATATTTATTTATAGTTAAAACAATGTATTTCAACTTATATCACAATTAAACTGTTGCAAATGATGACCTCTAAATATTATCATTTAATGAATAGATTACAAAAAAAAATCGATTTTCAATGGTTACCAAATCAATTTAGGAAATATGCGCGCGCATACATGAAATTTGAAATGATTTATACATTTTGGTGGAAGCTTATAGATTATTGTATATTTTTCATATACAATTGTATACAACTTGTATACATAAAAATATATAAGTCACCGAAATGTAAATTTGGGCGGATCTTCCAAAAAATCAATTGTATATCAAAAATTTTTTTTTCTATGATAAAAAGGCACTGTTCCGCTATACAATTAGCTAAAAAAAAAACGAGTCACCGAAACGTAGAAATCACATACATATATATATATATGACAGTTTATCCGGTGATGAAAAAGTCGAGTTATCAACAGATGAACGTTTGTATATAAACAAGCGTTATCCTTGGATTCCTGTTGAAATTGTAATTTTTAAAAAAGGCCATTCGGCAGCCGAAATGGGAGTCGATTTTTCATTATTTATTTAATTATTTAAATTCGTAAGGTAGATGGTGGCGTTTAAAGGCTCATCTAAAGCTTATAAGATCAATTATTTTTATGCTTGTCAATTTTAAAAAAATACTTTATGCATACTTTAATGTTGAGATTTTAATAGTGTTACACGGCAGTAATCAGAATTGGAACATTTTCATAAATTTATCGAAAAGTGGAAGAACGAATGCAACAGCTAAATTTCAATAAATAAATAGGTAATTTTTATTGAATATAAAAAAATAGTACTGAAATATAAAGCTCATTAGATAAGCTACATAAAAATATTAACAAAATTCAAATATTATGAATTACTTGAAAGTTATTAAATGAGAAATGAAAAAAAAAATTGTTTTTTCTATTTTTCTGAAAATTTTGAAACTCATCAAAGTACTAGAAAAAATTATCAACAGAGTAAGCAACATAGCCTAAATAGAAGGAAATCGAATGAACATAAAGATTAAATCACCAAAAACAGATTATCTCTTTAGGATCAAAAGTTATTTTAAGATAAATCAAAAAAACTTAAATTTTTTGAAAAATTAAAAAATCTATTAATGACTATAACTTTTAAATTTTTTGGCCGATTGAGCTCATCTTCGAACTGAACCAACTTTTTAGCTAAGGAATATGCAAAAAAAAATTTCATTAAGATCGGTACAGAATTGCGGACGCTATCGTGGGAGAACCGCGCGTTATATCGTATATATATATTATAACGGGTTTTTCACCAGCGGGGATCTACCGGAGTGAAGGCCGAGTATACTTATGATTTTTGGCACCCTTGTTCAAAATTAAAATGTTGGGCACCAGGTGATTTTGGAATCACCAAATAAACGATTATCAAACGTCGACTCAGGGTGGTGGATCGGGGAAAGGTCAGGCACTTAAGATTACGATAAATGATTGATCAGAATTAAAACAAGTTGCTCGTATATTACATAACCAAAATAATTGATCGGTGTCACAAATTATCGGATACAAAAAAAATAATAAATGGCGTTATCGGCTTGACTCTATATAAACACAAAAAACGTAGTTAGTCGAAACAGTCAGTTCGTTGCTCAAAAAAAAACAGTCAGTTGTCGAAATAGAAAATAAACTTATTTTATTTTACAGGCACACATACACTCTACCGAATACTTGACTAGTGACGTCAGAGTATTGTACACGGCAAGACTCTAATGCCGTGGTGAATGAGACACAGATAATCCGTAATCCCCAGAATTGCTCGAGTAAAATAAAATAAAATATAAAATAATATTTTATATTTCGGTAACGCGTTAATTTCACTATCACACAAATTCTACGCGTAATTAATTATTAACTTTATTATTATCTACCGAACACGCGTTTCACTTGTTCAATACAGACTATCAGTCGGTCGTACACTTGATCAGTTTGCCGATGCTTCGGCTTGTTCACAGAAATAATCGAAATTTGTTCACGCAACAATCAGTCGTGGTTCACTTCGAATTGTTCGGGACGGCATATATCGAATTGTTCAAAATATCGAAATCGAAATTGTTCTTTTAGTCGAGACGAATTGGTCAAATACAACAACGCGGCCGTTCAGTACGACGTCTATCCCGGATCTCTCGTAAAATCCATGCGGTCGATCTATTGCTCGGTCGTAGTCGAAATTCTCGATTCTAGATGTCACTAGAATTTGCTCATCCGGTAACTATTGACGATTTCAAATAAATTCAAACCACGAGTCGATGTCGAATTTTTCATCATGTTACAATATATATATATATATATATATATATATATATATATATATATATATATATATATATATATATTATAACGCAAAATTCAATTCAGACATATTTAGCATACGCTAATACGCCAAATTCTGCGCTACAACTTCGTTCTCTGCTTTTAGCTTCCAGTCTCAATACGAATACGGGCGCCAGGTAATTTTTATCACTGGAATTACCAAACCAGTAAATCTTAATAATTCGATAAATTTTTGATCTGTGGAACTATCTCAAAACCACGCACAAGTAAAACCTGGATAATTTTTGATCTGTGGAGTTATCACCAAAACCACGCAAACTAAATAAAAAACTATAACTAAAACTTTAACGAAATGCTCAGAACTTATAAGCAAAATCAAAAACAGAGACTAGAGAACTAAAAACAGAGTTACGGTATGCCATGGTGTCGCTCAGTGTGTAGGTTTATGGAGAGAGGGAGTGGTCCGGGTTACATCATTCCAAATTCGTGTAGATTATTAGTGGATTTGCAATTTTTATTAAACAACGATAAACTCAAATCTCTATTTAACAATAAACAAAATACTGTAGCATCGTACAAATAATTCTTCCTTATACAAAATACTGAATCTAATAATAATGAAATTAATCTTAACAAAAGGTAAATTGTCGTCTAAATGATGCGTAGCAATATATTCTAAATAAATTAATTACTAGAGCTAAATAACAATCAACTAATTTTCAGTAAATTAGAACAATAAAATTATACAACTGATACTCTAGAACATTTTCTTTAACAAAACTAGTAAAACTAACGTACATGGGTCTAATATTGACGTTAATTAGACGACAATTGGTTTAATAATCAAACATACCTCTTATAATTATTTTACAAAATAATATTAACAATAAATCGTGAACATGACTCTAACTGTAACAATATTCTCATAATTCTCTCAGATCTTACATATTTTCTTTATTTAAAACAGTAGTGTGATATCTCAAGATTTTGACTCGAACTCTATTAATTATTAATAATTACCATAATTATTTCATACCTGATTACTGATGAATAAAATATCAAGTAACGTCTTACACTGTTTTAAAATAATACTTCTGTAGCAATACTCTTAATCTGTAGCTTACCGCAATGCCATGATACTGTAGCCATTACCGGACACGTCTGCTCGCCTCAAGCGACCAGAGCTCAATGCTCACGTCCGTACTCTTCGAAGGTCTCCCTTCGACTTCTTAATTCTCAATCATCAAATCCAAAACCTCAAACTAAATCTTATCATTATCAATAACTGACCTCTGTATTCTAAATCCATAAATCAATTTCAAACTCTACTATGTCGGTAACTGGGGGCTATACCTCACCAAACGTATTCTCTAAACCTGATTTGAGTATGGATATCCTTGGTAGTTTCTCTCCTGGAACAGACTTCAGCTGGGATCGTAAAACTTAAAACTAAGTGACCTATGACTTCCTCAGCGGTACAAGTGATCATAGCTTGTCCTCTGAGACCTGTCAGACCAAATCAATTAAAAATGACCAAACGGCTTCCACAACAGCAACGGTCACAAAATTACTGTTGAGGCCTGCCAATCCAAAACTCAAAAACTGATCCCAATCTGCATCCATCAAATTCCTTATACACTGGAGCGCTAGCATTTCAGCTAGACCTCTGCAATCTACCAAGAAGTCTCATAGGGATAGAACTAGGTTCTATCATCAGATGATACCGGGTGACTCATTCAAGTCCCGCTCCACGGTAACACTGACTTCTCCACATACTCAAAATTCCAAAACTGTAAACTAAAACTCAAACTTTATCAGTATCTCAAACAATATTCCATATTTTATTTCTATAATTCTGATTCTAAATCTTTACTTTAATTTTTCTTATCAAAACCCTTAACTGTAGCTAGACGTTACTCCATATTGAATTCTTAAACTTTAACTTAATCAAAAATCTGTATCAAAATCGTTACTACCTGTATGCTAAATTCTAAGTCTTGAGTTACCATGCTCATAAATACGATAAAATCAGTTGGTGCTTGTGACGTTCACTTTGATTTGACCCCCATACGAAAAATAACGTCACAATATATATATGAGTAGTTCTCACGAATTTGCGAAAAATGACTTCGTATAATATTAAGAATATAATTTGTAATAATTGACAATTTTATACATTCAATATATAGTACACAAGTAACTTACCTCAGCTGACTATGTGGTCCCCACTTTTTTCGTTTAAATGAAAATAAAGGGGTAATTCATTAATAGAATGAAGTGAGGGAATGATAGTGAGGGAATGATAAAATCAAGCATTACCTACAAAAACTAGTCAAACATTAATCTCAAATCGAATTACGATTCGAGGCAAGATTTCTACCCCTCAAAACATGTGAAACGGCATAATGATTATTACAAATGAAATGATTACCTCATATTTAGATGGTGTGAGGTAATGAGATATAAAAATGTAACATTGAAATAATTAATAAAAAACTAGTTGACAGCAACACATTTCTTCGCGCCTTGCAACAATGATAGTATGGCTTCATTGACATTGCTGCCAACTGCAAAAAATGTATAAGCGCGGCAACCTACGATCCGATTGAAAAGTACAATCCAGGTTTTAGTAAAGTGTGAGGGAATGATTTTTTTTTTTGGGACCCAGATAAAAATTAAATTTTCCAATCATTTCTTACTCGGTACCTAATGAAAAGTGTATGTACTGTTAAGTGCACTATTTTTAAGATAAGTAATGACCAAAACTAGTCAAATTTATAGAGCACAATAAATTAATGATATAATATTATTTAAATTTTGAGTTTGGGACACGATGAGGGAATGATATTTGAAGTATTCAGTTACCTGCCATTTGATATTGTGAAATTAAAACACTTAAGTAAAGTATGGCACGAGCAGCTTCAGTAGTATAGTTTTCGTGAAAAAATACAACGTTTACAATACAACATTAATAATATACAAAACTGAGTATGGACACGATTTTCGCAAATTCGTGAGAACTACTCATATATATATATATATATATATATATATATATATATATATATATACGTATATATATATATATATATACATATATATATATATATATATATATATATATGTATATATATATATATACGTATATATATATATATATATACATATATAAACTTTTTCACCAATAGTATTTTTGGAACCTACTTGACTCAAATAGATAGAAAATGTTAAAATTTTTGAAAAGTTGTGTCATGAGGACAAATATAACAGTTAGATTTTTATAAAATCTACTAAAAATGTTTCTCGACAAGTGAATAATTTAACAATTTGTGGAGTGTACGCAGCCGATTTCCCTCCATCTATAGCATTAGGAGAAGATCCATGTAATGTTAATTATTCTCAAAAGAGCCAAAAACTACGTGATCATTTGGTTACAATTATTCAGAATGAAACATTAGTTACATTTCCAAGAAGAGAAATGGAAGTATAATTTATTATACAAACAATGTTTATGAAAATATGACGTATTTATGTTATTCATAAACTTATTGACAATTTCATATGAAATACAAAGTTTTTATAAATTTTTTCAAAACTTAGAATTTCATTCTTGTTACGAATCGAGGAAGTTAAAAGTTGATGCTGTATATCATTTAGTTCTTTTTCATGGATTTTCTAAAGTATGTCACTTGTACGATTCGGAATACTTCAAAAATCTTCTTCGCTAATTCGCTAATTTCTTGAGAAGAATATAAAATTCGTATTCTTTTATGAGTGTTTTCGTGTTAGTATTTACATTAAAATACTATATGTAACACAATGTAAGTACAATAGTCGATACAGAGGTCGAGTAATTTAAATATTGTATTCACAATGTTTGTGTACACACTGTGAGAAATTTGTGTAAAAATTTACTTAATTTTAACGCTCATGCTGATTCGAATAATACCACCTGGTGAGGATTCTTCTGCCGTGTTACTATTTTAAATTCAATGAATTTTATATTTTTCATTGATTGGTTACGATATTACTATTGAGTTAGCTTATGAAAATTATGCTAGAAATTAAAAAATCAGAAAGTTTATTAATTTTATTAAAATTAATAGGGGAATAGTGAAGAGTACAAGTAAATTGTGACACAATGTTGTTTAAATATTTATTTATGCTGTAAAATTTATGATAATTTTATAAAAAACGTGCTTCATCTACTTTTAGCCATGAAAAACCGAAAAATTGACATGTCTTCATATTTTCTCTTTAATTCTTCTCAACTTCTTAACGGATTGATTGAAAAAATTATCTCAATCAAGAGTCAAATGTTGTTCAGTTTTTCGACTCCAAAATGTCAATCACATAAAACTATGATTTTTGGCCATTAAACTAATATTATGGTTTTTCGTTATTTTATTATTTGTTTTTATGCTGCGTATGAAAAATAGAATAAATTAAAGAAAAAAAATGTTTCAATATTTTAATTTTCGATTGTTTGAAATTGATAGTGAATAAATTTATTTAATTATATATATGCTGAGAAAAATAATTCGGAGAGACAAGAAAAATATTTAATTCCAGTAAATATATCAATGTGATGATGACAATGACATATGTCATTGAATCAAGTGATGGTCACTCCTACTAAAATATATTTACTTAAATAAAATAATTATGTTTTTGATCAAAAAAATTATTTTCATTTAAAGAATTTTCCACTTATAGTCTAGTCGAGAAGTGAGTTTTCTGAGAAAAATCGTTGATATTCTCTTAAAAATATAGCAATTGGTGCATTGGATTCAGAATTTCATCCTGAAAAATGGGTATTTTTTTTTTATCCGCCATTAGAAATTGCATTTGTGTTATGACCCCGTGAAAATTTTAGTAAATTTATTATATTTATATTTTGATTTTTAGAAATCTATAGATTTCTTGGAATAACTTGTTTCGGGGGATTCACGGGGAAACATGGATGTGAAATTTTACAATAATAAATTTTATTTCGTAGTTGTAAATTTTATTTAAGCACATATTGATTATTAGATATTTGGTAAAAATTAACAAAATTAAAATTATTTAAATTCGTAAAAATTAATAAAATTAGAATTATTTAAATTCGTAAAAATTAATAAAATTAAAATTATTTAAATTCGTATTTCAATTCATTAAATTTACATTACAATTATTTATATATAGTAGTGTCTTATAAATTTATTATTGATTCAAAATAGTAAAATAATTATTTAAATTCATAATATAATATTTTGTAATATATTTTAAATTAATTAGTAAAATTATTATTTAAATTCATAATGTAATATTTTGTAATATATTAATTATTAATACTTGAATAATTATTTAAATTCGCAAGATAATATTTTGTAATATATTTTAAATTAGTTATATTTGAATTAATATTGTAAAATAGTGAAATTATCATTTAGATTCATAACATAATATTAATTATTTAGATTCGTAGTAAAATTATTATTTAAACTCATAGTATAATATTTTGTAATATATATTTTTAAATTAATTAATTAGATTCGTATTTGTATAGTAAAATTATCATTTAGATTCATAACATAATACTAATTATTTGGATTCATATTCGAGTTTACATTAAAACGTAGAATAATTATTATTTAACTCATAATATAATATTTTGTAATATATATTTTTAATTCATATTTGAATTACCATTAAAAACATAGTAAAACTATTATTAAATTATTTAGATTCATAATATAATATTTAGTAAAATATTTTAAATTAAATTACTTGTAGTCATATTTGATTAACATTGACAAATAGTAATATTTAAATTCATATTAAATTATTTAAATTCAAAGTATAATATTTAGTAAAATATTTTAAATTAAATTATTTATACTTCTATTTGAAAATGATAGAATTCTTATTTAAATTCACAATGTAATAATATTATTGAAAAATAGTAAAACTCTTATTTTAACTTTATAATATAATATTTTTGTAACAATATTTTAAATTAATTATTGAAAAATAGTACAACTCTTGTTTAAACTCAATTATTGGTTAAAAATACATAATTATTTCGAGATTTATTTTTCATTGAATAAAGATATAAAATATTCCGTTTAAATATATTTCATATTAAGATTAAATAAAAATAATTGAAAAATTATTTTTATTTAAATAAAGATGCGAAATATATTATTTAAGTATATTTTATTTAAAAATTAAAATGAAAATAATTGAAAAATTATTTTCATGAAAAATTATTAATGAAAATTAAAAATATTGTCAATTGAGTCACTGATCACAAATTGTTAGTCTAATCGTTCCTCGAAACTCAAAAATAAATATATAAAAGAGAATGCACGTTCATGCCAAATCATTACCTTTTTTTAATGCAGGTAACTTTGAAAAAAAGAAATAAAACTTAATTTACATTTCACACACTTGTTTTAAATTCACCGAACTTTTTTATAATTTTTCCTTGAGTAATATTTTAATTTATTTGTTTTAAATGCCCATATGTATTCACAACACAAATAAAAAGGTCACTGCACCCGTTTTAACGAAGGAGAAAACAATGATTTTTACTTTTAACGTTAATTAAAATAATTCACTATCGAAATCCTTGAAATAATCCCAGAATAAAATGCTGAATTGAAATCCAAATGAAAATTGAAGTCCTTGTAAGTTATTCTCCCAAAGTGAAATGAAAAATGATAAAAATCCTTGTAAATATTTTGAAATGAGAAATAAAGAAATCCTTGTAAATATTTTGAAATGAGAAATAAAGAAATCCTTGTAAATAATTTGAAATAAAAATTGAAAAATCCTTGTAAATATTCTTCTTAATAAAAATACGGGATCACACCCGAAAACTGTACTTTGTAAGAAACTCAAAAAACGGGGTCACACCCGGCAATAACGAAACGTAAAAACGTACTTTAACAAAAAAACTTAAACAAAATAAACGGGGTTACACCCGACGAGAACGGGATTACACCCGACGGTAACGGATTTACATCGCGGACTGATGAGTTTTTCTGACTGATTTCATTAGCTGGTGCAGCGACTTTTATTTGCCATGTAATTTTAGATGGGCCACCATGGTAGCGGCCATGGGAAAAGACGCAGAAAGACTCTCACAGAGTTTATTGTTTATTCATTAAAAATTTTATCGATGATCCAAGTTTTCTTCAAATCTTTGTTTATTTAAATAAATCTGATATCTCATATCAGCAGTTTATTTATTTAAATAAAATAAACAGTACTGCCATCGGCAGTTTAATTTATTACATTAATAAATAATAAAATTATAGATATTTTCCAAAATGCATAGATAAAAATTTATAAAAATGAAATTACTATTGAATTTAATGTTTTCGATAATTTTACTATTAATTTTGGGGGTATTACAGCGCTCTGAACAGTCTTTTCTCGATTTTATGTATTAGGATAACAGCAGGAGTAAGTTGGTCGTTTACTCTCGCTGCAGGCGTTTCTTTTCTTTTATTCTGGGCTTTACTCTATTGTTTTACTCCGCCCGGTACTCAGGTTACAGCACGGTATTCGCGCCCACTCATATGTAATAGTCTAAGAGCCAGTGGGCGGCAGACAGGACATATTTTAGGAAAGCCTAAAATTTCCTCAGTGAGTCTGTTGTACCTACCAACCATGAAATGGGAGCTGGCTAAGCTCGATCGCGGTGGCCCCGGCTACACTCAGGTGTGACAGGTGTGAAAATTTCATGAACTCTGGACATATTTTAGGAAAGCTGCCGTTTAGATATGTTAAAGTATACTACTATAGCTGTCTAAAATCAAAACGGCAGACCATTATCGCGGTTCTAGAGTGGTGGCAGACAATTTTGAAAATTAAAAAAAAAATTTTTTTCAACATATTTTAGGAAATTTGAAATTTATATATGTTATTTTTTGAAGTATAAGAAGCTTATATTTCTGGAGGCAGACCGATACGTCGGTTCCTTCGATCTGGCAGACAGTAAAATCTTTTTCTCCCACGAGCTTACCTGGGTGTAGTAAATACGTTGTGTATGAGTAAGACCACGCCAAGTGGACCCCCTCTTTTTCCACTTGATCATAAAAATTAAGCCTATGTATCTTATTCTCTAATAGTCACTATGAAAAATGAATTCCCGAAACTATTTTTCAAAATTTTTATTTTAAAAATAATTTATTTTACAATGAAAATTTTGACTACTTTTAATTAAAAAATAGATTTTAAAATAACCGTTAAAGATAAATTGATGAAATTTTCAAGATTTATTGTCAAATATAATAATAATAAATAAATAAAATAAAGATAATAATAGCTTAAAATTATTTATTTACTATCCTATTGTTAATTAACTTTTAAGTAAGCAAATTAAAATTTTATTGACTTCTCGATAAAAAATGAAGTTTTTTTTCATCGGTTACATGTGTTATTTATTAAAGTTTAAGACCCCTGAAGAAAATCTCTATTAAAAATATTGTTATTGAACAACTTTTATTTTTTTGAACAATATCATGGATGATACAATATAATAATTTTTCATTATTACACTAAAAAAAAAAAAAAAAAAACGGTATTCGAGTATCTGGGTGTTTGTATCTTTCCGAGTAAATATTTGTTTAATCATAGTGAAAATATACTCCAACCGAGTAATATTTTCTTAAATTAGAGACAACTAACTAAAAATGAAGCTTAATCATTAGTTAGTTTTTCTTGACTCATTATGAAAGATTATTTTATCATATTATTTATGAAATTATTTAGAATAATAAAATTTATTAAATAAACATATTTTTAAGTTTTTAATATTTTCAAGTTTAATTATTAGTTAGTTTACTTAGTTTTTCTTGATTATTAATGAATAGTAAGTAATTAATTTATTAATTATCAGTTACTAACAATTTCTAAATTATTATTTACTAATAATTAAGTTATAACGTATATCTACCCTAAAATCCGCGACGGAGACGCGGATCAGTCGAATATATCGTATGCGGTCGCCCACGCGTATAAAACAAATAATAATAATTGATTTTAAATAATATTAAATGATAATAACTATTTTTTATCAAATTAAAATAATAATAAATTTTAAATAATAATTAAATTATAAATAAAAATCAGGTGTTGTGCCTGGACCAGCTCCTCAGGCTGGGTTAGTGCACGTAGGCGCCAGACCGTTTTCCCAAAACGGACAAAATTTATTCAGGGGGAAAATTACAAGGAAAATCCGAGCAAGTGACTCGCGACAAAGCAGAAAAACATCCGAGAAAATATAACAGTAAATTAGGTAAACAATAGAAAAATTATAAATAAACAATAGATAATTATCTATAAATAATAAACATATACCAGAAAAATAAATGGAAAATAACAGAAGGGAAAGATCCAGGAAAAATAAGCATTAAATTTTCCCCTCGACAGCTGTTGGTTTCCGTCTTTTAATTATTTAAACAATAATAAATATAAATAATACTATTTTACAATAATTAAGTCTTGTTTAATGAACCACAACAAACACTCGGTGGTTATAAAAGAAAATACGATAACAATTGGTTGAATATTTTTACCACTGGGGATACAATTTTGTCTGCAATTACCTCAACATCAAAACTTTTACTTAATACTCAAAATGAAAAATAATAATTTGTCTTCAGGTAATTAATTATAAAAATCACATATACATAAATAATAATCTCCGTTAAATTTTCGTTGTCATAAACAATAGATAATAATAATAACAATATTTCCTTTTAAATTAATCTCCCACCACTCGTGAGAGAGAGAAAGATACGGTGTCAATTCTCACTCACCCTCAAAATACTATAATATTTTTACCCACACAATAATTGATAATTTACTCTTAAAATAAAATAATAATTTCAGTATTAAACAATAATTCAATAATTATTACTGACCGCTGGGGTATATAAATCAAAATAATAATAATAATTATTTACTTTCTTTAAATAATATAAAATAGAAGTATTAATATAAATAATAATAATGATAATAATTTACAATGATAATAATTCCAGTAAAAACCAAAAAGAAAAATACCTCAAATACTTTGGGTAAATAATTACGCCATGAGATCAGACTTGAGGAATCTTCAAGTCCGGCGTGTGTAGTATAGATATATATACTACCCGTATATATCTATATACGTACCGGCAACGTTTTATTACGTTGCGTACGTTTTATCAAATTATATATAAATACAGATATTTTCACCAATATCACAAAATAATAATCAATAATAATTAATGTTAACCATTAATCCATGTAGTTTTCCACAAATAATAATTATAAATTAGTTAATTTTTCCCTCGCGGCGACCAACAACTACCGGGGGAGGTTAACACGTGAAAATATTTTATCCAGCGAATGAAATACAAAGTACTTACTCAAACCAGCAAAAAATAATCAGCAAAACAAATCCAAAATTTATTATTGACTCTAATTCACCCAGTGAATTTTAATAAAAACTTTATTATAATTATTTTTGAGTTTCACACAATGCTACTAAAATTCACGTCCGTGCTCAATGCGTGTCCGTATCTTTCTAAATTAATTAGGTCAACCTCCACCTGTTGGTCGTCGCGTAAAGGGCAGCACCATCGCCCTTAATTATTATAATAACTTTTGACATCCAATTTAAATTAAAAATATAAATTTTAAACATAAGTATCTAACACCCGGATGATACATGGTAAACTACTTAAATATATGAACTATTTGTTCATATCCTCTATATGTTTATATATAAAATCATAAAATAAATAGTAATTATTTCCAAACAATAAACATCATTTGACGTCATCCGTCAGATGACAAGTTAAACAAAATAATATGTTGCCAATTGTTGGGGCATAATATTACGCTGGTTTATGCATCCCAACTAAATCAAAATTATAAATAAATACTTAAATTAAACAAAAGTCGATCGCTTATAAATTAAATCATAAATTATAAATTATAAATAAAATCACACACGTGCTCTCTCATACCCTTCGCGCATGCGCGAGCACCGTGCACGGACTGCCATCATCCACGGTGAAATGGCGGAATGCCCGCGTAACGATTCAAATTCAAATATAAAACTAAACATTTAGCTTAAAACTAATTAAAATTTAAATAATTCAAATCGTTACGTGACAAAGTTTAATTACGAGATAGTTTTCCGTGTTTCTGCTAACCAAGAAAAAAAAATACGGGATTCAAGTATCTGCGTATTTGTATCCTCCCGGGAACTTATTTGTTTAATGTTACTTAAAATTTACTCTAACCAAGAATATTTTCTTAAAATAAGTATACGAATTCTTAAATTAAGAAAATATTACTCGGTTGGAGTATATTTTACTATGATTAAACAAGTATTTACTCGGGAAGATTCAAACGCCCAGATACTTGAATACCGTTTTTTTTTTTTTTTTTTTAGTGTAATAATGAAAAATTATTATATTGTATCATCCATGATATTGTTTAAAAAAATAAAAGTTGTTCAATAACAATATTTTTAATTGTTATTTTAATTATGACCGACTGAAGCTGCAATATAGCCTGAAACGCTCGGCCGCGCATTGTATTGAGAGCACCCGGCACCCTGCGCGCGGTGATAAATACATTCATATTGTTTAAACTAATCGCGAGCAGTGAGATTTTCTTCAGGGGTCTTAAACTTTAATAAATAACACATGTAACCGATGAAAAAAAACTTCATTTTTTATCGAGAAGTCAATAAAATTTTAATTTGCTTACTTAAAAGTTAATTAACAATAGGATAGTAAATAAATAATTTTAAGCTATTATTATCTTAATAAAATATATATATTTGACAATAAATCTTGAAAATTTCATCAATTTATCTTTAACGGTTATTTTAAAATCTATTTTTTAATTAAAAGTAGTCAAAATTTTCATTGTAAAATAAATTATTTTTAAAATAAAAATTTTGAAAAATAGTTTCGGGAATTCATTTTTCATAGTGACTATTAGAGAATAAGATACATAGGCTTAATTTTTATGATCAAGTGGAAAAAGAGGGGGTCCACTTGGCGTGGTCTTACTCATACACAACGTATTTACTACACCCAGGAAAGCTCGTGGGAGAAAAAGATTTTACTGTCTGCCAGATCGAAGGAACCGACGTATCGGTCTGCCTCCAGAAATATAAGCTTCTTATACTTCAAAAAATAACATATATAAATTTCAAATTTCCTAAAATATGTTGAAAAAAATTTTTTTTTTTAATTTTCAAAATTGTCTGCCACCACTCTAGAACCGCGATAATGGTCTGCCGTTTTGATTTTAGACAGCTATAGTAGTATACTTTAACATATCTAAACGGCAGCTTTCCTAAAATATGTCCAGAGTTCATGAAATTTTCACACCTGTCACACCTGAGTGTAGCCGGGGCCACCGCGATCGAGCTTAGCCAGCTCCCATTTCATGGTTGGTAGGTACAACAGACTCACTGAGGAAATTTTAGGCTTTCCTAAAATATGTCCTGTCTGCCGCCCACTGGCTCTTAGACTATAATGTTTCGCCTTCCCGTACGTTCTCTTTCTTACAAAATGGTGTATTTATCTATTTATCATTACTTAAATTATTTTCAAATTTATATAAATATATATATATATATATATTAATTTTCTTAAATATGTTTTCCAATTAAAATATATATTATTTACGTTTAAATACATATATATTACCTTATTTGTTAAACATATTTATCTTTAAATATATTTACATTATTTATTGTGTTACGTCTCAGCCTGCTCGGAAGATGTCTCTGATTATTTTTAAATACTAATTATTGAGAGACCGATCTGAGACCTAACTAATTAATTAAGATGTATATTAATAAGTGGCATAATTAATAAGTCACCCTATATTATAGAACATAATTTAATATAATAATTTAATATAGTAATATAATATAATAACATAATTCAATATAATAATATAATATAATAATATAAAGTAATAGAATATAAAATAGTATAATATTATTTAGAATATTTAAAACATATTGATAAAGTTATTTTGCTCTTAATATTTGTTATGTACAAATAAACGCTGACGCCTCAAGTAAATCCTCGAGACGTGCAGCTGCACAAACATCTATTTTGTTCTAAGATAACTTTTGTTCATAGATAAGTGACTCATTCGTTAATAACAAAAACGGAGAAAGCGTGAGAACGGAGAATGGATCATTCGAGAATATTGCTTATCTCGATCCACCCCTCTATATCGAACGATGAGCGGGCCTGATGCCCAAGCGCCTCGTATTAATAAGAGACTTACTCTAGTTTTTCTCGACCAAGAGAAATCAGTCTGAAACATAGAATCATCGAGAGCAGTCAGGCTCAACTTTAAATACTTAACTTCGTTCTCACCCTCTCGAAGTTATTGTTAAGAGAACGATAACAATTTATAAATTAATTCAACTGTATATTTTCACATCAATCAAAATTATATCCTTATAATTGAATAAATCGGATTTAGATATATGAAATAATATATATAATCAAACGACCAGTTTATTGCAACCACCAAATGGTGGCTGTTCAACCCATACTTAATTATTATTTATAATTATGTATAAGTTTTCACTACGTCCAATTTAAATCGACCGCTCAACTACGCCAGCGCCAAAACATCAAACAGGACGTAACAATTGTTTAAATGTATAAATCGTATATTATTTATTTATTTTTATGTACTTTAATTTGATTTAAAATTTAAGTTATTTCTAAATTATTTAGTTTAAATTTATCCGACTTATTTTATTAGTGTATATTTATTTTTATCCATATATATATATGTGTACCCACATATATATACATGCGTAAGGGATGAAGGATGCCGGGTTCGTAACATTTGTTATAAACAAAAAACGAAGAGACAAAAAGGGAGTCTCCGTTTTTTAGCTGGAACTTCAAAACTATTAAGAAGGTGTTGGACGCTCTTCTTTGTCCGATTAAGACAGTCATTGCATTGACAAATTTTTTGGCGAAACTAATGAACGAAAAAATCTAACATTTTGCAGGTGTATTCCGAAAAGTATCGAGATTTGTCTAGTTCAAACTATAATTGTCTAAAAAATTATCGAAAAAATATGTATTTAAATAATTTGGACTAGGTAGAAGTGACATACCTGATGTTCCAAAATAAAATCCTTTACATATATATTTGACAAATCTTCCTGCAGAAAAACTTAGAACCACTTTATAAAGAAATATTTGAAGAATAATTTCCATATTTTTAATTTTTCTTACAATAAAAATTCGAGCTGGATAATTTGTCAAAAGGTAAAATAATAATAGAGTTAGAGTACACGAATGATAAACAGATAAAATTTAATAATCGATGAGTTTAGAATTCTATTGTAAGATGTCGTTAAATGTCAATTTTCGTTCGAGTTTCCGACGTTAGATGTCCATTGTAAATCCATATTGTATATCAATGATCTGTCACCGAAGATAGAGAGCTTTGATGTTTTTATCAATAATAATAATAATAATGATAATAATAATAATAATAATAATAATAATAATAATAATAATAATAATAATAATAATAATAATAATAATAATAATAATAATAATACTAATAATAATAATAATAATAATAATAATAATAATAATAATAATAATAATAATAATACTAATAATAATAATAATAATAATAATAATAATAATAATAATAATAATAATAATAATAATAATAATAATAATAATAATGATAATAATAATAATAATAATAATAATAATGTCACGTAACGATTCAAATTATTTAGTTTTAATTAGTTGTAAGTTAAGTATTTTAATTTTATATTTGAATTTGAATCGTTGCGCGGGCATTCCGCCATTTCGCCGATGAGACGGCAGTCCGTGCACGGTGCTCGCGCATGCGCGTAAGGTATGAGAGAGCACGTGTGATTTAATTTTATTTTTATAATTTATAATTTATGATTTAATTTACAAGTGATTGACTTTTGTTTAATCGAAGTATTTATTTATAATTTTGAGTTAGTTGGGCCGCATAACTTGGCGTAATATTATGCCCCAACAATTGGCAACATATTATTTTGTTTAACTTGTCATCTGACGGATGACGTCAATTGATGTCTATTGTTTAGAAATAATTAATATTTATTTCATGATTTTATATATAAACATATAGAGGATATGAACAAATATTTCATAAATATTTAAGTAGTTTACCATGCATCATCCGGGTGTTAGATACTTATGTTTATAATTTATATTTTTAATTTAAATTGGATGTCAAAAGTTATTATAATAATTAAGGGCGATGGTGCTGCCCTTTACGCGACGACCAACAGGTGGAGGTTGACCTAATTAATTCAGAAAGATACGGACAAGCAGCGTGTGCGGACGTAAATTTTGTTGTTGATTATTATAAGATTGAAATTAGTACTGTGATTTAAATTATTGAGTTAAATATTCACCAGGTGGATTTCACTGGTATTAATTCGATTGCTGATTATTTTCTTTGCTGATTTTGAGTAAGTACTCGGTGTTTCTTTTGCTGGGTAAAATATTTTCACGTGTCAACCCCCCCCCCCCCCGGTAGTTGTTGGTCGCCGCGAGGAAAAAAAAATAATTGATTTACAATTGTTATTCATTGGGTGATACATGGATTAATTAATACCATTACTTATTATTAATTATTAATTGGTAACTTTGGTGAAAAATATCCATATTTATATATAAATAATTCAGTCAAACGTAAGCAACGTAGTAAAACGTTGCCGGTACGTATATCGATATATACGGGTAGTACATATATCTATACTACACACGCAGGACTTGGAAATTCCTCAAGTCTGATCTCATGGCGTAATTATTTACCCAAAGTACTTGAGACATTTTTCTTTTTGGTTCTCACTAGAATTATTATCATTGTAAATTATTATTTCTATTTTATCTTATTTAAAGAAAGTAAATAATTATTATTATTTTGATTTCTGTACCCCAGCGGTCAGCAATAATTATTGAATTATTGTTTTACACTGACATCATTATTTTACTTTAAAATTAAATTATCAATTATTGTGTGGAATAATTATCATTATTCGAGTGTGAGTAAGGACAAAAAAAACCGTATCTTTCTCTCTCTCACGAGTAGCGGGAGATAGATTTAAAAGAAACATTGCTATTATTATTATTTATTGTTTATGATAATAGGAATTTAACTGAAATTATTGTTAATTTATATGTCATTTTAATAATTAATTACATTAAACCAGATTATTAAATTTTTTTCATTTTGAGTATTAAGTAAGAAGTTTTGATGTCGAGGTAGTAGCCGTCACTTTTGTATTCCCAGTGAAAATTGATGATTTTTATTGTATTTTTTTATAACCACCGAAGGTAATTATTGTGGTTAGTTTAACAACAATTGATTATTGTAAAATAGTATTATTTATATTTATTATTGTTTATAATTAAAAATACGGTAACCAACAGCTGTCGGGGAGAATTTAATACTTATTTTCCTCTGGATCTTTTCCCACTATTTTCGCTTATTTCTCTTTTGATTATTTATTATTAATATATAACTGTTTATTATTGTTTCACTATATTTGCTATTGTTAATCTAATTTTCTGGTGTCTTTCTCGGATGTTTCTCCGCTTGGTCGCAAGTCACTTGCTCGGATTCACCTCGTAGATTCCCCCTGAATTAAATTTTGTCCGTTTTTGGAAAACGGTCTGGCGCCTGCGTGCACAAACCCAGCCTGAGGAGCTGGTTCAGGCACATCAAGTATTATTTATTGATTATTTAATTATTATTCAAAGTTTATTATTTATTTTAATTCTGAGAAAAATATTAAAAACCACTTGTTATCATTTAATATTATTTAAATTCATTATTATCATTTGTTTTAAGCGCGTGGGCGACCGAATACGCTATATCCAACGGATTCGCGTCTCCGTCGCGAATTTTGGGAGTTGATATACGTTATAATGATAATAATAATAATAATAATAATAATAATAATAATAATAATAATAATAATAATAATAATGCTCATCCCGAAGAAAGGAGACTTGTCTGACCCGAAAAACTACAGGCCTATCACCCGTTTGAATGCGGTTTATAAGATTTTCACCAAAATCTTGAATAATCGCATTCTGCAGGAGATAGACCCTGTATGGCAGCAGATATACGAACAACGAGGCAGTAAAAGAGGCCTGTCAGGTTGCAAAGAGAACCTGTTAGTGGATCGATGCGTTATTCAAGACGCGATCTACTATCAGCGCAACCTGTCAATGGCCTGGATTGACTACCGCAAGGCATTCGACTAAACATCTCATGAGCTTGTTCTCTTTTTGCTCAAATGCCTTGGGGTCAATCGCAATACAGTGGGATGCATTCAGCGTACGATGCAGCTTTGGCGAACACGGTTCCACATTTCATGTGGTAACGACAAACGTGTAACCGAAGTTGTACAGTACAAACGAGGAGTCTTTCAGGGAGATTCTCTGAGCCCTCTGCTGTTTTGCATCTCACTGCTGCCAATATCTGTTGCGCTACGCCGCACCCGTGGATACTCAGTGGGTCCACCAAATGATCGAAAATACTCGATCACCCACTTACTCTACATGGATGATCTGAAGGTGTATGCTCCTGATGAGGAACACCTTCAGACATCCTTGAATATCGTAGGAGAGTATACACGGGATGTCGGCATGGCTTTCGGGTTGGACAAGTGCGCGGTCGTTAATCTGGTGAAGGGTAAGTGTTCCGATGTGCGTGAAGATATCGAGTTAGTAGATGGGAGCGTCATAGACCATCTTGACGCCGGAGAGTCGTACAAATATCTAGGGATTGACGGGAGTCCTATGCAGGACGTCTCGAAAATCAAAACGACTCTCTGCAGCGAGTATGTGCGAAGACTCCGGAAAATCTGGTCATCAGAACTTTCCGGGAAAAACAAAGTCTCTGCAACGAACATGCTTGCTGTCCCGGTACTTCTGTACTCTTTCGGTGTCCTGAAATGGGCCCGAAAAGAGCTCAGAGATCTCGATATCGAGACACGCAAAGTAATGAATATGCATCGGAGCATGCACCCTAAGTCTTCAGTCACCAGATTATACCTTTCCCGGCACATCGGAGGGAGAGGTTTACAGAGCTTGGAGTGTCTGCACGATCGTTTGGTTTTGGGTATAACATACGAGGTTGTCAATTTCACAGCAGATGAAGACGACTTCCTTATGCAAATTGTTCATAGTCGTGAAAATAGGCATAAGGGAGCGTTTTTATATAAGGCAGCGATTTACGCGGCAAAATCCCTCGGTCTTGGAAGAGTAAACCCGCTTATTGAACTCTCTAAGGAGGAATTTAAGACGGTCATCAGGAATGCTGAGCAACAAAAACTGCTTAGTACGCACATGGACAAGTCCATGCACAGCGTGTTCTTTAAACACGTGCGTGATCATGGCTTGTCCACACAGCTGACGTTTTCCTTCCTTAAGTCAGCTGGCCTGATGTCCGAGACCGAAGGATATATTTTTGCCTGCCAAGATGGTGTTATTAACACTCTCGAATACCGTGCTAAAGTGCTCCAGACACAGCTACCCGACACTTTGTGTAGGGTTTGTAAACAGCATCCAGAGACGCTTATGCATCTTTTGTCAGCATGTCCTGTGCTGGCAAGAAATGCATACATTCAGCGCCATAATGCTGCTCTGCGAGTACTTTATTACCATCTTAGACACACGCACGGTATCGATAAAACACCAGTGCTGCCTTATCTGCCAGGAGATATCCCGCAAGTTGTTGAGAATGACCGTTGCCGTATTTATTGGAACGTGCCATTCGCAACAACGCGGAAAATCGACCATAATAAACCTGATATTGTGCTCTTCGATAAAACCGCTCGTAACATTTATGTTATTGAGTTCTCAGCTCCGGCTGAATATAACATCACGGTAAAAGAGGAGCACAAACACGAGATATATCAGGATCTCCTGTTTGAAATTGGCAAACTTTACCCAGGCTACCGTGTCAAGCTTGTCGTACTCATTGTTGGCGTCCTAGGAGGGATGAAACAGACTTTTGTGTCTGCATTGGCTAAAATCCCAACTTGTTGATCGCAAGTTGAGTTTTTGGCTTCGCGGATGCAAAAGGCTGTAATTCTCGGTTCCCTCCGTTTACTTAGGCAACGGAACTTGGCCTGCTGCGCATGCCGATCATCTTGTTGATGAAGCATCGCAGCAGTAACGATTTGGCGCTCAGGTGAGGCCCTCGGTAGAGTCGGACTACCGGGGATAACCCCCTGAGCATTTATCTAAAAAAGAAATAATAATCATAATAATAATAATAATAATAATAATAATAATAATAATAATAATAATAATAATAATAATAATAATAATAATAATAATAATAATAATAATAATAATAATAATAATAATAATAATAATAATAATAATAATAATAATAATAATAATAATAATAATAATAATAATAATAATAATAATAATAATAATAATAATAATAATAATAATAATAATAATAATAATAATAATAATAATAATAATAATAATAATAATAATAATAATAATAATAATAATAATAATAATAATAATAATAATAATAATAATAATAATAATAATAATAATAATAATAATAATAATAATAATAATAATAATAATAATAATAATAATAATAATAATAATAATAATAATAATAATAATAATAATAATAATAATAATAATAATAATAATAATAATAATAATAATAATAATAATAATAATAATAATAATAATAATAATAATAATAATAATAATAATAATAATAATAATAATAATAATAATAATAATAATAATAATAATAATAATAATAATAATAATAATAATAATAATAATAATAATAATAATAATAATAATAATAATAATAATAATAATAATAATAATAATAATAATAATAATAATAATAATAATAATAATAATAATAATAATAATAATAATAATAATAATAATAATAATAATAATAATAATAATAATAATAATAATAATAATAATAATAATAATAATAATAATAATAATAATAATAATAATAATAATAATAATAATAATAATAATAATAATAATAATAATAATAATAATAATAATAATAATAATAATAATAATAATAATAATAATAATAATAATAATAATAATAATAATAATAATAATAATAATAATAATAATAATAATAATAATAATAATAATAATAATAATAATAATAATAATAATAATAATAATAATAATAATAATAATAATAATAATAATAATAATAATAATAATAATAATAATAATAATAATAATAATAATAATAATAATAATAATAATAATAATAATAATAATAATAATAATAATAATAATAATAATAATAATAATAATAATAATAATAATAATAATAATAATAATAATAATAATAATAATAATAATAATAATAATAATAATAATAATAATAATAATAATAATAATAATAATAATAATAATAATAATAATAATAATAATAATAATAATAATAATAATAATAATAATAATAATAATAATAATAATAATAATAATAATAATAATAATAATAATAATAATAATAATAATAATAATAATAATAATAATAATAATAATAATAATAATAATAATAATAATAATAATAATAATAATAATAATAATAATAATAATAATAATAATAATAATAATAATAATAATAATAATAATAATAATAATAATAATAATAATAATAATAATAATAATAATAATAATAATAATAATAATAATAATAATAATAATAATAATAATAATAATAATAATAATAATAATAATAATAATAATAATAATAATAATAATAATAATAATAATAATAATAATAATAATAATAATAATAATAATAATAATAATAATAATAATAATAATAATAATAATAATAATAATAATAATAATAATAATAATAATAATAATAATAATAATAATAATAATAATAATGAAAAATAATAATAATAATAATAATAATAAATGCCCACGGTGCATGTTGTGCGGCCGGCAGGGGTTTTATTTACCCCGTGGCGCATCGTGGGCAATGTAGGCTGGCCTTCCATCTGCTGGCCTACCAATCGCACAACGACCTTTGCATTGAGCTAACTTCCAAATGCAAAGTATACTGAGTTCAAGATAATCCTGAACACAGAAGTGCCTCCCACAACCGGCCCTTCTCGGATGAAGGCTACCTACTAGCTGGGCGGAACACCGAGATCCCGAATGATGACGACCTCGGCGAAAAACGGACTGCATTTAGGTGGACGGAGAAATTACGAGCAGATCTTCTAATGTGCTATAATAACGGTGAACTGGAGCGGAGAGGCTACATGGCTAGGATGCATGCACTTTGGTGCGATATGCACCCTAACCATAGCCAATTCTGCCAACGACATCTACGTGATTATGCCTTTCATCTCCGGAGGACACGAAGATCACTGCTAACTAACAGACGGTTATGTCACCGTCTGTCTTTTCCAGCACAGCTACATCTGGAGAGACGCCGTTCTTCCGAAGACGCTGACAATGATTTTGATACACGACAAGTATGTGTCTGTAAAAAGACACACTACCCAAACATCTACTTGACACGGATAACCACGAACTGTCTGCTCGGATTCAGGAAGACTCTACTTTGCTCACCATCAATCGAGCTGTCTATGATGCTGCTTCCTGACTCTTACCTCCAGCGAGGAGAAAAACTTCTCCTGAGACTAAGATGGGAGGGTGCATTGGACAGCTTTCACTGAAGATTGATAATCTCCGGAAACATGTCTCCCGCATTCAGTGTGTGATTGACTTTGTAAATGCTCGTAAAGCATTTACACCTAAGGTCCGCCGTATCGCGGCTCAATTACGATATCAGCATCACACACTAAATAAGGCGAATCTTCTTAACATCAAAAAAGGTTCCCTTAGCACGTTGCGGGCTCTAGTGACCGCTAAAAAGTCACTAGAGAAAATGCTGAAGCGGCTTACCGATAACTCTTTATTTAGGTTAAGTCCTTTACGCTTTTTGACACCTAAGACCGCTGTTTCTGGTGATCCGCCATCCATCGAGCGAGTAGAAGCTTTCTGGTCCGAGTTGTGTGGTGATCAACCGAACGTGAATCGTGACACTCCAGCTCTTTACGACTTCGGGGCATTTTGTCGACAACATCGAAACGGCAATGCTGATAAAGAGAACCCTGAAGTCAGCGTGACAGAAGTTTGTTCAGCTCTGAATAATAGTAACAACTGGGCTGCTCCGGGTCCGGATGGCATTAACTTGTTTTGGTGGAAGAAACTCACTTCTACCCATAGTCATCTGGCCCGGATTTTCACAGCGTTTATCAGAGGTAATAAACCAATTCCATGCTGGCTTGTGAAAGGGCGAACCGTGCTCATCCCGAAGAAAGGAAACTTGTCTGACCCGAAAAACTACAGGCCTATCACCTGTTTGAATGCGGTTTATAAGATTTTTACCAAAATCTTGAATAATCGCATTGTGCAGTAGATAGACCTTCGACATTATTATTATTATTATTATTATTATTATTATAATTATTATTATTATTATTATTATTATTATTATTATTATTATTATTATTATTATTATCATTATTATTATTATCATTATTATTATTATTATTATTATTATTATTATCATTATTATTATTATTATTATTATTATTATTATCATTATTATTATTATTATTATTATTATTATTATTATTATTATTATTATTATTATTATTATTATTATTATTATTATTATTATTATTATTATTATTATTTCTTTTTTCAGTTAAATGCTCAGGGGTTATCCCCGGTAGTCCGACTCTACCGAGGGCCTCACCTGAGCGCCAAATCGTTACTGCTGCGATGCTTCATCAACAAGATGATCAGCATGCGCAGCAGGCCAAGTTTCGTTGCCTTAGGAGACGGAGGGATCCGAGTATCACAGCCTTTTGCATCCGCGATGCCAAAAACTCAACTTGCGATAAACAAGTTGGGATTTTAGCCAATGCAGACACAAAAGACTGTTTCATCCCTCCTAGGACGCCAACAATGAGTACGACAAGCTTGACACGGTAGCCTGGGTAAAGTTTGCCAATTTCAAACAGGAGATCCTGATATATCTCGTGTTTGTGCTCCTCTTTTACCGTGATGTTATACTCAGCCGGAGCTGAGAACTCAATAACATAAATGTTACGAGCGGTTTTATCGAAGAGCACAATATCAGGTTTATTATGATCGATTTTCCGCGTTGTTGCGAATGGCACGTTCCAATAAATACGGCAACGGTCATTCTCAACAACTTGCGGAATATCTCCTGGCAGGTAAGGCAGCACTGGTGTTTTATCGATACCGTGCGTGTGTCGAAGATGGTAATAAAGTACTCGCAGAGCAGCATTGTGACGCTGTACGTATGCATTTCTTGCCAGCACAGGACATGCTGACAAAAGATGCATAAGCGTCTCAGGATGTTGCTTACACACCCTACACAATGTGTCGGGTAGCTGCATCTGGAGTACTTTAGCACGGTATTCGAGAGTGTTAATAACACCATCTTGGCAGGCAAAAATGTATCCTTCGGTCTCGGACATCAGGCCAGCTGACTTCAGGAAGGAAAACGTCAGCTGTGTGGACAAGCCATGATCACGCAAGTGTTTAAAGAACACGCTGTGCATCGACTTGTCCATATGTGTGCTGAGCAGTTTTTGTTGCTCAGCGTTCCTGACGACCGTCTTAAATTCCTCCTTAGGGAGTCCAATAAGCGGGTTTACTCTTCCGAGACCGAGGGATTTTGCCGCGTAAATTGCTGCCTTATATAAAAACGCTCCCTTACGCCTATTCTCATGACTATGAACAATTTGCATAAGGAAGTCGTCTTCATCTGCTGTGAAATTGACAACCTCGTATGTTATACCCAAAACCAAACGATCATGTAGACACTCCAAGCTCTGTAGACCTCTCCCTCCGATGTGCCGGGAAAGGTATAATCTGGTGATTGAGGATTTATTATTATTATTATTATTATTATTATTATTATTATTATTATTATTATTATTATTATTATTATTATTATTATTATTATTATTATTATTATTATTATTATTATTATTATTATTATTATTATTATTATTATTATTATTATTATTATTATTATTATTATTATTATTATTATTATTATTATTATTATTATTATTATTATTATTATTATTATTATTATTATTATTATTATTATTATTATTATTATTATTATTATTATTATTATTATTATTATTATTATTATTATTATTATTATTATTATTATTATTATTATTATTATTATTATTATTATTATTATTATTATTATTATTATTATTATTATTATTATTATTATTATTATTATTATTATTATTATTATTATTATTATTATTATTATTATTATTATTATTATTATTATTATTATTATTATTATTATTATTATTATTATTATTATTATTATTATTATTATTATTATTATTATTATTATTATTATTATTATTATTATTATTATTATTATTATTATTATTATTATTATTATTATTATTATTATTATTATTATTATTATTATTATTATTATTATTATTATTATTATTATTATTATTATTATTATTATTATTATTATTATTATTATTATTATTATTATTATTATTATTATTATTATTATTATTATTATTATTATTATTATTATTATTATTATTATTATTATTATTATTATTATTATTATTATTATTATTATTATTATTATTATTATTATTATTATTATTATTATTATTATTATTATTATTATTATTATTATTATTATTATTATTATTATTATTATTATTATTATTATTATTATTATTATTATTATTATTATTATTATTATTATTATTATTATTATTATTATTATTATTATTATTATTATTATTATTATTATTATTATTATTATTATTATTATTATTATTATTATTATTATTATTATTATTATTATTATTATTATTATTATTATTATTATTATTATTATTATTATTATTATTATTATTATTATTATTATTATTATTATTATTATTATTATTATTATTATTATTATTATTATTATTATTATTATTATTATTATTATTATTATTATTATTATTATTATTATTATTATTATTATTATTATTATTATTATTATTATTATTATTATTATTATTATTATTATTATTATTATTATTATTATTATTATTATTATTATTATTATTATTATTATTATTATTATTATTATTATTATTATTATTATTATTATTATTATTATTATTATTATTATTATTATTATTATTATTATTATTATTATTATTATTATTATTATTATTATTATTATTATTATTATTATTATTATTATTATTATTATTATTATTATTATTATTATTATTATTATTATTATTATTATTATTATTATTATTATTATTATTATTATTATTATTATTATTATTATTATTATTATTATTATTATTATTATTATTATTATTATTATTATTATTATTATTATTATTATTATTATTATTATTATTATTATTATTATTATTATTATTATTATTATTATTATTATTATTATTATTATTATTATTATTATTATTATTATTATTATTATTATTATTATTATTATTATTATTATTATTATTATTATTATTATTATTATTATTATTATTATTATTATTATTATTATTATTATTATTATTATTATTATTATTATTATTATTATTATTATTATTATTATTATTATTATTATTATTATTATTATTATTATTATTATTATTATTATTATTATTATTATTATTATTATTATTATTATTATTATTATTATTTCTTTTTTTGTTAAATGCTCAGGGGGTTATCTCCGGTAGTCCGACTCTACCGAGGGCCTTACCTGAGGGCCAAATCGTAACTGCTGCGATGCTTCATCAACAAGATGATCAGCATGCGCAGCAGGCCAAGTTTCGTTGCCTAAGTAGACGGAGGGATCCGAGAATTACAGCCTTTTGCATCCGCGATGCCAAAAACTCAACTTGCGATAAACAAGTTGGGATTTTAGCCAATGCAGACACAATAGTCTGTTTCATCCCTCCTAGGACGCCAACAATGAGTACGACAAGCTTGACACGGTAGCCTGGGTAAAGCTTGCCAATTTCAAACAGGAGATCCTGATATATCTCGTGTTTGTGCTCCTCTTTTACCGTGATGTTATACTCAGCCGGAGCTGAGAACTCAATAACAGAAATGTTACGAGCGGTTTTATCGAAGAGCACAACATCAGGTTTATTATAGTCGATTTTCCGCGTTGTTACGAATGGCACGTTCCAATAACTACGGCAACGCTCATTCTTAACAACTTGCGGAATATCCCCTGGCAGATAAGGCAGCACTGGTATTTTGTCAATACCGTGCGTGTGTCTAAGATGGTAATAAAGTACTCGCAGAGCAGCATTATGGCGCTGGATGTATGCATTTCTTGCCAGCACAGGACATGCTGACAAAAGATGCATAAGCGTCTCTGGATGCTGTTTACAAACCCTACATAAAGTGTCGGGTAGCTGCGTCTGGAGCACTTTAGCACGGTATTCGAGAGTGTTAATAACACTATCTTGGCAGGCAAAAATATATCCTTCGGTCTCGGACATCAGGCCAGCTGACTTTAGGAAGGGAAACGTCAGCTGTCTGGACAAGCCATGATCGAGGAGTGTTTAAAGAACACGCTGTGCATGGACTTGTCCATATGTGTACTAAGCAGTTTTCGTTGCTCAGCATTCCTGATGACCGTCTTAAATTCCTCCTTAGGGAGATCAATAAGCGGGTTTACTCTTTCAAGACCGAGGGATTTTGCCGCGAATATTGCTGCCTTATAGAAAAACGCTTCCTTATGCCTATTTTCATGACTATGAACAATTTGCATGAGGAAGTCACCTTCATCTGCTGTGAAATTGACAACCTCGTATGTTTACCCAAGACCAAACGATCGTGCAGATACTCCAAGCTCTGTAGACCCCTCCCTCCAAAGTGCCGGGAAAGGTATAATCTGGTGACTGAAGATTTAGGGTGCATGCTTCGATGCATATTCATGACTTTGCGTGTTTTGATATCGAGATCTCTGAGCTCTTTTCGGGCCTATTTAAGGACACCGAAAAAGTACAGGAGTACCGGGACAGCAAGCATGTTTGTTGCAGAGACTTTGTTTTTTCCGGAAAGTTCTGAAGACCAGATTTTCCGGAGTCTCCGCACATACTCGCTGTAGAGAGTCTTTTTGATTTTCGAGACGTCCTGCATAGGACTCCCGTCAATCCCTAGATATTTGTACAACTCTCCGGCGTCAAGATGGTCAATGACGCTCCCATCTACTAACTCGATATCTTCACGCACATCGGAACACTTACCCTTCACCAGATTAACGACCGCGCACTTGACCAACCCAAAAGCCATGCCGACATCCCGTGAATACTCCCCTACGATGTTTAAGGCTGTCTGAAGGTGTTCCTCATCAGGAGCATACACCTTCAGATCATCCAGGTAGAGTAAGTGGGTGATCGAGTATTTTCGATCATTTGGTGGACCCACTGAGTATCCACGGGTGCGGCGTAGCGCAACAGATATTGGCAGCAGTGAAATGCAAAACAGCAGAGGGTTCAGAGAATCTCCCTGAAAGACTTCTCGTTTGTACTGTACAACTCCGGTTACACGTTTGTCGTTACCACATGAAATGTGGAACCGTGTTCGCCAAAGCTGCATCGTACGCTTAATGCATCCCACTGTATCGCGGTTGACTCCAAGGCATTTGAGCAGAAAGAGAATAAGCTCATGAGATGTTGAGTCGAATGCCTTGCGGTAGTCAATCCAGGCCATTGACAGGTTGCGCTTATAGTAGATCGCGTCTTGAATGACGCATCGATCCACTAACAGATTCTCTTTGCAACCTGACAGGCCTCTTTTACTGACACGTGGTTCGTATATCTGCTGCCATACAGAGTCTATCTCCTGCAAAATGCGATTATTCAAGATTTTGGTGAAAATCTTATGAACCGCATTCAAGCAGGTGATAGGCCTGTAGTTTTTTGGGTCAGACAAGTCTTCTTTTTTTGGGATGAGCACGGTTCGCCCTTCTACAAGCCAGCATGGAATTGTTTTATTATCTCTGATGAACGCTGTAAAAATCCGAGCCAGATGACTATGGGTAGCAGTTAGTTTCTTCCACCAAAACAAGTTTATGCCATCTGGACCCGGAGCAGCTCAGTTCTTACCATTCTATAGAGCTGAACGAACTTCTTCCACGCTGACTTTAGGGCTCTCTTCATCAGCATTGCCGTTGCGATGTTGTCGACAAAATGCCTCGAAGTCGTTGAGAGCTGGAGTGTCGCGATTCACGTTCAGTTGATCACCGTACAACTTGGACCAGAAAGCTTCTACTCGCTCGATGGATGGGGGGATCACCAGAAACAGAGGTCTTAGGTGTCAGAAAGCGTGAAGGACTTAACCGAAACAAAGAGTTATCGGTAATCCGCTTCAGCTTCTTCTCTAGTGACTTTTTAGCAGTCACTAGTGCCCGCAACCTGTTAAGGAAACCTTCTTTGATGTTAAGAAGCTTCGCCTTATTCAGTGTGTGATGCTGATATCGTAACTGAGCCGCTATGCGCGGACTTTTAGTGTAAATGCTTTACGAGCATTTACAATGTCAATCACACACTGAGTGCGGGAGACATGTTTCCGGAGATCATCAATCTTCAGTGATTGCTGTCCAATGCGCCCTCTCATCTTAGCCTCAGGAGAAAAAACATTTCTCCACGCTGGAGGTAAGAGTGAGAAAGCAGCATCATTGACAGCTTGATTGATGGTGAGCAAAGTAGAGTCTTCCTGAATCCGAGCAGACAGTTCGTGGGTTTCCGTGTCAAGTAGATGTTTTGAGTAGTGTGTCTTTCTAGGGACACATATTGCCGTGTGTCAAATTCATTGTTGGTGTCTTCGGAAGAACGGCGTCTCTCCTGATGTAGCTGTGCTGGAAATGGTAGACGGTGAGATACCCGTCTGTTTGTCAACAGTGATCTTCGTGTACGCCGGGGATGAGAGGCATAATCACGGCGATGTTGTTGTGAGAATTGGCTATGGTTAGGGTGCATATCGCACTAAAGTGCATGCATCCTAGCCATGTAGCCTCTCCGCTTCGGTTCACTGTTATTATATCAGGAGATCAGCTCGTAATTCGTCCGTCCACCGAAATGCAGTCCGTTGGTCGCCAAGGTCGTCATCGTTCGGAATCTCGGTGCTCCGCCAAGCTAGTGGGATGCCCTCATCCGAGAAGGGCAGGTTGTGGGGAGCATTTCTGGGTTCAAAATCGTCTTGAACTCAGGTATACTTTACATTAGGGAGTTAACCTAATGCAAAGGTTGTTCTGCGATTGGTAGGTCAGCAGATTGTCGGCTGACCTACATAGCTCACGATGCGCCACAGGGTAAACAAAATCCCTGCTGGCCGAACAACATGCACCGTGGGCATTTATTATTATTACACTAGTCCCAAAAATTAAAGGATAGAAAAAAAATTCGAAATTTTTGGGTGATTTTCAACATGCTGTAACTCGGTGAAAAATGATCGTAGAGTAAAAATAAAAAAAGCAAATTGTAGCCTCAAGTTTCTAGTTTTCATTTCTCGACCTCAAATCTCTTTATCATGCTCGGTTCCAGAGTAATCTTAAGAAAACTGACGAAAAAAAATTTTTCAAAATTTTTGCTCGTCTTTCAACAAGTCTATGGGCTTCAATAAATTTTTTTGGATAATCGGACCTCATGACTCTTTTAGGAAATTTTATGCCCTTCAATTTGGCGAGCTTAAAAAGTCTCTACGACGAGTTGGCGCCGAGTTATCATTGATCAAAGCAAAAAAGTCCATTTTGGCTTTGATAATCAATAACTCTGGACGTATTGGTCGTACAGAGAATAGAAGTAGGGTTTTGAAAACTGCAAAACATTCTCTATGAGACAAAATCAGTCGCTTTTGATAAAAAAATTTTTTTTGAAGCGATAATGTTTATTAAAAAACAGGTCTAAATTCGCATATTTAAGGATATTCGGAAATCTTGCTATAACTTTGGATATACTGGATGAACAAAGGATATCGTCGTTTTTTTTTCAACCTCTAAGTGTCCTGAAAAAACCCTGAAAATTTCAAAGCGCTGCGATTTTTCTTTCTTAGTGTCCCGAAGCTTTAAATTTATCGATTTTGCCGAAATAACCATAATTGGTAGTTTCTCGGTTTTTGGTCATTTTTTCGAATTCAAAATTTTTTTTACACCAGTAATCTTGATTTCTTTGATCAAAAAGATTGATTATCGAAAAAAATCGAAAAAAAAAAATTTTGAAAAAAAAATTTTTTTTTTTCAAAATTTTTTTTTTTCAAAAAGTTTTTTTTTTCAAATTTTTTTTTTTTCGTTGTATTTGCAATGATTTATCATTATCAACAAAAATTCCTCGTTTTTTTTTACTGTCGCTATGTGTGTAAGAAGCGTAAATTCGACCATGCAATCTCCACGTGGTACGCTTTGGGAAACGCTAATGCAGGCGGTAAAAAAAAACGAGGAATTTTTGTTGATAATGATGAATCATTGCAAATACAACGAAAAAAAAAATTTGAAAAAAAAAAATTTTTGAAAAAAAAAATTTTGAAAAAAAAAAAATTTTTTTTCAAAATTTTTTTTTTTCGATTTTTTTCGATAATCAATCTTTTTGATCCAAGAAATCAAGATTACTGGTGTAAAAAAAATTTTGAATTCGAAAAAATGACCAAAAACCGAGAAACTACCAATTATGGTTATTTCGGCAAAATCGATAAATTTAAAGCTTCGGGACACTAAGAAAGAAAAATCGCAGCGCTTTGAAATTTTCAGGGTTTTTTCAGGACACTTAGAGGTTGACAAAAAAACGACGATATCCTTTGTTCATCCAGTATATCCAAAGTTATAGCAAGATTTCCGAATATCCTTAAATATGTGAATTTAGACCTGTTTTTTAATAAACATTATCGCTTTAAAAAAAATTTTTTTATCAAAAGCGACTAATTTTGTCTCATAGAGAATGTTTTGCAGTTTTTAAAACCCTACTTCTATTCTCTGTACGACCAATACGTCCGGAGTTATTGATTATCAAAGCCAAAATGGACTTTTTTGCTTTGATCAATGATAACTCGGCGCCAACTCGTCGTAGAGACTTTTTAAGCTCGCCAAATTGAAGGGCATAAAATTTCCTAAAAGAGTCATAAGGTCAGATTATCCAAAAAAATTTATTGAAGCCCATAGACTTGTTGAAAGACGAGCAAAAATTTTGAAAAATTTTTTTTCGTCAGTTTTCTTAAGATTACTCTGGAACCGAGCATGATAAAAAGATTTGAGGTCGAGATATGAAAACTAGAAACTTGAGGCTACAATTTGCTTTCTTTATTTTTACTCTACGATCATTTTTCACCGAGTTACAGCATGTTGAAAATCACCCAAAAATTTCGAATTTTTTTTCTATCCTTTAATTTTTGGGACTAGTGTATTAATATTATTATTATTATTATTATTATTATTATTATTATTATTATTATTATTATTATTATTATTATTATTATTATTATTATTATTATTATTATTATTATTATTATGATGATTATTATTATTATTATTGTTACGTCAAAATAACACATATTAAGAAAAGCGCTCCTGTTTAGCCTTCGCCGAGCGAAATAACTGGGACGGAGCTATAAGGATGACTGTTTATTTAAAATTAAAAGAAAATAAAAATTAAAAATGGTTTCGTTGTCTAAGAGCTAAATTAAAATAATAAAAATTAAGTAAAATAAAATTTAATTAATTTAGTAAACCAATAAAAGCAAAATTAAAACAACTTCCAAATTTATTAAGATCAAAACAATTATTAAAAAATTATTACAAAACAAAATTTAATTTGCATTAGACAATTAAATGCAATTTACAATTTTAACACTTTTATAAAATGGTTTAACTCTCGATTTCACTTGTTATTTAATTTATTTAAAATCAATCAATTTATGATTTTAAATTGAATAATTAATTATTTATTCAATTAAATTGTTACCTTGATTTATTTGATGATTATTACTGTTATCAATAATTATTTATTCGATTTTTTTATTTATTATTCTTTCTTCTTAACCCTTGATAATTGATGGAATATTATCAATATTGAATTTTATTTATTGAATGAATTATATTTAAATAATTCAACTTGAACTTGATAATTCATGGAATATTTATCAAAATTACTTTTTTATTAAAATGAATTATTACTTTTAATAATTCAATAATTATTTAAAATTATTCTGAATTATATTTTTATAATTCAGTTTATAAATAATTAAATCACATTACACTGATTTAATAAAATTAAGGACCGTGCTTTTAAACAATTAAAATTTCGTCAATGACGAATGAGCTCACTTAGGAAACTAAAATCTTTTTCGATTTCCAGAAGAGCTGTTACCAGGTAGTAACATCCCTTCCAGTGATTATTTAATTATACCAATTATTTTATTGGCTATAATTAAATCAATATTTTTTTATAATTATTATTTATACATATATTTTTCATGACTTCCAATGCAGTTAGCAACATACGCATAAAGCATTGGAGTCGAATTCACAAATCAATATTTATTGATTCTTATTTTTTTCTTTATTTCAATAACATTTTATTATTTAAACATTTTATTTCATGGTAATTATTAATAACTTGTTTATTAATAATTATTATTTCATTATTTTTTATTATACAAATTTTCATATTTTATTTCATATTTATTGATTTTTTTATTTTATTATTAATAAACATATTATTAATAATTATCTTTCATACATAAATTTTTATCAATATTTTATTATTTCAAAATTCTATTTCATACTTTTCATAATAATATTCTTTTCATATTTTATAATTTTTCATTTCATTTTTAATTATTAATTATCATTATTTATTTATTCATATAATTCATCAATTCATTTCATTATTTTATATTTCATATTTATATCATTTCATTATTTCTTTTAGCATTTATTTTATATTTCATTTTCTTGTAATTTTTATATTTCATTTATTCAACCTTAATTTAATTATTGATAAATTTTATTATTTATTAATAATTATATAATAATTTGAATTTATATTCAAATTTCATAACCATTTATTTTTTTTTTATCATTGAATATTTTTATTTTCATATTTATTTATAATTATTAACAAAAATAATTTGAATTCAAATTCAAATTTAAAAATCATCAGCCGTAATAATGGCTGGAAGTCGTTTGCTAATTAATTAATTCATGCATAGCCAGATGGCATAACATGTATGATTTTTTAATAAACTGATTGACAGTAAGAATACGACGTCGTGACGTCACACCCCCACTGTTAGTCATTTGTCATATATTTTAATATATGACAAGAATATTTATTTATTTATTTTTTTTTTAAACATTTTTAATATAATTTCATTATCTTTTTTTTTTTTTTTTATTGTATTATTTATTAATTTTTCTTATGGACATATATATATGTTTTTTTTTTTTTTTTTTATTTAATAATTAAGGTCGCTTCAACAACAGGGTCATTAGCGACCGCAATACATAAGTTTATGTATAGTACATATTAAATTTTGTTTAACAAGTTAGTGGTTCTGAGGAATTCTTTAAGTTTACAAAAATTGTTTATATTATTCAGATTATCATGTATGGAGTCCGGGATTCCAGTTGATTTCCGTTGGCGATTTATTGATGAACACTCTATGATCCAATGGTACACAGATATTTGACTATTTCCGCAGAATTGGCACGTTTCCACTGGTCTTTTTTCAAATAGGTGTCTATGCGTAATATTGGTGTGTCCTATTCTCAACCTCGTAATGATACACTGGTCTTTTCTTTTTGCAGGGTGCGGGGCTATTTGCCATATATTATCTCTGCTTGCACAAATTTTAGCTGGATTTGTGTTCAACCAGGTTGCATTCCAATATGCTTCTTTCTTTAAGTGTGTCATTTTATTTAGGTCTTTAGATGGAACTTTGATGTTAATATTTTCCGGTAGTTGGGCAGCTTTTTTGGCAGCAGTATCAGCGGATTCATTTCCACTTATCCCAACGTGGGCTGGTATCCAAGCTAATACTAATTCTTTTTTGGTGCTTCTGCATTTTTCTAACTCTTCTTGGATGTGTATTATGAGTGAATTATTTCCCGTGTTATTACCTATGGCATCCAGGGTTGATTTGGAATCGCTTAATATGATACCGTTAGTTTCATTGGAATTGTTAAACCGTATGATGGCTTGGTAAAGTGCATATGCTTCACACGAGAAAATGGAGAAGGCGATAGGTAGCTTGATTTTTATTTCTACATCATTGTATACTATCGCTGCTCCTTTTCTGCCATTTATTGAAGATCCATCAGTGTAGATTTTTACATAGTCCTGGTATTTGTTCATCATTTCATTAAATAAACAACGGAAGGTACTAGCAGTAGTATTAGTTTTGCTGAGAGAGTTTTCCATCAAATGCCAGTCAATTTTATTGGTATGGTTAATCCAAGGAGGTATAGTCGTAGTTATTTTCTCCATCGGTGTATATGTCTGGATGTTGAGTTTGCTTTTATAGTAGTCTATTCTTTTTTTGAGGGGCTGAGGAAGGAATTTTTTTTGAGAGTAGATTGTAGATAAACGGTCCCATTGTGGTTTGACATATAAGTTCCAATCTTTATTGCTGTTGTTATTAGCATAACATATGGCCAAGGTTAACCTGCATAAGTCTAAAGGTATATCGTTGGCTTCAGCTAATATGCTATGGGTAGGACTTGATTTGAATCCACCAATGGCAAGACGTAGCGACGTCGTTTGAATAGTGTCCAATAGTTGAAGTAGGCCTGGATTAGCTGAATTGTAAAATATAGCACCATAGTCCAATTTAGCTCTGATTATTGCTTTATACGTATTTATCAAGACCTCACTATCTGCTCCCCATTTAGTTGATGCTAAACATTTTATGATGTTCATTCTTCTTTTACCTTCACTTCTCAACTCTTTCAAGTGTGCGTTCCATTTGAGTTTGGGGTCAAATATTAGGCCAAGAATTTTCATTTGTGCTACTTGACGCAATTGGGATTCTCCAAGGAGAAGAGTAGGACTTATGATTTTGTTTGATCTCGAAAACACCATGAATTCTGATTTGGCTTCAGAAAACTTAAACCCAGTTACGTCACACCACTCTTGTAATTTATTCAAGGCCACTTGGATACTTTCCGCGCATGTATTTATGTTTTTTCCTCTACAAGCCACTGCCCCATCGTCTGCAAACCACATTCCCATCGCTGGAAGTTCTATAATACTTATTATATCATTTACGGCTATGAGAAATAAGCCGACCGCTATTACCGTACCCTGTGGAAGTCCGTTTTTCAGGTATTGAGTTTTTGACAGGACATTGCCTATTTTTACTGTTATTGATCTTCTATCAAGGAAGTTTCTGATAAAAGCCATTATAGGTCCTTTTAATCCTAGTTGCAGTAGTATCATTATGATTCTGTGTTTCCACACCGTCTCATATGCCTTTTCTAGGTCCAAACTAGCTACGATGACATGCTCTTTCTCCGCAAAAGCTTGACAAATTATTTTCTCCAGAAGGGCAAGATGGTCATAGGTGGACCTATTTTGTCGAAATCCGCTTTGACGTGGAGACAGTAATTTGTTACTTTCCAGAAACCATTTAAGCCTTCGATTTACCATTTTTTCCATGATTTTACCTGTTACACACGTCATAGCGATAGGACGATAGTTAGCCGTTGACGTTTTATCTTTGTTGGGTTTAGCTATCGGTACAATTATTGTACTTTTCCATATTTCAGGATACGATCCAGAGGACCAGATCCTATTGATTATCTTAAGTAAAAACGATTTGCTGTCAGTAGAAAGGTGACTTATAAATGCAACCGGTATCCCGTCAGGACCGGAGCTGTTGGACTTACAAGATTTGAGGGCTATGTATAGTTCTTCTACTGTATATTCTTGATTAATATTGTATAGTTCAGTTTCAGTACCATCACATGGTGGAATAACAATAGGGTTCTCACCTTCAGTTTGTTTTTTGTGGTCTAAGAACTTTTTAGTGTAATTGTCATCGCTAGAGTTGCTGGCAAATGTTTCTGCCAGCAGATTTGCCATCTCTTGTGGTTCACGTATGGTTACTTTGTTTTTGTTTATAAGGATTAGGGTGGCCCAAAAAAACCGACTATTTTTTTTTTTCGATCTCGCATGAAAATTTGTTGGTTTAAGATGTTTTAAGAAGCCTCTCCAAAAACCAGCTCGATAAAAAATTTTTAAAAGGTCGCTCACGAATTTTGAAAATATCAAAAATGATTAAAATTCGGATTTTTTACTTCTAAATTTTTTCTTTCTCGTGGCAGCATAAGTTTACATTTGTAAAATTATGACAATCCTGAAAATTTCAGCCCAAAATTTAAATATTTAAACGGTGCTCAAGAATTTTGAATTTTAACTGATAATATGTGATTCATACTTTTAATTAGTTTTTGTATTTTTTTATAATTCAATTATCGTCATTCCACTAAAATATAACTTTTGCATAACCAAAAATATACAGGACAGTCTTAAACAATAAAATTTGGTAAGTTTTAAATAAGCGAAAAAACCTGAAAATTGAATTAAAAAATAAAAAAGTGTATAAATAACTTATTATTTTCATTTCTCGGGTTATATTTTCATTCATTGTGATGCAAATTAATGGTGAAAAAATCGAGAAGCTTTATTATCAATATTCAAGGGTCGCTCGAAAACGTTCAAACGACAGCACTCGGAAACATTCAAAATTCTTGAGCGAGGTTTAAATATTTAAATTTTTGGGTAAAATTTTCAGCGTAGTCATGATTTTACGAATATGAACTAATCCTGCCACGAGAAAAAAAAAATTTTGAAAAAAAAATCCGAATTTCAATCATTTTTGAAATTTTCAAAATTCGTGAGCGACCTCTTAAAAATTTTTTATTGAGCTGATTTTTGGAGAGGCTTCTTAAAACATCGTAAACCAACAAATTTTTATACGAGATCGAACAAAAAAAAAATAGTCCGTTTTTTTGGGCCACCCTAATAAGGATATTAGTGAAGCTGGATCTCTTGGCACCTTGTATACGTTTAATATTATCCCAAATATATTTCGTAGGGGCCTGTGTATTTAGAGATTTCACGTAGTTTTTCCATGTCTCTGTTTTGCTTGTTTTGAGTGTGCGCCTAGCTTTGGCTCTGAGCCTTTTATATTGGATCATTAACTCCTCAGTTTTGTGTTTTTTGTATCGATAGAAGGCATTTTTTGCTGCCTTAATATCTGATTCACAATTTTTATTCCACCAAGGGAATTTTCTAATCTTGTCCTGTTGGTAGTTCTTAACCGGTATTGCTTGATGGGCGGCTGCTTTTATTTTATTAGTCAGGTTCTCTAATAGAAGCAAGCCCGTTGGGTCCGTATCTGCCGTATCTTGTATAGATAGTACATATTCATCTATTAAATACGTAAAATAGTCCCAGTCCGCCTTGTTTAAAATCCACGATGGTGTTGGGGGATCAAGGTGTTCAGAATCCGCTTTTTCATGCGATCGAATGTAGATAGGATAATGGTCGCTGTCTTGTGGGTTATCATCTGCATCCCAATTAAGAAGATGTGCTATGCTTGGTGAACAGATACTAAGGTCAATTATGCTAGTTTCTCCCGTAGCAGTGGAGAAGTGTGTAGGCTTGCCATCGTTTAATAATATCATTTCATGATTATCTAGCCATTTTTCCACGATTTTACCTCTATAGTTTGTGTACTTCGAGTGCCATAGTTGGTTGTGGCTGTTAAAGTCACCATGTATTATAAATGGTTCAGGTAGTTGATCTTTTAGATGATCCAGGTTGTTTGTATTATCTAATGCTGATGAATTCGGTAAGTATAGATTGCAGATTGTTACTTCAAATGGCATTCTTACTCTGACTGCTGCCGCTTCTAATGGGGTATCAAGATTTATTTTTGTTGTTTGTATGTCATCTCTTATATATGTGGCTACCCCTCCGCTAGCATGTGACGTGTTTGTTCTGTTTTTATAGCAACAATTGTAGTTATTTATTCTAGCAGCTGTGTTAAATTTAAAATTTGTTTCTTGGAAACAGAGTATAGCTGGATTAAGTTTTTGTATCAAGCGCTGGATACGTTCACGACGGGGAAAGAAGCCATTTACCATCCATTGTATTATAAGCACTATAATTTTTTTTGATATGGAAGATTATCTTCACTTAAGTCTGACATACTTGAACTTGAACTTAGAAGCCCGTCTACATATGTATTGTTTTCTATTTGGTTGATAATTCTGGAAAATCTGTTTTTCATACGTCTTGCTTCGAGGTGAGGGTAGAACTCTCTCAGCTTAGCGGCAAACCCCTTACCATCATTGGTGAATTCTGTGACCAATGAGCTAATGTTGCTGCATCCATATGTGCTATCTATAAAATTTTTTAACTGTAAGAAGCTATATTTATATTTGCTAGGTTCGGATTCCATTATCTTTCTTATCGGTTCTAATAGATCATCATTCGTTTCTGTCATTGTATCCGTAGCTTTCTTGGTTTTTTTATTGGAGTGTTTATTCTTTGGCTGCTCACTGGGTTCTTTAAATTTATTTTCTTGCGTACCTATGTTTTTGGCTACGTGCATAACTTTATCATTGATTGAACCTGATGTTGTAGATGATTCCGGATACGATCTTTTGTTGTTATTGGTATAAGTCTGTGGATTTGTCTGTAGAATGTGTGAGTCTTTGGGCTCTGGAATTCTGATAATATCTGTTGCTGCAGGATTATTGGTTGGTGTGTTTGGGGCTAGAGTTATTAGAGGCGGTAAAACAGGATTATCCGTTGGCTCCGGATTAGTTATATGTTCCGGACATACTTTCGCTTGGTGTCCTTCTTTTTTGCAGAGGAAACAAGTCAATGAGTCCAAAGAGAAATAAATCCAGTAGTTGGTATTATCGTAATTTATTTGTACTTGTTCTGGGATTTTTCTATTATCTTCAGCCATTATATATGCTTGGCGACGGAAGCTCAGGATGTGTGAAAATCCTTCATCATTGATACCAGCACGCAGGAATGAGATTTGTGATGCTAGTTTGATTTTATGTTCGTTCAGTATTCCTTCCAAGATTTGATGAGGAATAATTGGTGGTACATTAGAGATAATGATGCGTTTATTTTGCGATATTAGTGGACGCATTTTTAGCTCCGTTTCGTGCACTGTAACCGTCTTAAATTCATTGGTAAGGATGTCAGCTGTTTCTTTGGTAGAGAAGTATACGCAAATCCTGTTGTTAGATATACGTGATATGTATCGAATAGAAGTAGACGGGACTAAGCTGGCGATTGCTTTGGCGTATTCTTTTATTGGGACTCCATTTATACCGTCTAGTAAAATTGCCTGATCTTTAGTTGGAAACACCTGGGATTGTGCAGCACTAGAGTAACTGGTTGTTTTGATATCGGACATGATGCTGTATGAAGTTAATTCTTCTGTACTCAGAAGAATGATCCTCTGTACTCAGAAGATTGGGTCTTCTGTACTCAGAAGATATCCCAATAAGGAAGGTTGCTTGGCTTTCTGGAATACACAAAAATTTGAACACTTTTCCTTGCACTACACTTTATCTATTATAATCGCCTTACTTATTTATCGTATACTAAACCATTCACACGCGTCCGATCAGCTTGCCTGCTCGAGCTCGAATGGATATATATATGTATATATATATAAATTTATTATTTATTTATATAAAAAAAAAATTATTTCAAAATAAAAATTTTACATTTGAGAACCATTATTTGTATGCCCTTTTTTTTTTATTTATTTTCCTCTCCTTTTATTTTTATTTATTCACACATTATAATTTTTATTCATTGATAATTTCTCTGATATATATATATATATATATATATATATATATATATATATATATATTATAAATATTGAATTCTACTATTTTAACAAATTATTTCATCAACTTTTATTTTTTTATTATTTTTGTCTCTATAGATATTTTATTAATAATCCTTTAATTTAAAAAAAAATTTTACGTTTATGTATATAAATTTCATATACTTGCATCTTTTATCTTATTTTTATTTTAGTTTACTAAACTTTTTTTTTTTTATAATAATAGTATTTAACACACATTGAATATTTTATTAAAACACTTGTTTTTTTTTTTTTATAATTAGGTTTATACTTACTTCTGCAACAAATATATATTAGTTTTTTTTTTGTATAATAATCAGAACTGAAAACGCAAAAAATACATATATTATTATTTTTTTAATTAATATAATGGATTCGTTTATTATTGATTCATTCTTATTATATTATCTTCTTTTTTTTTTTTTTTTAGTAAAATATTTAATTACATTTGAGAATAATTTTTATTATTATTATTACTACAAAAAAACTCTTTTTTTTTTTTTTTTTTTTTTTTTACCATTCATATTCAATATGTAATGACCTTTTCTCAAACAATTCTTCTTCTTTTAATAAAAATAACTGTTTGCAATAATTACAATTTTCAGCATTATCTTTTTCGAGCAGAATAACACCACATGTTTCACAGTTTATTTTTTCCTCTCGTGTTAATTTATGGTAATTAACAATGCCCTGATATTTTTCAAATTCTTCTTTATCATCTCCTTGGAACAATTTAATGTAACATCCGACACATATAATTCTTTCCGACAATAACCCATGATCTTTTACCATTACTCTGTTTACCGTTCTTTCCTTTTTTTTGACACAAAATAATCCGTGGATTTCCCTGAAAACTTCAGGTAATTCCGAAGTATCTAATGTTTCCACCACTTGTAACTCAACGTAGCCTGCTTGGAAATCTGACATCTTAAATATTAATTCAAAATAATTATTATAAATATATTCTCTTTTTTTTTTTTAATTAACTTATTTAAACGTTTATTAATAATAATCTTTTTTTTTTTTTTACCTTTTCTCTTTTTTTTTTTTTTATTAACCCTTTTTTATTTTATTTTTATAGTTAAAGAAACAATTTATAAATGTATTTATTTCTTTGTTTATTTTATATTTAATAATTATTAATTTTTATTCACTCTTTCTTTTTTTTTTTTTTTTTGAAAGAAAACAAAAAAAAAATAATAAAATAATAATGAGTTTATATATTTTGTGTGATTTGAAAGACAGTTGGACACTTAATGATAAATTTCTTTAATAAAAATAGTGTCACCGGTTGGTAACATCCCTACTCAAAATTTTTTGAAAAGAATTTATATACGGAAGGCGTGTCATATGAGCCCCTTTTTGCGATAACGCGACTTATGCATTGGATTTGCACGCATTCCAATGACATAAAAATTAACATACATAAAATATTAAAATAATATTTCATAAAAAATTTTTTGTATAAATTTTTATAATAAAATTTTTTAGATATGCGTATTAATATTTTTTTTTTATAACTTATTTATTTTTGTATTATTTTTCTTTCTCTTTTTTTTCAGTTTCTTTTATTTTTTTTTTTCATATATTCTATTCCTACTTGTATTATTTATATATTTCTTGATTAACTTATTTTATTTATTAATTTATTTATATTCTTGCATATAATGTATATAAGTAATTTGTATGAATATATATATGTATACAGATACACGTAAAAATTTAAATCTCGCGACGACTGCGCGCGTCGCTACCCTTCCGCGCTAAGAACGTTACCAGCGCAAAGATGGTAATGTATCGATTATTTATTATATTACAGAAAGCTACCTTGAAAGTAATCGATAAATAAATATGTATATACTTTTAGGGTTAGGCTTTTTTTCCCGAAGCCCAAAATACCGAATGAAATTATTATCAGCAGTGATAAATGGTAAAGAAGTTTGGAAAAAAAAAATAGATGGCACTGCAGGAAAAAATAGGTACAATTATGCGGAAGCATGAGGGCGATCGCTTATTCGAAAATCTTGGGTTCCTGAGGGGTGGAGGACGGGGGGGTGATTTTTCCAGCATCCCCCTTGTATGAACGCTGCATTTCTAAGGAAATGTTGTACATTTAATAGCAAGGCTTTTCTATACGGTATAAAAAAAATTGGGGTAATAACCTCCTATCAGACAAAAATTGTCTAGCTACCCCCCACGTGTATAAACACCACCTCCACAGGAATTTTTCACATTTAATGGCGAGAAATATTGTATAAAGTATCAAAAAAAGTAGGGCGTCATTCTCTCCGTAGAAAAGAGATGTCCAGCCCTCCTCCGCGTGTATATACACCACCTCCACAGGAATTTGCGGCATTTAATAGCGGAAAATACTGTATAAAGTATAAAGAAATAGTATAGCGTCACTTTCTGAATAGGCGAAAATTAACCTGCCATTCCCCACGTGTCTATACACCACCTCCACAGGAATTTTCCACATTTAATGATGAGAAATATATTATGAAGAATAAAAAAAAGTAGGGCGTCATTCTCTCAGTAGACAAGAGATATACAGCCCTCCTCCGCGTGTATATACACCACCTTCACAGGATTTTCCTACATTTAATGATGAGAAATATATTATGAAGTATATAAAAACGTAGGGCGTCATTCTCTCAGTAGACAAGAGATGTCCAGCCCTCCTCCGCGTCTATATACACCACCTCCATAGAAATTTACTACATTTCATAGTAACAAATATTGTATAAAGAATAAAAAATAGTATAGCGTCACTTTCTGAATGGGCGGAAATCAACCCGCTATTCCCCACGTGTATGAACACCACCTCCACAGGAATTTTTCACATTTAATGGGGAGAAATATTGTATAAAGTATGAAAAAAGTAGGGCGTCATTCTCTCCGTAGAAAAGAGATGTCCAGCCCTCCTCCGCGTGTATATACACCACCTCCGCAGGAGTTTGCTGCATTTTATAACAGAAAATATTACAATAAATATAAATAAAAGTAGGGCATCGTTCTCTCAATAAGCAAAAGATATACAGCCCTCCTCCGCATCTATATACACCGACTCCACAGAAATTTACTACATTTCATACTGACAAATATTGTATAAAGTATAAAAAATAGTATAGCGTCACTTTCTGAATGGGCGGAAATCAACCCGCTGTTCCCCAGGTGTATGAACACCACCTCCACAGGAATTTTTCACATTTAATGGGGAGAAATATTGTATAAAGTATGAAAAAAGCAGGGCGTCATTCTCTCCGTAGAAAAGAGATGTCCAGCCCTCCTCCGCGTGTATATACACCACCTCCGCTGGAGTTTGCTGCATTTTATAACAGAAAATATTACAATAAATATAAATAAAAGTAGGGCATCGTTCTCTCAATAAGCAAAAGATATACAGCCCTCCTCCGCATCTATATACACCGACTCCACAGAAATTTACTACATTTCATACTGACAAATATTGTATAAAGTATAAAAAATAGTATAGCGTCACTTTCTGAATGGGCGGAAATCAACCCGCTATTCCCCACGTGTATGAACACCACCTCCACAGGTATTTTTCACATTTAATAGCGAGAAATATTGTATAAAGTATGAAAAAAGTAGGGCGTCATTCTCTCCGTAGAAAAGAGATGTCCAGCCCTCCTCCGCGTGTATATACACCACCTCCGCAGGAGTTTGCTGCATTTTATAACAGAAAATATTACAATAAATATAAATAAAAGTAGGGCATCGTTCTCTCAATAAGCAAAAGATATACAGCCCTCCTCCGCATCTATATACACCGACTCCACAGAAATTTACTACATTTCATACTGACAAATATTGTATAAAGTATAAAAAATAGTATAGCGTCACTTTCTGAATGGGCGGAAATCAACCCGCTGTTCCCCAGGTGTATGAACACCACCTCCACAGGAATTTTTCACATTTAATGGGGAGAAATATTGTATAAAGTATGAAAAAAGTAGGGCGTCATTCTCTCCGTAGAAAAGAGATGTCCAGCCCTCCTCCGCGTGTATATACACCACCTCCGCTGGAGTTTGCTGCATTTTATAACAGAAAATATTACAATAAATATAAATAAAAGTAGGGCATCGTTCTCTCAATAAGCAAAAGATATACAGCCCTCCTCCGCATCTATATACACCGACTCCACAGAAATTTACTACATTTCATACTGACAAATATTGTATAAAGTATAAAAAATAGTATAGCGTCACTTTCTGAATGGGCGGAAATCAACCCGCTATTCCCCACGTGTATGTACACCACCTCCACAGGTATTTTTCACATTTAATAGCGAGAAATATTGTATAAAGTATGAAAAAAGTAGGGCGTCATTCTCTCCGTAGAAAAGAGATGTCCAGCCCTCCTCCGCGTGTATATACACCACCTCCGCAGGAGTTTGCTGCATTTTATAACAGAAAATATTACAATAAATATAAATAAAAGTAGGGCATCGTTCTCTCAATAAGCAAAAGATATACAGCCCTCCTCCGCATCTATATACACCGACTCCACAGAAATTTACTACATTTCATACTGACAAATATTGTATAAAGTATAAAAAATAGTATAGCGTCACTTTCTGAATGGGCGGAAATCAACCCGCTATTCCCCACGTGTATGAACACCACCTCCACAGGTATTTTTCACATTTAATAGCGAGAAATATTGTATAAAGTATGAAAAAAAGTAGAGCGTCATTCTCTCAATTGGAAAAAGATATACAGCCCTCCTCTGCGTGTATGTACACCACCTTCACAGAAATTTGCTACATTTTGTAGCAGAAAATATTGTATAAAGTATGAAAAATAGTATAGTGTCACTTTCTAAATAGGCGGAAATTAACCTGCCATTCCCCACATGTATGTACACCACCTCCACAGGAATTTTCCACATTTAATGACGAGAAATATTTTATAAAGTATCAAAAAAAGTAGGGCGTATTTCAAAATGAAATTGTTAGTTTTCATTTTTTTTTTGCTAGTTTCAATTGGCGATAATTTTGACTTATCATAGGGCATTGGAAAGCTTGAGGTATCAGCTTTGAAGATCTTCGTATAAATTCGAAAGATATTGAGAATTTTACGAGTAATTACACTTTTAGAGAAAAAGTAAATGTTTACATATAAATTAGATGGGAAATTAACATTAAAATAGCGACCTTTTAGAGTTGACCTAGAGAGCCCATCTTTTGGGAGGATTTTTTTCTCGGCAACCACTAACGTTTTAGGAGGTACGACCGAAAGAAAAATTACATTTTTTTTTAAACCACCCTAATCTATATATTAGTCGATTCAAATTGTTTTAAATCATTTCAATTTGTTTTGAATTATTCCAAATCATTTTTTTTAATCAGGGACGTTATACACAGAAAAAAAAAAATTCTTGGTTGAAGGTAAATATTCTTAATTCAAGAAAATTTTTTTGGAGACCTAAACTTTCTCAGATAAAGTAGTAATTTTATCTGACCAAGATAAATTCACTTAGCTCAAGAAAATCTTGACTTGGTTCCCGAAAACGGTGGTCTTCAAAAATATTTTCTTGACTCAAGATAACTTTTTTTTCTGTGTAACTTAAAACATTATATATTTCAATCTGTGAGTATGTAATATTTCGAAGTATGTATTGATAATTTTATTTTTTTTTGTTATGTTCATGTTTCTTAATATTTAATTTAAAAGACGATTACGTTCAACATACACATATATGAACCTCCACGCTCACATTCATACGGCGATTCGCAATTGTTTTTCATGTATCTGCGCTTACTTCAAACTTTTGCTGTCAAAACCACAACCCACAAATATTGTGAGAGATTTATTTGTGTAATAATTTCGTTATTAGTTTTTAATTTATTTATTAAATAATTAAATTTATTTTTTTTTTACTTTTGATTATGGAGTACGGTGATTATACGTATCACCGTAATAAAGTAATTAAAGTCGACGGTGTCCCAGCAATTATGTAAGTTTAATAATTACCTTTATATTTGTTTCAGTAATTGTTTATTAGTAACTTAATATTTATCCATAAGTAAATAAATTTATACAGAGAAGATGAATCGGAGTTTTAAATAAATAATTACGTGACTTAAGAAAATTCGTTAATTTTGTAGTGGCTATGAAAATTTTAGAAAATTCAGTAACTAATCTTATTTGATTCATAGCGGAAATTTCATTACAATTAATGAATAGTTAAAAAAAATATTTATTCACTTAGAATAAGTTCACACTGATAGACGGATTTCTTTGGATTCAATAACATTTGTTAATATTTAACAAATGATTTATTAATAAACAAGCTCAAATAAATCTTTATTGACAGTCAACAAATTATTTATTAGAGAGTACTTTCTTGCACCAAAAAAATATTTATTAATATATAATATATGATTTATTAATATTTAATAATTCATTGATTCGACACAATTTGACGTATTTGAAGATATAACCTAATTTTCTTAAAATTTAAATAAAAAAAATATTAAATAAAAAAAATTCATTTTAAGTTGAAAGATGAAGAATATATTATAATAAAGAAATTGTTTTTATTTAATAAGTAACAAACAATTATTAAAAATAATTTTTATATTTTATATAAAATATGGCCTCGTCACAACGCTTACTACCATCCAGTTAGTCTCTTACTAATATATATACAATTACATATGATTATATGCAGCCATCTATCAATAATATTCGCCAAAGAATTATTTGTTAACTATTAATAAATATTTATTTGTCTCAAAGAAGCTTCTCACAAGAGTTTTAATAAATCTAGTTTCTTACTTTCTCAAATACATCCTTCTATCAGTGCAGTTGCACTGGTAGGAACCAAATAAAAGTTTGATCTTAATACATAATTATTTACATAATTATAATATTTTTATAATTGTTTGTATGCAAAAATTAATCATATTCAACAAACGGTTACAGAGTTTATGACACTTGATATTTATTTCCACAAATTTTTTACAATTATTCTGAAAATGATTATTAGGGCCAGGAACTTGGTATGAAAGGGGAAATCTAATACATGTTAAAAAAAAATTTTATGCATGTGACCGGCAGTTTCCGGCAATCATTAATTAGTCCTTCGGCTAAATATAAGTGTCTGTACACATTTTGTTGGCCAAAGATTTTCTCAACGAATTCTAGTCCAGTCAATGCGTAAGAAAAAATGGTCGAAGATCATTTTCTTGGTGGGTAAAGACCGATTTTAAAAAATTTTTTTTTTTTAAAATACTCGAAAAATGTAAGAAATAAAGTTGACATAAATTCGAAGGGTGATCATTGCTTTTTTTTATAAAAAAATTAGATGTAGAATGAAATATTTCGGAAACTATTGAGAAGATATCTAGACAAATTAGTATCATCGTTTTTGGGATTTAATAACAAACAAAATAAAATTTGAACGAAGTTTCTGCGACGAATAGTTGCTAAGATTAAAATTATTGAAGCACGAAAAACGAAAAAGCGCGTCCTTTTGTCCGCACGCTAATAAACAAAAGCCTGTAACTCAGCAACAAATCGATATTTTTACAATTGTTTTCTTTTATTCTTTAAGTAAATCATATATCTACCAAAAAAAAATTGGTAACTTCCAAGAAAATTTTTTCGAATTTAAAATTTAAAAAAACTAAAAATCAGTTTTTGTTAAATAAAAAATTAAAAAAATTAAAAATTAATAAAATTACCGAATTGGTAATTTTTTTTTAACAACTATCCAAACAATTACAGGTAATGACAGTTATAAAAAAATTTTTTTGGGCCGGAGATTTATTACAAGAATCTAGTTTATTTTGTTCAACAGTGGTCAAATACCTATAAATAACGATTCAATTGTTTGAATCGAATTTACTTCAAAACCGCTGATTTGAGGGGGAAGTTTATTCAAAAAAAAAAAAAAAAAAAAATTTCAGAATGAAGAAATACAAAAAAATTTGCCAGTCTTAAACGAGCCAAGTATTCGGACTTCTCCCTTTCGCACGGTCAGTTACCTAGTACACGTACTCTCTCCCCACCGAAACGCATCAAACGCTTGATAGGCTGATATATTTCAAAGTTTTTCACATTACAAGTGAAAGAAAATAAAAACAAAATCGACACAATGTTGTTATCACAAATCAACAGCATTTTTCTCCAAAACATTTTTTTGTTGTATCGTTCAAAGATATATTTTTTTTAGAAAACTAATGTTATAAACAATTCGATTTTGTCTAAGTATCTGGACGATATACGACAGGGAATTTGTTTCAGAAAAAATGCTGTCAACCGGTGGTATCAACATTTTTTCGGTTTTTTATATCGGTACCGAGCTTGGAAAAAATACAACTGATTATAACATTAGTTAACAAAAAACGGAAGTGTTTATTTATTAAATTATTAAAAATGAAATTGAATATTTATTTATTTAATAGAAATAAAAATATTACTTTTATTTTATTTTTTTATTAATCAATAAACATGGAAACTAACCTAATAAAAATTCTAATGCATGTATTATTTTATCTAACAACTTGAACAATTGCGCAATTGTGTTTATTAATTATAAAATTTCTCAACCTGTAAACTTTTAAATAATAATTTATTAAAATTTTTAAATATTATTGAAATAATTTTAGGAAAAGTTATTATTATATACTCTAAAAAATAAAACTCAGTTTTAACTTATTTTTAGCGTGTTTTTTAAGGAGGTTCGAGACCGATTTTCAAAATAATACCAAAATTCTGAAATTTTTTTCACCGAAAGAGTTATAAAAAAAGATCACTGTTAAAATTTCAAATCGATTCACTACACCGTTTTCGAGAAATAAATTTTCAAAATTCGTCCTTATACACGGGCGTAAATGGGAATAATTTTTCAAAGTGCTATAGCTTTTGCTACAATAATACCATCGCTACAAATTATTCAGTATCAAATAATTGAACATTTCTGAACACATTAATATTTTTTTTAAGTTTAATCATGGGTTTATTATTAATTTATTAATAAAATAAGAGGCGAATTTTAGTTAATGACGTCACATGTGTCGTGAAGCTAAGAAACGACGGCAACAGCGTAAAATGACGACCGCGGGAAATTTGAATAATTAATAATCATTGGTGTCGGACCTGAGCTCTATCTAGTAATAAACCTTGTGACCAACAATAGTACACAAAAAAATTACTACAAACTAGCGCGCTGTTGCCGTACTTCCGTATTTATTTTTTAATCACTTATTTTATTAAAAAAAAATTATTTGATTAAAAAAAATTATTTTTTATGATTTAATGCAATAATAATAAAAATATATTGTGTTAATTCTTAAAACTAAGTCAATGTATAATATATTCTATCAATGAAATTTTGGTGGGTAGGAGTTGTAATCTTGCAAAATTACAATAGAAAATCTACGAGATCCCCTAGAAAGATAATCGGTCTCGAACCTCCTTAAGTCAAAAAAAGAACAAGCAATACGTGATATTAACTTGCTTTAGCAAGTCAAAATCAAGTCAGTTCGATGAGTTACCAAGTGTAGCTAAAATCAAGTTAACTAACCCTGATTAAAAAAAAGTATTTGACAGGATTCAAAAGGATTGAAATTTTAGGATTTACAGTATTTAGCAGGATTTGAAAGTATTAAAATTTTAATCCTTTTGAATCCTGTCAAATACTTTTTAATACTTTTTTTTAATCAGGGAAGTCAAATGCAAGTCAAAAAAAATTTTGGCAGTCAAAATCAAGTTACTTAAGTCAAAAGCAAGTCAAACAAGTCAAAAAAGTCAAAATCAAGTTATTTTTTTTGACTCGAGTGCTCTATCAGTTGAGCTATCCGGTACGAACAGAAACATAAAGAGTGAAACCTAAATTTATATATGGGAATGTGAAATTTAAAAAATTGAAAAAAAATAGATCCTATCGTTATCCCATTATGAGCATAGCTGGAAAACTTGTAGAAAAGGTGACAGTTTGTTGTGAAAAATTATGAGGAAAATCGATCAGTACGTGTTTTTTGTAAATCGACAATTTATCCTTAAAATTTAAAATTTCAATAGTAGCGTGGTTCAAAAATTTGTTTTTTTATTCTTTACCGAAAAGATGTCTAAAAACAAACATATTTTGTCTCTATGAAAATTCTATTTAAACTACTTTTTGCGAAGTTGTAGGCATTTGAAAAAAAAATCTCTATATTTTTCATAATTTGATATCTCGAAAACGGTTGGAGGAAAAAATTTGAAAAAAATCATGAGGGCCTCTTCCAAGCTATACTAAAAGACAAAAAAGTCAAAAAAATCCGAGATGCAAAAGCTAAATGGTGTCCGATTTGGCGTGGAACGCCCCATATATATTTATATAATTATTACGGTGTTTCAAAAAAAAAGAAATTTTTTTTTTTTTTTTTTACGGTATTGAAAAATTGAAAGTATACCTAAAAATAAAAATTTTGGTATCAATACAAGCTCTTAATAATAATAGTAAGGTTTGCTTCTATCCATTTTCCTATTTTCCGTTTAAATACCACGTGAAAATTTTTTTTTTTTTTTTTCATTTTCTAGCTCACAGACCACTCAACGGATTTTCATGCACAATGGATCTTTTTGTAGAAAATTGAACGCCCTACAATAAAAAAATTATTATTTATCAAAAGTTATTTAAGCTCAAAGTCAAATTTATAGTAAATTTTGAGATCTTTTCACTTTTCCGGCGAAACTAACAGTCTCATCACAAAATGTTATAGAATTTTTTTTTGTGGATAATCTTTTTCCTTACAAATTAAATATCAATTATCATTTTTTTTTTTTTTTAATATTATATTTTTCAAATTATTAAAATCACTATAACTCGGAAACTATGGACTTTAGCTATTTCACTCAAATGACTTTTTTTAAAGGTAATAAAATTTCCTATAAAATTCCTATTAACATTTTCAGTGTCCTTTCATTGGTTTACGTTCTGCAAGCCAATAAAGGTCAATTTGATATGAAAAATGACTTCCGTAACGGACACAAGTGGAACAGCTGAAATTACAGCTAAGTTACTATGGGCACTTTTAAAGAAGACCAAATGCCCTACAATTTGCGACCAAACCCGCGTTGATATCATAAAACGCAGCTGAGTATTAGAAAGTTAAAAAAAAAGTAACTTAATTTACGTGTATTTTAAATGGGAAATCTCGGAAATCAAGTGAAAAGTACTTAGGATTGAAATTAAGAGCTCAAACTTGACCGGAATTTTCGTTTCAGCATGAAAATCAATATTTTGCTTGATGAGCAACAAAAAAAATACTTTCGCCGGAAACGAAGCACCCTAGTATGTATATATATATTTATATATTAGACTGGGCCAAAAAAATCGACTATTTTGTTTTTCTTTCGATACTTTGAAAACATTATTCCTGATGACCAAAAAAAATTATTGTGCAAGTTCGAGCCCTTAATATTGATATTAAGAGGTGTATCGTTATGACTATTCGTTTTTTGACAGAAATCTCATTTTTTATTCAAAACTCGTAAATCATCTTTCTGAAAAATTTCAGCAATATATATTCTCAAAGGACATTGAACTCTCTACAAAAAATCTCTCTTAGTAAATTGACGTAAAACGAGCCGTTTCCTAGTAACCGTGCCTTAAATATTGATTTGTTTTTTAAATTCTTTGTTTCTATTTCGGATTTTTGTAACTACTAGAAATATTAAAATTTTTTCTACTCAAGATACATATTTTTGAAGGAAATTGAATGTTCTACGAAAAAGTTCGATTAACATTTTTTGCTAAACTCACTCCTTCAAAAGTTATTCACGGTTGAAGTTGAGTCGAAACGACTTCAATAACCCGAATAACTTTCGAATGAGTGAATTTAGCAAAAAAAGTTTAGAGACCTTTTTTGTAAAGCATTAAATTTCCTTTGAAAATTGTAACTTGACTAGAAAAAAAGTTAATATTTCTAGTAGTTACAAAAATCCAAAATAGAAACAAAGAATTCAAAAAACAAATCAATATTTAAGGCACGGTTACAAGAAAACGGCTCATTTTACGGCAATTTACTAAGAGATATGTTTTGTAGGGAATTCAATTTACTTTAGGAATATATATTGCTAAAATTTTTCAGATAGATAATTTACGAGTTTTGGGTAAAAAATGAAATGTCTGTCAAAAAGCAAATAGTCGTAACGATACATTTCTTAATATCAATATTAAGGGCTCAAACTTGGACAATAATTTTTTTTGGCCATCAGGAATAATAATTTCACAGTATCGAAAGAAAAAAAAAATAGTCGATTTTTTTGGCCCAGTCTAGTATATATATATATGCATGTTGCGACGATAGTGGCCACAATTTTTAACAGATCTTAATGAAACTTAGCACACTTATTCTATGAACGATTAGCTTGGTTAAGTTCGAAGATGAGCAAAATCGGTCAACTAGTTTAGAAATGGTGGATATTTGAAATTCGAAAAAAAATGTAAAATCCTACTTTTTTTGTTTTTTTCGTAAAGAACTTTTTTATCATTCATGCGATATAAGTGCTATCCACAACATTTGTGTGCGTTATACGATTATCGTTTAACCCACAAAAATGTCGCGGCAACAGTTGAATCAGCAAAAAGCTACTTGGAGAATAAAACAGCGAGCACCAAAATAGTACTCATATCGCATTCATGATAAAAAAACTGTGTTCAATTCGTGCGGTATTGCCGATTACCCACACGAGCAAATGAGCGCACTCACTTCGTTCGTGCTCTCGTGGACATTCGACAACTTACCGCACTAGTTGTACAATATACTATTTCAATTTAATATAGTGGATACCTAAAACATGCAAACCTTCTCAATAAGACAATTTATAGATAAATTGAGAAAAATATAGATAGCCTGAACTGGGAATCGAACCCAGACCATGTCGGTATCGCGCCGAGTGCTCTACCAGTTGAGCTATCCGGCACTATACCATATTCCGTTCAATTTGATCTATAACTTATTGAGCCACACCGTCTATTGTACGGTATTACACCAATTTAATATATATATATATATATATATATATATATATATATATATATATATATATATATATATATATATATATATATATATATATATATATATAACGCGCCATGTTGCGACGATAGCGGCCACAATTTTTAACAGATATTAATAAAACTTGGCTCACTTATTCTTTGAACGATTAGCTTGGTTAAGTTCGAAGATGAGCAAAATCGGTCAACTAGTTTCGAAATGGTGGACATTTGAAATTCAAAAAAAAAATGAAAAATCCTACTTTTTTGGTTTTTTTCGTAAATAACTTTTTAACGGGTATATCTATTCTTATTATGTGAAAAGAACTTGATAGCCAATAGAAAAAACTATATTTTCCTTTTTTTATTTTTCGTTTTACGATCATTGTTCGACTTTTAATAAGGATTATTAAGGAGATTATTAAATTATATACATTTATGAAAAGTGGTACAATTACCGTAAGAAATCTACTTCCATTTCGGATGCCGAATGGCCTTCTTTTTATTTATTGAGGTATTAGAAGTATTGCTTCAGATGGGGGTTGCATGAAGTAGGATAGGTTTTATTAAGATTTTGTACAGGAGTAATTTGTTTTTAATTGATAATTTACTTTTGGCACATAAGAGTGGATATAGTAAATTTTTTCTTTGGTATGCTATTTGCAGGCTTCAGATATATGACTATAATGAGTAAATTTTTTATCAAGGGTCATTCCTATATATTTAACTTCATACTTAGGTATTATAATTTCGTTGTTTATTTTTATTGTGAGATCTTTTTCAGATTTCTGTAATTTATATTTTTGACTAAGTATAATGAGCTCCATTTTAGCAGCATTAATTTTGATTTTCCAAGTGCTATAGTATTTAAGAAAGCTGTAAAGTGTGTTTTGGATTTTATTGAGTACTGTCTTTTTATTCCATGAGGATCTGAGTATAGCCGTATCGTCAGCGAAAAGTGCTGTAATAGTATCGTCATCTATCGGAAGGTCATTTATAAAGTAAATAAAAAGGACTGGGCTCAGAATGGATCCCTAGGGCATACCAGCAGAAATGTGTTGAATATCTGATATTGTATTGTTAACTTTTACTCTGAAAGATCTTTTGCGTAGGTAGTGTAGTTAGTTTTACTAGGTATCGTGGAATTCCTATGAGGAATAGTTTTACAATGAGGCCTTCATGCCAGACAGTGTCGAAGGCTTTTTCAATATCCAAGAGTAACATGACTGTTGATTTCTTGATGTTAAAGTTGTTTGCTATATGGTTTCTGATTTGGGCTAGATGTTGTAGAGTCCCGGGAAAAAATGATCATACCTGTCCATGCTTGTTCATGTATGATCAGGCCTAAAATTAGACATGATCAGGCCTGATCATACCTGTCCATGCCTGTTCATGTCTGATCCAGTCTGATATATGGGATTAAATTTTAAATCTTAGATATAATTAAATATAACTTACTTAGTTATAATCATATATAATTTCATATAACAATAAATCAATAATTAATAAATTAGATATAAGATTTTGTTAACCAAAAATTTATGACGTATAAGATTTTTATTACTTGAAGTCTATACGAAATTTATATTGTAAGTCAATCTCTTAGGTAAACGGGTAGCGGGTTAAACTTTCAAGCGCAAGGTCCGCGGTTCAAATCCTGCACACACGCGATTTTTTTTTATTTATAGAAATAATTATATATAAATGTATATATAGGTATACACAATTATATATAATTATATAGGCCCATTTTTTATCTATAATTTTTTTACCCGGGTGGTCGTGAACAGACATGAATTTACCTGATCAGACCTGAACATGCCTGGCCAGGTCTGGTCAGACTCAGTCATTTTTCATATCTGATCAGACCTGAAGACGCATGCCTGCTCATATCTGATCATTTTTCCCGGGGTGCTTCTCCGCTCTCTAAAGCCAAACTACACCTCGATAATTTATTTATTTGTATTTTTCCACTTTTTAATTCTGTTAAGTATGATTATTTCAAAGATTTTGCTTAATGTTAATAACAAACTAATCAGTCTATAATTTTGAGGGAAAAATTTATCTTTGCCAGGTTTAGGAAAAGCAACGACAACGGCCTTTTTTTCATTCCTCTGAAAAGTATGATAATGTGAAGCATTGGTTGTAAATGTATGTAAGTTGTGCGATTCCTTTTTGGTAGGTTTTTGAGTATAATATTTTGTAGGTCATCTGGTCCTGGGCCTTTTTCTGGTTTTGTCTTTTTAATGGCGTTATGAATTTCTTTTGGTGAAGTTACCCTGCTAAGCAGAGCAGCTCTATACTGTCATAGTTTATTGGTTTGTCTCGTAGTTCTGCATATATTTGATTTATTCTAATATCTGTTTCTAGGTTTCCAACATTTTCTGTGAGATGGTGTGTTTTTTTTTAAATTTTCTGCGAGTGCATTAGCTTTGTTAATGTCTGTAAATACAAGTCCTGCAGGAATATGTAGTTTCGGTGTTGTGTTTTCAAATTTGTTGGTAAAGGACTTGGCTATTTTCCATATGGAATTGTCCTTCACATTGTTTTTCAACTTTGCTGTTTCATTTGTCGTTTGTGTGTTTTTTAATTACCTGATTTGCTAGTTTACTTAATTTATTTTTCATTTGTTTGTCTGCGTCTAGTCGATGTCTTTGATATTTTCTCCCGTACATGTCTCTGTCTTTAATAATTTGTTGTATGTGTGGGGCTAGTTCTTGCATACATGTCTTATGCTTCTGTTTCGGTATTACTGTGTTTTTAGCTTCACCCTAGCAGATCCGAATTACGTTATATTACCGTAGTTTAACTAAATAACCTAAAGTACCATAATTTACCGCATTCGGAAGAATTTACCGCAAATTACGTTAATTTACGGCAAATTTACGGTAAAATTGCGACAACTCGCTGTCAAATTTGCGGCAATACTGCGGTATTTTAGGTAAAAGTACGGTCTTTTACCGCAAATTTGCTGGAATTTACGGTATTCAAAATAATTACCGTAAAATACGGTATTTTAGCGCAAATTAGCAGTAAATTACAATATTTTGAGGTAAAATACAGTATTTTTCCGTAAAATACGGTAATTTCCCGTAATTCGGATCCACTAGGGCAGTTATTATTTTTGTTAAATTATCTATTGCACTATCAACGTCTTCGTTAGTTTTAATATGTTTATTGATGGTAAGATTGTTATTTATATATGTTTTAAAAAGTGGCCAGTCTGTTTTTTTCTAATCTAAGTAGTAGTGTTCGTCATATCTATTATTTGTTGTGTTTCTAATTGTCAAGGTGATTGGCATATGATCCGAGTCCAGTTCATCTATGGTTTCATTGGGAATGTATGTATTCATATTTTTAATTATTGAAAAGTCCACGACACTTGCTTGACCGTCATTGGATGGATCAAGCGTATACTTGTTTGGGGCTAGTACTGCTACAGGGTTATTGTTTACGTAATTGAATATAATTCTGCCGTTTCTATTATTCGTTTTACAGTTCCAATTAGTATGTTTGGCATTAAAGTCTCCTATTAGAATAACTTTTTTCGCGCTGCTAATTATTGTGTGTAGCTCTTTGTCGTCGATTACGTTCGTAACTTTACCTATTGTCGGTCGTACGTATACTGAATGTAGTGTCAATTTGTTATCGAGTTTAATACCTAATGTTTCTATTGTTTGAAAATCAAAGTCATTGTTAAGCTCACTATGTCTTATTCTCTTACTAATAATAATTAATAAGCCACCTCCAGGGTTTTTATCTTGCCTCTCTTTTTTATAAATAGGGTATCCAATTGGCTTAAAATTATGACTAGTTGGTGCTTTGGATTCATTTATTAGCATAATATCTAACTTTTATTTAAAGATAAAGTTTTTCAACTCATTCCATTTATTGACAAACCCATTGGCATTTCAATGGCCTGTTTTTATATTATTATTGCAAAGAGGTATATTATTCGTTGTTGCAGTAATCATAAATTTTATGTCGCAAAGGCTATTTATTCAGTTCATGTAGTAAGTCATTTAAGTTTGTCATACCGTTCATTATTTTGTCTTTAGTTTGTTAAGTGTTATTGTAATTTAGATTAAACTTACTATTATTATTTGTATCACTTTTTATTATTACTATTACTAGTTGTAGCTGCAGGATGGACTTCTGTCGATTGCTGGATGTTGGTGTTGCTCATGTTCTTGCTGAAGAGGCTTGGGAAGTTTTGTTCTTCTAACGTAGGTGATTAGGTACCCTCTGCTGTTCAGTTTGGTTTGATGTTGATTTTTACCGTTTGTGGGTACACCGTGTAACCACCATGGAATCACGGTGGGTACACCGTGTAACCATCGTGGAATCATGGTGGGTACACCGTGTAACCACCGTGAAATCACGGTGATCAAATGACAAAAAACCCACCCTGTAACCACCGTGATTCCACCGTGTTTCCAGGGTATTTCCAGGGTGATTTAAAACCGCGAGGGATTGCTTTCAATATTTTTTAGGTAGGGGAGAAGTGCTGCAGTTGTAACAAGAGGCAGTTGTAACACTCAATGAAAAACTATTAAAAAAACTAAAAATTAATACTTTTTTTAGTGTTAATGTATGAATTGTGCATGGAGCGATTAACTAAATCGCTTAAACTATTAATTATTAATACTTTTATAAAACTTTCATTTTACGATTAATGTTATTATATAATATCTCCATTCTCGTAATATTCATGAAGAAGAGTTATACATTAATAAATTTAATAATAAGAAATCTACTTCCATTTCAGCAGCTGAGTGCCCTTTTTTAGATGTATTAGTTTTTTTTCTGCCATACCAAGTACTTAGCCCAAATAGTAACCGTTGCCATCATCAATTGTAACTGTTATCATTTTCAATGGTAAACTAATTATTTTACCGGTGAAAAATTTTATTACCATTTTAAATAGTTAAAATTAAATTTCATTCTGCAGATATTACAATTGCTCGTACAAAAAGTATAATGGTAAAGATGCATGTAATGGGACTCTAATTTGGAACAACGGGTGGTTCAGAGAATCGCAACCACATTCTTGTGAGAAAAATGATATTACCGGGGAAAAACGTTTGTTTCGACAAGCCCTGAAGGAAAAATGTTTTCCTAAGTGCAATAAAAAAAATATTTACGATGAGGTTGCATTGAAGTTAGTAATTTTTATCCTTTCTTCTCTAACACACACACCTACACACACTCACTCACTTATACACACATACAGCTACAGAAAAACACCCACAGACAGCAATATACGCAGATGCACGCAAAAAGCCACAATCAGACACACCAAACCAGACACACACACATCTATACCACCAGTAGGTACATGACACCAGTACATACATACAGTGCATACGCACTGTCACAGGCAATGACACACACACGCAGACACAGACAGCCGCGAGCACGATACAATCGCAGCCACAGACAGCTATTGACACAAATACACACACACACACGCACACGTTTACTCATACGCACATACAACTACAGCCATGAATGCACACACTACATCACTCTGCTTGAAAAATCCAATAAATTTTTATAACTTAATGTATTAGGCCGTTTACTTAACTATAGTACTTCTCATAGAGCTCATTCATTCTTATAAAATCTCTATGGGAGATTTTCTAAACGAAATACATATACAAACATTCATAATAACAGACAAACACACACATGTACGCACACGCATATACACAAACGCAGACAACTACAAGCACAGATAGACACACACACACACACACGCACACATCCACAGACACAGACAACCACTTATACAGGCATATATCCACAGCCACAGAAAAACGCTCACAGACAGCCACTGACACAGAAACACTCACACACACACACGCACACTCCTAACACATACAGCCACAGCCACAGACAAACGCTTACAGACAGCCGTTGACACAGATACACATGCACTCACAGACACAGACACACACACGCATACACACACATGCACACACATACACATACACACACACACACATCCACAGACACAGACAAACGCTCACAGACAGCCACTGACATAGAAACACACACACACACACACACGCACACTCCTAACACATACAGCCACAGCCACACACTCACACTTATTCAGGCATACATCCACAGCCACAGACAGACACTTACAGACAGCCGTTGACACAGATACACATGCACACACACAGCCACACACACACACACACACACGCACACACAGACATGCACACACACACTAACACTTATACAGGCATACATCCACAGCCACAGACAAACACTCACAGACAGCCGTTGACGCAGATACACACACACACACACGCAAATTCCTAACGCATACAGCCACAGACACACACACACACACACACACACTTATTCAGGCATACATACACAGCCACAGACAGACACTTACAGACAGCCGGTGACATAGATACACATGCACACACAGCCACACACACACACATACACACACACACACACACTTATACAGGCATACATCCACAGCCGCAGACAGACACTCACAGACAGCCGTTGACGCAGATACACACACACGCAAATTCCTAACGCATACAGCCACAGACACACACACGCACACACTTATTCAGGCATACATACACAGCCACAGACAGACACTTACAGACAGCCGGTGACAAAGATACACATGCACACACAGCCACACACACACACACGCACGACATCACCCTGTTTGAAAAATTTGATAGATTTTTACAGCTGAATGTATTAGGCTCTATATTCAACCATAGCACTGTTAATGGAACTCATTCATTCTTATAAAATCTCTATGGGAATTTATGAGATCTATTGGATTCTATAAAATTTTCTAATTGGGGCACAAATACAGACAAACGTACCCACACACACATTCACAATCATAGACAAACACTTACACACAGACAAACCTACACACACAACCCTAATCAATGTTTCTCTGTGTACTGAAAAATATGCATCCATCTTTCTGTATGCATTAATTTCCACACATCTATTGATACATAAAGGAATACCTTACTTTTTCCCATTAAGATTTCCTAAAGCTGCCATTGACGTCTCCTACAAAAGTATTAAGAGCTCAATGAAAAAGTGGGCAGGTTCGGGACCAGTTTTGCCAAAAATTGAAGGTGGCGTTGAAGAGCTTTTTACAGTTTTAAACGATACCAAGTATGTAGATTTACTGGAATATAGTAGTGGGCGCCTGAAGGTCGAGTTGGTAGTTAGTGGTAGCAGCAAAGCCTTAATTTTTCATAACCCAGAACATGTGGCCAAATTTAAGAAGTGCTCGGTTGTGTGCGGAGATGGCACATTTTCAAGGTATCCATCGATTGCACCAAAATCCGAAATCCAACACCATCAGATTTATGTCATAACTGCGATTTATGAAAATTCGGTAATAGCTTTTTTATTTAAAAGTTACATAAAACAAATTCCTTTACTATAACACGATAGACTTGTCACAATAAGCTAATAGTGTTTTTACAGTAACAATATTGTTCTCTTACAGCAACATGATAGTCTTATTGCAGCATTGATAGTTTATATTACAGTAATAGGACTGTCTTCCTGCTCTAACAAGACAGTTCATTTGTATAATAGAACATTTCTATTTCTGTAACGAGACAGTCACGATAAGGCAGTCCTATTGTTGTAATCGCTTTATGCTGTCGTTATTTGGAATGTTGTGTTTTTGTATGCACCAAAGTTGATATGTTGCTGCAACAGAAATTTTTGTTTTGGGAGCAAAACTGTAATTAAATGTGCTTTGCCGTAAATATTAAATGCGTTATTATGTTCGTAGGCATTCCCTATAGCCTGGATATTGATGAACCGCAAGACTGAAACTGCTTACGAAAGTGTATTCAAAATCATTTTCGCAGGATTTGAAAATTTTAACGGGGTTGTAATGGCGGATTTTGAAATCGCATCAAGAAATGCCTTCAAAAAAATTTTACCTCTTTCTGACGTTCGTGGGTGCTTTTTTCACCATACTCAGGTTCAATTAATAATGTCTTATTTGAACTTATTTTACCTTTTCACTCACAATTACTCTCTAGGTTAAAAAAAACGATTTATTCAATGATCAATGTATATTTTTATAGCATTAAAATCGAATCGTTTTTAATCATTCCTAATTGATTTGAATCGTTTTTTATAAGCAGGGACTCTACGCAACTCTCGATGATATTATTTTGCCATTTAAAAGTAAATTAATTAAAATAAGTGAATATTTACTTATTTTCACTAATTCACTTTTGGAAAGTGCTTTTATATGTGTTATCGTTCTTATAATTTTGACAATAGGCGATTCAAAAACAAGCAACAAAACTTGGAGTATGGAAGCAAATAAAGAACGACCAAAATGCGAGACAAGAATTGAGAAGACTTATGGCTATAGCATTTTTACCGGTAGATCGTATAGAAGAAGGTTTTCAAGAGTATTTGCGTCTATTACCCGATGATTATCTTGATATATTTAATCCATTGTTAAATTATTATGAAGATTATTGGATAAAACAAAGAGGGCCGGCAGATTTTTGTGTGAATACCCTAAAATACACAACTGACAATTTTTCAGAGTCAAACAATGCGGACATGACACGAAACCTTTGTAAAAGACCAAAACCAATTGATTTTATACGTAGGTATCCTATTATGTCCTGTCTTCTCCTATCCTATATTCTATCTTATTCGGTACCAATCATATATACCATTCTTTATGCTATTTTATACTTTAATTTATATTTACCCTATTTTAAATTCTGTCCTGTACTATTCTATATTCTATCCTATCCTATATGTTATTCTATTCTATCATATGTTCTCTTATTGCCTAATCTTCACTTTATCCTACTGTGTATACAATCATATACCCTTTACTATATTCTATCCTATTCTATATCCTATTCTATTTTATTTTTTATCTGTCTCTAATAACAGAACATATCAAGAATAATTTGGAGAGTAACGATAGAAAATTAAAATCGATTGAGCAAGGACGTAACGTTGACACTTTAGCAGCAAACTCGTTGGTTAAAATGAAAGAAATTCGTCTATTGTGTTCTGAACTTGAGGAGGGAATAAAATCAATTAACTTTTTTCTCAATAGAATAAGTTATATAGTTAAAAAAAGGTCACCCAAGTTCGAAGTACCTAGTGACGACTCGGATGAGGAAGATGATGGTATTATGTTCAAATTTATCTGTCTATCTATCTATCTATCTATCTATCTATCTATCTATCTATCTATCTATCTATCTATCTATCTATCTATCTATCTATCTATCTATCTATCTATCTATCTATATATATATATATATATATATATATTGTGACGTTTTTTTTTCGTATGGGGTTAAATCAAAGTGAACGTCACAAACACCAACTGAATTTATTGTATTTACGAGCGTGGTAACTCAAGACTTAGAATTTAGCGTACAGGTATTAACGATTTTAAAACAGATTTTTGATTTAAGTTATAGTTTAAGAGTTAAATATGGAGTAGCGTTTAGCTACAGTTATGGGTTTTGTTAAGAAAAATTATAGTACAGATTTAGAATCAGAATTATGGAAATTGAATATGGAATATTGTTTGTGATTTAAGTTTGAGATAATGATAAAGTTCGAGTTTTAGTTTACAGTTTTGGAATTTTGAGTATGTGGAGAAGTCAGTGTTACCGTTGAGCGGGACTTGAATTAGTCACCCGGTATCATCTGATGATAGAACCTAGTTCTATCCCTATGAGACTTCTTGGTAGATTGCAGAGGTCTAGCTGAAATGCTAGCGCTCCAGTATATAAGGAATCTGATGGATGCAGATTGGGACCAGTTTTGAGTTTTTGTTTGGCAGGCCTCAACAGTAATTTTGTGACCGTTGCTGTTGTGGATGCCGTTTGGTCATTTTTAATTGTTTTAGTCTGACAGGCCTCAGAGGACAAGCCATGACCACTTGTACCGCTGAGGAAGTCATAGGTCACTTAATTTTTAAGTTTTACGATCCCAGCTGAAGTCTGTTCCAGGAGAGCAACTACCAAGGATATCCATACTCAGAATCAGGTTTAGTGAGTACGTTTGGTGAGGACTTGAGCCTTCAGTTACCGATAAAGTAGAGTTTGGGAATTGATTTATGGATTTAGAATATAGAGGTCAGTTATAGATAATGATAAGATTTAGTTTGAGGTTTTGGATTTTGATGATTGAGAAAAGAGAAGTCGAAGGGAGACCTTCGAAGAGTACGGACGTGAGCATTCAGCTCTGGTCGCTCGAAGCGAGTAGACGTGTCCAGTAATGGCGCTACAGTTCATGGCATTGCGGAAAGCTATAGATTCAGATAATTGTTACAGAAGTATTATTTAAAACAGTGTAAGACGTTACTCGATATTTTATTCATCAGTAATCAGGTATGAACTAATTATTATAATTATTAATAATTAATTGAATTCGAGTCAGAGTCTTGAGATATCATACTACTGTTTTAATTAAAGAAAAGATTTAAGATCTGAGAGAATTATAAGAATATCGTTACAGTTTAGAGTCATGTTCACGATTTATTATTAATATTACTTTTATAAAATAATTATAAGAAATATGTTTAATTATTAAATCAATTGTCGTCTAATTGACGTCAATATTAGACCCATGTACGTTAGTTTTATTAGTTTTGTTAAAGAAAATGTTGTAGAATCTTGATTTTATAATTTATTGTTTTAGTTTACCGAGTATTATTAGATTATTGTTTTGCTCTAGTGATTAATTAATTTATTTCCGATGTATGGTTACGCATCATTTAGATGTCAATTCATTTTTCTGTTCAGATTAATTTTATTATTATTGGAATCAGTATTTTGTTATAAAGAAGAATTATTTGTACGATGCTACAGTATTTTGATAATTATTAAATAGAGATTCGAGTTTATTGTTGTTAAATAAAAATTGCAAATCCGCTAATAATCTACATGGATTTGGAATGATGTAACCGGACCACTCCCTCTTCCCATAAACCTGTACACTGAGCGACACCGTGGCATACCGTAACTCTGTTTTTAGTTTTCCAGTCTCTGTTTTGTCTTTGCTTATAAGTTCTGAGCATTTTGTTAAGTTTTAGTTTTAGTTTTTTATATATGCGTGGTTTTGAGATAGTTCCACAGATCAAAAATTTATGTAATTCTTAAGATTTACTGGTTTGGTGAATCCAGTGATAAAAATTACCTGGCGCCCTATTCGTATTGAGACTGGAGGCTAAAGATAGAGAACGAAGTTGTAGCGCAAAGTTTAGCGTATTAACGTATGCATAGATTTTGTGTTATAATATCTATATATATATATGTGTGTGTGTGTGTGTGTGTGTGTGTGTGTGTGTGTGTGTGTGTGTGTAAGCGAAATGCCACTGATTAACTGACTGACTCACTCACTCATCACGAGATCTCCGAACCTATAGGTCCTATTGGCTTGAAATTTTGCATCCATAGTCAATGTAGACGCTCACGAAAAACGAATTTCTGCCCAATGCTGCACACGACGAAATTATTATTTTACATGATAATCCTTGTCCACGGTGCTGACGATAAAAACTTATCTCGAAACACTTTATTGCGAAGTCATACGCCACCCAGTGTATTCTCCAGACATTGCACCAGTACTTTAAATCATATGCAGATACTAAAATTTGTGGTGATCCGTGGATAACCTCAAATAATGAAGAGTTCTTCTGGCACGGTATCTCTAAATGCTGCCAGAAAGATGGGAAGAAGTAGTGGCTAGTGATATACAATACTTTGCATAAACGTAATATATGATCCATTCATAATGAATTCTTCATTTTTTAAAGGAAACAGCGGAAACTTATTTTCATTCCGATTATATACCCCTCTATAGTAATATTAACATATACATATACATAAAAGCTTACGCAATTTATTTTTACAGTGTATTATTTGTCAAAAATATAAGACGCGAGTTTTTACTTCGATTTCACTTTGCAAAGTTTTATAAATAACGTTTGAAGTACTCTTCTGCAGAACGAATTCTACTTTGAGGGTATTGAATTGATAAAAAATTATCTACTCTATACTCACTCTGCATTCACTTTGGATTTAGTCCCCGTTCACGGCACAAATTTAAATTATATAAATATTCTATAGACACATAATAATTCCCAGTTAATTGTATATTATACCTCATAAAAGTTTCATTTTGCAATTAACATAAATTGCACTCATATTTTACTGTTACTTAAATTTCTGTTCTTATTAAAAGGTCCTTCATCAACTAGAATCTCTCACCAAACTACGACACCATGTTCTGATGGTACTGAAAACTCCGGTAACATTTAACTTTATTATGAGACATAACTACTATTGTTCACCCTGTTTAAAAATATTGATTGAAAAGAATTAAAAATGATGAAATTTGAATTATTTTCAATAATTTCAATTCTTTTGTTTGCATATATAGATATACAGTTTGCATGGAATGACCGCTTCTCAATTCTTTTCAATCAGTATTTTTAACCAGGGAAGTTCTCTTCTCTGATGTTTATATTTGTGTGAATATTTATGTCCAGTTCCTGCATCAAAGACTTCCCCACCAAGCAAAACCTCTCCTAAATTTCCGGACAAAAATATTTATCCAGGTACACCATCAATATCCACTTCATATTTATTACAACCAGGTAATTTGCCACATTTTTTTTATTTTACACGCATAAGAAATAGTTGAATCATAAATATGCTTGAGACTATTTATGCAGTCAATATTTATAGAAGCGATAACTTTTTACTTATTAATATTGACATTGTAAAATAATACTAATAATTAGTGCTGCAACTTTTGTCTGTTTAAAAAGTACTGGGAATAAAAATGCCAAATCGAAAAATTAAAAATTCGAAATCGTGATTTCAAATAATGAAGCAGCCAATTTCATTCTTAAACATTTTCATTCAGAATCTCACATAGAAAAACAAGGACATAATTATGCTAAAAGCTAACAAATAAACCCAACATAAAAACTATAATTTATTCGAAAAAATTTAATTCAAATGATTGAACAGAATAGTACAATTAAATCAATGTAATAAATCCGAAACGTGAATAACGTTGACTCAGATATCCTCAACTTAAAAAAAAAATCTTAAAACCGCAAATCAAAATATTTTTTATAATGTATTGATAAAGAAGAATTTGGAAAATCCTGAAGTGCACCCCTCAAACGCTCAAGTAATATTAGAAGTAACCAATTTATTTTTCAACATAAAACGTTAGTTGTTCGAGTTTGAAAAGCTCATAAAAAATGATTGCATTCAACAGTATTTTGAGCTCGAAAATGTATATTCACAATAATATTTTCGAGCTCCTTGAGCCAGAAAACAGCGGAACGTTTTAAGGCTGGCTCGCAGGGCCAACCGTTGTCCAGATTCTTTGTATTTTCAATCACTAATATTTTTTGAAATAATAAAACAATTTTTGAAGTTCAAGATGACATTCGACGTCGTATTTTAACTACAAAGTTTAAAAAAAAATTTATCAATTAGCAAAACAATTTGAATTTCAATAATTAATTAATGTAACCAGACCCAAGTCTACCTCACCGACCGGAAGCCGATACCTCGCCCTTTTGGACATACTCGTGCTGCGTATCATTCACTATTTTCCAAAATAATATTATTCAAGTGAAACATTCAGCAAGCTCAATATTGGCGGTTATTATAACCCATAGATCAAAGACTCGTTGCGCGTGGGTGCCAAGCCATCAGCCACTAAGAATCCTTTCCCATCAAATCCTTTGCTTTCGGTTTCCCATATGCCGGCTTGTCTAAATTTACCCACACAAATAATTTTACGTATTGTTCGACATACCAGAGTTGGTTGAGAGGACACGTGGTTTTTTCCTCTCTCTTCCTGAGAAGACACCCATTAAATTTCAACAGAAAAAAATAATTTTTTCTCGCCTCCGGGCGGAAAGCGTCAACTTTCGTCCCGCCGTGCAAAACAAAGTTGCCACTTTCCGCCTCCATCGTCGCGAAAAATAGTATACACACCACGGGAAGTAAATAAGAAAGCCTCAGATCACATGTTTGTTGACCTCGGCTTCGCCTCGGCTAACAATTACATGTGATCTGAGACATTTCTTACTTTACTTCCCTAGATGTGTAATATACTATTTGAAAAATTTTCATTTTTGGAATATCTCCAAATATACAAATTGTTGGGATTAACCTTTTAACGGTGAAGTCCGACAAATTCGTACTCGCGTCGTTAAAGTGGGAATAGCCTACAGCGTGCGCTCACAGTCCCCACTGCCTTAGTTTACGAGACTCAGGCACGGTCATTGTCGATATTCACTCATGTGGTGGGTTCATTTGATGCCCTTTCATTTGTTATTCTAATATTTTTAATGGTTTGAATTTTTTTAATATTTCAAATGCAATAAATTATTTCAAGTTTAAAAAAAAAAAATTAAATTTTTTTTTTTTTTTGTAAATATGAATTTCACATAATTTTTATTTTTTTAAAATTATTATCTTTATTTGTAAGGACTTCATCATACGTACAGTACTGCTTGCCAGAGCTTACGGATACATACCAACGCAGATACGCACCGCTCGCTTGACAGGCCGCAAAGGAGGGGAGACGCCCAAAAGCGTTGAAGGGTGAACAACCCGCTTCAAACATGACCTCAAAAATCCAAATTGATTTATCCATTGAAAAGTTACAGTATATTTACATACATGCGTGCATACACGCGGACATCATCTTGACATTAGTCAGAATAGATTTCTAGAACTTTGAAACGTTGAGATCTGGTAGAAATTCTATTCAATGAAAATTGAACCGAAATTAATAACTTCCCTTTTTTTGAAAATTTTCAATTTTCTTACTAGGAAGTTAAAAACATTTGTCAATCCCATATATTGATTTACACATTGATCCACTTATTGATCAACACATTTTCCCATACTTGACCCACACATTTTCCAACAAATTGACCCACACAATATCAGATTATCACAATCTATGAGATAATGTGTGGGACAATGTGTAGGATAATGGGTGGGTCAATATGTGGAATACTGTGCAGGTTGATGTGAGAGATAATGTGTGAGATAATCGATGAGTTGATGAGTAGGATAATCTTCGGTTTGATGTGTAGGTCAATGTGTAGGTAAATATTTGGAATAATGTTAAAGATGATGTGTAGTTGGATAGGTACGCCAAGGTGTGAGATAATCTGTGTAAAAAATATTTATTCGGAACGCGAAAAATGTTGCTGTGGAGAGTATGCGAGTTACGAACTCGTTTCATATAGGGGTCGGTGTAAGATGGGCTCGTAAAACAAAAAAATAAAATGTGTTTTTTTTTATGACTCATCGGCTAAAATTATAATTTTATTAAAAAATTTTTTTTGTAAGTTGAGAATATCTGAGTCAAAGTTATTCACGTTTCGGATTTATTATATTGATTTAATTGTACTGTTCTGTTTAATCGTTAGAATTAAATTTTTTTGAATTAGAATAACTTATACTTTTTATGGTGGGTTCATTTGTTAGCGTTTAGCATAATTTAATCTTTATTTTTCGATGCAAGATTCTGAATCATGAAATTCGCTGCTTCGTTATTTGAAATCGCAGTTTTCGAATTTTCAAATATTTAAATTCATATTTTTTTCGCTAGTACTTAGTAAGCCAAAAAAAAATTGTGAAACTACTAATAAAATAAGCCGTATACATAAGATTTCACTGCAATGTATAGTTTTTCGTATATAACGTGACATAAATTATTGTGAAGTTAAATTGAATTTCAAACAACTTCATAATCCTATATTTTCATCTCAAATGGAAATTTAACACAATTTTATGGAATTGTTTTAAATCTTATTATATTTTTTTCACAAAATTTTATGAAATTTTATAAAATAATTGTTTCACGAGTATGGACTATCATTTCCCACTACGTTGCAGCCTTTGAAAAATCACTAAAAAAATAATTTGTCATTTTTTCTGCTCTATTAATGTTTTTGAGAATTTAATATATAATATAAAATTTTAATAATGATTCTAATTGGTGATGCAACCATCATGCATAAATACATTTAATACTGAGAAATTTATCATATTAAGGTTTTTGTGCATCCATACAATCCATATAAATTATAATTACTTTTATAGCCAATAACTCTGTCGATACTCCTCTTCAAGATGCGAGTATAAATAGAGCGATACCTCGGCCTAAGATAGCTGCCAACATCCTCATCAAATCTGGTAAATACAAACTACTATCAATTTGACAATTGAAAAGTTATTACAATACTCTTTTTTTCAAACTCTCCGCTAAAAAATCAAAGACTAAAAAAATTAGGGTAGTGAGTGTTTATAAATTTAACAACTAGAAATTAAAAATTCTATCTCAAAATTTAGTTAACGATAATTTGTAAGAATTAAAATAATCGAGAAAAATGACGCTATACTGTTTTGTGATATAACTGTTTGTTTCGCCAGAAAATTTCAATGGCAATTATCAAATTTATTATTATTTTTTTTATTTATAATAAATTCTACCGAATTATGATACTTAAAAATATAAAAAACCTCTTTTGAAAAAACTACCCCCATACAAAAAAATTTATAACCTAAAATATAATCGGTTATAATTATTATAATTTGGAATATATTGTCGGAATATATCCACAAAATTATATCCGCAAATTATAAGCAACTTTATAATACATTATAATCCAAAATATATTTTTAAGGTTACATTCACTGATGTATTATCAAATTATAACCGGAATTATAATAAATTATACCCTAAAATATATCTTTAAAGGTATACCCTCAGATATATCCACAAATTATAACCGAAATTATAATAAACTATATCCCAAAATATATCTTTTGAGTTATATCCTTAGATATATCAGAAATTCTAACGAGAATTATAATAGATTACACCCCAAAATATATTTCTAGAGTTATATCCTTAGATATATCCGAAATTATAACGAGAATTATAATAGATTATACCCCAAAATGTATCTTCAGAGTTATATCCTTGGATAAATCCGAAATTATTACGAGAATTATAATAAATTATACCTCAAAATATATCTTCAGAGTTACATCCTTAGATTTATCCGCAAATTACAACCGAAATTATAATAAATTACACCCTAAAATATATCTTTGAAGTTCCCGGGAAGAAAAAATTATATATAATAATATATAATCATATATTTTTATATAAATATACATAATTCTGTTATTTTAAATATAATCATACATATTTTTACATTCGGTCGAAAAAATTTTATATAATTATATAAAATTTTATACAATGAAGTTCTAAAAAATTTTATCGAATCGCAATTTTTGAGTGTATATCAAGTTGTGCGGGTGTTTGAATCATAATATTTTGTAAAATAATTTAGATACGACCAATCAACGTAAAACTATTCATAAAAAATGCAAAATGATTTATAAAACAAAGTCTATAAAATTTTTTAATTTATTACCGCGTTCATAAATGTTATAAAGAAAGACTTTTTCTTAAATTCTTGGAAATAGACTAAAAAGACCCAAAGTGGGATGACAGCTAAAAAATTTTGAAGTTTCAACGACGAATTATGTTATAAAAAACTGAAATATAAAATTAAAAAAGTTTTAGTGAAGTTTAAAAGATTTTAACTTCTCATTTTTTTTTAATTTGCCAAAAGAAGGAATTATTGCCCCGCTATCAGAGGGTATACCACTATTGGTCTCTTCACCCTATAAACAATAACATAATTGAATACAACACAAATAATAGAATCAATCATTTATTGATGTCTTCAATTTTCTAAAGTTGATTTGTATCCAAATAACTACAATTAACGTTTACTTTCAAGTTCATCATTCAGCACAGTGGCTAATATATCCGTCTTCGGATCAGAAGGGTTTGGGTTCGGGCCTATGCCTCAGCGGAGTTTTTTTTTTTTGTTTTTTTCATGGCTGTTATTGTATATATAAATGATAAAGTTATATACAATTATATATTTATATCTGGATCAGAATTTAAAATTGTATTTGAGAATTTATAATTTAAATTATAATTTAGAGTTATAATCTGTGGTTTATAATCTGGATTATAATTTAAAATTATATTTGAAAAATTATAATTTAAATTACAATTTTGAAATTAGAATATGATTATTGTAATCTCGACTGTATTAATTCTAAATTATATCTCACGGTTATAATCTCGCGGCAAAATGTCATATAACCTAGGATATATCCAAGTTATAATCATGGATACATATTTGACTACATTTTCGGTTATAAATATTTTCGTATGGGCCTTCTATTCTGGGTGCCAGACAAAATTTTCTTTATTTTGCTATTGTGAATTACTGTCTTTGATATTATTTTTATAATTCATTCTTATTTTATGTTATGTTTAATTTACTACAATGTCTTTAAACTCGAAATTATTATTATTAACCATGTATAAACAAAACACGACTGGTCACTTATTAGTGTAATAACGACTAATAATATTACTAATAAGAACTATATAAAAATTAATCTATACTCACTAGTTTATTATGGGTTAAAAAATCAAATCAATAATAATTATATGAATGAAGTCGTAAGATTTACTAATCTATAACTACCAATGAATACATTCTAACATTAACGGGGTGAAAATGCCCTTATTTTTCTTCGTCAAATACTTCAATTGATTATGATTGAAGATCAGTTTTTCATTAGAGCCTTATAAGCAATTCATTGAATTTTGTTCTTATGTAAATAATACGTATACCAACACAAATAATCAGCAATTGCCCGACTAGAAATTTCAGTTTGTTTTTTATTAGCTCCGGATTAGGCATGCCTACTTATAGTCGTTAAAGCGTCGGTCTTTCGTGTGTAAGTTCCCGAGTTTGGATCTCACTAAAGCGTGTGCGTTTTTTGATGTTTAGCATTTTTTCTCTGAATTGAAAATTTCTAATTCAATTATAAATTCAATATTGCATATCTAATACTCCCAGAATCGCCAAAATAATTGGACAGAAATTAAAAAAAAAATATTTTTTTTTCAATTTTTGTAAAATTACAATACTATATTGTAAAACTAAAGTGAGACATTATAACTTTATGAGACCGACTGATCGAAAATTGTTTGTAAAATTACTAAATTGTTTTATAATATCATTAATCTAACAAAACTTCATATGTTTTGTAAAATTATAAAACTTACAATATAAAATAATATCCTAACTCTCGAAAAACTTTTTTTAATATTACTATAACTACTTTGTAATATTCCAAGGCAAATACAGTCGAAAATGTTTTGTAAAATTACACTGAGAAAAAAATTTTCTTCTGACAACTAAATTTTAGTTATGACAACAAAATAATTTGATTGCCCATTGCCAATCATATATTTGGTTGTTTGAACTAAATATTTTATAATCCACCAACAAAATAAATTATTAGAGACTACAAATTATTTAGTAAAGATAATTAAGCGTTAAGTAGCAAGCATAAAATCAAATTGATTACTTGTAGAGCTTATAAAGTAGACATAATGAAATATATTAGTGAGCCTTAGAGAATGAGTTATTAATAATAATTAAATATTATTCTAAAATGACAGAATATTTATTTAACAATCAAATAAATGCAAATTTACAAAAATAATTTATTTTCTTAACACGTACTTTTTTTATGTACTGTGACAAAAATTGTTCAGGAAAACATTAATATTAAGCATTAATGTCATAGTGTAATACAGGATATCCCTATATTACTATCAAAAAGGGATATCATTACTCTGCTAATTAACAGCGGCGAACCCGTCTCATAAATGCTTCAAGTTTTGAATATAATAACTGAAATAAGTTTCTTACCAGGGACACTTACCCGCTACTGCTGCCTAGCACCATAACTTTTTAAATCAATAATCAGCAGGTTTAAATATTTATTTATTAACATCAAACAAATATATATATTTATTCTAAATGAATATATTTTTTTGTGTCTAAGTAATATTTATTAGAGTTAACATCATGATATTTTGCTGTAATATTTGAGTTTGTTGGCACTACAAAATAATTTAGTTGTCTATCAAATAAATATTTTCTTAACTTTACCAAATGATTTTATTATCGTAGCAAGAGAAATACTAACGTCAACCAAATTGAGTTCATTAAATCATTTGTTAATAATGACAAAATAGATTTTGTTGACGTAATAAAATTGAGTTGTTCCAATTAAATATTATTTTAACAGAATTTAACAAAACCAATTTAATTGTCCGAAGAGAAATTTTTTCTCAGTGTAATAATGTAAAAAAACGCCACATTCCATTTTTATTTTCCCTATAATTTATAGAAATTTTTGATATGTTAACTTAAGGATTTTTACTATGTCAACATAGAAATAATTCCTACGTTAGAAAACGGAATATTTCTATAATATCATAGGCATAGTTAGAATGTTAATGTATAGGATACCATAGAGATTAAGATGTAACCATAATAACTATGGGCATTTAATTCTTTTTCACTTAATTTATTTCTACTTAAGAATAATATTATTATATTACTTAATATTATCTTTGTATGGCTAATGTCTTTGTCTCCATACATAGCTAGTGCTTCGAATAATTTTGGTGCAAAAAAAGCTCCTCCATCCCAATCATCTGTCCGTAAAGCAACTTCAACCATCGTCTCTGCTCAGGCTGTAAGAACAGGTAATTCCCGCACTATTTACATCCTAAGAAAAACAAGAACCTTGTGACACTAGATTTTGGTTATTTTTAAAATCAAAATATTGATTAAATAGTAACGCATATGGGGTACTCAGGGTAATTAACCAACCGCGAAAAAAAAACAAATATTTAAATTTGAATTATTTTAATTTTACCCCGTTACAACCATCCCTGCTTATGTATGATCAGGCCGGAAATTAGACATAATCATGTCCGTTAATGTATGATCAAGCCTGAAACTAGCGATGATCATGCTTATCTATGTATGATCATGCCTGTTTACGCCTAATGTCAGATATGATCATGTCTGATCATGCATGATTACGTCTGAAGCTTTAAATCCTTTAAGCCTGATCATGTCAGACTAAGCATTTACAAATATGATCATGTTTGTTCATGCATGATAATGTCTAAGGTAAAATTAAAAAACTAAGCAATAATTATGTGTAACTAACTTAATTATAATTACATATAACTCATATACAATTTTATGTAACTATTAGGGTGTGCCATTTTGAGGCAACTTTTTTTTTTCAACAAAAAAACAGGCTGAAAACTCGCAGGAAGGTGAGAAAATGAGCCTGTTAAAAGCGGAGCTCTTAATATTAAAATTTAGAGGTCCCTATATCTAATTTTCCATTTCCCATTTAAATAACATGGGAAAAAAAATATTTTATTTTTTTATTTTTCTAGCTCGGCATTTGCACCTTATATGAATAAGTGCATAGACTAATGTTATAGAGAATTTAACGCTCTACAAAAAAGGTCTCCTATCATTTTTTGATAAATCTATCCATTCAAAAGTTATTAAAGCTAGAATTCAAATCTATAATAAATTTCCAGATCTTTTTACTTTTTCAGTAAAACTATCAGACTTATCAAAAAATGTCATAGAATCTTTTTTATAGACAATTTTATTTCCTACAAATTATTTTGAATGAAGTTTTTAGAAATTCCGCATTGTTTTCTAGTTATTTTCATTTTAATGTTAAGTTCTCAGAATAAATTAGAAGACTATTATTTTTACGAGCTTAGCTTTAAAATAAAAATAACTCGAAAACTATGCGGAATTTTTAAAAACTTCATTGAAAATAATTTGTAGGAAATAAAATTGTCTATAAAAAAGATTCTAAGACATTTTTCGATAAGTCTGATAGTTTTGCTGAAAAAGTAAAAAGATCTGGAACTTTATTATAGATTTGAATTCCAGCTCTAATAACTTTTGAATGGATGGATTTATCAAAAAATGATAGGAGACCTTTTTTGTAAAGCGTTCAATTCTCTATAAGATTGGGCTATGGACTTATTTATATAAGGTGCGAATGCCGAGCTAGAAAAATAAGAAAATAAAATATTTTTTTCCCCATGTTATTTAAATGGGAAATGGAAAATTAGAAATAGGCACCTCTAAATATTAATATTAAGAGCTCCGGTTTTAACAGGCTTCTTTTTTCACCTTCCTGCGAGTTTTCAGCCTGTTTTTTTGTTGAAACAAAAACGTCGCCTCGAAATAGCACACCCTAGTAACTATACATCAATAATTGATGATTAATAAATTAGATGTAAAATTTTGCTGACTAAAATTCTATCATGTACAAGATGTGTACTACTTGAAGTTCACGAAACTCTCTTTTCAAGTAAATCTCTTTGGTGAACGGATTGCGGGTCAAACTTTCAAGCGCGAGTTCCACGGTTCATACCCTGTACATACCCGACATTGTTTTTTTTTATAATTCTATAGAAATATAATTATATATAGTTATACATAACTATATAGGACCATTTTTCATGTATAGATTTTTTACCCAAATGGACATGAACAGACAATAACATACCTGATCAGGCATGAACAAACCTGATTATATCTGATCATTTTTTCCAGGGTATACATAATGACAAATATTGATAAAATGTTACATTTATATATACAGGTACCTCATCAAGATATGTACCTATTAAGCTGGTTCCTCCATCAAAAATCAACGTTTGTCCAGTCACCTTACCTCCTCTATCCTCTACTCAGTCAACGAAAATTGGTAATCTTTACGACTATTAATATAATGGGCTGAAGGAAAGCATAATGAATTAATAGTATTTTTAAAATGTACTGGAGTTTTAGAACATTAATCCTCTGTTCAGAAAATCTCATAGAATCCAATTGATTCTCATAAATTACCATAGAGATTTTATAAGAATGAGTTCTATGAGAAGTGCTATAGTTAAGTATAGAGCCTTATACATACATACAGCTATAAGAATCTATCGGATTTTTTAAGCAGGATCAAGTTCAACATTGGGCGTGTTTGGCCGAACTAAGTCCTGAGAAAACTTGGTAAGATTTTGTATAGTAAAAGCATATTTACTATATCAAATCTTACTATGTCCTTAGTAAATTTGTTCAGGACTTAGTTCGGCCGAACATGCCCATTATTATTAGCTTAGATTTTATTTTCTATTCATTTGCTATAGTTATTTTCGATACAGATGTGCAAAGGTAGGGATTCCGACAGGCTAGGTGTGACGTCACAAGTCCGATATTGTGGTGCATTCTCAATAGACCCAGGTCGTTATTATACGGGTGAGCGCAGAGAGACCGTATATTACGTCTGAGGTCCAGTGCTGCCAGATCGTGGGATATTGTTATCCCTTCCCGTGGTAAAATAGCATGGAGTGTAATGGCAGGAGAGAGTAAAAATATCCCACGGTCTGGCCGAACTGCTGAGGTCTACTGACAATGTATCACAATTTCAAACGAATTAGGATTCTCCTAGTTTTTCGGAATTTCTACCTTTGAACATAACTTATCGAACAAAATTTTTTGTAATATTAACAGCGAAAGTTAGATTTAAAAGAAAAAATATCTTGAAATTTTTAGGATTAGAAATTTGATTTAATTAAATAAGGCTCGGTATGTTGATATGAATCGACTGCCAACTTTTATCCGATTTTCATGCCACCTAGCAAGCGATTGTAAAAGTAAATGAAATTTTCATAAACTGCAATATTAGCAAATGGACGTGTGGGAGTATAGAAACACATAGAGAGTGAAAAGTTACTTATACTAACGTGTGCGAGGAAAGTGACTCAACTATAGTTGATCGGGAATCACATACTTTACCCGGACAAAGAATAGCTCGAAAATCTAACTTTCGCGGTTGACATTACAAATATATATATATATATATATATATATATATATATATATATATATATATATATATATATGGACAGATCCATTACTTTTCGACGAAAGTATGTGCATGTAGGCCACCGATTTCAACGCTGAATTATTTGTCAAAAGTAGATTAGAAAAAGAAAAGATTCTGAAAATTTCAGCTCAATGCGATCAAATCCAGTCACTGGAGAATTTTTTGAAATTTGCAAAAAGTTGATTTTTCAGTCATTTTCAAAAATTCATACCTCAGCTCCTATATAACTTAAAGCTTCAATCAAGACGTCATTTTTTTCTGTTAACATTATATTTTCAAGAAAAAAATAATTCATTGATTTGAACTTAATTCCGGCTTAGCTATGGGCTTCTAACTGAGTCACTGTTTAAATAACTTTTATCAAATTTTCAAAGTGCTCTCAAATCTACAATTTTTTGAGTAGAGAGATGATTAAGAGCTCGAATTTTTCGTTGAAGTATGCTCTATTGATTTCTTCGCTATTATTTGCTAATTGCTGCTATGTCTTCGAAATACAGCCTGGTGAAGTCGATTGATTTTTTAAAAATCGCTGTTTTTAGATGCCACAACTTTTTTCTATAAATTCGAAATCCTTTAAAAATTTCAGAGACTACACATTCTATTCCCAAACAGCCCTGAAAATTTCAACTTTGGTTTTGACCTGGTTTCGGAGCTATGAATAAAATTCAAGCCGTAAGATGGACGGTGGAGGAAAAGGGTCCATCATGATTTAATGTAATTTCGGAGCGTGTATTCGACTTGGAATTACATTTATCATTGAGATATTATTATTTTTTGCATAAAATAATAATAATAATACTAATAATAATGATAAAATATATAATAATTAAAACTGTCGAATTTTCAACGTTAAATGATATTTTTCGGACTTTTACCATCAGTTTTATAATTTTGCGGTATCAACTTATATTTTTTCGAAATCCCAAATTACAGAAAAAGGCTGAATGGTTTCGTTATAAGTAAAAATAAACAATCAACAATCAAGACGTCCGATTTTTTTTCTGTGTCGAATTCTTAACAAATTCAAGTTTGTGTTATGTGTTTCAAAAGTATATTTAAAATGAATTTTTTACACTTTCCACAATAATTATATCATGTTCATTTTAGTCAATAACCTGCTGCGCCTTATTTTCAATTTTCCGCCCATTTATTATAAATAATATGTCAAAGAGTCCGTCCTTAACAACAGTCAACATATCTTGCATCGTTTACGTTCAGAAATTGTTATACTTACGTCAATGAACATACCTAAGTACGTTTTCTAAATTTTGATTTCCAACAACTAAATACAATGTGTTTAATGTGTAGTTTAGGATTTTAAGACGACTATATTCATTTTTTCGCTTTAATGTATTAATTAATCAGAACACTAAGTGAATACCTCTTATTATCGTTGGATATTAACCTCAGTTGTGAAAATGCGTTTAATGAATATAAAAAAATATATAAATTTAAATAAGTTGAAAACAACTAATAAAACTCTCAAAATAAATCGGACGTCTTGATTGTTTATTTTTACTCATAACGAAACCATTCAGCCTTTTTCTCCATTTTCGAATTTCAAAAAAATATAAATTGATACCGCAAAATTATAAAACTGGTGGTAAAAATCAGAAAAATATCATTTAAAGTTGAAAATTCGACAGTTTTAAAAATTCATGGCTCCGAAACTAGGTCAAAATGAAAGTTGAAATTTTCAGGGCTGTTTGGGAATAGAATGATGTGTAGTCTCTGAATTTTTAAAAGATTTCGAATTGATAGAAAAAAGTTGTGGGTATCCAAAAACAGCGATTTTTAAAAAATCAATCGGCTTTATGTGGCTGTATTTCGAAGACATAGCAGCAATTAGCAAACAATAGCGTAGAAATCAATAGAGTATATTTCAACGAAAAATTCGAGCTCTTAATCATCTCTCTACTCGAAAAATTGTAGATTTGAGAGCACTGAAAATTGGAAAAAAATTGCTTAAACAGAGGCTCAGTTAGAAGCCTATAGCTACCCGGGAAAAAATCAGCATGCAAGACCATGCTTGATCGAGCATGAACCAGACATGGTCATACATGAATCATGTATGATCGTGCATGAATCAGGCACGGGCATGCATGAATCATGCAAGGTTGTGCAAAGTCCTACTCAACCATATATTTCAATCATGAATGGTCATATACCATCATGCATGAACTTGCATGATTCATGCACAGTCATTCTCGACAGTGCACGACCATGTACAATAGAAATTCAAAGATTGTGCACGGGCCTGCATAATAAAGCTTGTTCTTGCATGACCATTTATGATTTTCGTTTGATCAAGCCTGATTATGCACGATTCATGCTTGGTCAAGCCTGGTCATGTATAATAATACTTAACCCAGTCAAGACCATCATGCACGACTGCGCATGGCTCTGAATGGGCATCCATGATCATTCTTGATCATACATGACCATCCATGTCTATTTTCGAGCGGCCAGAATGATCGAGCTCGAGCCTACCTAACCGTGTATAGCTTTGTATGAGCATGCAAAATAAGACTTGATCAAGCTTGATCATGCACAATTATTTTTTGCGTGCTTTCTACGATCATATATGAGCTTGTATGATTACGTATGATTTTGTATGGTCGTACACAATTCATGCTTGGTCAAGACTGGTCATGCTCAACCATTTTTTACGTCACTGAATCGATCATGCATGTACTTACAAGAGTTCTTATGAGTTTGAATGGTTGGGTATATTTATACGGATTCATACTCATACGAAATTATAGTCATGCAAGAACATTAAAACAGTAAAATCATGTTATTTCGTTAATTATCTCCAATATATTAACTTACTAATTACAAAAAAATAAAATTTTTTTACAAATAAAATATTAAACACCTAAAAGTTATTTTTTAATAATTTCAAATTATCACATACAAAGTTCCTTATACTCAATACGTGACTTATCATCTTCACTTGATTTATAATGAAAAAAAAGTTAATTTTTTACTTTCAATTATAGGTCTTATATGATCTATTTTAACTCGTTGTTTTTAATTTAAAAGAATTTCTTTTTTTCCATAACAAATTTCTCTAAAACGAAACACACAATTTTATTCATTTCTACAAAAAATTTTATTGATCCATAATTTTCAGTATTGTTAATTAAAATAAATTTTACTATAAATCTATTTATTTTTATAGTTTTATAAATATCAAAAGTAAATAGTTTTCGTTGAAGTTCTGCTCTGCTATAAATTTGTAACCTTTTTGAGTCCATACTGAGTGATTCAAATAGATTTAACTCATTATCGTCTAATTAATGATCAACGACTTACCCCCTTCAGGATAAAATCAGCATGCACGATCAAGCATGATTCAGGCAAGACCAAGCATAATCAAGTATGGATCACGCATGAACTATGCACGATCAAGCATGATTCATGCAAAGTCATGCCTGATCATGCAAAAAAATACAATCAAAATCCGATCGAGCTTCAATCGGATTTAATCAAAGTTTTTAATGAGGGATAATCACATATTTTTGATGAAAAAATTTAAATAATAAAACACTTACTTTTATTTTGACGATAGTAGTTAGAATTATGATGTTTTTTTCATCAATGATAAAAATAAATTCAATTTATAATTATTGATTCAGATAATACACTTATGGAAAAAATTAAAGGATCAAAAAAAAATTCCAAATTTTTGGGTGATTTTCAACAGGCCGTAACTTCGAGAGAAATGGTGGTACAAGGAAGAAAAAAAAAGGAAATTGTAGCTCCAAGTGTCTGCTTTTTGGATTAGAACTTCAAAATTTTTTTGCGTCAGCGGTTTGTAAGTAATCTTAGAAAAACCAGCGACGAAAAAATTTTCAAATTTTTACTTTTTTTTTGGTCTACGGGCGTGGGAAATTTTTTTTTTTTTGAAATTTTTTTATTTTTTGAAAATTTGAGCACTGTTTGGAATGAAAATGTGGAAGAAGCTCGGAAAAATTTGTTTTTTCATTTTGTTAAAGATTATGAGCTTTTCAGAGCAAAAAAAGTGATCCTTTAATTTTGTCAAAAATTAGATCGAGTGAAACAAAAAAACAGCTGCTTGGATTAATCTGGCTCTTTGTGGTATTTTTGTGGGCATATTGAACTGTAAAATGCACACTCAACATTATTGATTTCCACAATATTTTGGATCCAGCGCTTGATTTGCATTAGGGCAGCCTAGTGAACAGCGGACGTGCTTCATAACACAACGGTCGTGGGTTCGAGACCCGTCACGGGTAAAATTTCAATATTACTTTTCAGCCAGTAAAGATTAACTATACGACAATACTAGCAAAATAAGTTAATTTAAAGTTGAATTACCGTTATTTAAATTTTTTTAAATAATGGTAGGGATTGTGTTTAAGCAGGCCTGATCATGCTTGGTCAAACATGATTATGCTTGCTCAAGCATGATCATGCCCATATATTCGTCAGCCATGAGCATGCGTGATCATGTATGAGAGAGTATAATCATGCCTGACCAAGCATGACCACACATGCTGACAGCTGGCGAATATTCATGCAAGATCATGTATGAGATTAACACATGATCATGCATGATCAGGTCTGATGATTTTTCCCGGGTAAGCCGGAATTATGTTCAAATCAATGAATTAGTTTTTTTCTTAAAAATATAATGTTAACAGAGAAAAATGCCGTCTTGATTGAAGCTTGAAGTTATATAGGAGCTGAGGTATGAAATTTTGAAAATGACTGAAAAATCAACTTTTTTCAAATTTCAAAAAATTCTTCAGTGGCTGGATTTGATCGCATCGAGCTGAAATTTTCAGAATCTTTTCTTTTTCTAACCTACTTTCGAAAAAAAATTCGGCGTTGAAACTGGCGACCCACGTGCGCACGCTTTCGTCGAAAAGTAATGGATCTGCCCATATATATACATATATATATATATATATATATATTAGACTGGGCCAAAAAAATCGACTATTTTTTTTCTTTCGATACTGTGAAAATATTATTCCTGATGATCAAACAAAATTATTGTGCAAGTTTGAGCACAATAATTAACTTAAATATTGATTTGTTTTTTAAAATCTTTGTTTCTATTTTGGATTTTTGTAACTACTAGAAATATTAAAATTTTGTCTATTCAAGATACGTATTTTAAAGGGAATTTAATGCTCTACAAAAAAAGTCTCTTAACATTTTTTGCTAAATTCACTCCTTCGAAAGTTATTCAGGTCGTTTAAGTCGTTTTGACTCAACTTCAACCTTACATAACTTTCGAAGGAGTGAATTTAGCAAAAAATGTTAAGAGACCTTTTTTGTAGAGCATTAAATTCCCTTTACAAATACGTATCTTGGCTAGACAAAATTTTAATATTTCTAGTAGTTACAAAAATCCAAAATAGAAACAAAGATTTTAAAAAACAAATCAATATTTAAGGCTCGGTTACAAAGAAACGGCTCGTTTTACGTCAATTTACTAAGAGAGATTTTTTGTAGGGAATTCAATTTCCTATAAGAGTATACCTTGCTCAAATTTTTCAGATAGATGATTTACGAGTTTTGGATAAAAAATGAAATTTCTGTAAAAAAACCAATTGTCGTAACGATACACCTCTTAATATCAATATTAAGGACTCAAACTTGCACAATAATTTTTTTTGGTCATCAGGAACAATATTTTCACAGTATCGAAAGAAAAAAAAAATAGTCGATTTTTTTGGCCCAGTCTAATATATATATATATATATATATATATATATATATATATATATAAGGGTGGTTGTTAAAAATTAAATTTTTTCAGGCGCCCCATAAAAAGCTTCTTTTTAGTGAAAAAATACGTGGAGAATTTAGTTTATTTTTTTTAAGTAAAAAGAACACGTGCCGAAGGACGATCAAAATTCATTTTTCAATACAATTGCGGTTTTTTTTTTCAAATATCTCATGAAATATGCAGATTAGAGGAAAAAATCATAAGAACAATAATGTAGGAATTTAAATTTTTGACAAAAAAGGTCATGTTCATTTTTTTAATAGAATGTGTATACATGAAGATATTTTAAAAAAAGTTTTTTTAACTCTGATGAATTGAGCATTTTAAGGATTACAAATTTTGAAAATAACATTTTTCTAAGTATATAGAAACTGTAACACGTATTAATAATTGATATGTTACGAGTTACGAAGTTGTCTTTTTAATAAAAAACGTTATTTTTAAAATTTGTTATCCTTAAAATGCCCAATTGATAAGATCTGAAAAAGTTTTTTTAAAATATCTTCATAAATACACGTTTAATAAAAAAAAAGAAATATCACCTTTTTATCAAGAACTAGACTTAACATGCTCGCTTCGCTCGCCTTCATTCTTTCAAAAATCCCGCCACTATCTCAGTCGACCAATCGACAACCGAATAACATAGTCACAGATGTGACGTAAAACGATACAACATCCGGTCATCAACTTTTTAGAAGAGGTTTTAATTTCCTACAAAATTAGTCCTATGGTTTTTTTCTCTAATCTGCATTTTTCATGAGATATTTGAAAAAAAAAAAACGCGATTCTATCGAAAAATGAACTTTGATCGTCCTTCGGCACGTGTTCTTTTTACTTAAAACAAAAAAAAACTAAATTCCCCATGTATTTTCTCACTAAAAAGCAGCTTTTTATGGGGCGCCTGAGAAAATTAAATTTTTAACGTCCACCCTAATATATATATGTTTGTGTATATAGATACTTCATCAAGGTATGTTCCTATCAAACTGATTTCTCCTTCTCACACTATCGTCCGTCCAGTTACTTTACCTGTATCCTACACTCAGTCATCAAAAACAGGTAATTTTTGCTACTATTAATATAATAAAATGAGCGAAGCATATTGCTATTGAGGCGTTATTTTTAAAATTTATATGAATTGATCTATGTTATTAACATAGATTTCATTTACTGACTATCTACTTAGCTCCCCTAAAGACTTCAGTCTTCGTAATGTTTCATATAATCAATGTACTTTGTGTCTGACGATTGGAGCAAAAATTAAATCCTACAGAATATGTAGTACAATCAACAGTATCTACTACTTATTAACCCTAAATTTTTTTATGTTGATGTACTGATTTTAGACAATTCTGTTCGAACAGCTGTTCATTTAAACCAATTTCTTTCTCCATCCCTGATTCAGAAATTTCAATTGGAAAGATTCAACTCATGCTAAATCGTAGATCTATATATAGTCGATTTTGCCAACTGTAATCGTTTCGGATCGTGTTTGAATTATTTCAAATTAGGTTTCTCAATCAGGGATTTGACAACACCGTCTGAGTAAAAATATATTTTATTACAGGCTAGATAATAGAGACTGTAGTAAACACAAAGTAATTTAAGTGTAATCTACACTATACAGTTTGGCTTCAAATGTATTTCATCTAACCGTGCCATTTCATGCTGACGCTCGACGCTGGTCTTGAGCGTCAAAGCTGGTCACGTGGTATAGTTTCGATGAAACTGCCACCTTGAAAAATTCTAGAATCAAATCCGAGCGTCAAATTGAAGCGTCAACGATGCTGCCGGTTTAAATAAATGTCGAAAAAAGTAATCAGAATCATCTTTTTCAATTGTTGTAAATAAACCTAGCTTTGAGTGTTTTGATGTCACTTCTCCTTATGTCAATTATTATCGAGATCGATATCATTTATTCAACGTCAAGCATACACAATTCAAGCGTGAGAACTAAACAATGTTTAGTTTTGACGCTAGAATTTTTCTAGATGGTTTTTATCGAAACTGTACCACGTGACCGACTTTGACGCTCAATACCAATGTCAAGCGTCAGCATGAAATAGCACCTTAAATTTAATAAAACAAGCTTACATGTTTTGCGAGCAAATGCGCGCGTGTCTTTTTCATATATTTATTTTAATGTATATTTTTGTGACATTTACATATATTTTTTCGCTTTCGACCAATCTTGTTACGGATAGTTTTCCTTCACATATTTTTCATCCAAATTTTATTATAGAATAATTAAATTAAAATAATTTTCTTAGTAATAGGTAACGAATGTACTATTAAAAAAAAATTTCGTTTTCGCAGATGCAGCTAAAGAAAATAAAGAGAACTTAGAACCCGAGAAGAAAAAATTTAAACTAAGTACAGTAATCATTTCAAAAGAAAATTTAAAGTTATTAAAAAAATAAAAATTTTAATTGTTGAAAATAAGAAAATAAAAATAAAAAGATGATATTCCACTATTCTTGGAAGTTATAATTTGTATTCATCATTATTTAATAGAAATTAATTTTTGATCTATAAATAATTACTACCCTAGTAATACGTGTTTGAGCGAGATTCTGGAGTAAGTATTTTGAGCAAGACCCCTAGCTGCTAGTGTTTTTTTCTATGTATGTATCCTACGCAAGATCGTGTATCAAGAAACCTATGTCAAAAGTTTTGTACGTCCTGCTGATGGTATCGTACGCATGAATATTACTAAAAAAATGTTCGAAAAATCAAAACTGCTCACCTCAATCGCTCATTTTATATTTCATCATCAGTTTTATTATATAATATAAATTTTTTTTTTATTATGAATTTTTATTCAACCTAAAAATTATCAATTTGATTTTTTTATTTCATATTATTAGTCTAATAATATTTTTTTACTAACATTCCTTTTTAAATAACCCGCATTTCGACTTAAATGCCGTTTTTTTTCCAATCCTATTATTACGCTAGTACTGCTGCCAGTTGTTTGATGGAGAGAAACAATAAAAAAATAACAACAGTAAAAATAACAGCGAAATTTTTGACGAATATTAAATTTTTAATTTTTAATTAAATACAACTAAAGTGGAAGGATTGAGATTGTGATTTTTATAAGGATTTTGCGATAAAAAATACGAAGACAATAATAAATAAGTTAGGCCGATGAATTGTGTTTATCGAGAGTTATCGTGTTTACGAAGTTTCATATGTAACAATTGACAGCATTGGTTACTTAAGTGATAATAATTTATTTTGAACTAATAAAATAATGAATCTACTTAATATTACATACAAATTTTTCCTTAATGAATTATCTATAAGCAAGTATACAAATTTTCCTATCTTAATGTAATTAAAATAGTGTGGAAATATTTTTGAGTGAAAAAAAAAAAGCATTTATAAAGCACCGTCAGTGTTTTCGCGCTTGACGTGTGCAATATCTTCAACACGGTGCAATGAAAAAGTGTCAGACTTATTTCTTGGACTAGTAACTTGTAGAAGATACTCACACATGGCTTTCTGAAGATCTGCTCAAGGCTCAAGGTCAATTTTGAGCTTTGAGCAGATCTAGAGTAAGCCATGCGCAACTATTTTCTACTATAGTCTTCTTCCAGAATTCAGTTATAAGCTCTGGCATGAATTCTTATGTAAGGCTTGGACTAGGCTTGCAATGAAAATCTGGTCACAAATATTTGCAGCAAAACACGTACATAGAAAAAGACACTAGCACGTATTGATCTCGAGAGCAGACTTTTTCAAGAATTGAAAAAGATTGTTATATAGCTAGGCATTAATGGGACTTGAACCTGGATCCTTCTGCATATTATTTGAAGACTCAATCACTCTGTCGAGCCACGAGAATATTAAGAACTATTAAAATGATTGATATATTTATGATGAAAATATCAAAATAATTATATTAATATTAAGACAGTCAAATTGCAGCAAGTACTATAACTTCCTTTCAATGGGAACTTCCACTATGAGTTACTCTGATTTTCCGACGATCTCTCGGAAAAAATCGGCATGCATAATCATGCATAATTCATATCTGATCATGCTTGATTATACATGAATAAGTTATGCATGATCAGGCATCATCCAATAAGATTTATCCATGGTGTAGACATAGCCATGCACGGAAAAATTGAAACACGACTGGTTCCTGTGTAGCACACACGGAACAAAAGAATCGGTAGCAGCTACCAATAATTTTTCGGTAGCAGTTACCGATTAATTTTCTATAGCTGCTACTAATTCTTTCGGTAGCTATTACACACACATCCATACACACGCACTCGCTCACACACGCTTACACACACACAGGCACATGCACTCGCAGAAATGCACACTCACTCGAAAACACGCACATGCACTTGGGCACACACATACGCACGCACACATTCGTACACATATCCTGAGTAACATCCCTCGGAAATATTTTGTTTTGTCCACTGAAATTCGTCAGTACACGGAAAAAAAAAAAATAGTAGTGCCTACTCTCTGGGATAGTACTGAGTACTTTCTGTAAAAAAAAAATTTTAGACAGTATACTGTATGCTATCTAGACTGTATCTACTACTATCTACACTATACCCACTACTGTCCGGGATAGTACTCAGTACTATCCAGAGAGTAGTGGATATAGTCTAGATAGCATACAGTACTGTCTAAAATTTTTTTTTTACAGAAAGTACTCAGTACTATCCCAGAGAGTAGCCAATACTATTTTTTTTTTTCCGTGTAGAACCAAAATAATCGGTTGCAGTTACCGATTGCCAATCGCTCCTCAATACGAACATATATATTTCCCTCCTCAATACGAACTTTGATGTGTAGTAATGTCTGATCATGCATGATTATGAATGATTAATTATGCTCAAATATGATTATATATAAGAATTTTCAATCACATAAATTACGGAAATATTTTTAACCCTTGTCATGTTAGGCCATATTTTATCATGCTTGATCATACGCGGTTACTTACAATCCATACCTAACCGTTCTTGACCGATACAAGTGTATCTGCATTGTTCATATACTGTCATGCATAATCATTAATGGCAATGCATTGTAGTCCATGACTTTCTGTCTCTCGTATTTAAGATAAAATGACTTCTAGCGTTAACAATAAATAATCATATGTAACTATACTTGATCATGTACGGTCTTGCATGGGTGTTTCTCGGTATTAACGTGAGTCATTATTTATTCCATTAACTTATACTAGGTATAAATATAATGTTGGTGTAATTTTTAACAATTTTAATAGCAAAATTTAAAATTAAAATAAAACAAAGCACAGAATAATAATATATTTATACATAGAATGCAGCGACCATTGCATCACGGTTTTTTTATTTCTTCATCACGTATTCTTTGGTATTGTAATAAATATACTATTTACACGTACGCAATCACATACGTATATCAGCGCAGTTAATAGAATCAAATACTTTAAATCGAAATGCATGCTTGAGCCCAGCAGTCATTGGGATTTTTACATCAATGGAAATCATATATTCTTATTTACAGCAATAGGATGGGGGCAATTCCTGTTGATGTAATGTATTTACTTGTGATAAATAGCTAGAAAATTCTCGTCCACTCCGGGTGACGCCCTACTACTTTTTATACATCATACAGTCTTTTCCACTATTCAGTGTTAACAATTCTTGATGAGGTGGTGTGTATACACGTGGGGAATAGCTGGTTAATTCTCGCCCACTAAGAAAGTTACGCAATACTGCGTTTTATACTTCGTACAGTATTGTCACTGTCAAAAGTCGTAAATTCCTTCAAAGATGTTGGATACGCGCGAAAAAGAGCTAGACATTTCTTGTCTCTTGAGAAATGACGCCTTACTTGTTTTAATATTTAAGAGGGATAGCCATTGTGAAATTTAAAAAACAAAAAATTTTTTATTTTTATAAAATCAAAGTTTATATATTCAAAAATATGTATCTAGAGCATTACACGAAAATATCGAATATATTAATATAATTGAGTTCTACAAAATTCTATCTAATGGGAATTTCTGAATGAATATTAAGCTGTCCAGGTGGAATCCACATTTTTTGAAATAATTTAGATATGATAGAACAAAGTAAGATTATTCGGAATAACTGATTTTACAATGATTTATAAAATTTTGTAATTTACCGCATTCATAAATGTTATAAACTATACAAACTTTTTTCAAATTTCTTAGAAATACGCTAACAAGACAAAACGCAGGATGACAGCAAAAAAAATTTGAAGCTTCAACAATGAATTAAGCTATAAAAAATTGAGATATAAAATTAACAAAATTTTAGTTAAGTTAAAAAAATTTTAACTTCTGTTTTTTTTTAATTTACCAAAAGAAGTCATTATCACCCCGCTATTAGAGAGTATATCGCTAATGGTCTCTTTACTCTATGAAAAATAATATAATTGACTACAATGCTAATAACAGAATCAATAATTTATTGATGCCTTTAATTTTCCCAAGTTTATTTGAAATTAAATAAATTAAATTAACCAAATACAATTGTCAAGTATGTGTTACAGCACTGTGGATAACAGTTCAGACTCTGGACCAGAAGGTCCTGGGTTTGAGTCCATGAGTGGGCGAAAATTATTTTTTTTCCTGACAATTATTGTATATATACTTTATTAAATTATTATACTTTATTAAATATACTTTAAAAGTTATATATAATTATATAAAATTATATAACACTATATAAAATTAGACCAAACCGAAACTCATATCTAATTTTATCGAAGCACTTATATAAAATTTTATATAATTGTATATACGTTTTTTTCCCGGATAATATTTCCTGCTATTAAGTGTAGAAAATTCCTGTGGAGGTGGTGTATATACATGTGGGGAATGGCAGGTTAATTTCCGCCTATTCAGAAAGTGACGCTATACTATTTTTCATACTTTATACAATATTTTCTGCTACAAAATGTAGCAAATTTCTGTGAAGGTGGTGTACATACACGCAGAGGAGGGCTGTATATCTTTTTCCAATTCAGAGAATGACGCTCTACTTTTTTTCATACTTTATACAATATTTCTCGCTATTAAATGTGAAAAATTCCTGTGGAGGCGGTGTTCATACACGTAGGGAATTGCGGGTTGATTTCCGCCCGTTCAGGTAGTAACGCTATACTATTTTTTATACTTTATAAAATATTATCCACTATTAAATGAAGGAAATTTCTGTGGAGTCGGTGTATATAGACGCGGAGGAGGGCTGTATATCTTTTGCTTATTGAGAGAACGATGCCCTACTTTTATTTATATTTATTGTAATATTTTCTGTTATAAAATGCAGCAAACTCCAGCGGAGGTGGTGTATATACACGCGGAGGAGGGCTGGACATCTCTTTTCTACGGAGAGAATGACGCCCTACTTTTTTCATACTTTATACAATATTTCTCCCCATTAAATGTTAAAAATTCCTGTGGAGGTGGTGTTCATACACCTGGGGAATAGCGGGTTGATTTCCGCCCATTCAGAAAGTGACGCTATACTATTTTTTATTCTTTATACAATATTTGTCACTATGAAATGTAGTAAATTTCTATGGAGGTGGTGTATATAGACGCGGAGGAGGGCTGGACATCTCTTGTCTACTGAGAGAATGACGCCCTACGTTTTTATATGCTTCATAATATATTTCTCATCATTAAATGTAGGAAAATCCTGTGAAGGTGGTGTATATACACGCGGAGGAGGGCTGTATATCTCTTGTCTACTGAGAGAATGACGCCCTACTTTTTTTTATTCTTCATAATATATTTCTCATCATTAAATGTGGAAAATTCCTGTGGAGGTGATGTATATACGCGTGGGGAATGGCAGGTTAATTTTCGCCTATTCAGAAAGTGACGCTATACTATTTTTTATTCTTTATACAATATTTGTTACTATGAAATGTAGTAAATTTCTATGGAGGTGGTGTATATAGACGCGGAGGAGGGCTGGACATCTCTTGTCTACTGAGAGAATGACGCCCTACGTTTTTATATACTTCATAATATATTTCTCATCATTAAATGTAGGAAAATCCTGTGAAGGTGGTGTATATACACGCGGAGGAGGGCTGTATATCTCTTGTCTACTGAGAGAATGACGCCCTACTTTTTTTTATTCTTCATAATATATTTCTCATCATTAAATGTGGAAAATTCCTGTGGAGGTGGTGTATAGACACGTGGGGAATGGCAGGTTAATTTTCGCCTATTCAGAAAGTGACGCTATACTATTTCTTTATACTTTATACAGTATTTTCCGCTATTAAATGCCGCAAATTCCTGTGGAGGTGGTGTATATACACGCGGAGGAGGGCTGGACATCTCTTTTCTACGGAGAGAATGACGCCCTACTTTTTTTGATACTTTATACAATATTTCTCGCCATTAAATGTGAAAAATTCCTGTGGAGGTGGTGTTTATACACGTGGGGGGTAGCTAGACAATTTTTGTCTGATAGGAGGTTATTACCCCAATTTTTTTTATACCGTATAGAAAAGCCTTGCTATTAAATGTACAACATTTCCTTAGAAATGCAGCGTTCATACAAGGGGGATGCTGGAAAAATCCCCCCCCCGTCCTCCACCCCTCAGGAACCCAAGATTTTCGAATAAGCGATCGCCCTCATGCTTCCGCATAATTGTACCTATTTTTTCCTGCAGTGCCATCTATTTTTTTTTTCCAAACTTCTTTACCATTTATCACTGCTGATAATAATTTCATTCGGTATTTTGGGCTTCGGGAAAAAAAGCCTAACCCTACTTTTATTAAGAAATACTTATGAAATTCATTATATTTAATTTCTTACGTATTTTTATATTGTTTTAATTTATTTTTTTTTTATTTAATGATAAATTCAAATATTAAAAATGTAAAAATAAATATTTTTATATATTAATAATTAATTATTATTTTTCCTTCTATTATTTATTTTTTTTTTCATTTTTATACTTTTTCTCTTCTTTTTTTTTTTTTGTTTTTCTTTTTTCTTTATATATATATTAGGGTGCTTCGTTTGAAACGACTATTTTTTTTTTTTCGCTCCCATCCCGAAATTTTGTTGGAAATACCCCCAAAAAAATTCCCTGAGAGTTTGAGCCCTTAATATTAATATTAAGTACTTTCCCAGAGCAGGTGAAGATTTCCCATTCAAAATACACGTAAACTTGGGTTTTTATTTTTTAAACTTCTATAACTCCGCGGCATTTTATGATATCCTCTCGCCCAAAGTCGGGATTTTCTCACAATTAAATGTACTACAAAATTGCCCGTTGTCGCGAAGTCGTAACTCATACGGGTGGGGTAGTACGGACCACTAAACCGAATTTTTTCATTGAATTCTTGTTTTTTCTCTCATTATCTCATAAACAACAAGACCTACAGAAAAAATGTAAATGACAATTTTATAGAAAATTTATTTTCCTACAAAAAAGGTCCTCAGCACCGAATCACTCAGATTGATATTTTCTGAGATATTAGTCAAATAAAAAATCAATATTTTCTAAGATTTGATTTGACACTTTATGGGAATTCAATTCTACGTAAACTTCAATAATTAATATCTCAGAAAATATCAATCTGAGTGATTCGGTGCTAAGGACCTTTTTTGTAGGAAATTAAATTTTCTATAAAATTGTCATTTGCATCTTTTCGGTAGGTCTTGTTGTTGAGAAAAAAAACAAGAATTCTATGAAAAAATTCGGTTTAGCGGCCCGTACTACCCCACCCGTATGAGTTACGACTTCGCGACAACGGGCAATTTTGTAGTACTTTCAATTGTAAGAAAATCCCGACTTTGGGCGAGAGGATATCATAAAATGCCGCGGAGTTATAGAAGTTTAAAAAATAAAAACCCAAGTTTACGTGTATTTTAAATGGGAAATCTTCACCTGCTCTGGGAAAGTACTTAATATTAATATTAAGGGCTCAAACTCTCAGGGAATTTTTTTGGGGGTATTTCCAACAAAATTTCGGGATGGGAGCGAAAAAAAAAAAATAGTCGTTTCAAACGAAGCACCCTAATATATATACTTATTTATTAACAATATTGATAACACTGTTATTTATTTTTTTCTTAACAGACCAAATTACACATAAATATCAATAAAATACTCATTTTCTAGAATGTCACGATAGTTTACCCAAGTATTCGCACAATTTTCACAAATATATCCCGGTTTTTGGTTTATTAACACTTCACCACACTTAATACAATCCCCCGAAATTTTAAAAGGATATAAACGATGCCAGTTTTGATTGCAATATTTAAATCTCTTTGTAAAAATCATTGCACAGTCTTTTCAACAATTTTCGCACATTGATGCATTATCAAAATCATTATGATAAAACTCCTTCACTATTTCCCTTGGCATGGTACAATATGATGTTATCAAACTTGCATAAAATTTTAAATTTCTTCCAGGAATTCTTGTATGTGGAATTCCATATAATGCATCTAATTCTTCATCTTCTTTCATCTGCTTGAGTACTCCGGCAGAAATTTTCATCTGTAACAATACTTTTAATTTAAGTATCATCACTTAAAATTATAAAATAAAAATATCAAAGTTTGAAATTTGTTAGTTATAAGTTGTTAGTATTTTTATGATTGAATTAAAAATTTTTTATGAGGATAAACGGAACATGCTGGTTGTTTTTTGAATAATTCTTGCTCCATTATTTTTTTCTTGATTTGTTGGTAAACTTGGATAAATTTTTTCCTCTGTTGATGGTGCTGATGGTTCAGTATTTTCATTTATTGTTTGAATTTCTTGATTTTGTGTTGGTTGTTGAATTATAACTAATTCAACATTTTCGTCGTTGCTTAAATTTGTATTATTATTATTATTAATACTTTTATGAATATTATTTATGTTATTTTCTTGTGCTCTTATTAAAATGAAATTAGTACAGGCATCCCAAAATGATAGACACATATAAAACGAGCATCCATAAGATTTTCGAATTTGAAAAGCATGAAGTAATGTGTCAAATGAAAATTTTACTATTCGTATAATCATAATTATATTAAATATTCCTGCACTTGCAGATCCAAAAATTTCGAATTTTGCCCATGTTTTTTCCCATGCTGAATCAGCTAATTTTTGTAAAGCATTAGTATCAAATAAATTTAATATTGATTCACCTTGATTTGCAAAATGCAAACCATCCATTCCCCTAGCAATATTACTTAAAATTGCTGGTTTTTCCACAGGAGACATAATTCTTTGTCTTAATTTGTCGAGATCTTGTTCAGAATAAATTCCGCTTGTAGCTAAGAATTTTGGAGAAGTATATTTCCATGTTGGTTTAGTTAATGGTTGAATTTTATTTGGTGGTAAAACTTCAACTGGATTAGGTGTAAATTTATACCATGATCCATCTATTAAAAATAAAGGTGGAAAAAGTGGATTGCAATCAATCTGAGTACCTTTTCTTACTAAAATTCTTGTCTTTGGAGTTAAAAAGTAACTGTCATTTCCTTTTTTCACTGGTAATTCGTTATAACACTCACTTCTTGGGTAAACTGATACCTCAACAGGTATACACTTAACAACATTTATTGATTCACCTGACATTATAGCTATATAACCTGGTCCTTTCATATAATTGTAAGCAAACTCGTCTGGTTTACTTGACGCAATTGATAACAAATTTTTTAAAGTATTACGTTCTAACATACAACGATGAATTAATACATCATAATATAATTGTTTGATTTGTTTTTGTATAAATTTTTCTACGTATACAAACTTAGAATTAATATATGCAAATAAATCTAAATTTCCTATTGATATTTTATTACTTAACATTAAATCATTCTTTGATGTTTCAAAGATAAATAATTTTGGATGTTCAGTTCTGATTATTTTATAACCACAAATAATTTCAACATTTGTGGTAGTTAATGCAAATGTTACTCCATTTGATTCTAAAGAATAAACAATTTCATGCTTTATGAATTTTTCTCAGATGTTTTATTTACTTTACCCGTATATAAAACCCCAAAATTTTGAAAATCACATTTATGTGATGGAATATAGTCCCAAAAAGTATACCCTCCCTCTAAATCTAAACAAGATAAATCAGATAAAGTACACGTTAAACCCGATTTTAAATAAACTTTATCAATTTCATATTTAACTTCCGTGAAATATTCTTGTATTGTTATTTTTAAAACTCCTTGAGCGACAATATCACTCCAACTTCCATAAAAATCTGAATAACTTCCCCCTTTAAACGTCCCATCATTACCGATTGATCCTGCGAGTGTTGCACCACGCGTAGTTGTGCTATTAATTTTTAAACCGGTTATAAATAACGTACCGAATCTATATGAACCCGATTTATGAATATCTAAACATCTTTCTTTTGAAATTTCTTCAATATATTCCATATGTCCACTATGTACGACTGACATATGAGAATAAGCCCCGCAATAATAAATATTTCGATCTACTTCGATTTTACATTGAATAACTTTTGTTAAAGAATATTCTTTTAATTGTAATAATTGAATAAACGGTTCTGTTGTATTTATTTCTTTAGGATGAATATCACAATCTCCCACCTCTGTAATTGAAATTGTAGTTGAATTTGATGAAAATTTTCCGCAATCATACCCAATTATTCCACTCACTGATGACGGCCATAATAAAATAAAATAAATTGCAAAAGTGATATTGATAATCATCTGTAAACATAAATTAATTAGAATTTTCTTCATCGCTATTTTTCTTTTGTTTTCGTGTTTTTTTAATTGGTGTAATTTCTGGATTTATAAATGAATATCTCAATCGATTCATGTGAACTATTTGAATTCTTTTTTCTGTTTGAATTTTTACATTTCCTTTACCCAAAATTTCAAGAATTTTGTGTGGTCCAGAGTAATGATCTTTTTTTTTACCTGGATTTGGTCCACTTTGTAAAAATACATATTGACCTACTTTCAAATTTTGTGGATTACAATGTTTATCGTAATATTTTTTAGATTTGTGTTTAGCGTCAACTAAATTTTGATAAGCTAATAATCTTATCCCATGTAATCTTGTGATTAAATCAATTAAATAACCTTGCATTGTAGGTAATTGTTCACATTCTCTTATAGGTTCACTTGAAGGTAATCTAGACTGTTGTCCAAAGACAATAGCATAAGGTGTATTTTTTATTGCTTCATGATAACTTGTATTGTATGAAAATGTTGCTAACTCGATCCATTCGTCCCACTTTTCATCAATGGATGAGTAGTGTTTAAGGTATTCGTTTAATGTGTGATGTGATCGTTCTAATGAACCATTAGATTGTGGATGATAAGCTGTAGTTTTAAGTTTTTTAATGCCGAATCGTTTTGCTACGCATTTTAAAATAGCACTTAAAAAGTTACGACCTTGGTCTGTTAGAATAATTTTTGGCGGACCAAAATAACAAATAAATCTTTTAACAAAAGCAGTTGAAATTGTTGTAGCTAAAGTGTTAGGTAATGCTTCTGCAATACAAAATTTAGAAAATAAATCTTGAATAGTTAAAATATATTCATTTCCCCTTTTAGTTTTTTGTTTTGCCCCGACAATATCCATAGAAATTTTCCAGAAACATGTGGCTAGAGTATCAGTAATAATCATAGGTTCTCTATGTTTTACACGAACTAATTTTTTTAATTGACAATCTAAACATTGCTGAATTCTACGTTGAATATCATTTTCAAATTTTCCCAATAATAATCTTTTTTAATTCTTTGATAAGTTTTAGTAACCCCTTTATGACCCCCAATTGGCGATTTATGCATTTCATAAAAAATTTCATCTCTTTTTTCATTAGGAACATAAATAATTGTGCCCAAACAAATCATAATTTTAATATCAGTTCCGTCAAAAACATTTTTCAATTCTGTTATAATATTATTCCACGGTAAATTTTCTATATTTTCACTTTTTGCGAAACTTACTGTTTTTAATTTAAATTTTTCTAAAGTTTCTTTTAAATTTTCAAAAATTACTTTTAAATTTTCAATTAAAATTGCAATTGATTCTTTTTCTTTTTCACGAATAGGCAATGCAAAATAATATTTATTTTTAATTTTCTTTTCAACTACTTTTCCTAATTCTAAATTTTTAAATGTCGGTAATTTATTCAACTCTTTTAATTTAATTGCGCCATTATCACATGGTTCACCATTGGTACTGATAAAATAAGCTAAATTATCTTTTCTGAAATGAAAATAATCTTTAATATCAATTATATTACGAATATTTTCCGTTTCTAAATTTTCTTTAATATCTAAATCGCTATGATCTGATGAATCTTTTTTATTATTGTTTTGTTTGTTTATAATATTTTCAATATTTTCGTCTGAACTTAAAGAACTACTCACACTTTCTTGACTTAAATCTTGACCTTTTGTTTCTTTTCTTTTTTTAATTTGTTTCACCTTTTTCTTACGTTTAATAATTTTTGGTTGATTTTCAATTTCTTCGTCGGTCGAATCGTTGGTTTTATCACTTACTTTCTTTTGTATTTCTTGTTTATTCTTTATTAAATTTTTATTTTTATTAATTTCGTCAGTTGTTTTGGTTGTTGATTGTGATTTTGTTTTTAATTCTTTTTCCTTTGCTGCAGCTCTTGTTGTTACTTTGATTTGTTCAAATTCTTCTATTTTTATTGGATTTCTTGATAAAGCATCCGCAACATAATTTGTTTTACCTGGTTTGTAAATCACTTTAAAATTGTATTCTCCTAATTTTAATCTCCATTTTAAAACTCTTGTATTTACATCTTTTGCTTTTTGGAACCAAACTAATGGTTTATGATCTGTAACAAGAATAAATTCTTTACCATAAACATATGGTCTAAATGTTTTTACACCAAAAACAATAGCCAATGCTTCTTTTTCATATGTTTCATATCTTATTTCAGCGTCCCGCAATACTCTTGAAGCGTATGCACATGCAGTGTCTTCCCCGATTTGTCCTTGTGATAAAACTGCTCCAATTGCATAACCTGATGCTTCAGTAGTAATAATAAATGGCATTGTAAAGTCAGGTGTATTTAGTCCAGGTGGTTCACATAATTTATTTCTTAATATTTCAAAAGCTTCTTGAGTTTCTTGATTCCATAAAAACTTGACATCCTTTTGAAGTAATTTTGTCAATGGCTTAGCTATTTTTGCAAAATCTTTAATAAATCTTCTATAATAATTAGTAAAACCCAAAAATTGACGAACTTTTTTCTGTGTAGTAGGAACTGGATATTTTTTTGCAGCTTCAATTTTACTTGGATCAGGTCTGATAGAATTTTTACTTATTAAATGACCTAAATAACAAACTTCTCGTTTGAGAAATTTACATTTATCTGGTTTTAATTTTAAATTTGCTTCTTTTAATCTCTGAAAAACAATTTTTAATCTTTCGATGTGTTCCTGTAAAGTTCTTGAAAATAAAATTATATCATCCATAAAAACATATAGTATAACACCAATTAATCCTGAAAAAACATCCTCCATCAATGCTTGAAATGTTGCTGGACCGTTTGCTAGGCCAAAAACCAATCTTAAAAATTCAAAATGACCTAAAATAGTTGAAAAAGCAGTTTTATGTCGATCTTTTTCCTTCATCTTAATTTGATGAAAACCCGATAATAAATCTAATATAGAATAATATTCAACTCTACCCAAACTATCAATAATATCAGTTATGTTTGGCAGTGGATATGCATTTTTAATCGTCTTCTCATTTAACGCTCGATAATCGATTACCATTCTCCATTGTTTCCTTCCTTCAGAGTCCGGTTTCTTTGGAACTATCCAGACTGGACTGTTGTATGGTGACCTTGATTCCATAATAATATTATTTTCTAATAATTCTTTAATTTGTCGATTGATTTCCTCCCTTAAAGCATAAGGAATTCTATAATTTTTAATATTGACAGGTCTTTCATCTGTAGTTAAAATTTCATGTTCAACTCTATCTGTTGCAGGTAAATATTCACCTGGAAGGTGAAACCTTTCAGTATTATTTTTTATTAAATTGTAAAGAGATTCTTTCTCGATTTTATTTAAATTATTAATATTTAACACCTCTTTTATTGTTTCAAAACGTGATTTATTTTTATCCATTGCATCAGTATTATGTGAAAAGTGTCCTGTGACATTCTCTTGATTCTTTCCTTTGTTCTCATGAGCATTGTTGATAACTAATACTCGCTGAGCATATATAATTTCTTTATTAAATTTATTGATTGACTCATGTAAATTGTAATCTTCATTCTCAATATTGTTATTGGAATTTTCCTTTGAATTCTTTTCTTGATTGTTTTTTTGTTTGATTGTGTTGATATTTTCAGATTTTTCTTTTAAATTTTTCTCGTTTTCAGGTTGATTATTATCTTTTTGATTTTTGTTAAAAATTTTAGTAGTATCTCCATTTATTTTTATCTTTGTTTTATTATCTTCTTCGGTTTCTTCTTCCGCCTCATCGTCTGAATCGTAGTCATTATCGCTTACATAAGTAATAAAACTTTGAAATCCCATAGCCATTATTTGATGCATATCTTCATCAAAATCGGATTCGTCTTCTTCTTTGATTTTTATATTCATTTCTTCATCTGTTTCTTCATCAGTTTCTATTTTTCCTTTGTTCATTTCATTTTCTTCTTTCTTTATTTCATTTTGGTCTTCTTTTATTTCTTCTTTCTTTATTTCATTTTCATCTTCTTTTATTTCTTCTTTCTTCACTTCATTTGTGTCTTCTTTTATTTCTTCTTTCTTCATTTCATTTTTGTCTTTTTTTATCTCTTCTTGATTTCTTTTAGTAGTTACAGGATATATTTTATCTTGAAAATTTATTTTATTATTTTGCACTAATTTTTCATAATTAAATGATTGATTTATAGATTCATCAGTATCATAGAAAAAATATTGTTTATTATTTATTTTAATAACGCGATCTTTATAGCAAATTTGTACTTTTGCTTCGTCAAAGAAATTCGAACCCAATATTCCCGATTGCTCGATTGGAAAATCGTCAGGAACTATTAAAAATTTAATTTCTAAATCAAGAAAATCTAATTCAACTTCTCCTAATGCTTCGACTGGAATTTCGTTAATTCCAAGTAATTTAATAGTTTTAGTTTTATCTAAAATTGCCTCTCTTGGACAAAAACTTTCTTTTAAAATATTAGGACCACTACCTGTGTCTAACATTACAGAGATTCGTCCAACATTAGGATTTACGCTATATCCTAATAAAATTGTTGGACTTTTATTATTTTTATTTAAATTAATTTGTTCAACGCGAGTTTCTTTTTTATCAGAAATAGTTTTGATTGGAATTCTATTAAAAATACCAAAATGTGAACTAGAGGTTGAAGGATGATTTTCTTTTATTTGTTTTCCTTCATCATTTATTTTCTTCCAACAATCTCTAATTCTGTGACCCATTTTTTTGCAATAATCACAACTAATAATTTGTTTAGGACAATTGTTACTTGAATGTTCATGACTACCACAAGTTAAACATTTATTAAAATTTTTAGGATTGTCATTTAAAAATTCGTGTTTGAATCTACAAACTTTAGCATTATGGCCAGATCTATTACAAATTTGACATCTTTCTCTAGAATTTAATAATTTAAAACATTTATCAGCAGTATGACCTGGTTTATCGCAAAATTGACAAATAACAGTTTGTCTTAAATTTAATTGTTGATTAAAATTTTTATTATTGTCGAATTGTTTATTTTGAGTGTGAAAATCTTGTTTTTGTTGGTAATTAGATTGATGTGGTTTTTGAGAATTATTGTGTTCACGTTTAACTTCATCGCAAAGAAACACGGGTTTTTCATTGCCCCTTCGTTTTATATTTTCAAATTCACTTAATTCCTTTCTTAATTTAATTTTTTGCTCAATTTTAATAGCTCCATCGAGTGTCCCTTGAAAATTATTATTTAAATTTCGAATTTTACTTTCAATTTCAGGATTAAGACCATTTAAAAAACTTTCTACTACTCTTTGTTCTACTTGTATTGCATAAGCATTATTTGCTGCTTGTGTATGTGTTCTTTTGTGTACTCCAACTAATTGTGTTGCAATATCACAAATTCGATTAGAATATTTTAAAACAGATTCCCTGTCTTTTTGAAAAACGCGACCTAATTCACCCAATAATTGCATTTCTGTTTTATTTGGGGCTGCTTTTCCCCTCAAAAAGTCATAAAATTCTTGTTTTGTATTTATTGTTGCACAGTTTATAGATTTTCTTAAATCGCCTCTTAATTTTTTTCGCAATAATTTAACCAAATTAGGTTGAGCATCTCTTGGTAAAGAACTAAAAGCTTCATTACAAGCGCATATAAATTCTGTAAGTGTCATATTTTCACCGTCATATTCGGGTACAAATTCTTACGCATCACGTAAAGAAATAAATTGATTTGCTGAAAGAGCCATTCTTACCGGTTGTTCGTTATCGATTTGATTATTATTGTCATTGATTTGATTATTATTGTCATTGATTTGATTATTATTGTTATTGTTGTTGTTATTGTTATTATTATCGTTGTCATTCATGTTATTATTATCGTTATTATTATCGTTATTATTATTGTTATTTAAGAATTGCTCATCATTTAACGGTACATTGTGTCGATTATTATTGGTAGAATCAGCTGCAGAATGTTGTGCAGAATTATTTGTTGTCTTATTATGTATATTTACTCCGTCATTTTCCATTAGATTTAAGGTAAATTTTTTAAGTGGTTCAATAACATTTTCAATATTAGAATAATGATTAGTTTCAGAATTATTTTGATTAGGATTTTCTTCAATACTTTCATTAGTTAGTTGGTTAGTACTATGTAAATTATTATTTTGAACAAAATTTGAATAACTGAGTGGAATCGAGGTATCTTTGAGAGAACGTCTTCCACTAGGTCGATAAGGATTTTTTTGTTTTTCAGTGGATGAACCAGGATTTTCTCCCGGAGGGTCCAGATTGATATTTATATTATTTTCTTTTGCAAATTTCCGAGTAACTATTCTATCGGACATAGGAAATCATTTTTCTTTGAATAAAGTTATTTCAATTATTTATTTAATTTAAATAGATTTTTAAATTGAATTTAGAAATATTTTCTTTTCTCTTTATAAATTAATTACTTAATCATTATTGATGTTAAATTTATTGTTGTAGTTAAAAATGAACAGCATCCTTATGTATCCCGGACGAGCCCCCAAAAATTTTTAATATATGTTACGTCAAAATGACACATATTAAGAATAGCGCTCCTGTTTAGCCTTCGCCGAGCGAAATAACTGGGACGGAGCTATAAGGATGACTGTTTATTTAAAATTAAAAGAAAATAAAAATTAAAAATGGTTTCGTGGTCTAAGAGATAAATTAAAATAATAAAAATTAAGTAAAATAAAATTTAATTAATTAAGTAAAATAATAAAAGCAAAATTAAAACAACTTCCAAATTTATTAAGATCAAAACAATTATTTAAAAATTATAACAAAACAAAATTTAATTTGCATTAGACAATCAAATGCAATTTACAATTTTAACACTTTTATAAAATGGTTTAACTCTCGGTTTCACTTGTTATTTAATTTATTTAAAATCAATCAATTTATGATTTTGAATTGAATAATTAATTATTTATTTAATTAAATTGTTACCTTGATTTATTTGATGATAATTATTGTTATCAATAATTATTTATTTGATTTTTTTATTTATTATTCTTCCTTCTTAACCCTTGATAATTGATGGAATATTATCAATATTAAATTTTATTTATTGAATGAATTATATTTAAATAATTCAACTTGAACTTGATAATTGATGGAATATTTATCAAAATTATTTTTTTATTAAAATGAATTATTACTTTTAATAATTCAATAATTATTTGAAAATATTCTGAATTATATTTTTATAATTCAGTTTATAAATAATTAAATCACATTACAATGATTTAATAAAATTAGGGGCCGTGCTTTTAAACAATTAAAATTTCGTCAATGACGAATGAGCTCACTTAGGAAACTAAAATCTTTTTCGATTTCCAGAAGAGCTGTTACCAGGTAGTAACATCCCTTCCAGTAATTATTTAATTATACCAATTATTTTAGTGGCTATAATTAAATCAATATTTTTTTATAATTATTATTTATACATATATTTTTCATGACTTCCAATGCAGTTAGCAACATACGCATAAAGCATTGGAGTCGAATTCACAAATCAATATTTATTGATTCTTATTTTTTTCTTTATTTCAATAACATTTTATTATTTAAACATTTTATTTCATGTTAATTATTAATAACTTGTTTATTGATAATTATTATTTCATTATTTTTTATTATACAAATTTTCATATTTTATTTCATATTTATTGATTTTTTTATTTTATTATTAATAAAGATATTATTAATAATTATCTTTCATACATAAATTTTTATCAATATTTTATTATTTCAAAATTCTATTTCATACTTTTCATAATAATATTCTTTTAATATTTTATAATTTTTCATTTCATTTTTAATTATTAATTATCATCATTTATTTATTCATATAATTCATCAATTCATTTCATTATTTCATATTTCATATTTATATCATTTCATTATTTCTTTTAGCATTTATTTTATATTTCATTTTCTTGTAATTTTTATATTTCATTTATTCAACCTTAATTTAATTATTAATAAATTTTATTATTTATTAATAATTTTATAATAATTTGAATTTATATTCAAATTTCATAACCATTTATTTTTTTTTTATCATTGAATATTTTTATTTTCATATTTATTTATAATTATTAACAAAAATAATTTGAATTCAAATTCAAATTTAAAAATCATCAGCCGTAATAATGGCTGGAAGTCGTTTGCTAATTAATTAATTCATGCATAGCCAGATGGCATAACATGTATGATTTTTTAATAAACTGATTGACAGTAAGAATACGACGTCGTGACGTCACATTATTATTATTATTATTATTATTATTATTATTATTATTATTATTATTATTATTATTATTATTATTATTATTATTATTATTATTATTATTATTATTATTATTATTATTATTATTATTATTATTATTATTGTTATTATTATTATTATTTCTTTTTTTTAGTTAAATGCTCAGGGGGTTATCCCCGGTAGTCCGACTCTACCGAGGGCCTCACCTGAGCGCCAAATCGTTACTGCTGCGATGCTTCATCAACAAGATGATCAGCACGCGCAGCAGGCCAAGTTTCGTTGCCTTAGAAGACGGAGGGATCCGAGTATCACAGCCTTTTGCATCCGCGATGCCAAAAACTCAACTTGCGATAAACAAGTTGGGATTTTAGCCAATGCAGACACAAAAGACTGTTTCATCCCTCCTAGGACGCCAACAATGAGTACGACAAGCTTGACACGGTAGCCTGGGTAAAGTTTGCCAATTTCAAACAGGAGATCCTGATATATCTCGTGTTTGTGCTCCTCTTTTACCGTGATGTTATACTCAGCCGGAGCTGAGAACTCAATAACATAAATGTTACGAGCGGTTTTATCGAAGAGCACAATATCAGGTTTATTATGATCGATTTTCCGCGTTGTTGCGAATGGCACGTTCCAATAAATACGGCAACGGTCATTCTCAACAACTTGCGGAATATCTCCTGGCAGATAAGGCAGCACTGGTGTTTTGTCGATACCGTGCGTGTGTCTAAGATGGTAATAAAGTACTCGCAGAGCAGCATTATGGCGCTGGATGTATGCATTTCTTGCCAGCACAGGACATGCTGACAAAAGATGCATAAGCGTCTCTGGATGCTGTTTACAAACCCTACACAAAGTGTCGGGTAGCTGCGTCTGGAGCACTTTAGCACGGTATTCGAGAGTGTTAATAACACCATCTTGGCAGGCAAAAATATATCCTTCGGTCTCGGACATCAGGCCAGCTGACTTGAGGAAGGAAAACGTCAGCTGTGTGGACAAGCCATGATCACGCACGTGTTTAAAGAACACGCTGTGCATGGACTTGTCCATATGCGTACTAAGCAGTTTTTGTTGCTCAGCATTCCTGATGACCGTCTTAAATTCCTCCTTAGGGAGTTCAATAAGCGGGTTTACTCTTCCAAGACCGAGGGATTTTGCCGCGTACATTGCTGCCTTATATAAAAACGCTCCCTTATGCCTATTTTCATGACTATGAACAATTTGCATAAGGAAGTCGTCTTCATCTGCTGTGAAATTGACAACCTCGTATGTTATACCCAAAACCAAACGATCGTGCAGACACTCCAAGCTCTGTAAACCTCTCCCTCCGATGTGCCGGGAAAGGTATAATCTGGTGACTGAAGACTTAGGGTGTATGCTCCGATGCATATTCATTACTTTGCGTGTCTTGATATCGAGATCTCTGAGCTCTTTTCGGGCCCATTTCAGGACACCAAAAGAGTACAGAAGTACCGGGACAGCAAGCATGTTCGTTGCAGAGACTTTGCTTTTCCCGGAAAGTTCTGATGACCAGATTTTCCGGAGTCTCCGCACATACTCGCTGCAGAGAGTCGTTTTGATTTTCGAGACGTCCTGCATAGGACTCCCGTCAATCCCTAGATATTTGTACGACTCTCCGGCGTCAAGATGGTTTATGACGCTCCCATCTACTAACTCGATATCTTCGCGCACATCGGAACACTTACCCTTCACCAGATTAACGACCGCGCACTTGTCCAACCCGAAAGCCATGCCGACATCCCGTGTATACTCTCCTACGATATTCAAGGATGTCTGAAGGTGTTCCTCATCAGGAGCATACACCTTCAGATCATCCATGTAGAGTAAGTAAGTGATCGAGTATTTTCGATCATTTGGTGGACCCACTGAGTATCCACGGGTGCGGCGTAGCGCAACAGATATTGGCAGCAGTGAGATGCAAAACAGCAGAGGGCTCAGAGAATCTCCCTGAAAGACTCCTCGTTTGTACTGTACAACTTCGGTTACACGTTTGTCGTTACCACATGAAATGTGGAACCGTGTTCGCCAAAGCTGCATCGTACGCTGAATGCATCCCACTATATCGCGATTGACCCCAAGGCACTTGAGCAAAAAGAGAATAAGCTCATGAGATGTTGAGTCGAATGCCTTGCGGTAGTCAATCCAGGCCATTGACAGGTTGCGCTGATAGTAGATCGCGTCTTGAATGACGCATCGATCCACTAACAGATTCTCTTTGCAACCTGACAGGCCCCTTTTACTGCCACGTTGTTCGTATATCTGCTGCCATACAGGGTCTTTCTCCTAAAGAATGCGATTATTCAAGATTTTGGTGAAAATCTTATAAACCGCATTCAAGCAGGTGATAGGCCTGTAGTTTTTCGGGTCAGACAAGTCTCCTTTCTTTGGGATGAGCACGGTTCGCCCTTCTACAAGCCAGCATGGAATGGGTTCATTACCTCTGATGAACGCTGTAAAAATCCGGGCCAGATG